>CM059872.1:12248524-12885967 GCA_030490815.1 Acer saccharum
TTTTAGTTTTTTTTTTTATATAGCAAGATCATGGGAAAAGCAAAGAAGATTGGTGGCAATGTTTCTTCAACTCCCATTGACAAGTCTCGACCTACAATTTCTTCCAAAATTTCCAAAGCTAACAAAGTGGATGAATTGGGAATTTTCGGTTGCAAAAAGTTGATTCAAGAAAGAGGTATTGACTTGGACTCTTGTGTTGGATCCTATGTTTATGATGTGCTTATGAGTAGAAATTGGAATTCATGGGTGAACATGTTAGGAATCTCTAATGAGACCGTTGTTAGAGAGTTTTATCATGCTTACAAGTCTAGTTCTACAGTGACGAGTGCTACTTTAAGCATAAAGAAAGTCGTCTTTAGAGTTTGTTCTAGGAAGGTTAATGAATTTCTAGACTTGCCCGATGACATTGAATCGGAATTCCTTGATGTTGACATCTTGGAAAACCTTGATTTAATGGGTAGGACTCTATGTGATGATAGTAATTTTGTGTGGGGGAAACGTGCTTATATTAAGCAAGGTGAGCTAACAAAAATTAGTGCATTTTGGCATTTATTTGTGAGCTCCAATCTTGTTGGCTCTACTAATGCTTCGGAGCTTAATAGAGACAAAATCAAGATTGTATATGCCTTGGTGACTAACAAACCTATAAATCTTGGTGAATTGCTTGCGGAGCAAATAGAGATTGCGGCTTGTACTAGTCGTTTGGATAAGAAATTGGCATTTCCGGGGTTTATAACTCAATTATGCTTAGCTAAAGGAGTGAGGAATCTTGATGGTGATGTTATGCTTTCTCCCTTAGAGAAGTTGAGTGAGAAACGTGTGGCATCCATGTCATACAAGGACAAGGGAAAGTCTAATGATGTGTTTAGGCTTTTTTGGTGAATCTCTTGATTCTAACCATGTCCCTAGCTCACCCGCTCTTCCTAGTTGGGCTTTAAAATTGAGGAATGAGGTTGAAGAATCTCGTAGGTTGATTGAGGTATCACAAAGGAAGATTGAAGACCTTAGTGCCAAGCTTGTTGTTCAAGATGAAAGGATTAAAGAGTTGGAAGGAAAATCAACTACAACAAGGCAATATGTGAGATCCTCACACCGCACTTCTTTCCTTGGTGGCACAAGTGGCTAGAGAGCTTCATGAGGTATATTTTCTTACTCTTTCCCTCTGGCTTCATATCATGTCAAAAAGGGGGAGAAATATGAGAAACACATGGGAGAAATCTAGCTTACTTAGTCTCATTTTAATTGTTTTATATGTTTGTATATTTGGTATCTAGCTTGAACTATATGGCATGTAATATTTTTTGTTGTTGAATCTTGGCTTAGAATATTTTGATGGATAGTATGTATTAAGGGGGAGCATACTTGATCCACTTGAACTTATATGTTACTATTTTCTTGCCTAAGATTGGATATTGCCATATTTGTTGTCTCTTGGATATTCGTGTGCTTTCAAGTTCTTTTTAGGAGATATCAAGAGAAGACCAAGTTGAAGTTCAAGGCTTGTTTTGGTTGTTAATTTGTGTCTATATGTGTAACTCATTGTACTCATTGTGACCAAATTTTCTTTGTAATTGTTTTAGTGTTTGTTTAGGGGTTTTGACATGGAATTTGCCAAAGGGGGGGATTGTAAGGTTTATAGTTGGTGTTGGCATAAATTCCATATCAAAATGTGTTTCTCTTGTAATATTTAGTGGTTCATATTGAAGAATTAAGAAGATGAAAGATGTCTCAACCACAATTCATTCAAGAAGCCGGCTTTTAAGAGATTCGTGCATCATTGTTCAACAAAAGTATTAAAAGACCTCATATCTCTTACAAGGCTAGGCACACACACACACACACATAGCATTCTTGTGTGTTCCTTCATGATTAAACATCACTTATGTTTCACTTTCACACACTTGACAAAATATGCTCATGCATTCATACCATATTGGTAATATTTTGTTTATTGCATTTTATAGGACTATGTCTGGAAATTAGCATATGTGTGTGTATTTGTGCTTGTTTGTTTTCGTATTTTTGTACATGGACTTGAAAATGTTCTTATTTGATGTCTTATTGAGTTCCGGTCGTTTCGGTTACTCATTCATGTAGTTTCGAGTCCAAACGATGTAGATACACTACTTTTCGTTCTCATTCGTTGAGTTGACTTCATCGACATTTTCCGAGATGATTTCTCAACCGTTTTTCAAAGTTGTTAGTCTTCGTCGTGGGTGAGAGAGTCACGGTTCGTAATCCAAAAATATATTCGAAATCGGAGTTCGGATGCTCAAGATACGGGCTGAAGAACCGAGGGAGCGCATGAGAAGACAGCCCGGGCCGTGAGGCCACTTGGCCTGGCCGTGAGGGAGGCCGTGGGCCCCACGGCCAAGGGGGCTCTCTGCCCCCGTGAGGCCCACGCGCCCCCCATGGCCAGGGGGTGACGTGACCTCACACCATTGGCCAATTTGGTCCTTCTCTCTCCTCCTTATATCTTCCCTCTCTCTCTCCATTTGAATTTTTTAAGAAGAAAATTACATTGAATCCCGTCAGTTTTCTCTCAAGGATTTTCTCATCTTCCAAACATCATATCTCCCTCATCCTGAGTCGGATTTGAGTGATTCAAATTAGAGAACGTTCGTAATTGAGTCCTCTATCATTTCTGATGGTTTGGTAGCTGATTGATCGTGTTTTCTGGTGGTCACACACTGATTTCCGAACCAGCTATTGAATCTAAGGTATTGGACTAATCTTTGGGATTTCTTTCTTTTTAACCTTCAATTTGCTTGGGGTTTCTTCTTCTATATCTATGTTTATGTTTGGTAAAAGCTATTGAGAAAGATAGCTTGATTATCATTCTAATTGAAAGTCAATTTATGGACTAATGTTGACTAGTTTCTATGATTCTAGGTTTTACATATGTTTGTGAGTTGTATTGTGATTAGAATGGCATCTTAGGTTGTTTGGAACTTGATTGAATTAATTTTGTGATAAATGACCTTGAGATTTGATTTGATCCTTTGATTAATGAAATCTAGGATTATTGAATTTTGTTTGTGTTTTAGAGCAAATAGGATTTGATTGATTTATATCTTGAATCCTTGCTCTATATTTTTGGCTGGAATATTGATTGATTTAAATCTCATATATCTAGCATTTAATTGTATATTGATAGCATCTTGAATTTGTTCTTCATGAATATATTTTGATTTAAGTGTTGTATGTGTGAACAAGACTTTGAGCTTATGTGTTTTGATGTTTCACATGCTTTAGGTTTTATTCGTGTATTTTGCATCTAGACTTGATTACTTGTGATATCACATGTTTAGGTCTATTTGTGCCATAGAATGTATTGATCACATATTCTATGTTGATTTGATTGTTTGCATCATTTGCATTCACATGATCACACTAGGAAGTCCTTGTAAAAGGCATGAAGTCTTGGTTAGAGTCGGGGTGACTCGGATAGCCAAGCAAGAAGTCTTGCCTAGAGTCGGGATAACTCGGATAGGTAAGCAAGGAGTCATGGCTAGAGTCGGGAGGACTCGGATAGTCATGCATGAGAGGCTCCCTAGAGGCATGAGTGTCTCGGATAGGGAGTTGGCTATTGTATTGGTAGGCCTAGGCGTATGGTTAAACATAGACTCCGATAGAGAGAGGGAAGAAATAGGAGGAGAGAGAAGGGCCAAGGGAGCCAATCATGTGGTGCCACATCACCCCCTGGCCATGGGGGGCGCATGGCCCACACGGGAGCAGAGGGTGGTCCAGGCCGTGGGACCAACGGCCAGCCCAAGTGGCCCACGGCCTGCGCTGTCCTCTCGCGCGCTCCCTCGGTTCTTTGGAACATATCTTGGGCGTCCAAACTCCGATTTCGAATCCGTTTTCGAATTACGAACCGTGACTCTCTCACGCACGACAACGACTACACAACTTTAAAAAACGGTTGAGAAATCATCTCGGAAATCATTGATGAAGTCAACTCAACGAATGAGAACGAAAAGTAGCATAGTCAACTTGTTTGGACTCGAAACCTTATGAATGAGTAACCGAAACGACCGGAACTCAATAAGGCATTAAATAAGAACATGTTCAAGTCCTAAACACAAAATACGGAAACATACAAATACAAAGACACACACATATGCTAGTTTCCGGACATAGTCCTAGAAAATGCAAAACACAAAGTTTATTAACTTAATATGAATGCATGAGCATATTTTGCCAAGTGTGTGAAAGTGATATGTAAATGAAATTAAATCATGAAGGAACACACAAGAATGAAATGTGTGAGTGTGTGCCTAGCCTTGTAAGAGATAAGAGGTCCTTGAATACCTTTGTCGACCAATAATGCCCGAATCTCTTAAAAGCCGGCTACTTGAACGAATTGTGGTTGAGACGTCCTTCGTCTTCGAAATTCTTCAATTACTAACCACTAAACATTACAAGATAAACACGTTTTGATATGGAATTAATGCCAACACTAATTATCAACCTTAAAGTGGATTCATTCTTTTGATCATTGTTGTATCTATGATTCTTTTGTATATTGTAATTTTTGTATAGTGATATTTTGATCACTCTTGTAACTCATTGAACATCTATTGAAATACAAACTTACTTTGTTGTTGTTTTTATTTGTTCTTATACCTCACAAAACTAGATGATATACTTAGACCTTGCCCTTATGATTGTATTCTCGTATTGTCTATGTATGTCTTCCTTGGCTTATTTTGTTGTGTGTAAGGCTGCCTTGAGGGACAAACGAATGTTTGTTCAAGGGATTGAAAAAAGGGTGTAAAAACCTATTCACCCCCCCCCCCCCCCCCTCTAGGTATGCTTTAAGCAATTTAACTACGTTTGTATACTTTCAAACAACCTATGTGAATATTATGATAATATTATAAAAGCAAATAATGCTAAGCAACACTAAATATGTTAGGATTATGCTCAATAGCAAGAGTGTAATATTGTAATTGACAATCTTTTTCATATTAATAAAGTGATTTCTGGTTTAACAAATCTTATAGAATTTATAGTTTAATATTATAATTGTCAAAGTAAATAATCATAAGGTCTAAAGACTATGAGAAAAGAAGAATTGTTCGTACATCTGGATATGTATGAGGAAGACACAATTCTTTAGTTAGTCTTGAATAATGTTCACAACTTAAATTAAAGGTTGGGCACCTTTATCTTATTAAAGTTGTAGAATTCTTTTGCTAGCATTTGAGTGGGATCAAATGAGATATGATGAGTCTAAAATCATCAGAGTGTCTTCGAGTGAAAGAATCTAGTGCACTGGGTGCATTGAACTGGATCACAATGAAAAGCTTTATCTAGAACCGTCAATAGATAATAGTCTTTTCAATATCAGGATAATCGGAGAGTCTATCTTAATCCTGAGATAAATGATGGACTTATGGTTGCAAGTGATATCATTTGAGTTATCAATGAGTACGATTATATAGCATAGTCTATCCTCGATAGTTTGGTGATATTAATTTGTTAATCGATAGAGGACTTCATTTATAGATATGGACATCGTGGTTCCATTTATTAAATGAGAGTATAATATCATCATATGGATGTTTTGAGGTAATTGGATATTAAATCTCAACGTTGAGTTTTCGATAGTGACTATTGAAAATATGGCTTCTGGACAAGTCAAAATATCCAAGTTCAAAACGTGGTCATATGAGTAAATATGGTAACTTGGAGAGTTATAGGCGGTCTATGAACTCTTGACGATTACTGATATTAATCACGAGGATACACTATCTCCAATATGATTGTCTAGGGTATGAATGAGGAACATCTTCTTATTCTATCTTTATTTAAGAGTTCAATTTTAGCTATTTAGTGGAATGAGTTAAAATTAATGGATCGAACCTAAGTGAATCATTTGTTGATTGTGATTAGGTTATGTCTATTGAAGCTTAAATTTAGATAGCCCGCCAAGATCCCCAATCCACACGGACTTGCATGGATCACTTGATATATTCTACCGGACCAATTTATGGGTCCATCTAGAATTGCATTTAATATATTAAGAATATAATTTGCACATTATTTATTTAATGGGCTGATCAATTATATTAATATATTAATGAAAGGCATGTGGGCTTGTTTCTTTTAGTAAGAATGGGTCTGGTTCACATGTGGGTTTTTAAATTAAAGTCTAATGGATTAAATAAAATAAGAAAATAATATTGAGCCCATATATACAAGGTGTGGGCGGCAAGGCTAATTATTTAGTCAAAAATATTATTTTATTTTATTGTTTGATTAAATGAGAATTAATTAATTATTTAATTAAGAAACAAAATCTTTTTCTGATCAGGAAATATGTTTCCTAGAATTATACTATTGGTAGTAGTATACTAAAAGTAAAAGACTTGTTTGGTAAGAAAATACATAATTAAGTTTATTTATTTAATCAAATAAGAAGTCTTTTGATTTAGTCATAATTTAATACTACACTATAGAGTTGGATTAGGGTTTGGGTTCTCAAGAGTGTAAGAGTTTTGGTAAAACCTAAATCCTCTTAGAGTGAGGATTTCGGTCACACACAAACTCTCACAAGAGAGAATGCAGCAACCCTAAAAGAAAATAGGGTTTGAATTTCGGTCACCCTATATAAGGGAGGTGATGAAATTCGGCCACCCTACTACTTGCTTTTGCTTGAGAATTTTTCTTTTGCTTAGAAAATAAATCCTACTCTAGTGATTAGTGTGTGTAAAATTCGGCCAAGACAAAAAGAGAGAAGAGATTATTCTTTTTTCGATAGTACACTAATTGCTTATACATCAATAGGCTTGTGTGTACAACTTCGAATAAGGTTCACGTGAGTTTCGATCATTAAATTGAGAACTCAAATGTGACCGGAATAATCTTTGTAGTCTTTTGGATGTTTAGTGACTAACGTTAAGAAAAAGAGATTTTGTTTATCCATTCTCAGGTACGCAATTCAAAGAAAAGGGAGACCATGCTCCTAGGTGATTCACGTTTGTGCTAGGATTGAAGATCTTACGGATTACCATCGACGTAAGTCAATCGGATCACGCGACAAAAGGTATTCTACTTTTGTTAGATAGTATATATGTTTAATTAATTTAAAGGGTTAAGGTTCATCAAAGGAAAAATTTTAAAATATACTAAACTTGTTTTTAGTCTCGCTTCCGCTGCGTTGACCGTATTTTTACCTATAAAATGCTTATCTAGGAATTCAAGATGTCAATAAAAACAATCCTAGATATCATGTGGCTACATGTCATATATAAACTTAGCTATACAAGATAAAAACAATCTTAGATGCAATAGCTATCACAATACAATAGCCCAATCAATCAACGCAAAAATCTCAATCCTATAGATAAAATCTAATCTAGATTCATACAAGTAATAAATGAGATTTCTTGCCAAGTAAGAACACTAAAATGGATTAAGATGATTGTAAGGTTCATGATTTGTATTGGCTTGATTCCATTGCAAAACGCTTTATATTTGTATTAGTTGTTGCTTAGGATGTTTTTGGAAGAAAATAAGCTTAAAAAGTGAAGAGCAATGTCTAGTGCAAATATCGTCTTTAAGAGGTGAAAGCATCAAAGGTATATCTAGACTTCTATCCTCTTGCAAGGTGTTAGCGCACACACACACACACAATTCATACATGTGTGTCCTTGCATCGTAGTTCAAACGTTTGGTATAACACATTCACACACTTCTTAGTATGCACATGCATTGGTCTCTTATAGACAAACATTGTAGAATTGCATGTTTTGTGACTATCTCTTTGATATGGCCTACTCGTGTGAATTTGTGTTTATTTGATTGTGTGTTTTGTATTTTGGACTTGAACATGTTCTTATATGATTTCTTATTGAGTCCCAGTCGTTTCGGTTACTCATTCATAAGGTTTCGAGTCCAAATGATGTAGCTATGCTACTTTGCATTCTCATTTGTTGAGTTGACTTCATCGTCGTTTTCCGAGATGATTTCTCAACCATTTTTCAAATTTTTGTAGTCGTAGTTGTGTGTGAGGGAGTCATGGTTTGTAATCCAAAAACGAATTCAAAATCGGAGTTCGGATGCCCAAGATACGGTTGAAGAACGTGAGGGAACGCGCGAGAGGCAAGCATGGCCAAAGGCCATGCCTTGCCCACCACGTGTGGGAGCCGTAGGACCCACGGCCAGAACACCCCTCTGGTCTGGTGTGGCCCACGCACCCCCCACAGGGATAGGTGACATGTCCATCTTCGATTGGCTCGTTTTTGGTTCCCTCCTTGAATCATTTAAATATGATTTTCTTTCCCTCCAAACATAACTAGAAGAAAATTTCCAAGAAACAATTCTGCAGAAATCTTCAATTTTTAGTTTTCTTATTTCGATTATAACTTTCTCATATGAACTCGAAATTGATTGATCTAAAATCAAAAATTGTTGGTCTTGATGAGAGCTACAAGCCCCAAGCATTTTTAGAGACAGTTGACTTTGTCATTTTTTCCAGTGGACTGATTTCAGTACGTGGTTCAACTTTGTATGTTCAACTTCTTCTTTTTCATTTCATCTTTGATCATCTATTTTAATCTTACTATTTGATTGATGAAATATGTTGAAAAGGATGTTAGATCATATGCTAGGGTTTTATAATTGATTGTTTGTTGAGTTTTAGCATTGTGATTCGCATTTGAACTAAGTTTGCAAAACTTGATTTTCCTTGAAATTGATTCTAGAAATGCTATATGTGATGTGCCTAATGACATGTTCTAGGTTTAATTTCATGTTCTAAGAACAAGGTTTATAGTGTGATATATTGAATATTCTTGACTTGTTCTTATTGATTTTACATGCATTGATTTCTAGGTACTTTTTGTGATTGTGTGTTGAAAGCATATCCTAGTTTATCTCTAAGCATGTTTATAGAGTTTGATTGATCATCATACTTTATTTGATTGTGATTTGCATCATCTGCATCACTTAGATCATTGCCTTGTATAAGGTTGAAGTCTCTAGCAAAGTGAGTGAAGCTTTGTGGATAGAGCAAAGAAGTCTTGATTAGAGTTGGGAGAACTCGGATAGTCAAGCAAGGAGTCTTGTCTAGGGTCGGGAGAATCAGGATAGACAAGCAAGAAATCTTCCTAGAGACGTGAGCATCTTGGATAGGAAGTTGCTTTCTAGAGGTTTAGGACACATCTCGAATAGGAAGTAGGTTTGGTAGTTCACTAGCCCGATGGTAGATTAGGAGGTGATAGCTTGAGTGGATATTTTGTGTTGATAGCTTGAGTGTGTAAATCCTTTTCATATGGTGAATTGCTTTGCCGGTGGTTGTGATATCAACCCGTGGATGTTTCCTATTTGAGGTTTTACGACGTAAAAATCCTTGTGTCAATTTTTGCTTTACTTTTCTTTATCTTCCATATCTTACATTGATTGCATATTTTGTATATTGATTTACTCTTGCATTAGTTAAATCAATTCATTTGTTAAATCTAGTCAAGTGTGCATTTCTCTTTGTTATATTCCGCGTTATTTTTAATATCAAAAGAGATTTGGGCCTATACCTATTCACCCCCTCTAGGTATATTTTACACTATTACTTAAGGGAATTTCAATGATATTCAACTTGCCAAGTCATATGTGTTGAAGAAGACCCATGCAAGAGCACATCCTAGATGAAGCTAGATGATGCTAGATGATGTTTGGTGCATATGGGAATGAGTTTGAATGACTAAAGGAGAGTTCTTGGATGAATTTCTCTCTTGGAAAATGCTCTCAATTAAAATATGATTTTGATCTCTTGAAAAACGAATTGGAGATAAAACAACATATATATATATATATATATATGAGGTCAAATTGATGCTACGCTGTTTTGACAAAAACAGGGCATGACCACTATGTATAACACTGTGAAAGCCACAGCGGTTGTCACAGCGGTAGACTACAATGAAATGATCAGGTCAAACCGCTGTGGAAGCTGTGGCTTCAACATCGGTCTCCACTGCTAAGCCACTAATGTGGAAACCAATAGCGGCAAAGACAGCGGTGTCCACTGGTCACTAAAACGCTGTGGCTACCATTGTGAAAATCGACAATGGTTCTCACAGTGGTAGTTAGGCCCAAGCAAGTTGTGAGGAAAAGTTCATGCATTCTAAAACCACTTATGGCATGACAATGATCAAATGAGATACAATAGAATAAGCATGCTTAAAGAGAGATACAATCATTAAGGTGCACCAACAAGAAACACACAAAGATATATAAGATATGAAAAATGCGTGAGATATATGTGTGTGTGCAACTAAATCTCTTCAAAGAGTTTAAGCATAAGAGATATACCTTTGACGTATTCTTGAAGCTTGATCAACACAAATGGGGCCTATACTACCCTTACAATATCAACCTCAATTGTGGTTTGTCAACGAAATGAGCCAATCAAAAATGAGGAACTTACATATTTTGCCTTTCCAAGAGGCATAATTTATCACTGTGAGCAAGGGAGGTCTTGTGCTTGAAACATCTTCGTTTCCACCACTGTTCCCACTCATAGTGTTTAGATGTATGAATGAGATGAATGCAAATGTATGTATCAATCAAAACACACAAAATGCAAGACACAACAAAAGCAAGGAGCTCCTAAATATATCTAGGTACCCGCTCTAATACCAATTGAAACTATTAAGGTGTGTCTAAATATACCTAGAGAAGGGGTAGGTGAATAGGTTTTAATCAAGTTAATTACCAATTTTTCTTGATTAGTCAATATTCAATAAACACACAATCTAAGCAAAATACAATCAACTAAATCTAAGTGCGAAAAACAATAAATTGCACATTGATTGATTTTCGTGAGAAACCCACATATGTGAAAAACTCACAGGCTATTGTGCTACCCACACCCCTCCTCAAATCCACTACTTGAATGAAAGTTTATAACCTAGGTTGACCTCAAGTCAAACCATGCTTGGTCACTAACCCTTCCACTCTACCCAACGGGCCTTTAATAGTGATTCTAGACCTACTTGCTTGTGCACTAAGCTACTTAGTCATAAGGCTTTAATTACAATGAAGAGAACACAACCTAGATGAATATCAAATGCATAAATGCTAGGTTAACACATTTAATGCTTATCTAATCATGCATGAGCATGTCAAACAATCCTAGATATCATATGGCTATATGTCATATAAAACTTAGCTATATAAGATAAAAGCAGTCCTAGATGCAATAGCTATCACAATACAACAACTCAATCAATCCACACAAAAATCTCAATTTTGTAGATAAAGTTTAATTTAGATGCATACAAGTTATAAATGAAATTTCTTGCTAAGTAAGAACACTAAAATGGATGAAGATGGTGTTCAACTTACCAAGTCATATGTGTTGAAGAATACCCATGCAAGAACACATCCTAGATGAAGCTAGATGTTGCTTAGATGATGTTTGATGCATATGGAAATGAGTTTGGAGAATTAAAGAAGCAAACTTGGTGCCTTTTTCTCTTAAGTATCTCTCTTTTTCTCTTTAGGGTTCTTAGTGTTCAAAGAGCTAATTGAAAGAAAACGATATAATGGTGTATTTATAGGGAGCAAAAAACGAGCTGGGTGAAAAGACAAATTTGCCCCAAAAACTTGCAATCGGCGATTTCATTCAGCGGCCAGGCTGCCGATCTCAAACCGTAGATTTGAACCCGAGAGAATTAAGTATCAAACGACGGTTTCATTCGGTAGTCATTGCGACCGATTATAACAGCAGAATTGAACCTGAGGCATCAGGTATCAAACAGCGGTTTCATTTAGGGGTAAAGGTCATCGATCACAACCGTCGTTTCACCATAGAAGACAAGAGCTTTCTCCGACGGCGATCCTCGCGCTAAACCAAGCCACTAACGTGCACGCACGGACGTTTCCGAACAAACTTCAGTAAACGGATTACAAGACACACTATCACACAACAAAATTCAACAAAGAGGTGCCAGTGTGAAGTGTGAAGAGAATGCACACATTAAGCAATAACCACAAATGCAAGAGGACAAGGCATGCATGAGGACAAGGCATGCATGAGAAGTGTGTGTGTGCAACTAGTCTCTTTAAAAGGGTTAAGCACAAGTGATATAACGTCAATGAGCACCTGAGCTTGAGGGCTTGAAATCCAATAAGCTTGATCACGAACAATGACGTCCTAAACTACCCTTACATAATTAAACCCCAATTGTGGTTTGTCAACGAAATTAGCCAATAAAAAATGAGGAACTTACAATTTCATTTGTTTAAAACTATGTTTTAAGAACTCCAACCTAGCTATTTTTTTATTTAGTTCTTTTGTTTTAATTTTTTTCTTTTCTCTAGCGTCCAACTCTGAGATGGGCGGGTGAAGATCCATCTGTTTTTTATTTTTTTTAAATATCCTTTTTTTTTTTTTTTTTTTTTTGAAAAGGCACACTTTATTAATCAAGGGAGAAGAACAACACAAAGCCTAGCAAGAACAAGCCAACAGCGGCAAACAACAAAACCCCACAAACAAGCAAAGCAGCTACAAACAGAGCACAACCAACACAAAACAACCACACTAGAAACACAAGAAAAAACAAAACACAGAAAGAGAAGCAGAAACGCAACCTATTTATCAATTATGGAGATGTGATAATACCTTATATTGTTAAGTTTGACCAACGTTTGACTAACAAAAGCATCTAAATGAGCCATATTTATACAATTAAGGACGGGTTTGATGAAAAATTCAATGATAAGTAAAGAATTGACATTTCCTTATTTATCGGTGACTAGATTGTAAATTTCTTTTTTTATCGGTAAAATTGTAATGACAAGGTTGGTGCAACCGGAACTCAAACGTTAAGTCCGTACGAATACTACCCGGATCCGGATCCGGATCCTAAATCCAATTTCACAGTGTCGTCTTAACTCTTGACTGTAGACTTGTACTCTTCTTACGTCTTCAATTCAATTCTATCATAATTAGACTCAATCTTTTTATCTTTCTCTCTCTGTCTCTCCCTATCCGAGTAAGTAATCTACTGCTACACTTTTTATTTCATGGTTTTCGAATCCCTTTTTCTGGGTTGTTCTTAATTTCGTCTGATCTTCGTCTTCGTGTGCTACTAGTGATGTCAATATGAATAACTGGACCATCTTCGTTGATAATCATGCTCTTTTTTTTTTGGTGAATAGTAATTTTAATGGGTTGATCAATTTTACGGATTTTTTTTGGTTATTTGTTTGTATTGTATCTATACGGACATGGTACACATGTCTGAAAACATCATCAGGGTTAGAGATAAATTTAGTTGACACTTTAGGATAAAGTAATGTTTTTTATTTTTTGTTTTTTTATTTTATTTTATGGTTTCCAAATTTTAACTTGAATGAATTGTTGTTAGATCTTTTGAAGTAGGAAATTTGTGGACCTTATTTCAAACAGACAGTTGATGATTATGCTTAAAACTGAAAAGGGTACTTAAAAGTAATCGAAATATTAATGTTTCGATGGAGTGGAACCGTGGAATTATATAGTAATGTCTAAGGGATATGTGTTGTGAGTTGTATTTGTTTCTTCTTATCTTGCGGTAAAATTGTGTTTTTCTGCGTTGCAGGTGATTTAGGCTTTTGTACGATGGGTGGAAGTTCGATAGATGACGAATGGGAGCTCACTCCATTCAATGGGGGGTTGCGGACTGTGGTTTTAGTTGGACGAACAGGCAATGGAAAAAGTGCAACAGGCAACAGCATTCTTGGTAAAAAGGCCTTCAAGTCGAGGCGAAGTTCGGCTGGTGTTACCAGTACCTGTGAATTGGAGAGAACTGTAACAAGCGATGGTCAAATCATTAATGTTATTGACACTCCTGGTATGACCTGACAAAGTTGTAATTCCATATATCTAATTTGTGTTTGAGAATTTTGGTTATCACTAGTTTTGTCACTTTTTTTTTTCCATGCTTGTGAATATGTTTGTGGTAAATAAACTAACATGATGTTCTGTCACAGGACTCTTTGATTCTTCTGTTGAATCTGAATTTATTGGCAAAGAGATTGCCAGATGTATTGATTTGGCCAAGGACGGGATCCATGCAGTCCTTGTAGTTTTGTCTGTTAGGACTCGTTTTACAAAAGAAGAAGAAGCTGCACTACGCAGCTTGCAGACTCTCTTTGGTAGAAAAATTATTGACTACATGATTGTAGTCTTCACTGGAGGGGATGACCTTGAACGTGATGACGAAACATTAGAAGATTATTTGGGTCGTGACTGTCCAGAGCCTTTGAAGGTTACCTTCTGAACTACAGCATGATTTGATAAAATTTATTTTACCTTGAGGATGAATGGATGATAGAATGATTTGATACCTCATTATTCCTTTTGATCAATATGTTTAACTTGGGATGGTTTGTTTGTCTAACGTAAGAGAGTTTACTTTACATTGTCAACGGTTCTGTTACCATGTAGATTTGGAATTTGTTTTCTGTTTTGCAAATTAACTGTTTTTTAAAGGCGTAGCTAGCATTTTGATTTGGGCTCATGAGAAAAAAACATGATGTTCAATTTATTGTGCATTAGCTTTTGCTTGAACTGCAATCCTGTGCTGACTTGAGACTTGAGACTTGAGAGTGTTTATACCTTAGCTTCTGTTGGAAGTTTTAATTGGAATTCAGTTTTTTTTTTTTTTTTTAATCTACTGTATTGGTCACGGGGTGGTTGTCAATTAATCACTTTACTTAATCATGGTTGTATGTGGTTAGTTGAATGATCTTTTAATTATGGGCTCACTCAAATTTTTTACCCTTTTTATTTATCTGCTTTAACTTTACTTGTGACTGAGTCTTTGTTTTATGTGGCTTAAATGAACAGTGATTTGTTCATTTGTTAAATGTTGTTCCTTTTCTATTTGGATGCTTTAGATTTAACCTGCCTTTAAGGTTTTAAATTTGCTTTTAGTGGAACATTCTTTGCTACTAAATCCAATCATTTGTTGATGTGAAAATAAATACTATGAAGTCTAGTTTTACATGTTTAAACTGCTAATAAATTCCTGTTAGAGTTCATACCTTATAGTATGGGAGTTCATTTCCGGTTGCCACTAATTTTGACTAATAAATCTTTTCTCATTGGGATTTGATAAAATTGAGTGGATTTAGAAGCTATATAATAAGCTTGTGGAAAATTACAAGTAATATAGAACTATATATTGAATTTTCTTCATATTTTACATGAATAAAAGAAATTGTCTTTGAACGCATCTGATATTGCATCTAGTAACTACTAATTTATTACAACGCATTTTTTTTGGTTGAACATCATCACACTTTAGGAATCTTGAAATGTTTATGAGTTTATCAATCTTAGTGATAAATGCCAACTCAAAAATCATTTTATAATGTTTTTAGAACATTCTGGATCTTTGTCGAAATCGTCGAGTGCTGTTTGATAACAACACTAGTGATGAAACGAAGAAAGCTGAACAAGTTGGAAAGCTTCTTTCTCTTGTTAACATGGTCATAGCACAGAATGGTGGGCAGCCATATACAGATGAGTGGTTTGCTGAGTTGAAGGTCAGTTTGTTTGTTCAAATTCTTTGTCAACTTCAATGTAGTCTTTTCCCATAAAATATCTGACAAAAATTTCCTTATTTGTAAACAGATGCAGAGATTGAGTCAACAAGAAGAGGTTGAGTCACTAGAAGGAAAATCGAAACTGGAAATTTTAGAGCTGAAGGAGCATATGGAAAGATCTTATGATGATCAGCTGAAACGAATTACTGAGATGGTATTTTTTATGCTTATTGTTATTTGAATATATAACTTGCTTTTGTGTCCATTCTATCAGTAGTTGTGATGCCAAAAGGGGTAAAGCCGTGCTTTTGATTAAAACTGTCTTTACAAGTCGTATGCTCACTTTTGTGATTTGACTACTATAACTTGGAAGTTTGTCTACTTCTCTGAACTTTTTTCTTGCTGAAATTAAGTGTCATTGGTTTGCTCATCTTAACGGATGGATAGCACTGTGTTACTGCTGACGCACATTTAATATGTTGGTTTGTTGAGGTTACTGATTAATAATCAGAAATCTTCTTGTTCACATCAGAGGTGGTGTGCAGTATTTTTGTTTCAGGAGGATTTTCTTCTCTTTTCATCCTCTTTCTGGTCTAACTCTTGGCATAATTTGAATCCATTTTTAATATTTCTTGTTTTTGGTTGATCTGTCCACTCTAGGGTGTAAATGGTATTCTACTGATATTGATAATTTGTCACTAGGTTGAGTTGAAACTCAGAGAAACAACTACTAGGCTTGAACAGCAATTGGCAGAGGAGCAAGCTGCACGACTGAGGGCAGAAGAGATTGCACATATAGCTCAAGAGAAGTCGAATGATGAAATCCGTAAGCTTAGAGAGAATCTTGAAAGAGCACAGAGGGAGACTGAGGAGCTTCGTAAGCAAGCCGAAAGTAAGTGTGCCATTCTTTGAAGAGCAACTAAAAGTGTTTCCTTCCCTATATTCCCTCTTTAACGATATATGCTCTTGTGCATTCAGACGTTTTTAACGCTCCTATCCCTATTATGTAAATGTCCACAATTCGAGTTTGGATTGCAAATTTAAGGATATATTTTTATGTAACATAGATATATATATATGAATATCTTATAGACACCATATGAAATTTATTTGTCAATCTGCATCGACCAATCCATACCTGTAGAATTTACTTCAACCTATGAACCGTATCATTGTCTCTCTGGGGCTATACGAAGATTGCTGTGGTTTTCCTCCATCACTATTATAATTTGATGTATAGAAATTAAAAGGAATTATGAATTTTGCATACCTTTGATCTTAGGCAGACACTTTCATTTTCCAGCACAATCTCCTGGGAAAACAGTCAAGTAAATTTCTTTTAAGCATCAATTAATTATGGTGTATTTCCCTAAAATCCCTACTTTTTGATGAAATGCCACATTTTTAAATGTCTTTGCCATATTAGTAGCTTTAGTCCCTTTTTTGTTCAAAATATATCACTTCAGTCCATTTAACCATATTACCAACAGTCAATTTTGACTATATAAGTAAAAGTATGATTTTACCCTTGTTAATATATAAAACAAGCTTAGAAGGTCAATTTTGCCCCTAAACTTTTTTTAATTTCTGTAAGGGCTTTGATGAAATCACATCCATTTTTATGAATTTTAATTTGAAATTTTCTTATAGATGATATGTTTAATGAAATCTACATATGAATAAAATTTGATAATTTTTCAAACACTGCAACTATTTTTCTTGAAGTTTTATATATTACGCTCATTTTCCGATGTCTTCATATTTAACAAAATCGGGATAAATAATTGTAGTGCTTGAAAAATTCGTAAATTTTATTAATAGGTAGATTTTGATTAAACTTATCATCCACAAAAAAAAAAAATTCAAATCAAAATTCATAGAAATCGACATGATTTCATTAAAATCTTTACCGAAATTAAAATAAGGGATCCCTTGTGAAAGAACCAATATATATATATATACGGTCTTTCTATTATCAGTTCGAACTGACAAAAGTTATATCAGTTCCTTGTATGTGGGCCACTGGATTTAAATACTTTGATTGACAAGTGCATACAGTCAAGTCAAAGTATTTAAATCCAATGGCCCACATGCAATGAACTGATATAACTTTTGTCAGTTCGAACTGATAATAGAATTTCTATATGTATATATATATATATGGGACAGCATCCATGACACCATTTTTTTACACAATTTTTGACACAACTTCTTGGCCATGTGATCTTGCTTCTTTTAATAGATAGGATTTAATCTCTTTTATCTTTCATTATTTAATGCAGACATTGTCTCTCACCTATTTAATATTTTATCTCTCCAAAATATTATTATTTTATAAAATTCGCTCACCTTATTTAATTTTTTGTCTTTTATTTATTTATTTTTTCTTTTTTTTTTTTCTTTTTTCTTTTACACGTTTATTACGTTACTTGAATCCAAAACATCATCGGTGTGAC
The DNA here is from genome assembly GCA_030490815.1 of Acer saccharum. Lineage (NCBI taxonomy): Eukaryota > Viridiplantae > Streptophyta > Magnoliopsida > Sapindales > Sapindaceae > Acer > Acer saccharum. The sequence goes on from CM059872.1 coordinate 12,266,527, forward strand.
TTTCACTCTCACTTTTCGGTCTTTAAAATCATTTTATTCTATTTTTTTTTTTTTTACTATTCTTATTTCTCAATTTACTTAATCTAAAACCAGAAATTTTATACATGTAATCACTGCTCCTTTCCACTCTCCTCTTTTATTTTCTTTCTTTTTAATTTTTTTTTTATTCTTTTCCTCTTTTAACATTTCTTATTTCATTAGCTTATGTGGTGTAATTTTGTAAAGTTGTACAACAAAATTGTTTTCACTTGTATTAGTCTTGTTAATATATTTGTAAAGTTGAACATCAAAATCATACATAACTTCATTTATACTGATATTTGTAAAATAAAAACTAGGTGCAATAAGGAATTCAATGAAAAACTACCAATGAATATATGACTTGATCTATAAAATTAATATATCATCAATAAAATAAAAGAAGAGAATGGAAAGGAACAAGTGATTTCATGTATAAAATTTATGGGTTTAGATGAAATAAATTGTGAAAGTCACACCATGATTTTCTGGTTTCAGGTAAAGGAAAAAAAAGGAATAAAAATCGTGTAAAGGAAAAATGAAAAGAAAAGAAAATAAATAGAAGACAATTACATAAGGTGAGAGAATTTAATAAAATAATAATATTTTAGAGAGATAAAAGTATTAAATAGGTAAGAGACATTGTCTACATTAAAAGAAATTAAATCATATTCATTAAAAGAAGCAAAATCTAATGACAAAGAAGTTGTGTCAAAAATTGTATAAAAAAATGGGGCTATGGAACATCGATTTGAATGAATTTTGATTTGAATTTTTTTATGGATGATAAGTTTATTGAAATCTACCTATGAATAAAATTTGAAAGTTTTTCAAGTACTTAAATTATTTGTACCGATTTTTTAAAATATGAAGGCATTGGAAAAATAGGCGACATATAGGAAATTCAAGAAAAATAATTTTAATGCTTGAAAAATTCTCAAATTTTATTCATAGGTATATTTTAATGAACTTATCGCCTACAAAAATATTCAGATCAAAATTCATTCAAATCATTGTGATTTCACGGTGGTCCTTACCGAAATTAAAATAAGGGATCCCTTATGAAAGAACCAATATATATATATTAATGCTTGAAAAATTCTCAAATTTTATTCATAGGTATATTTTAATGAACTTATCGCCTACAAAAATATTCAGATCAAAATTCATTCAAATCAATGTGATTTCACGGTGGTCCTTACCGAAATTAAAATAAGGGATTCCTTATGAGAGACTCACTATATATATATATATATATATATATATATATATATATATATATATATATATATTGGTTCTTTCATAAGGGATCCCTTATTTTAATTTCGGTAAGGATTTTGATGAATATATGGGGAAGGATCGGGGAACACAAATTTTGACACGATTTTGTAACCTTTGTATCAATTATATATTCATGGTTTAGATTAATCCATATGTCTCTTGTTTTTTGCCCACCCCTACTTGTATCAATATTTTGTTTTAGTTTATATTTTATATATGAATCAGTCAATAACTCATCATGCCATATATTTATGTTAAATGATGGAATATTTGATATAAATTTTAAATTGCATAAAAATTAAAAAAGAAAATTTCAAGTCAAGAACTGTTAGACCGAACCAGACCAAACCGAACCAATATAATTTGGTTTGGTCTGGTCCAAACTGGTCATATTTAAAATTTAAAAAAAAAAAAACAAATTTTTTGGTTTGGTCTGATTCCAGTTGAAACCGAACCAAACCGGACCGTGCCCAGTCCTACCATCTTCATTTTTCATCTCATCCTACATTCTTTCTTTTTCTTAATCATTTGCTTTTCTCTTTCTCCATTTTTTTTAGTGTTTCCTTCCTAAATATATATTTACTTTAAGAAATTAAATTAAAATAAAAATTTGATTAAGCTAAAAAAAAAGGATTTGTGTCTATCTACTGATCTGATATTTAACTTGTACCCAAGTTATCTAATTAACTTTGTTACATTGTTTTCATAACTTGTACGAAGTTTCAAACAATAGACAAAATGTAGTAATGTAGAATAAAGATTATTGATATCATTTTGATTATATTTAATAAATTTAGAGAAGAAAATATCAAAAAGAAGTGACAAAAGAAAAAAAAATCAAAAATTGCAAAAGAGAATATCAAGGAAAAACCAAAAAACAAAAGAGAAGTTCTGTAAAATAAAAAAAATTTAAAAAAAATCTAGAAAATAAAGAAATCCATGTCATCCCCTTATCCCTTATTTACCAAAATGTCATATTTAACAGTAAGTTAACGGAATTAGATAGAATGATCATTAGTGTAACACTTTTCACCAAAAATGGCCATTTTGAAACGAAATCCTCATATAATGGCCATTTTGATAGTGTAAGAACAAATGGGTGGTCACTGGAGTAATTATCCTTTTTTTTTTTTAATATATTCCCTTTTAGGGATAATTGTTAGGATTATGCTCAATAGCAAGAGTGTAATGTTGTAATTAACAATCTTTTTCATATTAATAAAGTGATTTCTGGTTTAACAAATCGTACAGCATTTATAGTTTAATATTATAATTGTCAAAGTAAATAATCATAAGGTCTAAAGACTATGTGAAAAGAAGAATTGTTCGTACATCTGGATATGTATGTGGTAGACACAATTCTTTAGTTAGTCTTGAATAATGTTCACAACTTAAGTTAAAGGTTGGGCACCTTTATCTTGTTAAAGTTGTAGAATTCTTTTGCTAGCATTTGAGTGGGATCAAATGAGATATGATGAGTCTAAAATCATCGGAGTGTCTTCGAGCAAAAGAATCTAGTGCACTGGGTGCATTGAACTGGGTCACAATGAAAAGCTTTATCTAGAACCGTCAATAGATAATAGTCTTTTCATTATCAGGACAATCGGAGAGTCTATCTTAATCTTGAGATAAATGATGGACTTATGGTTGCAAGTGATATCATTTGAGTTATCAATGAGTACGATTATATCGCATAGTCTATCATCGATAGTTTGGTGATATTCATTTGTTAATCGATAGAGGACTTCATTTATAGATATGGACATCGTGGCTCCATTTATCAAATGAGAGTATAATATCATCATATGGATGTTTTGAGGTAATTGGATATTAAATCTCAACGTTGAGTTTTCGATAGTGTCTATTGAAAACATGGCTTCTGGACAAGTCAAAATATCCAAGTTCAAAACGTGGTCATATGAGTAAATATGGTAACTTGGAGAGTTATAGGCGGTCTATGAACTCTTGGCGATTACTGATATTAATCACGAGGATACACTATCTCCAATATGATTGTCTAGGGTATGAATGAGGAGCATCTTCCTTTTCTATCTTTATTTAAGAGTTCAGTTTTAGCTCTTTAGTGGAATGAGTTAAAATTAATGGATCGGACCTAAGTGAATCATTTGTTGATTGTGATTAGGTTATGTCTATTGAAGCTTAAATTTAGATGGTCCGCCAAGATCCCCAATCCACACGGACTTGCATGGATCACTTGATATATTCTACCGGACCAATTTAAGGGTCCATCTAGAATTGCATTTAATATATTAAGAATATAATTTGCACATTTAAGTAATGGGCTGCTCAATTATATTAATATATTAATGAAAGACATGTGGGCTTGTTTCTTTTAGTAAGAATGGGTCTGGTTCACATGTGAGCTTTTTATTTAAAGTCCAATGGATTAAATGAAATAAGAAAATAATATTAGGCCCAATCTTATACAAGTGGGGCGGCAAGGTTAATGTTTTAACCTAAAATATTATTTTGTTTCATTTGTTTTAATTAAATAAGAATTAATTAATTTATTGATTAATTGTTTAATTAAAGAAACAAATCTTTCCTAAAAGTAAAAGACTTGTTTGATAAGGAAATAAATAAATTAGTTTTATTTATTTAATCAAATAAGGAGTCTTTTTATTTAGTCAAAATAAAAGAATAAAAATTAATGAGTTGGATTAGGGTTTGAAGTCTTAAAAGACATGTGTATTTGGGTGCAACACAACTCCTCTTTTGTAGAGGAAAATTGCGGCAACCCTAGTAGTATCACATGAAGAATTCGGCCACCCTAAAGGAAAGAAGGAAGAAAATTTGGCCACCTATATAAGTGCTCTTATAAATTTCGGCCAACACAATGCTTGGTGCTTGAGATTTTATTTTTCTTCTTCTTCTTAATTCATAGAGAGTTTTTATTCTAAAAAGACAAAAAGGAGTGTTAGATTATTCTTTGATAGTATACTATTGCTTAATCATCAATAAGCTTGTGTATACGATATCGATCTAGGTTCACGCGAGTTTCGATCATTAGATTGAGAACTCAAAAGTGACCGGAATAATCTTAGACATTTTTTTGATTGTTTTGTGACTAACAAAGAAAAGAAAAGTTTTGTTTGGTCCATTCACAGGTTTGCAATTCAAAGAAAAGGGAGACCACGCTCCTAGGTGATCCACGTTCGTGCTCGGATTGAAGGTCTTGCGGATTACCATCGACGTAAGTCAATCGGATCACGCGACAAAAGGTAATCTACTTTTTGTTATTGTATATGCATGTTTATTGATTAAAAGGGTTTAAGGTTCATAAAGGAAAATTTTTTAAAAGTCACTAAATCTAATTTTAGTATCGCTTCCGCTGCGTTTACTACTTTTGTTATTATTTTTTCCCTACAATAATTACCCTAATGGCCATCAATTTTGGTGTACACTATCAAAATAGCCATCAAAATGATCATTTTTGGTGAACACTGTGACACTAATGGCCATTCTATCCTATTCCGTTAACTTTCCGTTAAATAGGTGGCATTTTGGCAAATAAGAGGATGACATTCCATCACAAGATTTAATTAATTATATATGTGTGTGTATATATAATTAATTAATTAATTAAATTATTAGATAAAAAAAAAATAAAAAATAAAAAAAAAAAACTAGAGTTTACTTGGATCGATGTCGATGCAACAAGAAGTGAACTTTAAAACTTCAAAGTGATTGCTTGGATGGTGGTGGATATTATTAATTTGGAAGCTTGAATGACTTAGTTTTATTTTATAAGTTTTGGGCTTTCTACATTTGAGTGTTTTTTTAAACGATTATTGTTCTACACTTGAGTTAATTTTAGTATTATAATTTAGAATATTGACAATGGGGTTAACTACTTATATTGATAATTTGATATTAAAATATTTGTTTAAATAAAAAATAATGTAATATTTTCTTAAACTATTAAACCAGACCGAACAAAACCAATTTTTATTAGTTTGGTTTACCCTTATAAATGGTTTGGTTTGGGTAGTAAAAAATTAAACCAATAAAATTTGAATGTTACTAGGTAAAGATTTTTGAACAAGATAAATCGATATTTTTTTTTGAATAATTAAGAGATAAATGATTATGGTTACCATTCATGTGATTCTAGAGATAGGTTTTCAAAATTAAAAAAAAAAAAAAAAACAAATTCCAGTACCTGAAAAAAAAAAATGTCAAATAAGTCTTGTGATGAAATGTCATTCTCTTATTTACCAAAATGCCACTCATTTAACGAAAAGTTAACGAAATATGATAGAATGGCCATTAATGTCACGGTGTTCGCTAAAAATGGCCATTTTGAAACCAATTCTCTATCTAATGGCTATTTTGATAATGTGCACCCAAATTGATAGCCACCAAGTTAATTATCCCTTTCGTTTATTGTTTTGCTTATAAAGAAGTAAATTTTCCTTGATTGAGCTAAATTATATGATCTCTGATTACGTAATTTTTTTCGTAATTTTATAATTCACTTTCTATACAATTGACCAAAATAGCCCTATATCCGTCAAGTTTGACTAACATTTGACTAAAGTGATGTATTTTGAAAAAAGAAGGGACTAAAGCTAATAATATTGTAAATATTGTAATACATGTGCCTTTCCATTTGCTTCTAAACTTAATGACTAAGTTTTAGGTGTAAAGATTATGGAAGCAATGATGTAAGCAAGCAATGATGCAAGCAAGCAAGTGGCAGTAGATTGGTGTTTGGTTTGAGACGTGTCTCATGGTGGCAAATTGTTGATGAAAATTGCAATAAACACCCCTCACTTTATTTGCCTATATATATGGCTTTTGTATTCTTAATGCAACTGATACCCTTTTATTCACAAATCTCTCTTATCTTGTTCTCTCGTCTCTCTCTCTCTTGTTTCTCTTATTTACTTTATTAATTATTTGTTCATATGTTCTTCATATTCTTCATCTATTCTTTTATTTAATTTACAACACGTTATCAGCATGATGTTGTTATTTCCAGAACCTGAAGTTCTGGATCTATTATTACTAAAGCCTGAAGCTTATGAATTTATTACCATTGGAACCTGAAGTTCCTAGATTTATTACCAGAACCTGAAGTTCTGAATTTATTATTACTAGAACCTGAAGTTTCTAGACTTTTATTTATTAATACCAGAACCTGCAGTTCTAAATTTACTTTCTTGCATTTTATTTTTACGCAATTTACTTTCTCGTATTTTATTTACTTTTACACAATTTACTTTCCTGCATTTATTTATTTGTATGCTTTTATGAGATTGGCTATGCCAACCTACCAGAACCTGCAGTTATGGATTTACTTTTTCGCATTTATTATTATGCATTTTATTTCGCAATTTTTATTTAAACAGTTTGGTCAACCATTCAGAACCTGAAGTTTATGGATTTATTTTTCATTACCGGAACCTGAAGCTTCTGGATTTATTTACTTACAAATATTCCTTTATATATCTGAAGGTTTCAATTCCTTGGATTTTTGTCAGACCAGAAGTTCTGACTCCGATTGTGATTTCGGATAACCAGAAGTTGTAATAATGCCAAAGCTTGCAAGTTTGAAATTTGCTGCACTAGAAGGGTCTGGGCGTAGGGAAAAATACTGGTCATCGCAGCGGAAGCGAGACTAAAAACGATTTAGTATGTTTTAAAATTTTTCCTTTGATGAACCTTAACCCTTTAAATTAATTAAACATACATATAAAGTAACAAAAGTAGAATACCTTTTGTCGCATGATCCGATTGACTTACGTCGATGGTAATCCACAAGATCTTCAATCCTAGCACAAACGTGAATCACCTAGGAGCGTGGTCTCTCTTTTCTTTGAATTGCATACCTGAGAATGGACAAACAAACTTTCTTTTTCTTATTGTTAGTCACAAAACAACCAAAAGACTATAAAGATTATTCTACGAAGATTATTCCGGTCACTTTTGAGTTCTCAATCTAATGATCGAAACTCGCATGAACCTAATTCGATGTTGTACACACAAGCCTATTGATGAATAAGCAATTAGTGTACTATCAAAAGAATAATCTCTTCTCTCTTTTTTGTCTTGGCCGAATAATCAAACACTTTTCTATGAGTATGAGAAGAAGAAGAAATTGATCTAGTAAACTCTAGGGGGTGGCCGAACCCTATATGATTGCTTATATAGGGTGGCTGAATTTCACTTCTATTTTTCTTTAGGGTTGCCGAAATCTCCTTGTGATTCTATTAGGGTTGGCCGAAAATCCTCTACAAAAAAGGATTTGTGCTTTACCCTAATTCCTATCAATTTTAGACTCCTAACCCTAATTCAACTCATAAGTGTTTTTATTCTTTTTATTGACTTAATAAAAGACTTTCCTATTTGATTAAATAAATAAAACTTATTATTTATTTTCTTACCAAATAAGTCTTTTACCTTTAGTATAACTCTAGGAAATATATTTCCTGATCAGAAAAAGATTTTGTTTCTTAATTAAATAATTAATTAATAAATTAATTAATTCTCATTTAATCAAACAATAAAATAAAATAATATTTTTGACTAAAAATTTAGCCTTGCCACCCCACATTATATATATGGGCCAAATATTATTTTCTTATTTTATTTAATCCATTGGACTTTAAATAAAAAGCCCATATGTGAACCAGACTCATTCTTACTAAAAGAAACAAGCCCACATGCCTTTCATTAATATATTAATATAATTGATCAGCCCATTAAACAAATAATGTGCAAATTATATTCTTAATATATTAAATGCAATTCTAGATGGACCTATAAATTGGTCTGGTAGAATATATCAAGTGATCCATGCAAGTCCGTGTGGATTGGGGATCTTGGCGGGCTATCTAAATTTAAGCTTCAATAGACATAACCTAATCACAATCAACAAATGATTCACTTAGGTCCGATCCATTAATTTTAACTAATTCCACTAAAGAGCTAAAATTGAACTCTTAAATAAAGATAGAATAAGAAGATGTTCCTCATTCATACCCTAGACAATCATGTTGGAGATAGTGTATCCTCGTGATTAATATCAGTAATCGCCAAGAGTTCATAGACCGCCTATAACTCTCCAAGTTACCATATTTACTCATATGACCACGTTTTGAACTTGGATATTTTGACTTGTCCAGAAGCCATGTTTTCAATAGTCACTATCGAAAACTCAACGTTGAGATTTAATATCCAATTACCTCAAAACATCCATATGATGATATTATACTCTCATTTAATAAATGGAGCCACGATGTCCATATCTATAAATGAAGTCCTCTATCGATTAACAAATGAATATCACCAAACTATCGAGGATAGACTATGTTATATAATCGTACTCATTGATAACTCAAATGATATCACTTATAACCATAAGTCCATCATTTATCTCAGGATTAAGATAGACTCTCCGATTGTCCTGATAATGAAAAGACTATTGTCTATTGACGGTTCTAGATAAAGCTTTTCATTGTGATCCTGTTCAATGCACCCAGTGCACTAGATTCTTTTATCAAAGACACTCCGATGATTTTAGACTCATCATATCTCATTTGATCCCACTCAAATGCTAGCAAAAGAATTTTACAACTTTAACAAGATAAAGGTGCCTAACCTTTAACTTAAGTTGTGAACATTATTCAAGACTAACTAAAGAATAGTGTCTACCTCATACATATCCAGATGTATGAACAATTTTTCTTTTCTCATAGTCTTTAGACCTTATGATTATTTACTTTGACAATTATAATATTAAACTATAAATGCTATAAGATTTGTTAAACCATAAATCACTTTATTAATATAAAAAAATTGTAAATTACAATATTACATTCTTGCTATTGAGCATAATCCTAACAATCTCCCACTTGCGTTATAGCAAATGTGTCATATCTCTCATGTCCATGTTCTCTAGATGCCCATTGAAACTCTTCTGAGGTAGAGCCTTTGTGAAGGGATCTGCTAGATTTTCTGCTGACGCGATTTTGGTAATCGTCACATCACCCCTTTGAACAATCTCCCTTAAAAGATGATACTTTCTTTCAATGTGTTTTCCTCTCTTGTGACTTCTTGGTTCTTTCGAATTAGCCACTGCTCCACTGTTGTCACAGTAGATAGTGATCTGCTTATTCGCACTAGGAACCACTTCCAAGTCTATCAAGAATTGGTGGAGCCAAACATCCTCTTTGGCAGCCTTGCATGCAGCAACATACTCAGCTTCCATGGTGGAATCAGCAATACAAGATTGCTTGACACTCCTCCATATGATTGCTCCTCCTTCAATAGTAAACACAGCCCCCGATGTGGATTTTCTGGAGTCAGAATCTGATTGGAAATCAAAATTTGTATACCCAATGGGAATTAAATCCCCTCCAGAGTATACAAGCATATTATCTCTCATTCTCTTGAGATACTTGAAAATATGCTTGACTGCCGTCCAGTGATCAGGACCAGGTTTCGATTGAAACCTGCTAACTATGCCAACAGCAAAACAAATATCTGGTCTAGTGCAGAGCATTGCATACATGAGACTTCCAACTGCCGAGGCATATGGAACTCTACTCATGAATTGCTCTTCATGCTCATTCTTAGGAACTTGTTCCTTAGAAAGTTTGATTCCATGTCTGAAAGGTAACATACCTTTCTTGGAATCCTGCATGGAAAACCTAGACAAGATCTTGTCTTTGTATGAAGCTTGGGATAATGCAATCGTTTTATTCTTTCTATCCCTTATTACTTGGATACTTAGAATAAAACTTGCTTCTCCTAAGTCCTTTATATCAAATTGTTTTGCTAACCATTCTTTTATTGATGTCAATACACCTACATCGTTTCCAATGAGTAGTATATCATCAACATAAAGAATCAGGAAAACCAACTTGTCGCCCTTAATCCTTTTGTATACACAAGGTTCGTCAGGATTCTGAATAAATCCAAAACCTTTGACAGCTTGATCGAACCTTATGTTCCAGGATCTGGATGCTTGCTTTAATCCATATATGGATTTCTGCAACTTGCATACCTTTTCCATTTGGCCCTTTTCAATTAATCCTTCTGGTTGCATCATGTAGATGCTTTCGTCAAGACTTCCATTAAAGAAAGCTATCTTGACGTCCATTTGCCAAATCTCTAGATCTAAAGATACTGCAATGGATAAGAGTATCCTAATGGATTTAAGCATGGCCACAGGAGAGAAGGTTTCCTTGTAATCGATACCTTCTTTCTATGTATACCCTTTAGCTACCAATCTAGCTTTAAAGGTTTCCACCTTTCCATTTGTTGACGGTGATTTTTGGTGATCACCAAGTCAACGACTCGTTCTCGAATTACTGCAATTTATATTTGAGTATGGTCAAAGATTGTAAAGAAATAACAAGTGATTTACGTGGTAAAACTCCAAAAGATCGGAGAAACATCCACGGGATCGTTGCCTCTAGCAACAAAGCCAAATCCACTATGAATCACGATTACAAGATCAAGAATGACCAAGAATGATTACAAGCTTTTCAATACGATTCTCTATCTCCTGTTCTACTTTTTTGCGTACCCCCCTGTTTGTGTATAGAGGGGGTATTTATACATGTTGTTTTTAGGGTTTTAAGGTGGCCGCTAGGGTTTGGTATTGTGGTGCCCAAGTCTCAAGCGGTTTTCTAGTCCTAATTAGATTATGTTTCCTTTTTTGGCTGAGTCTGGTTCTGGACGAGATTCTTTCTCCTTTATTCGCGGGAGAACTGCTTGTTTCCTTGTTAAACTCTAATAGTCCACATCGTTGCTTATCGTGGATGTGCTGGTCGCTGATTATGATTGGCATACGAATGTTGGTGACTATCTCATTGATTCCCGAGTATGTATGCCCGAGTATGCCTGAATGTGCCCGAGTGAGATTTGCTGCCCGAGTTGATCGTCTTCGTTTGTGGTCGGACTACTTACTCTTTTTTCCGAGTAGGTTATCGTGGGAGGTTTCTGCTCCATAAGTTGACTTATCTTGACTCTTGCTTTCTTGGCCTTTCGTGCTGATGACGTGTCCTTCACCACTAATTTTTACCTATAACAATACCCCCTTAAATATTTGAGCCGATCATGTTGAGTCAGGTCCTCTCGGGACGAATATTTAACTTCAATAATTTCTCACAACTAGTCCTCGCTTGTCGTTTTCCGCATTAATGTATCCTCGTTTGATTCGAAGCTTTAAATGACGTGTCTTAATTACGACCGCACGCATTCGATTCACCACTCATTTCAGAAATCTCTTGATGGTGACGTTTCTACTCTCTGGCGGCTCAAGGTGCTCTCCGGTTGCCACTTGTCTTTTCTTTGTTTGGCTGGGGCACAACTCATTTATGAGACACGACCTCTCTGTTTGCCTGCGTGTAGCCCACGTCATAGCCCACGCCCCTCTATTTTCCCGCTTTACTGTGCTTCTCCTAGGGTTTCGTTCGTTTTTGAAATCAATGTGCCGCCTATATATGTTGGTTATCCACCTCCCCTTCCCTTCTTATTTCTTTTCCGCCATTTTTGTATTTCTTCGAAACAAGTGTGCCTGTGTCCCTTGCGTTTCTGGGTATTTTGTTCTCTCCTCCAACTTGTTTTCCTAATCCTGCTTTGCCGAGATCGTCTGTTTCGACCCCCAGGCCTGTACTCGAAGGTTTCTCCTCTGTTGTCTGCATTTACCTGCCTTTCCCTAATCAAGGTTAGTTCTCATGGATCCTGAAGCTAGATACCGTCTTTTTACTGTTGGTATGATTGCTATTGAGCGAAATGATGCTTTCACTGCGTCGGTTGTTCACAGGTTATTAGACGAGCCTCTTTTCGATCAGCCGCGTTACACTGACGCCGACGTTTCTGGACTTTTTCCAGAAAGGCCTGCTACTTCTGAGGTTCCTCCTGCTTCAGAGATTCCTTCTGCTTCTGCCAGTTCATCACCACCTTACTCATACCAACCTGAAGCTTGGTCGGATTCTTCTGCTTGTACTGATATTCGCCCGAGCAGAAGACCAGGAAAGAGGATGACTACTCGCAAAGTTTATAAAGACTCGCATTCTCGGGAAAGCCGAGTGGCGGCCCAAAGGATTATCGAAGATGATATTGAAGAGGAGCACAGGGCTGCTCGTATTCCCTTCTCCCCCGAGCGTATTTGCATTTATGATGTTGAGCCGAACGTGGTCGGCCCTGACGAGATAACGCGATATATGCGGCGGTTCGATTTGGACAGCAATGAGATTTCGCTGATTCCAGCCGAAGGTCGGGCTGCATGGAACCCACCCCCCGGCCACGTAGCAATTTACGGGTCCATGCTTACCTGCGGCGTCACTCTTCCTCTTCAGCCTTTTATTACTTGGTTCTTGGCTGAAGCCCGACTCGCTCCGGCCCAGCTCACGCCGAACAGTTATCGCATCCTGATGTGCATGTGGCACATGTGGCATAGAATGAAGCGGCCACCTCCCACCCCTCGCGAGGTTCGCCATTTTTATTCGCTGAGGCCAGTGGGGAAAACCGGGATTTATTTTCTCCAGTCGAACCAGCCTGAGTTCTGGATTCCAAAGGATGTCGTGGTCAAGGGCTGTGTCGAACCGACCACGGACGAGAAGATGAAAGGGTTCGTTTGGGGCTTCCCGACCTCGAACAAGTTTTGGAAGAACAGCTGGTTCTTCGTGGGCAAAGACTGGGGCCAGTCGATTAGTTTCGATTTGGACGGCACTCAGATGACCTGCCGGGTTCCTCGGTACTTCTGCACGCCGCAGTGGAACCATCTAACTTCAGCTTTTACTGATGAGGAGCTGAAGACCTTGGCTCGGGCAGCAGTCCGCCCCCTAGAGAAAAGGGGAAAACCCTATCTCTATAGAGAGGGGAAAATGATCAAGGCCCGTCTCTTCCCTCAGATTTCCGCGTGCCGCAGACGCCGTAAGTTTACTTGTATGCATTTTTTATTTGCAACCTGACTTCTAAGCTTGCTTGCTAACTCGGATTCTTCTCTCTTTTTTTTTGTTTTTAAAGTGTTTGATGTAGATATAGTCAGTGATGGTCTGGCACGCCGGATGAAAGGCATCGTCGAGGCGAGTCGAAAGGCAGCCCTTCGCCAGCGAGATGCTGGGATAGCCCCTCCTGAAGACGAATCTGACGAGGGTACTCCCGGGAACGTTCCCGAGGGAGGTGATGAAGAGGGAGTACCCGATTATGTGCCCGAGGAGGCTCACGATCAAGAACCGACCGTGTGTTCGGCGGGAGCTGAGGGTACCTCGGGGAACTTTGGAGTAAGTAGGACCTCTGCTGACTCGGGCAATCCCGCAGGTCCTTCCTCCAAGGGGAAAGAAAAAGTAGGGGATCTCCCTGAGCCCGAGCAGGCAAATCCCCCCAGCGGATCTGGTTCTCCCCACTCTGCTGCTGATATGCAAAACGTTCCTTTTGAAGCAGTTTGGGGGCCTTCAGGTGCGGTAGCTCCGGAGTTTCCGACTTCAGTTGAACCGAACCGTTCTTCTTCGGAGATTCCTGCCTCTGTTGATCCGATTTCTACTCCAGGGGACAGCAACACTGAAGCTGGGCCGACTGGGAAAAGGAAGGCTTCGTTTTCTTCTGGTCGCCCTTTCCCAAAGATTCCCCGAGTAGTTGCGTATGTTAATTCCTCTTCGGAGGATGAGGGGGAGGATGATGCGAGCGTGACCCCGACGCGGGAGCAGGTCAGAGAGAGTGCTGGTGGCTCAGCCGGCCTTCCTCGGGCGACCCCGTCCGCTGAACTCCCCGAAGGCGATGTGGGTGATATGGGCTCCTCTCCCCAAATCGATGATCCCACCCCCGAGACTATTTTCAGGGCCATGGCTTCAGGCCGAGCCTATATTGGGGAGGATCGTTGGAGTCATTTCAGGACCGGGACTGTGTCTGACCGACTCCGCAATTTCTTCAACAGCGCTTCCTACGTGAGTGACTCTCATATGCGTCATTTCGCATTCTTCCTTTTTTTTTATTTATATTTGTTGATTTGTTTGTTGCAGATGGTGGCCGAGATGTCTGGGGCTTGCCAAGCTGGCGAAGCCCAAGCGGAGAAAATAAGAAGGCTAGAAGCCCAATTGAAGGAGAGCGAAGATCACTGTTCTCGGGCTGAATTAGCTCGTCAGGAGGAGGCCAGGTCGAGTGAGATGCTCGTAAACCAGTGCTTAGCACGGCAAATGGAAGCCGAGCAACGGGCATCTTCTGCTGCTGAGGAGGTCAGGACTCTGCAGGATCAACTGTCATCCACCCGGGAAGCCTTGCTTCGAGCCGAACAGAACGCCGAAGACGCCAAGTCTGCTTATGAACGTCGAATCGATGACTTGGAGTGTCAGGCCCTGACGGCCAAGGAACTGTCGAAGGGAGCTAGGCTGGAAATGGAGCTACAAAGCGTTGACCGTTTTAAGAAATCTCCAGCCTATGATGCTCTGCTTCTTCGGGAGTTCCAGCGTGGAATGGTCTCGGCCGGCGAATTTTTTAAGCAAAAGAACAGGGCGACTGATCGGGCCCGGGCCAACTGGAGCCTGTCAATTAGGAAGCATGTGGATACATCCTTGGAGTCTCTCCGGATCCAGATGAAGGAGTGGCGGGCGTATTGTAGAAGTAAAGGAAAAACGCCACATCCCATGCACCTTGAGGTTCCGACCGCCGAGTCGTTCTCTACCTTTTATGCCAGTGAAAGGGCGAGTTTTAACAACGAGATTCCCGACTTGGGGCCCGTTCCCGGTACCGACTACAGTCACTGGATGGATGACGAAGAAGATGTGATCGTATGGCCATCGGACGACAGTCTTCTGAGCGAATATGTGATGGAGCCTGACCCTGATGTTGGCAGAAGCAGCTCACCACCCCCGGCGCCTTCCTCTTGATCTTCAAGCCTTTTTGTAACTATACTTGTAAATCTTTCATATCATACATTGTATCTTTCTATGCACTATGAATATAAGACCAAATTTTACTCTTACACTCTATTTTTTGCCGAGTATCTTATGTAACTGGCTTATCAATTTAGACCGAGTATCTTATTTAACCGGTAACTAATTTTTGGCCGAGTATCTTATGTGACTGGCTTATCGATTTAGACCGAGTATCTTATTAAACTGGTAACTAATTTTTTGGCCGAGTATCTTATGTGACTGGCTTATCGATTTAGACCGAGTATCTTATTAAACTGGTAACTAATTTTTTGGCCGAGTATCTTATGTGACTGGCTTATCGATTTAGACCGAGTATCTTATTAAACTGGTAACTAATTCTTTGCCGAGTATCTTATGTGACTGGCTTACACCCTTTGATTTTTGGGGTTGTTCAACCTTCACGTTGCGTCGGGGCTCGCCGCGACCATACGTTGAGGTCCTTGCACAAGTCACCTAGGACGTCTCCTGGTTTTATCTGCGCAAGGGTTCGTCGAATCGTTGGGGTACTTTGTACCGGCCAACACGACTGCGCATCTCACTAGTCTTTCTAGCGGCGCTCCGAGCATTTTCCCAGTTATCCTGGTGCCTTGGTTTTGCCTTTTTGCTAAGGGACGCGTTTGCATCGCTTTAACTAGGCGGGCATGCTACTACAGCTTTTCCGCCCTTCGAGCACCACTCGTCCGCTCTTTCGCGGCCTTATAGCGCTCGACTTTTTCGGCATTTTATTCGGTCGCCTTGAGTGACCTCCATTGAAATATTGCTCATGGATTTTATTGATTCCGCCACATCGTATTTGCAACTGAACTTTATTAGATGATCATGAACATGAAATTAATAAATAAATCTGAAATTTCAACGCAGAAACTAAAAACTGAGCTAAAGCAGAATAAATAAACTGTAGAACCATAACCGGATTCTTTTAGGGATAGAAGATCTTCAGATATTGTGCGTTGCATGGTCGGGGTACCAGGCCACCTTCTGGTCGGGCTATCATGTAGGCCCCGTGCCCTACGATTCTCTTGATGATATATGGTCCTTCCCATTTGTCGGCGAGGGATCCTGATGATTTATCCTTGGTATTCGGTGATACTCTCCTCAGCACTAGATCCCCGAGTTGGAATCTCCGCTCCCGAACATGGGAGTTGTAGTACCTAGCGGCCCTTTGCTGGTATGCGGAATTTCTTACTTGTGCTGCGTCTCTGATTTCTTCAAGCTCGTCTAGGTTCTGCTGCAGCATGTCTATATTGTGCTCGGGACTGTATAGCTGGACCCTGGGGGATGTGAAAGTAGTTTCTGCTGGGATAACAGCTTCTGTCCCGAATGCCAGCGCGAAAGGAGTTTCCCCTGTGGAAGACCTCACAGTTGTTCGGTATGCCCATAGCACCTCAGGCAGTTTGTCTGCCCAGCCACCTTTCTTTGCCTCTAGCTTTGCCTTCAATGTGTGCTTGATTACTTTATTCACGGCCTCTGTTTGGCCATTGGTTTGAGGATGAGCAGGCGATGCGTAGTAGTTTGCGATCTTGAACTCTTCACACATTTCTCTGAACTTCTTATTATCGAATTGAGTCCCATTGTCTGTTATGATGATGCTCGGGATCCCAAACCGATATATTATATTCTTTTTAACGAAGCTGGTAGTGTTTGCCTCGGTGATGTGTACAAGTGCTTCTGCCTCTGCCCATTTGGTAAAATAATCCACTGCCACAATAGCATGTTTGGCTCCTCCCTTCGTTCCTGTGGGCATTGGTCCTATCAGGTCGAGTCCCCACATGGCAAAGGGCCAAGGCGAGGTTAAGCTTCTGAGCAACTCTGGGGGTCGCCGAATGTCATTTGCTACTCTTTGGCATGTTTCGCAACTTTCTGCGAATTGCTGCGCTTCCGCGAACAGAGTCGGCCAATAGAACCCTTGCCGGAGTATCTTGTGTGCTAAGCTTTTACCCCCAGTGTGGTTCCCACATACTCCACTGTGGATACTTCTCAGGATCTCTCCAGTCTTCTCACCGGAAATGCATCTCTGCAATACCTTCTAGAATCCTCTCCTATATAATTCTCCTCTCAGAATCGTGTACCGGGCTGACCTGTATCTGATGCGTTTAGCTTCCACAGCATCCTCCGGTAGTATGTTCTCCTCCAAGTACTTTCTGAGTTGGTATGTCCAGTCGCCCGGGCTAGGTCGGATCTCTGCTATTATGATTTCCTCGGGTTCCGCTATACTTGGTTTAGTCAGGTGCGCCACTGGTATTGCTTTGGATCTGATGCTTGTGGTGGCTGAAGCTAATTTGGACAAAGCATCTGCCTTTTCGTTCTCTTCCCGAGGGATCTGAGAGATTCTGTATGCTTTGAACTTTTTAAGTAGTCTTTTTGCAATGTCCAAATAAGCTATCATGTGCTCTTCCCTGGCCTGGTATTCATTCAGTACCTGATGGACCACTACCTGTGAATCACTGTAAACTTCCAGCTCATCTGCCCCTAGTGCTATGCAGACTCTCAGACCGGCCAGCAAGGCTTCATATTCTGCTTGGTTGTTGGTTGCCTTGAAATCGAACCTCATGGCACATTCTACAGTATCCCCCTCGGGGGTCGTTATGACTATTCCTGCCCCGCTGCCATGCGTGTTCGATGACCCATCTACATGTAATTTCCACTGGAATTTAGTAGTCTGTTCATCTTCCATTGCCCTCCTTACCTCGGCGTCTGGCTCGGTGAATTCTGCTATAAAGTCGGATACCGCCTGCCCTTTGATGGCCGTTTTTTGTGTGTATCTGATGTCGTATTCGCTGAGCTCTACCGCCCACTTGGTCAGCCTTCCTGACACTTCTGGCTTTTGAAGAATGAGTTTCAGCGGGCAGTCTGTATATACCTCTATTGTATGTGCTTGGAAATATGGCCTTAGCTTCCTAGCCGATGTGATCAGAGCTAACGCTATTTTTTCTGCCGGCGAGTATCTGGTTTCCGCCGCTAACAACGCTTTGCTTGTATAGTACACTGGCTTTTGTATTCCTTCCTCCAGTCGGATCAACACCGAACTCGTCGCCACCTCGGTGACCGAGAGGTATAAGTATAATGTTTCTCCCACCACCGGTTTTGAAAGGATTGGTGCTCTCCCCAGATATTCTTTTAATTTTGAAAGGCTTCTTCACACTCTGTACTCCATTCGAGCCCTTTCCCCTTTTTTATTGCTTTAAAGAATGGGGCGCATTTGTCTGTTGACTTGGCTATAAACCGGTTGAGTGACGCGAGGCATCCCGTTAGCCTCTGCACATCTTTTAGCGTCCTGGGTGAAGCCATTCCTTCTAGTGCTTTGATCTTCTCAGGATTTACTTCGATTCCCCTCTGGTGCACCTGAAAACCTAGAAACCTTCCCGAAGGTACTCCGAACACACACTTGCTTGGGTTGAGCTTCATCTGATACTTTCTTAGGACGTCGAAGGTTTCCTTCAAATCCTCCGCGTGTTTTTCTGCAGTGGTGCTCTTAGTCAGCATATCATCCACATAAACCTCCATATTTTTTCCAATCTGCCGAGCAAACATCCTGTTTACTAGCCTCTGGTATGTTGCCCCGGCGTTTTTCAATCCGAATGGCATTACTTTGTAGCAATATAAACCCTGGTCCGTGGTAAACGACGTCTTTTCCTCATCTGCCTTATTCATCCGGATCTGATTGTATCCCGAGTAGGCGTCCATGAAGCTTAACAATTCATGTCCCGCTGTCGCATCTACCAACTGGTCGATCCTCGGTAGTGGGAAACTATCTTTTAGGCAAGCTTTGTTCAAGTCTGTAAAGTCTACACACATCCTCCATTGCTTGTTCTTTTTCTTGACCAACACCACATTGGCCACCCACTCCGGATACTTGACTTCCCTTATCGACCCCGCGGAAAGTAGCTTTTCTACTTCCTTCTTGATTGCGACGCTTCTTTCTGGATTGAATAGTCTTCTTTTTTGTACCACGGGTCGGAACTCGGGGTCGGTGGAAAGATGATGTGAAATCACCTTCGGGTCTACCCCCAGCATATCTTCATGGCTCCAAGCGAAAACATCCTTGTAATTTCTCAGTAGCGCAATAAGTGCGGTTTTGACATGTACGCTCAAACTTGCCCCTACCTTCACTGTCCTACCTGGATCCTCCGGGTCTAGTGCCACCTCTTGGGTCGGCTCGTCTTCCCTATCCTCCGGTCCTTCTCTGGGATCCAACTCAAAATCTTTCGGCACTTCTGCCTGTTCTTCAGGTTCTCTATCCTCTTGCTGGACTGTTACCATGTATACCTGGCGTACCTCCCTATCTCTATATACTGATAAGTTTGCTCTACGGGCCATCTCTTGTGACCCTTTGACCACTCCCACACCATATTCGGTCGGGAATTTCATCATGAGGGCATAAGTTGCTGTCACCCGCCTTGGCTTTATTCAAAAATGGTCGGCCCAGTAGAGCATTATACGGCCAGTTTTCCGTATCTACCACCACAAAGTCGAGCAGCACTGTTTTCTGGCAAGGGGCTTTTCCGATCTTCACAGGTAGCTTAACCGTGCCGAGTGACCTCACTTCGACCCCTCCAAATCCTCTAAGGGGTGTGGGAAAAGGCTGTAGGTCTTTCCTGTCTAGCCTCAGCTGGTCATATACTTCTGCACTAAGAATGTCTACCGAACTCCCATTGTCGATCAGAATTCGATGAACTTCTCTATGGCCGATCCGAGCGCTGACCACCAGTGCGTCATTTGGCCTAACATCCACTCCGTGTGAGTCGGCCTCCGTGAACACGATCGGGTCCCAGCCCTCCTTGATTCTTTTCGGGTCGGGCTCAATAGAATTTACGTCCAGGTCTCTCCGTGCCTCCATAGCTTCCCGAATCTCCTGGGTTCTTTCCCTGTTACTCTTGCCCGTTGCTGGACCTCCGAAGATGGTGTTAATTGCTCCTTCATCCTCAGCTTTCTTGGGACTAAGTTTTCTTGCCCATCCGTCCTGTCGACTGTCTTTCTGTCCATCTGCCCTGTCCGTCTTTTTGAAAACAATGTCCTTCAAATGCCCTTCCCTAATAAGAGTCTCGATATGATCCCTTAGCTGGAAACACTTGGATGTCTCGTGCCCATTCTCTTTGTGGAAACGGCAATATTTGGTGGTGTCCCTCCGAGCATATGTCGATTGCTTAGGTGGTTCTTTGGACATGTTCTTCTCTTCTAGGATTGCCAGGACTTCTTCTTGATCTTTCTTCAACGGGGTATAATTTGTATATCGGCCCTGGAACTTCTGCCGTGGTTGATCGGTTTTTGGGTCGTATGCTCGTCGTCCATCCCGACCATCCCGTGCTTTATTCTTCTGCTTGTCACCTTTGGTATCGGGCATCTTGGTCTGGTCCTTGGTTTTGGATCCCTCTGGGCGACCGCCATGTACGAAGTAACCTCCTGTGGCAATTTCCTCTTCTTCGGCCAAGGCGTAACCTCCTGCCATGTCCATCATATCGGCATAGCTGGTTAGTCGGGCTCTTCTGAGGTCAAAGGACAATTGGCCATTCTGAAGGTTGTTAATGAACGCGGCAATTATTGTTTCGTCGTTTGCACTTCCGATCTCGGACACTTCCTGACCGAACCTTCCCAGATATTTCTTCAGCGACTCGTCTTTTCCCTGTTTGAGTTGGGATAAATGAGCCACTGACTTTTTCCTGTGTACATTCCCGAGGAACTGCCTTGAGAAAGCCTTGCTCAGTTCGCCGAAGCTACTTATGCTTGCTGCTGGCAACCTTCCAAACCACCGGGAGCCTAGATCCCCAAGAGTTTGAGGAAAATTCAAACATAGTAGTGCATCATTATGGACATATTGCGCCATAGCGCTCCTATACCTCCGAACATGCTCTTTTGGGTCTGTATCCTTCTTGAACAGCTCGATGTGGGGCATTCTGAATCTTTCTGGGAAAGGCATCCTCAAAACCCCATTGGTAAAAGGGCTTCCGGATTCATCGTCTGACAGCTCATTACGCCCATACCGCCTGACCAAAGCATCCATTTGCCGACGATTATTTTGAACTTCCCGGGTGAGGCTCTGTATAAGTATGTCTCTGTCCCCTTCAGGTTCTCCTGACGCATCGAAGTTCTGGCTTATGGTCAGTTTTTGGCCCCTCTCCTCGGGATTCAACTCTCTATGATCTCGGTTTAGGCCATGCAGTCGGACTGTACCCCTTTGGCGCTTGCGATGATGGTTCTGCTCACTTTCTTCAGAGGATGACCGGTCTCTCCGGTGGCCACGCCTCCTGGGGCGGTCTCGATCTCCGGCTACCCGATCTTGATAGTACTCTTTGTTGGAATCATTCCCCTCTCTGCGCTCCCTACTTCTCCTGGCTACTCTTTCAGATAGCATCTCTGGTCTGCCTGTAGGATCTTGTCTCGCCTTTGGGGGTGCATCAGGGGTTGGTATCACCACCGCGGAGCGCAGTCTTGCTGTCTGCTGGCTTGGGGCGGACAGTTCATGAGGTGACATCAATCCTTCCGTAACAGAGAGATCAATTCCCTGCCTTGCTGCGTCTGATATGAGTTGTTGTAGAGAAGCACGGAGTCGCTGCGCGATTTCTTCATTCGCTGTAGGTAAACGTTGAATTCCAGCCAGGGCAGCTGACTGGTTTACCGTCGTCAAAGTTGCATCCGCCGTATTGAGCGCGGTGTCATCTTCCAACTCGTTACTTGGCACGCCCTGACTGTACCTGGAATCGCTACCATCTCCGTCGCCAGCCATTGTTGTCACAAAGTTCTGGGTCCCCCTCCTTCTAGCGCCAATTGTTGACGGTGATTTTTGGTGATCACCAAGTCAACGACTCGTTCTCGAATTACTGCAATTTATATTTGAGTATGGTCAAAGATTGTAAAGAAATAACAAGTGATTTACGTGGTAAAACTCCAAAAGATCGGAGAAACATCCACGGGATCGTTGCCTCTAGCAACAAAGCCAAATCCACTATGAATCACGATTACAAGATCAAGAATGACCAAGAATGATTACAAGCTTTTCAATACGATTCTCTATCTCCTGTTCTACTTTTTTGCGTACCCCCCTGTTTGTGTATAGAGGGGGTATTTATACATGTTGTTTTTAGGGTTTTAAGGTGGCCGCTAGGGTTTGGTATTGTGGTGCCCAAGTCTCAAGCGGTTTTCTAGTCCTAATTAGATTATGTTTCCTTTTTTGGCTGAGTCTGGTTCTGGACGAGATTCTTTCTCCTTTATTCACGGGAGAACTGCTTGTTTCCTTGTTAAACTCTAATAGTCCACATCGTTGCTTATCGTGGATGTGCTGGTCGCTGATTATGATTGGCATACGAATGTTGGTGACTATCTCATTGATTCCCGAGTATGTATGCCCGAGTATGCCTGAATGTGCCCGAGTGAGATTTGCTGCCCGAGTTGATCGTCTTCGTTTGTGGTCGGACTACTTACTCTTTTTTCCGAGTAGGTTATCGTGGGAGGTTTCTGCTCCATAAGTTGACTTATCTTGACTCTTGCTTTCCTGGCCTTTCGTGCTGATGACGTGTCCTTCACCACTAATTTTTACCTATAACACCATTCATACCTATTTTCCTCTTGTATACCCACTTCCACCCCATGGGTTTTATCCCTTTAGGCAAGTCTACAAAGGACCAGACTTTGTTATCGAACATGGATTCAATCTCAGATTGCATTGCCTTTTGCCAATGGCGACTATCAACATCCTCCATTGCTTCCTTATACATGTAGGGATCATCGTCGTCCGGGAGATTCTCCACTGATTCTCCTAGACCGATGTATCTTTCGGGTTGTGTTCTAACCCTCCCACTACAACGAGGAATGGTAGGTTGTTGATTTTGTGTTGGATCGGAACTTACAATTGGGTTAGGTTGTGTAACCTCTCGTGGAATTGTATCTCCTGACATCTCATTCATTACAATTCTACTTCTAGGCACAAAATTATTCATATAGTCTTTTTCCATAAATTTAGCATTTGTCGAAACAAATACTTTAAGATCTGAAGGACTATAGAAATAATATCATTTAGTTTCTTTTGGATACCCTACAAATATACATGTTTCCGAACGGGACTCCATCTTTTCTGTCTTTCCTTTTAACACATGCGCAGGACAACCAAATATCCTTAAGTGTTGTAAACTAGGCTTGCGCCCAATCCACAACTCATGCGGTGTTTTAGGAACGGACTTAGATGGTACATCGTTTAGAATGTATATAGCAATTTGTAAAGCATATCCCCAAAAAAATTGGAAGTGTTGAATAACTCAACATATAGACCTAACCATATCCAAAAGAGTTCTATTTCTCCTTTCTGCCACCCCATTCTGTTGAGGTGTTCCTGGTGCAGAAAACTGAGAAACTATCCCATTATCAATAAGATATTGCTGAAACTCACTAGATAGATATTCTCCACCACGATCAGATCTCAAGATTTTTATGTGTTTCTCAAGCTGATTTTCTACTTCAGCTTTGAATGCTTTGAACATATCAAAAGCATCCGACTTATATCGCATGAGATACACATAGCCAAATCTCGAGTAATCATCTGTGAAGGTGATGAAGTACTCATATCCACCTCTAGCTTGAATGCTCATAGGACCACATACATCAGTGTGTATCCACCTCTAGCCTTTGGCCGAAAACAACCTTTTGGTCATTTTACCCTCCAAACAAGATTCACAAGTTAGTAGATCATCAACCTTTAAGTCACTTAAAGGTCCGTCACTTACCAATCTTTTAATCCTATTAAGGTTAATATGACCTAGGCGTAAATGCCATAGGTAGGTTTCATCTATTGATAATTTTACTCTTTTATGATTAGGTTCCGTTAATTCTGTGTCTAACGAGTGAAAGATATTTCTATGCAAAAAGTATAGACCATTTTCCAATGTACCTTGGCAAATAATTTTGTCATTCTTACTAATAATAAAAACTTTATTAAAAGTAACCGAATATCCAAATTTATTTAAACAAGAAACTGAAATTAAATTCCTCTTGAATTGAGGTACATAATAAACGTCTATCAAATCTAAATGCCTTCTAGAATCCAAATAAACTCTAATATCTCCCACTGCACTTGCAGACACTAAGGTTCCGTTGCCCAAGCGCAAATTGATTTCATTCTTACTCAGCCTTCTCCTTTCTTGGAACCCCTACAAGGAATAACAAACATGATTAGTGGCTCCAGGGTCTATGATCCAAGAATCTGTAGAATCTACCAGAAAACATGTTTCAAGATAATTAACATTACCTTCTTCCTTCTTATTCTGGGACTTTGGGCAATTTCTTTTCCAATGTCCCTTTTCACCACAAAGGAAGCATTTCCCTTTGATCTTGGTTACTTTCTTGGTCTCCTTCTTGATAAGCCCAAGTTTTTTTTTTCTTCTATTGTTTCTTAACCTTCTGATGGGTCTTAACAGTAGCAACTTTACCAACCATATGAATCTCTTGACCTTTGCTTTTCACAAGGATCTTTTCAGCGCTTTGAACATCTTGCATCAGGCCTTGTAAGGTGTATTCCTTTTTGTTCAAAATGTAGTCCAATTTGAACTGATCAAAGGAATCTGACAATGAATTGACAACCATATCAATTTTTGTCTCACCATCTATCTCAGCGCCATGCAGTTCAACAATGTTGAGATGTGCTATGACTTTCATCATGTGATCCTTCACAGCCTGTCCAGGTTTCATCCTAAGATTCATAAAAGCAGTCACTGCCTCTCTCTTAGTCGTCCTGGACTTCATAGCAAACATCTCCTCTAGAGACATCATTATATCAGCAGCAGACTCCATTCCTTCATGCTGCTGTTGTAACACGTCGGAGATAGTAGCCATAATGTAACATTTGGCCATATCATCTGAAGTCTTCCACTGCTCATACTCATCTCTATGCATTATGCTAGATTCATTATTAGGAGCAGGTGGTTTAGGAGTAGTTAGAACAAACTTATGTTTTTCACTTTGCAGCAACAACCCAATTTTCCTTTTCTATGTGACATAATTATCTCCAGTTAAAGTGTTATCTTTCAGGATGTTCATAAGTGATGGGGTCATGATTTCTGAATAAAACAAAAATATATATGAGTAAATAATCATGATAAAGCACTTTCGAATATTTATCTTGATTTAAATAAATAACTCAATCATAAAAATTCAACGGTGATCCAACACCCATAAATGTTACGCCTCCTTTGGGAGTTCGCACCATTTACTAGTTAGACTAGGTCCCACCTAATTGTTAACATAACAACCAGCGTTTTCAATTTTAGCCTTGCAATTTTACTGACAAGAACTCTTGGGAGGATATCAATAAAATTACATTGAGTGTGTAACCAAGATATCGACCCTCAATTTTCTCTCACGAAAATCCCTCCTTGGGGAGTAGATCTCGTTTGAGTCCATTGTCTAGTCTATCCTTGTAAGGAAGTATGTTGCTAAATTCCATTCATGGACGCCCCTTGAGGGGATTACCAATAAATAATAAAGCTCAACTAACCTTGGAGGCCATAGGTGTTACAAAACACCTTCTCCCACTCAATTATTTAAGGCGTGTGATTAAATCCCATAGAATGATTTACCAAGTTATCTAGATGCCAATTTAGATACCTAAATCATTCAATGCATGTTCATACCAAAAGAGATATATGAGTGGCACTCCTATTCTATATGACATGTTATCATACAATAACAAATATTGTAATATTTATGCAAAAAATAAATAGCCACAATTTTGGTCCATCCTAGAAAAGCAAGTAAATTACAATTGTTTAGGAATACAAGATCTTCAAGTGGCCATCAACCATACGCTCATCCCTTGGCTGCCCCGCATAGGCGTGCACACCCCACAACCCCACAACCCCACAAAGGGGCTGCCGTGCGCAGACCATGAGAGCTTATAGGGCTGCCGTGCACAGCCCACCATGATATGGGCTTGCCATGCGCAGCCCAATCCACTCCTAGGGTGCGCACGGTGCTCGTTCTAGGTTCCGGTTGCTTCCTTTTTCTTCAAGTCTTCGAATCTTCAATGCTTGAACATATTACAGCAGTATTTAAACTAATAAAATACTGCAGTATTTTTTTTTTTTTTTAATCACTGTAGTATTTAATACAATAAAAAAAAACTGCACTATAATAAAATAAAAAAAACTGCAGTAACTTTTAATACATAAAAACTGCACTATTTAATTACAATAAAAATAAAAGAAAACCTAGCAACTACCAAGAAGGAATTATGGCGATGATAGACCACCCTTCTTGTTACAATTCCATAACAAAAAATACATTGAAAATCTAGGACCAAAATCAAGCAACAACAATCCACATAAAAACATATATAAAACCATACATCCACATGTAATTATATATGCGAATACCTAGAGTGCCATCTCTTTCTAAACATGCATAATCACAATAAAAAGAAATAGATTCACGTATATATACGTTAATTAATTAAAAGGGTTCAACCTAGGCTCTGATACCAATTGTAGGGAAAAATACCGATCAACGCAGCGGAAGCGAGACTAAAAACGATTTAGTATGTTTTAAAATTTTTCCTTTGATGAACCTTAACCCTTTAAATTAATTAAACATACATATAAAGTAACAAAAGTAGAATACCTTTTGTCGCGTGATCCGATTGACTTACGTCGATGGTAATCCGCAAGATCTTCAATCCTAGCACGAACGTGAATCACCTAGGAGCGTGGTCTCCCTTTTCTTTGAATTGCGTACCTGAGAATTGACAAACAAACTTTCTTTTTCTTATTGTTAGTCACAAAACAACCAAAAGACTACAAAGATTATTCTACGAAGATTATTCCGGTCACTTTTGAGTTCTCAACCTAATGATCGAAACTCGCGTGAACCTAATTCAATGTTGTACACACAAGCCTATTGATGAACAAGCAATTAGTGTACTATCAAAAGAATAGTCTCTTCTCTCTTTTTTGTCTTGGCCGAATAATCAAACACTTTTCTATGAGTATGAGAAGAAGAAGAAATTGATCTAGTAAACTCTAGGGGGTGGCTGAACCCTATATGATTGCTTATATAGGGTGGCCGAATTTCACTTCTATTTTTCTTTAGGGTTGCCGAAATCTCCTTGTGATTCTATTAGGGTTGGCCGAAAATCCTCTACAAAAAAGGATTTGTGCTTTACCCTAATTCCCATCAACTTTAGACTCCTAACCCTAATTCAACTCATAAGTGTTTTTATTCTTTTTATTGACTTAATAAAAGACTTTCCTATTTGATTAAATAAATAAAACTTATTATTTATTTTCTTACCAAATAAGTCTTTTACCTTTAGTATAACTCTAGGAAATATATTTACTGATTAGAAAAAGATTTTGTTTCTTAATTAAATAATTAATTAATTCTCATTTAATCAAACAATAAAATAAAATAATATTTTTGACTAAAAATTTAGCCTTGCCATCCCACATTATATATATGGGCCAAATATTATTTTCTTATTTTATTTAATCCATTGGACTTTAAATAAAAAGCTCACATGTGAACCAGACCCATTCTTACTAAAAGAAACAAGTCCACATGCCTTTCATTAATATATTAATATAATTGATCAGCCCATTAAACAAATAATGTGCAAATTATATTCTTAATATATTAAATGCAATTCTAGATGGACCCATAAATTGGTCCGGTAGAATATATCAAGTGATCCATGCAAGTCCGTGTGGATTGGGGATCTTGGCGGGCTATCTAAATTTAAGCTTCAATAGACATAACCTTAATATATTAAATGCAATTCTAGATGGACCCATAAATTGGTCCGGTAGAATATATCAAGTGATCCATGCAAGTCCATGTGGATTGGGGATCTTGGCGGGCTATCTAAATTTAAGCTTCAATAGACATAACCTAATCACAATCAACAAATGATTCACTTAGGTCCGATCCATTAATTTTAACTAATTCCACTAAAGAGCTAAAATTGAACTCTTAAATAAAGATAGAATAAGAAGATGTTCCTCATTCATACCCTAGACAATCATGTTGGAGATAGTGTATCCTCGTGATTAATATCAGTAATCGCCAAGAGTTCATAGACCGCCTATAACTCTCCAAGTTACCATATTTACTCATATGACCACGTTTTGAACTTGGATATTTTGACTTGTCCAGAAGCCATGTTTTCAATAGTCACTATCGAAAACTCAACGTTGAGATTTAATATCCAATTACCTCAAAACATCCATATGATGATATTATACTCTCATTTAATAAATGGAACCACGATGTCTATATCTATAAATGAAGTCCTCTATCGATTAACAAATGAATATCACCAAACTATCGAGGATAAACTATGCTATATAATCGTACTCATTGATAACTCAAATGATATCACTTGCAACCATAAGTCCATCATTTATCTCAGGATTAAGATAGACTCTCCGATTGTCCTGATAATGAAAAGACTATTATCTATTGACGGTTCTAGATAAAGCTTTTCATTGTGATCCTATTCAATGCACCCAGTGCACTAGATTCTTTTACTCGAAGACACTCCGATGATTTTAGACTCATCATATCTCATTTGATCCCACTCAAATGCTAGCAAAAGAATTTTACAACTTTAACAAGATAAAGGTGCCCAACCTTTAACTTAAGTTGTGAACATTATTCAAGACTAACTAAAGAATTGTGTCTACCTCATACATATCCATATGTACGTACAATTCTTCTTTTCTCATAGTCTTTAGACCTTATGATTATTTACTTTGACAATTATAATATTAAACTGTAAATCCTATAAGATTTGTTAAACCAGAAATCACTTTATTAATATGAAAAAGATTGTTAATTACAATATTACACTCTTGCTATTGAGCATAATCCTAACACTGGGGACAATTACATGTCCTGGTTTATTGATGCCAGATTACTCCTAAAATCAGAAGGCCTATATTACACCATTGAAAATAGGGCCGAGGCATATGAACAAGACAAATCTACTGCCATGGTTATTATCCGTCACCATCAGCATGAGGATCTGAAAGCCCAATACCTAAATGTCATAGAACCAGAAGTTCTATGGCAAAAACTAAAAGATCGATTTGATAACCAACCTGATGTTGCATTACCAAATGCCAGGTATCAGTGGCAACATTTATGCTTTCAAGACTATAGATCAGTCTTTGAGTACAATTATGCCTTATTCAAAATCACTACACAGCTAAAATTGAGTGGTCAGGATGTAATCTCGAATCATCAATAATAAAGGCAATATATTCTCTCAATATCTCTCTCGTTTCTTCATCTTATTTCTACTAGATTGTCTATTGTACTCCCCTTTCACTTTATCTCATACTGTTATTCTCTCGTTCTTCTTCATCTTATTTCTGTTACATTATCTATTATTTTAATTTTACGCATCTATTTAATTTTATGCAATTTATGCATCTGAGTATGCCAACTAACCAGAACCTGAAGTTTCTGGATTTGTATAAATTATGTGTTGAGCCCAACTAGGTCAATCGTTAAGTTTCTGGAATTCAAACCAAGCTCGGCTTTATCATTATAATATTTAAGTTGGCACGGTTTTACAAACCAATCAAAATCTGAAGTTCTAAATTTTAAATTTCAGTAAAAATATGGAGTTCTAGATTCATTACTATGTACATGAATGCTAATTTTGAATACGAAGTATTGAATCTGAACTTGAAGTTCTTAAGTTTTGAACATGAAGTTCTAATCAGACTTGAAGCTCTGAATTCAATTTAAATTGTGATATTAAAACTTTTATGTCAAAGTTTATTAGGACCAGAAATTTTGAATTGGATCAAGTTACGATTCTTTCATCTAGAAAGTCAATTTGTAATTTCTATTTAGAACCTGAAGTTTTTTTTTTTTTGAATTTTATGAACCTGCAGTTCATGGTCGAACCGGAAGTTCGAAAAATCAATATGTTTCATGATTTTGTTTTATGAAGTGATATATTTTCATATCTATATGTTTATACTTTTGATCACTTTGTCTAGTATGCACTTTATTTTTCATTGTGAATAGATATGTCTTTAAATGGTAAATTAGATGATATTGAAAAGCAAGATACAAGAGATATATGTCTAGTTGATAGTGTAATGACACATATAGTTCTGCGAAATCAGAAATACTTTTTGAATTTAACATTGCTTAAAGCAAATGTTAATACAATATCAGGTCCAGAAAATCTGATAGAAGGCTCCGGTAGAGCCATTATATTGTTACCAAACAATACTAAAATATGTATCAACGATGCTTTATATTCAAGCAGATCCAAAAGAAATCTGCTCAGTTTCAAAGATATACGGTGTAATGGATACCACATAGAAACTATAAGTGATAAGAATATTGAGTATCTGTGCATTATTTCTCATAGTTCAGGCCAGAACTCATTATGGAAAAGCTGCGTGCTTTATCATCTGGATTATATTACACTCTTATAAGAGGTGTAGAAGTTTATGCAGTTATGAACTAGAAGTTCTCAGATCCAAAAATATTTATGTTTTGGCATAACCATCTTGGTCACCCAGGATCTACAATGATGCGCAAAATCATTGAAATTCTCATGGACATCCACTAAAGAACCAGAAGATTCTTTTATCCCATGAAAATTTATATACTGCATGTTCACAAGGGAAATTAGTAATAAAACCATCTCAGTCTAAGGTTGGCTTTGAATCCTCATCATTCCTATAAAGGATTCAAGGGGACATATGTGGACCTATCCATCCACCAAGTGGACCGTTCCGCTATTTTATGGTCCTAGTTGATGCATCCATCAAATGGTCACACATTTGCTTATTATTAGGCTTCGGGCACATTTTCCCCGATCATCCGATTAAGTCAATACGCCTTGATAATACTTATGAATTTACTTCCAAGACATTTGATGAATATTGCAAATCAGTAGGGATTGATATTGAACATCCAGTTCCACATGTTCATACTCAGAATGGATTAGCAGAGTCATTTATCAAGCATCTCCAGGTAATTGCGAGAACTTTATTATTTCGATACAATTACCAATTTCTATATGGAGACATTCTATTTATCTCTGACCCACTACTTATCATCATTATTTACCATTATAATTTGTAATTGGTTATAGACATGCTCATTTTTAAGATATTTGATTATATTGTGTATGTCGTTATTGCATATCTGACATGATCTAAGATAAGATTTTTCTACCATTCTAAGATTTATGATGATTTTGATTAATCTTTTATCAGATCTTCTATGCTTCTAATAGTTTATCTTTTTGTGCATGACCTCCGTATTATTATATTGATTAATTTTCATATCATTATAAGAAATGGAATTTTCTCCAGAAGAGAGGAGTAAATGAAAAGTTATTCTTATATAAAATAGAGATACCGATTCAATTCTCTATATATGTAACAAAAGTGTCTCATTTCAGTCTTCATATCACTCAAATACGAAAGATAATTGATCATCAGATAATTATTAATCAGTTACTTGATATATTAAAGGTGACAAAATTTTATAAGTTGCTATCTCATAAACCCCGGCCGGGTGATTGTTCCTGAAGAACGATCTGAGTAAAATGCAACAAATAAATCATTTGATGAATATCATAAGCTTATGAACCTTTGAAAGGTATTGTTATCAGGATCCTAATGTAAACAAAGCTCGAGTTATAAATAAATCCACTTTCTCTAAATCAACTCAATAAGAGTCTGATATATCTAAAGAGACACGAGTCTATGAAATGACTAAATCCATTGAAATGGAATAAATCTCTACAGAGATACAAGAATGTAAGAATTAATAAATTTCTATAAATCATACATGAGAAGTGTGGAATAGTGAAGAAACAATCATCAGTGATACATTTTCAAATACAGTAGCTACTGAAATGATGATTATGAAACTCATAGTATCGATGATTGTAGACAAAGGCATGATTGGCCTAAATGAAAAGAAGCAATTCAAGAAGAATTGACTTCATAAGCCAAACATAAAGTATTTAGATCAATAGTACTCCAGACACCTGAAGATGTCAAACTAGTTGGATACTAATGGGTCTTTATACGAAAACGTAATGAGGAAAACGAGATCGTGAGATATGAGGCACGACTCGTTGTACAAGGTTTCTTATAGAAACTTGGTATTCACTACTGAATACGATTACGTTCTGAATTTTTGATAAATTTGGCTTCCTCTGAAAGGCTTGAAATACATCCTCTAGATGTAGTAATCATTTATCAATGTGGTTCACTCAGTGCAGATATTTATAATCCCAGACGGATTTAAAATGCTAGAAGCATGTAAACCGAGATCTCGTAATCTGTATTTGATGAACCTACAAAAATCCTTATATGGATCAAAAACAATCTGGACGGATGTGGCATAACCGTCTCAGTAAATATTTGATAAAATAAGGGTATAATAATTATATTATACACCCATGTGTCTGCATAAAGAAATAAGAAAGATAAGATATTGTCTCAGCCTGGAGATTGAGCATAAATCAAACGGAATACTTATCCATCAATCAACATATGTTGAAAAGATTCTAGAAAGATTTCATATGGATAGTGCTTATCAATTAAATACTCATATGCTTATTAGAATTCTTGATTCTAAGAAAGATCCATTCCGACCACTTGAAGATGGTGAAAAGATACTTGGTCCTGAAGTACCATATCTTAATGCAATTAGTGCTTTATTATATCTGGCTCAATGTACTAGACCAGATATTGCATTTTCAGTAAATTTGCTTGCTCGATTCAGTTCAACACCAACCCAGAGACATTGGAATGGGATTAAACATCTTTTTCACTATCTTTGTGGAACGAAAGATTTAGGATTATATTATTCAAAATCCAGCAAATTTTTAGATTTAATTGGTTATGCTGTGCCGGGTATTTATCTGATCCCCATAAAGCCCATTCATAAACGGGATATGTTTTTACATATAATGGCACAACAATCTCTTGGCGCTCCACAAAGCAAACTCTTGTTGCTACATCCTCTAATCATTCTGAGATCCTTGCACTTCATGAAACAAGCCGAGAATGCGTGTGGCTAAGGTTAGTTATTTATTATATTCAAAATACTTGTGAATTTCCATTATCTACAGAAATGCCTACACTAATATTTGAAGATAATGCGGCTTGTATCGCTCAAATTAGAGGAGGCTATATCAAAGGAGATAGAACCAAACATATCTCTTCTAAATTCTTCTATACTCATGAACTTCAACAAAGCCGACAAATTGTTGTTAAACAAATACGGTCTACAGATAATCTGGTAGATCTATTTACCAAAGCATTGCCTACATCAACTTTTGAGAAACTGGTATATAGAATTGGCATGCGTCGGCTTTGTAAATTACATGATTGATATTGAAGTTTCATTCAGGGGGAGCAAAATTTTGAGTAGATATTTGTATACTGTACCCTTTTTCCTTCTACCGGATTTTGTTCTATTGGGTTTTACTGGAAAGGTTTTAATGAGGCAGTTATGAACACATCTACATTACTTGATCCAGAAGATCATTGTATATATTTTTGCTAAGGTTTTTGTCCCACTGGGTTTTTCCTAGCAAATTAAATACAAGCAATGGAAATCCAAGGGGGAGTGTTGTAATACATGTGGCTTTCCATTTGCTTTTAAACTTAATGACTAAGTTTTAGGTGTAAAGATGATGGAAGCAATGATGTAAGCAAGCAATGATGCAAGCAAGCAAGTGGCAGTAGATTGGTGTTTGGTTTGAGACGTGTCTCATGGCGGCAAATTGTTGATGAAAATTGCAATAAACACCCCTCACTTTATTTGCCTATATATATGGCTTTTGTATTCTTAATGCAACTGATACCCTTTTTATTCACAAATCTCTCTTATCTTATTCTCTCTTGTTCTCTCGTCTCTCTCTCTCTTGTTTCTCTTATTTACTTTATTAATTATTTGTTCATATGTTCTTCATATTCTTCATCTATTCTTTTATTTAATTTACAACAGTAAAGACGTTTAAAAATATGACATTTCACCGAAAAGTAGGGATTTTTGTGAAATTTCCCCATTAATTATTCAATAAGAAGAGAATTAAAATGGAATTACCCATTTTCTAGAAGTACTCAATTTCAGATAGCAACATTTCATGATGTTGCAGAAGATCAAATAGATTTTCCATCATAAGCAAATTAAAATACAGATAGAGTAATTAATTAATTATAGAAGAAGACATACAAGCTAATTATTTGAAATTTTATTAATAGCATTGCTCAAGATTTGTTTTTGAGTGTTTTTATGTAAAACGAAAAAATATTTATCAAGTGCATTTCCAAAAGTCAAAAGTTTGAAAAACATATATATATATATATATATATATATATATACATATATATATATATATATTGTTTTCCATCATTTTCAAAACAAGTTGTCAAAACAAATCAAATTTTCACTCTAAACAACTATTTTACTCATTTAAAAAAATAATATCAAACACATTTACATCGTTTTAAGTTTTTGAAAACTACTTTTAACAAATGCAATTAAACGTGTTTGCATTTAAAAAAAAAAAAATCATTTTAAAATTGATACCAAACATACAAAATATTTTTTAGCAATATATTTTTTGGGTGGCAATAGAGCCACCCAAAACTTTAATAGAGAATTTAAAAGAAAAAAAAAATGGTTGGATCTCTACTAATTCCAAATGGATCTTCATGATCTCCATGGAGATCACACTGGACCTCCATGGGAGGGGATGTCGAGCTCCACCTTGCCATGAAAGAGGGCAGCAAGTCTCCCTAGTCCCCATTTGCAGTTAGGGGAGGTTCGAGCCCCTAACTCTTTATGATGGCCTTGCAAGAGGACCACCGAGAAGAGTGGGAAGCTCTCTAGCCGTGAACGGGGGAGGCTGGGGAGGCTCGTGCCCTTGTTCGCGGTGAGGGGGAGTTTCCCTTCCTATGGAGAATCTGGATATGTTAGAGATTCAATTGATCTCCACCACCCATCAATTTTATTTATTTATTTTTAAAAAAGTTTTGATCTCCATTGTCCATGCCATCTATTATTTTAATCTTATAATATTTGTTTTATATTATTATTTTGACCGATTACAGTGGAGATCCATCATCTTAATTTTTGTTTTTAAAAAAAAAAAAAAAATTATTTTCTCAAAATCTTTTTTTAAAGAAAAGAGTGATGCTATCGATAATCCTCCAAATGACTTTTTACACTCCATTTTAATTTTTTTTTTATTAATGACAATTTTAATCTGAATTAAAATTACTAAAAGGACAAAAAAATAAATAAATTCTAAAGGCACTGCAAATCAATTTTTTAGAATCCAAGTATCCAACTTTATTTTTTTTTCTTTCTCTTTAGTGATGTATAAACCCTAAAACATCTTCTTCTTTGTTCACAATATTTTATTTGTTTGATTGAAAATTGATAGAGAATGACATGGAACTTGCACTACTACAAAAAAGTGTAAAGACATCGGTTTTTTCAAAATTTTATAACTGATGTAGATTTGAGTGATGTAGAAAAAAACGCTTAACGACATCGGTTTTTAACCGATGTAAAAGATTTAAAACACATCGGTTATATATAAAACCGATGAAGTAGACTGATGTATTATGAAAATTAATCCCACCATCTGGCCGCGCCACATCTAATAATAATGAATTGTCATTATGAGGAATTGAACTTGAAACCTCAAGTCAAAGTGGTAAGCCTTTATTGCTTGACTACAAGATTTGATTTGTTAACAATTGCACAATATTTATATATAACCTATATGAGTTGTTAGAAATAAAAAAATAAAAAAAATAAAAACTTGTTTGATAAATTTAAATTTACTCAACTAATTAAAATTATAATTTCTACTACAGACATATATTAAAAAATATTTATTGGAACATTTAATAAAATTATATATTTTAAAACATATATAGTTAGGTTATGGGTCTGTACTCTATAGGAGACTAGCGACATCAATTGTAATAAGCATGATTTGGAATACAACTCCTCTCACTATAGGGGAGATATTTCTCTACATGCATCTTGCAATTTAATAAAAAAATGTAAGACTTGGATTCCTAATTTATATGTGTAATTGAATTGTTAACATGTCTCTTAGTATGAAACAAGAGGGTGCAAAATAAATAAATATTTTCCTTTTTAAAATTTAAGTTTTTACAATAAAGTGTCTTTAGAATATGAGTGTCAAAGAAAAAATTGGATTGTAAGGAGAAACTCAAAAGAAAATATTATAAACTTAGATGAAATGACGAAAATAGCCTACCTATTGTTAAATTTGAATGAGTTGATTGGATTCTATTTCTAATAACCCTAATAAGTAGCATTATATATTAGCTAACATTATTATCTGCGCAATCCCTAATAAGTAGTATCATCGTGGAGGTTCGAGTCATGCTCACTCGATCACTCCATCAATCCCGAAATATTGTAATAATTCTAATATATACATTATTTGCGCAAAAACAATGTTCTGAACATGACTTATTTATTTATTTTTTATTTATTTTTAATTTTTTTTACAGTATCTATCTATTCACTTATTTAGACCGGGTATTGTTTTTGAAGTTTTTATCATTGGTAAGATTCAAGCCGTTGACATTGTGAGTCATTTACCCAAACCCCAAACTCCTCCATCTACCAACTGAGCTACACCCCTAGGGGCCTAAACATGACTTGATAAACATCAAACAATATACGTATAATGTAATAATGTTGTACGGAAATAAGATATGTATGCGTGTGAAAACCGTATTTAGGGGAGGTGTATTTAATTAAAAAGTTTGGGTGTATTTAAAAGACTTTTATCGAATTAAAAAGTTTGGGTGTATTCAATGTAGATTTTTAAAGACTCTATAAAAGTCATGGGGTATTCAATATAAACTTTTAAAGACTTTAAAAAAGTTGTTAAAAGTCATGTGGTATTCAATCAAGATTTTTTAATAGTCTATGAAAGTTAAGAGGTATTCAAAATCTCAATGACTTTTAATTACTTTAAAATATCAATGACTTTTACACTACAAGAAAAACCATCTTTCTTGACAGTTTTACAAAATTGTCAACTATTATAAGTTTGTTGACAATTTTGTAACTATTTTCAAAATTTTTATTTATCTTTAATAATTTTTTTAAACTTTTACTTACTATTTTTATCACCAAACAAAATCTCGATATGGATTTATTTTACAATAAGATATCAGTTTTTGGGCAAACAGATATTGGATAAGTAAAATTTTAAATTTAATTAATTTACTTTTAAATCATTTATTTTTTAAAAATTCAAAAGAATAATTTTTAAAAAATTGTTTATTTATTTTGCACTCTCTTGTTTCATACTAAGAGACACGTTAATAATTCAATTACCCATATAAAATAGTAATTTGACTCTTACATTAGTTCATTAAATTGCAAAATGCATGTTGAGAAATATCTCCCATGTAGTGAGAGTTGTATTCCAAATCATGTTTATTACAATTGATGTCACGAGTTTTCTATAGACCATGTTTGGTTGGATGGAATGGAATGGAATGCAAAGAAAGCCATTTCATTCGTTTGGTTTGTTAAAATGCAATGGAATGGTGATTCCATTGGAATGGGGATTCCACCATTTTGGTGGAATATGCATTCCATCCAAAACCCAATGGAATGCCCATTCCATTCCAAATTAAAATTTATATTCCATAAATACCCTCATATGCCCCAACTCCATTCCAAAAATACCCTCATTTCCAAAAATAATATTATTATTATTATATATTATATTAATGATATATAAATATATATTATATATATGTACTATATATTATATTATTATATATATTATTATTATAATATATATAACGATATATAACATATATAATATAATATATCGTTTATATAATATAATACATTTATATATTATATTATTATATATAATACATATATATTATATATTATATTATTATATATATTATATATTATATATATATTATATATTAATATATTAAATAATATATATTATATATTTATATTATTATATATATTGTATAATATATATATATATATATTATATATACAAATTTTCTATTATCAGTTCGTCCTAACAATAAATATATCAGGACGAAAAATGTGGACCACTAGATTTACATACTTTGACTCAAAGTGTATGCACTTGTCAAAACTTCTCCATAATCTATGGTCAACATTCTTCGTCTTGATATATTTATTGTCATGATGAACTGACAAAAGTTATATCAGTTCCTTGTATGTGGACCACTGGATTTAAATACTTTTACTGACAAGTGCATACAGCCAAGTCAAAGTATTTAAATCTAGTGGCCCACATGCAAGGAACCGATATAACTTTTGTCAGTTCGAACTGATAATAGAATTTCTGTATATATATATAGGTATTTTATATTATATATTATGAATGTTTTATAATTATGGGTATTTTGGCCAAAATACAGTTAACTTCATTTCATTCTGTTGTTAACCAAACAAAATAATACTGATTTAGAGACTAATTATAAAGTTTCAACCAAACAAAAAACTCAGTTTTCCTTTCCTTTCCATTCCCATTCTCATTCCCATTCCCATTCCCATTCCCATTCCGATTACCATTCCACCATGTAACCAAACGTGACTATGGAGTATACACCAATAACTCGACTATACATGTTTTAAAAAATATAATTTTATTAAAAGTTTCAATAAATATTTTTAAATTAGTTGTAGAAATTAGAATTTTGATTAGTTGAATAAATTTAAATTTATCTAACAAGTTATTTTTATTTTATTTTTTATTTTATTTTTATTTCTAACAACTCATATAGGTTATATATAAATATTATTCAATCATTAACAAATCAAATGTTGTAGTCAAGGGGTAAAGGGTTACAATTTTTGACTTGAGGTCTCAAGTTCAATTTTTAATAATGACAATTTCATTATTATCAGAAGTGGGCTGGGCCGGCGATGGCCGGACGGCAAGGGTAGCGGTGGGTGGCGGCAGTGTAATTTTGACAGTTAAAAATTGTCAAGAAAACATTTCTTGACAGTTTTTCAAGAATCCTTGACAAATGTAATATTTTCACAATTTGTCTTTCATTCCTACCAAAGACTTTGAATGACTTTTTTGTTTTGTTTTGTTTTGTTTTTTTTTTTTTCCTTTTTTAAATAGAAAGAATTTCAATTTAGAAGAAAAACATGAAACTTTTTGAAAAACATCAACTACCAAACATATGTTCAATTTTCAAACAAAAGCACACTTATTCTTAACAACACTAAAACAAATCAAACGAACTTCATTTATGTTAATTAAAAATAATAAAAGATAAAAATCACTACTCAACCATACCAATATGTTATAATTAAAGTTGCATATGAGCATTACTCTATGTAATTATGATCAATATCAAACTATTCACTTTTAGGCATGGGTCTTATTCAACAACTATGTGCGGTTTTTATGTTTTATCTTAGTAACTTGAATTAATTTTGGGTAGATTTTTTATACCCATTATCATACTTTCGTAGAGACATATAAACGTTGATATTATTGTCGGTTTACTACATTTATTTTAAAAGAAAATTTATAATATTTTGACTAATTATATAAAAAAAATAATAATACAATTTTGACTAATTATTAAAAAAATTAGGTGCATAATGTCTTTATGATGCAAAATATAATAAAAGTACAAATAATTTTTTTAAAAAAATCACATATATAGGCATGAATGCTTTTGTCAAGTTTAATTAACGATGATTTTTTTATTCTTTTAAAGAATATTTTTATTGGCATGAGAAATATATATAATTTAGCTAAAACAAAGTATATATTATATTTAAAAATCAATAAAAGTCTATGAAAGTGTTTTGAAATGAAAGTTTATGAAAGTCTTTTAAAATGAAAATCGATGAAAGTTTTTCATAATTTTGTAAAGTCTATGAAAATCCATAACATTCCATGAAATCTATAATTCTGTAAAGTCTATGAAAATCCATAATATTCCATGAAATCTACAAAAGTCATCCATTTAAAAAAAGTCTTTAAAAGTTCTTTGAAATCCTAATTGAATACACTCCCTTTAATTTGTGAATTTGTATTGCTCAACACTTAATATATATATATATAGCGTTACGTATAATGTGATTTTGTCAATTCTCTCCAGAACATGATCAAGGCCCTTCCTCAGGTGAATTTGGGACCTGAAAAGCCTACAATGATCCAAAGTATCAACCTGGGGTCTCATGATTTGGCCCAGTTTCTTTTTCCTTAGAGCCCATTGTCTCTGTTGTGATGTAAGCTTTCGTTTCTGACAGAGCAGGCTCCTGGGCCCAGAGAAGCATTGCAGTGTCCAAAAATGTCAGGCTCTGCTTGCCCAATGCTCCTAATCGGCTTCCGAAGTTAGCTCACCTCTGTGCATTCTTTCATGCGGAGAAGAAGGGTGGTGACTTCCCCGGTTACCCCGGTAAGAAACGGCCAGTCCCATCCTTTGCTGTGCGTAGCAAGGGAATCTGATGAACTTGGATCCAGAAATCTCTTCCGTTATTGAACACCAAATTCAGAATGTCCCCAGATCTCTATCGAAAGTCCATGGTCGATTGGGCACTGCATAATAGGGCAATATCCTCTGCATTCATGGTCGTCCCAGCGCAGGCAGAAAGCAGAGGTGGTCTTTCGATCACCTTAGGGAGGCAGACTGTGCCTTCTCTTATTCTCTCACTATTTATACATTTTATATAACTTTTAATTTCAATTCAATTCTCTTCCATCATCATTAGACGCAATCTTTTTATTTTTATCTTTCTCTCCCTCTCCAAGTAAGTAATCTCTTGTGAAACTTTTTATTTCATTGTTGATTCTTCTTAATTTCAATTCAATTCTCTTCTATCATCATTTAGACGCAATCTTTTTATCTGTTTCTCCCTCTCCAAGTAAGTAATCTCCTGCTACACTTTTTATTTCATTGTTTTCGAATCCTTTCATCTGGGTTGTTCTTAATTTCGTCTGATCATCGTCTTCGTGTGGTACTAGCGATGTTAATATGAATAACTGGATCATCTTCGTTGATAATCATGATTTTTTATTTTTTATTTTTGGTGAATAGTAATTTTAATGGGTTGATCAGTTATATATATATATATATATATATATATATATATATATATTGTTGTTATTTGTTTGTATTGTATCTATACGGACATGGTACACAAGATTGAAAACATCATCAGGGTTAGAGAAATTAGAGGAGTTTAGTTGGCACTTTAGGATGAAGTAATGGTTATTTTTCTTTTTCTTTTTTGTTTCAAAATTTTAACTTGAATGAATTGTTGTTTGATCTTTTGAAGTAGGAAATTCGTGGAGCTTATTTAAAACAGAGGGTTGATGATTATGCTTAAAAGGGTACTTAAATATTAATGTTTCAATGGAGTGGAACCGTGGAATTATATAGTAATGTCTAAGGGATATGTGTTGTGAGTTGCATTTGTTTCTTCTTATCTTGTAGTAAAATTGTGTTTTTCTGCGTTGCAGGTGATTTAGGCTTTGTACGATGGGTGCAAGTTCGATAGATGTGGAATGGGAGCACACTCCATCCAGTGGGGTGGTGCGGACTGTGGTTTTAGTTGGACGAATGGGCAATGGAAAGAGTGCAACAGGCAACAGCATTCTTGGTACAAAGGCCTTCAAGTCAAGGCGAAGTTCGGCTGGTTTTACCAGTACTTGTGAATTGGAGAGAACTGTAACAAGCAATGGTCAAATCATTAATGTTATTGACACTCCTGGTATGACCTGACAAAGTTGTAATTCCATATATCTAATTTGAGAATTTTGGTTATCACTAGCTTTGTCACTTTTTTATTTTATTTTATATTTTATTTTTATTTTTTTATTTTTTAATACTTGTTAATATGTTTGTGGTAAATAAACTAACATGATGTTCTATCGCAGGACTCTTTGATGCTTCTGTTGAATCTGAATTTATTGGCAAAGAGATTGCCAGATGTATTGATTTGGCCAAGGACGGGATCCATGCAGTCCTTGTAGTTTTGTCAGTTAGGACTCGTTTTACAAAAGAAGAAGAAGCTGCGATATTCAGCTTGCAGACTCTCTTTGGCAGCAAAATTATAGACTACATGATTGTAGACTTCACTGGAGGGGATGAACTTGAAGAAAACGAAGAAACATTAGAAGGTTATTTGGGTGGTGGTGACTGTCCAGAGCCTTTGAAGGTTACCTTCTGAACCGCAACATGCTTTGATAAAATTTATTTTACTTTGTTTTTATAAAGTATGATTTATTGGAATTCACTTAAATTTTCTGCCCTTTTTATTTATATTCTTTAACTTGTGACTTAATCTTGGTTTTATGTGGCTTAAATGAACATTGATGTATTCATATGTTAAATTTTGTGCCTTTTTTATTTGGATGCCTTAGATTTAACCTGCCTGTAAGGTTTTAAATTTGCTTTTAGTGGAACATTCTTTGCTACATAAATCCAATTATTAGTCAATGTGAAAATAAATACTATGAACTATGAAGTCCAGTTTTACATGTTTAAATTTATAGTATGGACTTCATAGTTCCACTAAATGCATTCCCCATTAGTATGGGAGTTCATTTCTGGTTGCCGACTTGCTGCTAATTTTGACTAATAAAACTTTTCTCACTGGGATTTGATAAAATTGAGTGGATTTAGAAGCTCTGTAATAAGCTGCGGTAAATTGCAAGCAATTTAGAACTAACTATATATTGAGTTTCTTTATATTTTACGTGGATAAAATAAATTGTATGTGAATGCATCTGATATTGCATCTAGTAACTACTGATTTATTACAATGCATTTTTTGGTTTAACATCATCACTCTTTAGGAATCTTGAAATGTTTATGAGTTTATCAATCTTAGTGATAAATGCTAACATATATATATATATACACACCTCTTAAAAAAATCATTTTATAAATTTTTTAGAACATTTTGAATCTTTGCCGAAATCGTCGAGTGCTGTTTGATAACAAGACTAGTGATAAAACCAAGAAAGCTGAACAAGTTAGGGAGCTTCTTTCTCTTGTTAACATGGTCATAGCACAGAATGGTGGGCAGCCATATACAGATGAGTGGTTTACTGAGTTGAACATATTCTTTGTCAACTTCAATGCAGTCTTTTCCCATCAAAATATCTGACAAAAATTTCCTTATTTGTAAACAGAGGCAGAGGTTGAGTCATCAAAAAGAGGTTCGAGACACTATAGGGAAAATCAAATATGGAAATTTCAAAGCTGAAGGAGAATATGGAAAGATCTTATGATGATCAGCTGAAACGAATTACTGATATGGTATTTTTTATACTTATTGTTAATTGAATATATCACTCGCTTTTGTGTTCAATTCTATCATCCTTAACCCTGGATTGTTGAGGAAACAACCCCTAGAAAGATTAACATCTCATAATAATAATAATCCTTTTGATTAAAACTGTCTTTACAAGTCATGTGTTCACTGTTTGTGATTTGACGACAATAACTCGTTGCATGCATCCTTAACCCTGGATTGTCTAGGGTGTAAATGGAATTCTACTCATATTGATAATTTGTCACTAG
Organism: Acer saccharum; assembly: GCA_030490815.1. Classification (NCBI taxonomy): domain Eukaryota; kingdom Viridiplantae; phylum Streptophyta; class Magnoliopsida; order Sapindales; family Sapindaceae; genus Acer; species Acer saccharum. The sequence goes on from CM059872.1 coordinate 12,310,331, forward strand.
GTTGAGTTGAAACTCACACAAACAACTACTAGGCTTGAACAGCAATTGGCAGAGGAGCAAGCTGCTCGACTGAAGGCAGAAGAGAATGCACAAATAGCTCAAGAGAAGTCGAATGATGAAATCCGTAAGCTTAGAGAGAATCTTGAAAGTGCGAAGAGAGAGACTGAGGAGCTTCATAAGAAAAAAATCGATAAGTGTGCCATTCTTTGAAGAGCAACTAAAGTGTTTCTTTCCCGCTATTCCCTCTTTATATATATATATACACTAGTGGGAGAGGCACGTGCAATGCACTTGCTAAATTTATAATATTAAACTTTAAATAAAATATACACATATATATATATATATATGAATACAAACCTACTTATAACATATTTACAATCAAGAAATGTTAGTACTTCTAATGTTGCAATAGAAATTAGAGTTCAAATAGACACAATAACAACTACATCTTATAATTTACTACATAATAATAATAATAATAATAATAATATTATGATTACAAATTATCAGCAGTAGGTGATTCACAATCATCATTATAAGCCTATGAATCGCGTATCAGAGCGTGTCGGATACCGATACGTATCCGATACGCTTTGATACGTGTTGGATACGCTTTTTTTTCAATATTTTAATATTTTTTAATTTTTGTACGTTCGATACATTTCGGATACGTATCAGATACGTATCTAATAAGAAATTAGACAACTCAGGGAACAATTGGAACAAATGAACAGAGATCATTTAAACACCGCACCGCCTCCTTATGTGCTAAAACCATATCACTATACTCAGTCCCTGATCTTTCCTACATCCCCTCCGTACTCACCTTCTACCAGATCTCCTGATTCTTCCCACTATTTCAAATCAACTGGAGAACTTTTCAGAAAGTATCCTCCCTTATCCTTTCCGCCCAAGAAGCTGACCAGAAAATCCTCAGCCTCACACAAGAACAAACAACCAATGCCAGACCATTATAATCCAGTGTTATACACTTCTCGGCACACCCCTTCGTCCTCGGAATCTGAATAAGAAACAGTTTCCAGTAACTCTTCCCATTCCTCTTGGAATTCTACTCCTGTCACTCCTTCACATCAATCTGTTTCTGATACAATTGCCGACTTAACACAAGTCTTTATGGCCTCTCGGACAGATCCCCAACCATCCACTCAAACTTATGACTCACCTGATGAGGCGTTTACAGGGCCAACACCTTTTGTTGAAGAACCCCAGGAAGATAATATTCCTGGTCGAGTTCAGAGCACTAGACCAACCAACTGTCCCTGGTTTAACCTAGACGATTCCTCTCCAACCTCCTGGAGAAAGAAAATTTCTGAGATGAGTGCATGGCTTGATCTACAAATGGCAAAATCCGAACAGAACCTCGAAACGATCTTGAGAGAATTTGTTTCCAGATTCACGGGATCCCTCAAAGATTGGTACCAAGCTCTTGGAGAATATAGACAATTACAATTTGTCGGAGCATCCTCTACCTCATAGGCTATGGGTATCATCTTTAGAGAATTTCTCGGCGACCCATACCAATTCTATAAACAAGTGAGACAATAATTTTTTAAGATGTGTTGTTGCTCACTCCGGAAAAAGGATATTGAGTTCCATTACAAATGAATGTCTGGCCGTTATCACATTCTTGATGGAATCAATGACCAAAGCCTCAAACATGTTTACATGAACTCCCTTCCTACTGAACTCCAAGATGAGCTACAAAGAAAAATTGACTCTTCAGGAAGAGCTCTCCATGATACAACATTAGGAGAGATTCACATGTTCACCTTAAGTGCCCTAGAAAAACTTTGTGCAACACAAAAAGTCTTCTCCAAAATGTTGAAGGAAGGAAAAAGGTATGAAACTCAGTGCAGACATCCCTTACAACAGATCAAATGTTAGTCTGCAGAAATGTGCACCTGCAAACCCAAAAAGAAATGTCACTTCCACTCCTTCAAAACCAAGAAACACAAAAAGTTCAAATACTACCAGAAGAAAACTATCCGAGCATGGAACAAATCCCAAAGATGCTTCATCTGTGGAAGAAGAGGACATTATGCTAAGAAATGTCCCAACAAGAAGGCTAAGTCAGCCAAACTAGTCAACCAGCTCCAACAAATTGTAGATGAAGTTCCGTTTGACACAGACATTGAATCCATCTTTTCAGAACAAGAAGGTGTTGATAAAAATACAACCTTCGTACTTCAAGACTCATATTCTATATCCAGCTCAAAGTTTTCTGATTCTTCAGAATCTGATGGATTTAGGGACTCTTACCAGACGGCGAAAGTTGATTCTCAAACAGGACCTCAAGTTTCAATCCAAATCCTGCCGGAAAAATATTTCAAACCAATTGATGCTATTGCCTACTTTGACACTGGCTCACACAACACTATGATGAACCCCAAAATTCTTCCTCCCAAATTCTGGAAATCTTATATTCGATATTTCAAAGCAGCCGATGGTCAAATATTTGTTACTAATTTGATTTCAAAAAACAAGATTGGCATCAAGATTTTTCCATCCTACACCCTTTGGGTTCGTGTCATAGGCACACCATTACCAGACAAAAATATCCTTATTGGTTGGGATGTCTATTGCCAGTGCAAATCTGTAACACCCCAAAACTCAAAGAGAAATAAAGTACTTTGATATGGAATGTTCTATCATAAACCATGAATTAATTCTCCAAAGAAAGTTGATAATTATAAAATGCCTCCAAATAAATCATTCACCAACTAAAATATATCTCCAAATAAAAACCAATAAAAGGGTCCAAATCGACCTAAAGGAAAAACAATTCCGAGAAACCTAAATTCAAATTCTAAGTAACAAAATAAAAGGGAATCGTTACATAAAATCTCAATCACTTCCAATTCCAAGTCTATCGCCCTAGCGGTAAGCTCTTAAGAATCTCTATCTACAAAATGTTAAATGACAAGAGGTGAGCTGTCAAATCAATAAGCATTGCATAATACGCAATCGAAAACATTTATAACAAATACCAAAAGCTTTTAAAGAGTACATAAAAGCAAAAATCCGATATTCATATACAAGTAAACTTGTAAAATTAAAGTAACATTTTCATATACAAAAATACATTTGCAAAAGTAACATTTTCATTGTACAATAACGATAAGTAATATTTCATAAAAAATAAGCTCAAGTCAAGTAGTGTCACCGATACCCCTGGTGACCCGGCCATTTACATTTCAGAAATTGGTACTAGACCAAAATCATAACATTTAATTTAGAAATTGGTATAAGACCAAAATCATAACATTTCATTTGTCGCGCGCGCTGCATTTACATTTTCACTAGTGATCACCATTTCATTTACTACTGACATTGAGCTAAAACATTACTTTCAAAATATGTATATAATAATACATTTGCATTAATAAAGCACAAAAGAACGGAACATATAAACTTTTAAAGAAAAGTTCAAGTAAAGGCAAAACTCATTTAAAGAATTGGATAAATAAAAGTAACGAATATATAAGTAGAAAAATATGAGTTTACAGAAGTATAAGCATATATATATATATATATATAAATCGTTTTAGAACATAATAATATAATAATTAAATTTATTTCATAAGAAAATTATATTTCTTTTTGCAATCACATACTACGCAAAAACCACTTACCTTGGAAGATAGCAAGTTTAATGCTTCACTAACGATATTGGAAAGTCACACGCGGAACCTAAACATTAGAATAATGATCCTTCAATCAAATTAACCAAATACAAGAAATCTAACTCCACTTCTTAAAAGAAAATACATTTTTATTCATTTTATTGCAGAAACTCCGGTAAAACAGATTTTAGTGTGCAAACGTTTGTGATTCGAAAATCTTATGGGCCTCAAAATATTTCAAAACTTAGTCAATAAAACTAAACATCAGATTTCTAACTCCTCTCAAAATATCGGAAATTTATCAAACACCTATGAATTTCTATAATTTTCTAAGCACCCAAGGGTCAAACCTGACAGCATAAATTTCGATCCTCCAACCAGACTTCGTATCAAAGTTTAACAACCCTACAGACCATGAAAAATTCCAAAATTTTATTTATAGACTAATAGACCAGAAATATATCTCCATACCAAAAATCAGAATTTTATCTATCTCCGTTTAAGAATTAAAATTCCTACAACACCAAGAGATCATGACTGTCAGCCTAACTATTATTGCTTAAACATCAAATATGCCCACAGAATTAAAATAATTATATATCACTAAAATTCACGAAATTTAATATCCTGGTTCAATTATATCTCTAAAATCATAGTACTAAAAATCAGACCTAGATACATCCCCAATATCAATTTAAAATTACTCTAATACCACAAGGTCAGTTTAACGATTCAGTAATTCTGCATATGAAACCAATTTAGAAATAAAATCTTCCTAAGATAACCACCATCAAAAACTCCGAAAATCATAATACAAGTTGATATATAAGTCTATTGTTCTCATACTAAAAATTTACCGTCAACTGCAACCTACAAATATAATTAAAATAATCACCACTAAGTTGCTTCACCAATATTAAAATAACTCAAAATTGCAACTTACACTAACACTCAAATTTGAACTCTTTAATGAACTCCAAACTCCATGCATTAAAACATCTCCATCCCAAAACTAAAATCGAACAATTGATAGAGGCCCAATCTTTGTTAATGAGATATTATAAAAAAAACAAAGAGTTTTGAGAGAGATTAAAACTGTAAATCAATATCTAAAGAGGAACGAGGTTTAAGAACTTTACCTGGAACACAGACTCAATATATGAAACGGTGGTTTCTATATTATTTGCTTTGTTATCAAAAGAGAAGTATGCGTAGAGAATAGCTGAGAGTTGGATGTGAACATATAAATGTGCTAACAATTTGATAACCCTACACGTTAGGTAAGGAGTTTGTGGTTTTCTTCTAATAAACCACCTATCAATCCTAAACGAATTAAACAATCCTAAATGAATTAGACTATCTATTATCTATTATTATTATTAATATTCTGGACAGCCAAATTCATTAAATGAGGGCCTAACAAAACACAACCAACTTGCCACGGTATGGCCAGCTAAAGTACAAAGAAACAGAGCACTAGCACACAGCCCACAAACAAAACATAGCAAAACCGAACACAGGGCAAAAACGCAACAGCCCAGATTAAGCCAACACATACACGAATCATGAAAACAAGTTTAGGTCTTACAAAATCCCTCAGAATCCTTCCAACTGGAATCAGATATAAGAGAGATTTCAAATCTTTCTCCACTATTCCCAAATCTTCCCACTAACTGAACTCCAACCTCCTTCCAGCATGTGCAACAATAGTTGCTGCGATTTTGTGCTAATAGTCATGCTGATTTCAGCCATCCCTCACCATTGTGGAAAAATCCGGATTTCTTTATTAAGCTACCTTTCAAGCTTAACAAAGATGTTAATCCCACAAAGGCTACCTATATAGGTATGTCCCTTTCGGACCTTAAAATGGCCAATACAGAATGTGATGAATTGCTTCGCCAAGGCTTGCTTGAGCCTACCTCCTCACCATGGGCATGCCAAGCCTTTTATGTTGAAAAGCGCTCCGAACAAGTTAGAGGAAAGAAGAGACTAGTCATTGACTACAAACCTCTCAATCTTTTCCTCCAAGATGACAAGTTTTCGGTTCCCAGAACCGATACACTGTTTTTATAACTTCCTGGAGCCTCCATCTTTTCGAAGTTTGATCTGAAAGGAACATTTTGGCAAATAGGTATCCACCCTGGTGAAAGGTACAAAACAACGTTTTGCCTCCCAAACGCCCAATATCAATGGACAGTCCTACCGTTTGGTTTGAAGACTGCTCCTTCGTTATTTCAAAAGGCAATCACCAGAATCTTTCATCCAATCCTACATTCAGCCTTGCTCTACATTGATGATATCCTGCTATTCTCTCCAGACAAAGATTCTCACAAGCTCTTCCAACAATTCCATTGACTAATTGACAAATATGGCATCATGCTTTCTGAAAAGAAAAGTATGATTGGTCATACGGAAATAGAATTCCTCGGGATGCATGTTTCAGATGGCCAATACCATCCTGGTCCTTACCTAGCTGAACAACTATTACATTTTCCCGACTCAAACTTGACTCAAAAACAAATCTAGCAATTCCTTGGAATAGTCAATTTTATCAGGGATTTTATCCCCCGGGTGAGCCACTACACTTCGATCCTCTCTGCTCTTTTGAAAAAGGATTCTCCACCGTGGAACTCAGGCCACACTGATGCTATAATTAAGTTAAAACAAGTGGCACAATCTCCGCCAGCCCTCACCATCCAGTCCATCAGACAACTCATTCTCCAGACTGATGTTAGTGACACCTTTTGGGGGGCTATCCTTATTGAAGAAAAGGAAGGACAAAGAAGATATTGTGGTCACGCAAGTGGACAATTCAAAGATACCTAACAGCACTACCACACTATCTACAAGGAGATTCTTGCAGTCAAATATGGAATTCAAAAGTTCGACTTCCATCTCAGGACAAAAAACTTTATTATGGAAATGGACAACTTACCTTTCCTAAAAATTCTCGAATTCCGCAATAAGATTCCTCCTAATCCCCAACTGTTGAGGCTGAAAGATTGGTTTTCCAGATATGATTTTACTATTAAACACGTGAAAGGCCAACACAATATAATTGCAGATATGCTCTCAAGACCGCCACCGTTCACCTCATCACATCATCTGGTCGAGTCCCTTTCATTTTCATGGAAACCTCAGCTGCCTCTTCCTCCTCATCTTCCCCAAACCTCCCAGCCCTCACTGAAAATACCTACCCTTCAGAATTCCTTGAAATACTCCACCCCGATCAACAACCTTCTCTTGCTCAAATACAGGACTTTGCCAAGTCTTATCTCCTGGTCTACCTGTCACAAATCCAAAGTCAAGGATGCCGATATAACCTCGTCAATCCTACTAAACCTTTTCTTGATCCTTTCCTTATGCCACCATTTTATTACTTCTCACCTCAAGTCCTATGGTTTCTATGGTGTTTATTAGTTATTTGCCATCATGCCATTGTTTTTCCTCTTCAAGCCCTGTACGTCCACCTCCATGACCATTCTCAACAGAACTCTCTTTTGTGGACATTTCTACAGTGGTTTGATTCATTGACAAACTGGAAAAATGAGCTCACTAAACTCATGGGCCAATATAATTTGTGGAAACTTGACTATGAATCGGCCTCTTCAGTATCATGTATCTGCATACTTCACAGACCCTATTGTTATAACCCCTACAAAAGGCTTCTGTGGACTTCGAACATCAGCTACGAATGGCACACCATCTATGACTATCAAAAATCCTATCCAAATAACCTCCAGATATCTCTCCTCAACTTCCTGTGTGACGTCAATGGCGTCTCTACCGATGAGCATTTCATCCTGCTAGAGATACCCAGAGACTCTTCTCAAAGCTGACATCCTTTCCAAGATTCCGTCCCACTTGACTCATAGGACCCTATGGCTCTTGACACCTGGCCTTGCTTTATATGTGGAGCCTTCGACTCAGATAATGAAGATCACGCCTGCTGCAACTTGGGCAGCCCTGGATCTCCTCCTTATCTATTTACTGTGTACTTTAATAATTATGCTGTAATTATTGTACTAGTTGTCGGCCACCTGTTAGGCCAGATCCTATCCTTGTAATCATGATCTTTATCCTGTCTGCCACCTGTATGGCATATCCTTGTAAGATAGCTTGTGTGCATCCCCTTTCTTCCTCTATATAAAAGGAGTACTCCCGTTGTAAAAAATCAAGAAGAAACTATCAATAAAAACTAGCTTTTGTTCAATAACTCTCATGGCTTTCTAAGTTCTCTCTTCTTCTTCTTCGATATTTCTCTATGAGAGGATTAACAGTCTGTAATAATCTAAGTATGCTCTGTGCTTGCCTCTAGTTGAGGATCCTGCACATCAGAAATAAAGATGTTGATTCTTTGGCTCAAGGTCCTTGTCTGTTTCTAGGATGTTGTTATGTAAGTACCCTGTTTAGATCGTTGGGTTAAGGCCGCTTTTATGGGGAAACCATTGCAACTAAGTTAGAGACAGTTCAAGGCTCCCTGCCATCTACCATGCCACCCAAGCCTTGAACTGTCTCTAACTTAGCTGCAATGGTTTCCCCATAAAAGCGGCCTTAACCTAACAGCCTAAACAGGGTACTTACAGAACAACATCATAAAAACAGACAAGGACCTTGAGCCAAAGAATCCACATCTTTATTTCTGATGTGCAGGATCCTCAACTAGAGACAAGCACAGAGCATACTTAGATTATTACAAACTGTTAATCCTTTCGTAGAGAAATATCGAAGAAGAAGAAGAGAGAACTTAGAAAGCCATGAGAGTTATTGAACACAAGCTAGTTTTTATTGATAGTTTCTTCTTGATTTCTTACAACGGGAGTACTCCTTTTATATAGAGGAAGAAATGGGATGCACACAAGCTATCTTACAAGGATATGCCATATAGGTGGCTGACAGGATAAAGATCATGATTACAAGGATAGGATCTGGCCTAACAGGTGGCCGACAACTAGTACAATAATTACAGCATAATTATTAAAGTACATAGTAAATAGATAAGGAGGAGATCAAGGGCTACCCAAGTTGCAGCAGGCGTGATCTTTATTATTTGAGTCAAGGGCTCCACATATAAAGCAAAGCCAGGTGTTAAGAGCCATAGGGTCTTGAGTCAAGTGGGACGAAATCTTGGAAAGGATGCCAGCTTTGAGAAGAGTCTCTGGGTATCTCTGGTAGGATGAAATGCTCATCAGTAGAGACGCCATTGACGTCACACAGGAAGTTGAGGAGAGATATCTTGAGGTTATTTGGATAGGATTTTTGATAGTCATAGGTGGTGTGCCATTCGTAGCTGATGTTCGAAGTCCACAGAAGCTTGTTATGGGGGTTATAACGGTAGGGTCTGTGAAGTATCCAGATACATGATACCGAAAATGCCGATTCATAGTCAAGTTTCCACAAATTATATTGGCCCATGAGTTTGGTGAGCTCATTTTTCCAGTTTGTCAAGGAGTCAAACCACTGTAGAAATGTCCACAAAAGAGAGTTCTGTTAAGAAGGGTCATGGAGGTGGACATACAGGGCTTGAAGAGGAAAAACAATGGCATGATGGTGAATAACTCGATTAATCTTCTGATCAATAGAGTTTAAAACTCTATTCTGTATCCTGGCGTTATGGGATTGCCAATTGAGTATCTGTTCAGCTTGTGAAGGATGTTTTAAGGATCCATCAGGGAGAAGTTTAGTAGTTTGGACAAAAGGTCGTGAAAAACGATTTTTTTTTCTAGGTTGGAAGAGGGTTCCAATGGAGGGAAATCTTGGTCATAATTGGAGGCCATGTAACATGGTGTTGGTGTAGGTAAAGATGGAACGAGTTTTTCTGGTTCCGAGGGTAAGAGTCCTTTGGATCTCAAGATTTGTAAAGCCCTATCATAAATTGGCAGTGGTTTATTTTTGATAGGTTGTAAACCTATCCAAGGGCTATCTGGGTCATCAAGCCTGTGAGGTTTGCGTAAGGGTTTATAGAGGGACTGGTAACCCTTTAAGTAACTTCTGCATTTGCAGTCTGCATCACACATGTTGGGATCAACATCCCAAATGAAGTGGCCATTGATCTTATCAGTATATACTGCAGATCCATCAGCTTCGAAGCTATGGATTGGGATTTTGTCTTCTGTGGTGACTGGTTTGATCACGAGCGCCTAGAATATTTGAGGAGTACTTCGGGAGGGGGGGGGGGGGGGGTGGGGCTTTTGAGTCTGAGATTGGTTCATAAATTGTCTTTATGGAGCCGTCTGTGTTTTTGACATATTTTGAGTCAGAAGCGATCACCGGAGTAGTATTCTGAAAAGCTATTTCATAGTTGGTTATCCACTCAAGTGGCATGATTTCTTTGAGCTTTTCCCTAGGCAGTTGTTTGGGGATTTGAATGATAGTGGGAACTTTGTCTTCCCTTTCTGCTTTGATGAAAATTGTGTCTCCAGAATGGCCGGGGATAGGGAGATCAAGAGCATGATTCTGAAGTCGGTAAGCGATCTAATGGTGGAGAGTAGCTATGTAGGAATTCGGTAGCATGGGTGCTCCCAAGATCTGGAGTTGTATCTTGAGACAGTTGTGGAGATTGGAATCTCTCAACGAGATATTGAAATTGGGGTAGTATGTAAGTGATATACTACCCGCATAAAGTGTCGATAAACAAGTGCCAATAACTGCGTGCTCATATTGCTTGTAGATAGTGTTGAGTAGAGCAACTCTTGCAGTGACCCGTAAACCTTTTCTTCCATGTAAGGTAAGGATGATGCGAACAACACCAACGTGTAGGTGAGAGTATCCTTCTTTGATCCATTGATCTATCATTGGTTGGCCAATCTCAAGATCAACATACTGTTCAGTAGGTGTAGTTGGAACTAAGCAGTTGTTAAGGGCTATTGACTGGATGTATTCCTTGATTGGAGGAGATCTATGCTGAACGAGTTGGGTAACTCGCCTTGCAAGAGATTTGTTTCTTTTGAAAATTGTGTAGGGATTCAACAGGGGTAAAGACGTTTCATTGATTTGTGCAGAATCTGGGTGTATTCTATAAGGTTTTGTATTTTAGTGGACTGTGTTATCCTAACAGAGGGAGGAAGGGAAATAGAAGAAGAAAGTCTAACAGGAGCTAAAGCAATTGGAGTAGGTGAAGTGTTTGCCATGAATGTGGAATTCTTCCCTTCAATATTATCTCTACTTGATTCAGAATAGTGTAACTCTTATCTCTACTTGGTTAGACAAATCGTCAAACTTTGTATGTATTGCATCCATTCTTAGTGGTGACCCAAGTCATGCATTGGAAACCTATTTCAATACTGGTGGACATGCTGTTACCAAGATAAAATTAATAAATATTCTCTCCTTGGTTAGATAAAATGTTAGACTTTGTATATATTGCATGCATTCTTAGTGGTTACCCAAGTCATGCATGCTTAGTTGTTAGGGTGAAAATTAAACATTGGAAGCATCCGTGCTTCATAGAATACAATACAAACTTCACAAAAAACAACAAGATTGAAAAACAATTAATCTTAGAAAATTTCTAAAGATATAAAATTGCCAAAAATACTCTCTTTGTTCACAACCGGCAATAACCAAAAACAACATATATGACCAAATGCACAATGTCTATAATTCCAACCAACAAATTAAACACTCAAAAAATTACACTCTCTCAACACAAATATTTGAACATATTTTATGTCAATATTAGTTGATTCAAAATCAAAATCATAGATTTACTTGCATGTATATAAACACTATTATTATTATTGTTGTTGTTGTTATTGTTATTTTTATGATTGTTATACTATTATTTTGAAAATTTATTAATAATAATAATATTATTATTATTACTATTTTTGTTATTCGGGTGGCAGGTACCCCCTGGGTGCCTCTCTTTCAGGTTTTAGAGCTTTCCCCACAATGGCGGCCTACCCACGGCCTAAACAGGGTACTCACAAATCAACCATCTGGAGACAGACAGGGACCTTAAGCCGATAACATCAGCCAAAAACATCTCATTTTCTGATGTGCAGGATCCTCAACTAGAGGCAAGCACAGAGCATACTGAGATAATTACAGACTGCTAATTTATATGAGAGACATGGCACTCGAAGGAAGAAGATGAAAATTTAGCAAGACATAACTGTTTAAAACGAGAGATATTTTATTTGTACAAGTCTTCTGAGCCTGAAATTTTACAAGTGAAGATCTCTCCTTATATAGGGGGAGAGATAGAATACAGATAAAGCTATTACACAGTGAAGCCATAAACGTGGCAGCAGCCTAGCAAAAGCACAAAGCAGGGCCATCGGCCTAATTTTACAGACCAAATAAACCAAATAAAGACAAAACATGCCTAATACAAACGAAAGATCATAATTAAACCTAATAAAGCAAAAAGAAGCCTAATAAAACAAAATAGCATTATTAATAGCTTCACGTGCTTGATCTGAGTTGAGATGAAATCACGGACTTGAGGATAGATTGCAGTTGACATGGTCTTCATCATTTGAGTCCTGGGCTCCACAGATGAAGCAGGGCCAGGCTGAAGCAAAGGGTTCCTGAGAGTCAATCATGTATGAATTTAGAAAAAGGTTCCAGCTTTGACCAGGGTCTCTAGGGACACCAGGGAGGATGAAAATTTCGTCAGTGGAGACATAATTAACATCACAGAGGAAATTGAGCAATCCGACTTGGAGAATTCTCGGATACATTTTCGGATAATCATAAGTGGTGTGCCATTCATAACTGGTGTTGGCAGTCCAGAGGAGTCTTTTGTGAGGATTGTACCTGTAAGGCCTATGGAAAATCCATATATAGCATACCGAGGCAGCTGATTCATAGTCAAGCTTCCAAAGGTTATATTGTCCCATGAGTTTGGTGAGTTCATTTCTCCAGTTTGTCAAGGACATGAACCATTGGAGAAAAACCCTTAACAGAGAGTTTTGTTGAGAAGGATCATGAAGATGACCATATAAAGCCTGGAGCGGGAACACAATGGCATGATGATGTAGAACTGATAAACACCAGAGGAACCAGAGGAGCTGAGGAGAAAAGTAGTAAAATGGTGGCATTATGAATGGGTCGAGAAATGGTCTGGATAAATTGGTGACTGAGTGGCGACAGTCTTGACTATTGATGCTGGCTAAGTAGACAGGAAGTTGAGCCTTGGCGAAGGACTGGATCTGATCTAGAAATGGTTGATGGTCAGGTGGCAAGGTGGCCAAGAGTTCTGGGGGGAACGAGTAATCTTGTATGACTGGAGAGGATGATGAGGGACCAGCATGAGATGATGAGGGACCAGCAGGAGAAGCCATGTAGATCAAAGGATAGTGACCAGTGGGTGTAATGAGATGAGTGAGTGGAGGCTTAGTGGGTGGAGGCCTTGAGAGCATATCAGCTATGATATTATGATGGCCTTTCACGTGGCGTACAGTGAAGTCATATCTGGCAAACCAATCTTTGAGCCTCAACAGGAGAGGATTGGGAGGAATCTTATTGCGAAAATCGAGAACCTTTGGAAAAGATGAATTGTCCATTTCAACAATAAAGTTTCTTGTCCTGAGGTGAAAATCGAGCTTTTGGATTCCATATTTGACAGCAAGAATCTCTTTGTAGATAGTGTGATAATGCTGTTGGGAATCTTTGAATTTTCCACTAGCATGACCACAGTAACTTCTTTGACCTGCTTGTTCTTCAATGAGCACGGCTCCCCAAAAAATGTCACTGGCATCAGTCTGGAGAATAAGTTGACCAGAAGAAGGGATAGTGAGAGCCGGAGGAGACTGAGAGATTTCCTTTAATTTGGCAATGGCCTTAGTGTGAGTGGAACTCCAGGGAAGAGGATGCTTTTTGAGGAGCGTAGAAAGAACTGAGGTGTAATGACTGACATGAGGAATGAAATCTCTGACATAGTTGACGATACCAAGAAATTGTTGAACTTGATGTACACTGAGATCTGAATCAGGGAAGTCTAATAATCGAACAGCCAAATGAGGACCAGGTCAATATTGGCCATTGGCAATGTGCATACCAAGAAATTCAATTTCAGATTTTCCAACTATGCTTTTCTTTTCGGAGAGCATGATACCATATTGATTGACAATGTCATGGAACTGTTGGAGAAGAAGGATGTGGGAGGTCTCATCTGGAGAGAACAGGAGAATGTCGTCAATGTAGATGAGTGCTGAGTGTAGAAGAGGATGGAATATCCTGGTAACAGCCTTTTGGAAAAGGGATGGAGCAGTTTTCAGACCAAAAGGGAGAACAGTCCATTGGTATTGAGCATTGGGAAGACAGAAAGCTGTCTTGTATCTTTCATCTGGATGAATACCAATTTGCCAGAAGGCACCTTTGAGGTCAAATTTGGAGAAGATTGTAGCTCCAGGGAGCTGAGAGAATATGACATTTGGCCTAGGGACAGGGAACTTGTTGTCTCTGAGAAAAAGATTGAGTGGCTTGTAATCCACAACTAATCTCTTTTTTCCTCTGAGCAATTATGAACGTTTTTCAACGTAAAAAGCTTGACACGCCCAAGGAGAAGAGGTGTGTTCTATCAGTCCTTAACGAAGGAGTTCATTGCACTCTTCATTGGCTAGCTTGAGGTCTGAGAGAGACATGCCTGAATGAGTAGCCTTTGTAGGATTAGTGTCTTCATTAAGCTTGAAAGGAAGCCTGATAAAGAAATCTGGATTTTTCCACAGAGGAGATGGATGAGAGAAAGTGGCATGATTATCAGCACAAAGCAGGAGCAACTTCTGTTGTATCTGCTCAAAAGGGGCTTGGATTGCAGAAAGCTTGAAGATCTTCGGGATATCAGAAAAAGCTTTGAAATTCTTTTTGTACCGAATTCCGGAAGGGAGGATCCGGAGGGATTTACATTGGCAAAAAACATCCCAGCCGAGGAGGATATCTTTATGTGGAAGAGGAGTGCCGAGGACATGGACCCAAAGAGTAAAGGATGGGAAAAATTGAATACCAATCTTTTTTCTGGAAATCAGATGAGTGGCAAAAACTTTTCCATCAGCGGCTATGAAATGGTGTTCTTGGGATTTCCAATATTCAGGGGGAAGGATACTTGGATTCATCATGGTGTTGTGAGATCCTGTGTCAAGATAAGCGATGACATCGACAGGATTAGAATATTTGTCAGGTCAAATCCGAACAGGAGCATGGGGTCCAAACTGAGGAACGAGGGGAATAGCTTGATAAGCTTCTGGAACAGAACTGTAATCGGAAGAGCCAGAAGATTTTGAGTCAGAAACATCTTCCTGAAGAACAAAGGTGGTAGAGGGATCTGTTTGATCCTGTTCAGAGAAGATTGATTCAATATCTGCATCAGATGGAACTTCATCAGCAATGTCTCTTAACTGCTGAACTAATCTGGCGGACTTTGCCTTTTTGTTGGGACATTTCTTTGCATAATGTCCGGGTTTGCCGCAAATGTAGCAATGTTTGGATTTATTCCATCCTCGCTTTTTTTTTCTTTCTGAAAAACTTGAATCTTTTTGAGCTACCTTTCTTGTTTTTGAAGCGTTTGAAATTATTCTTCTTTTTCGTTCTGCAGGTGCAAGAGGAGGATTTGCACTTGATCTGAAGAGACGGTTGACGGCATTGAGACTGAAGGTTTTTGCCTTCTGTGAGCATCTTGGAGAAGAATCTTTGGGTAGCATAGAGTTTATCCAGAGAGTTGAGAGCATACATGTGGAGTTCACCTAAGGATGTGTCATTGAGAGATCTTCCCGATGTGTCAATTTTCCGTTGTATCTCATTTTGGAGGTCATCTGGAAGGGAATTGACATAGACTTGTTTAAGACTATGATCATTAATTCCACCGAGGGTATGATAACGTTGAGACATCCGTTTGTAATGGAACATGATGTCTTTCCGTTTGAGAGAGCAGCAACGCATGTCAAAGAATTCTTGTCGAGCTTGTTTGTATATGTGATCAGGATCACCAAGAAATTCTTTGAAAATATATCCCATGGCTTGGGAGGCTAAGGGAACTCGAACAAATTGGAGCTGGCGATATTCACCAAGAGCCTGGTACCAATCTCTGAGAGAACCAGTAAAACGAGAGACAAACTCACGTAATATTGATTCGAGGTTCTGTTCAGATTTTGCCAGTTGGAGGTCAAGCCATGCGCTCATCTCAGAAACACGTGTTCTCCATGAACCAGGAGAAGTGTCATCAAGGGTAAACCAAGGACCATTAGTTGGTTTGGTAGGAGGACGACCGGGAACATGATCTGGGGGTTCTTCGACAAAAGGAGCCGGAGCAGTGGAGGTAGTCTTATCAGGAGACTCATAAGTTTGTGTCGAAGGTTGAGGATCTGTGCGAGATGCCATAAACACTTGGGTAAGATCTGCCTGATCATGAGGAGAGGAGTTGACAGTATCCAGCCAGGATGAATGACAGGAAGTCTGAGATGATTGAGAGGAGACATCCTCAGAAGCTGAATTAGACTTGGATGATGAGGAAGAGACCTTGGAGGCCAATAGAACTGGGTTGTATGAACTGGAAGCAGCTTGTTTATCTTTCTGCTTTGAAGAAGATCTCTTCTTTTGTTTTGCAAGAGGAGAAGAGAGTACAGGATATCTTTAGAACAATTCACCAATGGATTTGAAATGACTGGAAAAGTCATCAGGTTTAGACGGAGGTGAATGTGTAGGAGATACAGGGAAAAACAATGATTGATGGGAATAAGGTTTGGGTTTGGAAGAATGTTCTCTGTAATGATCTCTGGTCAGCTATTCAAGCTGTGCTTTGAGTTGCTGGATTTCTCTTTCTTTTGCATCAAAATCTGGGCCAGAATATCCATGAGAAATATATTTGTGAAGATCAGAATGGAGCTTTGCAATTCTTGATTGAAGGTCAGAGGCTAAATCTCTGAAAGTAGCATCAAGACTTTGGAGATGATGGCCGTGTTGAGAAACATGTCTTGTGACTCGATCAATCTTCTGATCAATAGAGTTGAGGACTCAATTTTGAGCTCTGGCATTGTGGGATTGCTAGTTGAGGACTTGTTCAGCCTGGGAAGGCTGTTTGAAAGAACCATCAGGTTGGACTTCGGTAGATTGGACAAAAGGCTTTGAGAACCGAGTCTTTTCTTGATTTGAAGAAGGTTCAAGTGGAGGGAAGTCACAATCATAATCTGAAGTCATGTAACAAGGAACCGGTGGAGGTAAGGTAGGAGTTGCATAGTCAGGTTGTGGAGGTAGAAGGCCTTCAGATCGTAAGATCTGTAGAGCTCTGTCATAGACGGGTAAAGGTTTCTTTTTGATAGGATGGAGACCTATCCAAGGACTGTCAGGGTGTCCTGGTTTGTGAGGTTTGGGCCAGGATTTGTAGGAGCGAGGAGAAGTATCCTTGAGATAGCGTCGGCATATGCAGTCAGCATCACACATGTTGGGATCAACATCCCAAATGAAGTGTCCACGGATCTTATCAGTGTAGATCAAAGATCCGTCAGCTTCAAAGCTGTGAATAGGAATGTCATCTTCAGTTGTGACAGGTTGAATCATTAGGGCCTGAAATATTGGAGGAGTTTCAGAACTGGAAGGGCCCTTAGATCCAGTGAGGGGTTTGTAGATGGTTTTGATAGTGCCATCTGGTTAGGGAACGTATGTTGTGTCGGTAGCAACAACAGGAGCTTCATCCTGAAAAACTTTTTCATAGTTCGTGAGCCATTCAAGAGGCATGATCTCGGTGAGAATTTCTCTGGGTAGTTGTTTAAGAATCTGGAGGATGGTGGGGATTTCATCTTCTCTTTCTGCTTTGATGAAAATCGTGTCACCATTATGACCAGGAAGTAGGAGATCAAGAGCATGGTCTTGAAGTCTGTAAGCAAGCTGGTGATGAACGGTAGCCATGTAGGAATTTGCTTGCATGGGAGCACCAAGGATCTGGACTTGGATCTTGAGACATTTGTGGAGATTCTGATCTCTTAGGGGAATGTTAAAATTGGGATAGTATGTGAGGGAGATGCTTCCATCATGAAGAGTAGATAGGCAAGTGCCAATCACAGCATGTTCATACTGAGTGTAGATTGTGTTGAGCAAAGCCAGTCGGGCGGTAATAGGCAAGCCTTTTCTGCCGTGGAGAGTGAGAATGATACGGACAGCACCTATGTGGAGATGGGAGTATCCGTCTTTGATCCATTGATCTATCATGTCTTGATCAATGGTGAGAGTGACATATTGTTCATTGGAAGAAGACGGAATCAAACATTTATCTAAGCCTGTGGACTGGACATATTCTTTGATGGGAAGTGGTCTGGTATGGACAAGACGAGTTAATCTAGTGGCAAGAGATTTGCTTCTCTTGAAGATGTTGTGAGGGTTAAGCAGAGGGAGAGTAGTTTCATTTATCTGAGCTGAAGCAGGGATATGAGTGTATTCTACTAAATCTTGAATTCTGTTGGACTGGGTTCTTTGGATAGTAGAAGGAGGTAAAGACACAGTAGAAGATAATCTAGTAGGACCTAAAGAAGAAGTAGAGGGAGTAGTGGTAGTGTTTGCCATTTTTGTGAAATTTCTTCCTTCTAAACCAGTCTAGGGGGTGCCTGCCACCCGAATGGTATCAGAGCCATGTCTCGAGTCCCTGGAGTCCAGGAAAGAGTTAGACTGTTATGAGTATGATAGACTGGTTTAGAAGGAAGAAATTTCACAAAAAATGGCAAACACTACCACTACTCCCTCTACTTCTTCTTTAGGTCCTTCTTCTACTGTGTCTTTACCTCCTTCTACTATCCAAAGAACCCAGTCCAACAGAATTCAAGATTTAGTAGAATACACTCATATCCCTGCTTCAGCCCAGATAAATGAAACTACTCTCCCTCTGCTTAACCCTTACAACATCTTCAAGAGAAGTAAATCTCTTGCCACTCGTTTAACTCGTCTTGTTCATACCAGACCACTTCCCATCAAAGAATATGTCCAGTCCACAGGCTTAGATAAATGTTTGATTCCGTCTTCTTCCAATGAACAATATGTCACTCTCACCATTGATCAAGACATGATAGATCAATGGATCAAAGACGGATACTCCCATCTCCATATAGGTGCTGTCCGTATCATTCTCACTCTCCACGGCAGAAAAGGCTTGCCTGTTACTGCCCGACTGGCTTTGCTCAACACAATCTACACTCAGTATGAACATGCTGTGATTGGCACTTGCCTATCTACTCTTCATGATGGAAGCATCTCCCTCACATACTATCCCAACTTTAACATCCCCTTAATAGATCAGAATCTCCACAAATGTCTCAAGATCCAAGTCCAGATCCTTGGTGCTCCCATGCAAGCAAATTCCTACATGGCTACCGTTCATCACCAACTTGCTTACAGACTTCAAGACCATGCACTTGATCTCCCACTTCCTGGTCATAATGGTGACACGATTTTCATCAAAGCAGAAAGAGAAGATGAAATCCCCACCATCCTCCAGATTCTTAAACAACTACCCAGAGAAATTCTCACCGAGATCATGCCTCTTGAATGGCTCACAAACTATGAAAAAGTTTTTCAGGATGAAGCTCCTGTTGTTGCTACCGACACAACATACGTTCCCCAACCAGATGGCACTATCAAAACCATCTACAAACCCCTCACTGGATCTAAGGCCCCTTCCAGTTCTGAAACTCCTCCAATATTTCAGGCCCTAATGATTCAACCTGTCACAATTGAAGATGACATTCCTATTCACAGCTTTGAAGCTGACGGATCTCCGATCTACACTGATAAGATCCGTGGACACTTCATTTGGGATATTGATCCCAACATGTGTGATGCTGACTGCATATGCCGACGCTATCTCAAGGATACTTCTCCTCGCTCCTGCAAATCCTGGCCCAAACCTCAGAAACCAGGACACCCTGACAGTCCTTGGATAGGTCTCCACCCTATCAAAAAGAAACCATTACCCATCTATGACAGAGCTCTACAGATCTTACGATCTGAAGGCCTTCTACCTCCACAACCTGATTATGCAACTCCTGCCTTACCTCCACCGGTTCCTTGTTACATGACTTCAGATTATGATTGTGACTTCCCTCCACTTGAACCTTCTTCAAATCAAGAAAAGACTCGGTTCTCAAAGCCTTTTGTCCAATCTACCGAAGTCCAACCTGATGGTTCTTTCAAACAGCCTTCCCAGGCTGAATAAGTCCTCAACTGGCAATCCCACAATGCTAGAGCTCAAAATAGAGTCCTCAACTCTATTGATCAGAAGATTGATCGAGTCACAAGACATGTTTCTCAACACGACCATCATCTCCAAAGTCTTGATGCTACTTTCAGAGATTTAGCCTCTGACCTTCAATCAAGAATTGCAAAGCTCCATTCTGATCTTCACAAATATATTTCTCATGGATATTCTGGCCCAGATTTTGATACAAAAGAAAGAGAAATCCAGCAACTCAAAGCACAGCTTGAACAGCTGACCAGAGATCATTCCAGAGAACATTCTTCCAAACCAAAACCGTATTCCCATCAATCACTGTTTTTCCCTGTATCTCCTACACATTCACCCCCATCTAAGCCTGATGAATTTTCCAGTCACTTCAAATCCACTGGTGAATTGTTCCGAAGATATCCTGTACTCTCTTCTCCTCCTGCAAAACAAAAGAAGAGATCTCCTTCGAAGCAGAAAGACAAGCAAGCTGCTTCCAGTTCATACCACCCAGTTCTATTTGCCTCCAAGGTCTCTTCCTCATCATCCAAGTCTGATTCTATTTCTGAGGATGACTCCTCTCAATCATCTCAGACTTCCTGTCATTCATCCTGGCTGGATACTGTCAACTCCTCTCTTCATGATCAGGCAGATCTTACCCAAGTGTTTATGGCATCTCGCACAGATCCTCAACCTTCGACACAAACTTATGAGTCTCCTGATAAGACTACCTCCACTGCTCCGGCTCCTTTTGTCGAAGAACCCCCAGATCATGTTCCCGGTCGTCCTCCTGCCAAACCAACTAATGGTCCTTGGTTTACCCTTGATGACACTTCTCCTGGTTCATGGAGAACACGTGTTTCTGAGATGAGCGCATGGCTTGACCTCCAACTGGCAAAATCTGAACAGAACCTCGAATCAATATTACGTGAGTTTGTCTCTCGTTTTACTGGTTCTCTCAGAGATTGGTACCAGGCTCTTGGTGAATATCGCCAGCTCCAATTTGTTCGAGTTCCCTTAGCCTCCCAAGCCATGGGATATATTTTCAAAGAATTTATTGGTGATCCTGATCACATATACAAACAAGCTCGACAAGAATTCTTTGACATGCGTTGCTGCTATCTCAAACGGAAAGACATCATGTTCCATTACAAACGGATGTCTTAACGTTATCATACCCTCGGTGGAATTAATGATCATAGTCTTAAACAAGTCTATGTCAATTCCCTTCCAGATGACCTCCAAGATGAGATACAACGGAAAATTGACACATCGAGAAGATCTCTCAATGACACATCCTTAGGTGAACTCCACATGTATGCTCTCAGCTCTTTGGATAAACTCTGTGCTACCCAAAGATTCTTCTCCAAGATGCTCACAAAAGGCAAAAACCTTCAGTCTCAATGCCGTCAACCGTCTCTTCAGATCAAGTGCAAATCCTCCTCTTGCACCTGCAGAACGAAAAAGAAGAATCATTTCAAACGCTTCAAGAAAGGTAGCTCAAAAAGATTCAAGTTTTTCAGAAAGAAAACAAAGCGAGGATGGAATAAATCCCAACATTGCTACATTTGCGGCAAACCCAGACATTATGCAAAGAAATGTCCCAACAAAAAGGCAAAGTCCGCCAGATTAGTTCAGCAGTTAAGAGACATTGCTGATGAAGTTCCATCTGATGCAGATATTGAATCAATCTTCTCTGAACAGGATCAAACAGATCCCTCTACCACCTTTGTTCTTCAGGAAGATGTTTCTGACTCAGAATCTTCTGGCTCTTCCAATTACAGTTCTGTTCCAGAAGCTTATCAAGCTATTCCCCTCGTTCCTCAGTTTGGACCCCATGCTCCGGTTCGGATTCGACCTGACAAATATTCTAATCCTGTCGATGTCATCGCTTATCTTGACATAGGATGTCACAACACCATGATGAATCCAAGTATCCTTCCCCCTGAATATTGGAAATCCTAAGAACACCATTTCATAGCCGCTGATGGAAAAGTTTTTGCCACTCATCTGATTTCCAGAAAAAAGATTGGTATTCAATTTTTCCCATCCTTTACTCTTTAGGTCCATGTCCTCGGCATTTCTCTTCCAGATAAAGATATCCTCCTCGGCTGGGATGTTTTTTGCCAATGTAAATCCCTCCGGATCCTCCCTTCCGGAATTCGGTACAAAAAGAATTTCAAAGCTTTTTCTGATATCCCGAAGATCTTCAAGCTTTCTGCAATCCAAGCCCCTTTTGAGCAGATACAATAGAAGTTGCTCCTGCTTTGTGCTGATAATCATGCCACTTTCTCTCATCCATCTCCTCTGTGGAAAAATCCAGATTTCTTTATCAGGCTTCCTTTCAAGCTTAATGAAGACACTAATCCTACAAAGGCTACTCATTCAGGCATGTCTCCCTCAGACCTCAAGCTAGCCAATGAAGAGTGCAATGAACTCCTTCGTCAAGGCCTGATAGAACACACCTCATCTCCTTGGGCGTGTCAAGCTTTTTACGTTGAAAAAAGTTCAGAATTGCTCAGAGGAAAAAAGAGATTAGTTGTGGATTACAAGCCACTCAATCTTTTTCTCAGAGACGACAAGTTCCCTGTCCCCAGGCCAAATGTCCTATTCTCTCAGCTCCCTGGAGCTACGATCTTCTCCAAATTTGACCTCAAAGGTGCCTTCTGGCAAATTGGTATTCATCCAGATGAAAGATACAAGACAGCTTTCTGTCTTCCCAATGCTCAATACCAATGGACTGTTCTCCCTTTTGGTCTGAAAACTGCTCCATCCCTTTTCCAAAAGGCTGTTACCAGGATATTCCATCCTCTTCTACACTCAGCACTCATCTACATTAACGACATTCTCCTGTTCTCTCCAGATGAGACCTCCCACATCCTTCTTCTCCAACAGTTCCATGACATTGTCAATCAATATGGTATCATGCTCTCAGAAAAGAAAAGCATAGTTGGAAAATCTGAAATTGAATTTCTTGGTATGCACATTGCCAATGGCCAATATCGACCTGGTCCTCATTTGGCTGTTCGATTATTAGACTTCCCTGATTCAGATCTCAGTGTACATTAAGTTCAACAATTTCTTGGTATCGTCAACTATGTCAGAGATTTCATTCCTCATGTTAGTCATTACACCTCAGTTCTTTCTACGCTCCTCAAAAAGCGTCCTCCTCCCTGGAGTTCCACTCACACTAAGGCCATTGCCAAATTAAAGGAAATCTCTCAGTCTCCTCCGGCTCTCACTATCCCTTCTTCTAGTCAACTTATTCTCCAGACTGATGCCAGTGACATTTTTTGGGGAGCCGTGCTCATTGAAGAACAAGCAGGTCAAAGAAGTTACTGTAGTCATGCTAGTGGAAAATTCAAAGATTCCCAACAGCATTATCACACTATCTACAAAGAGATTCTTGCTATCAAATATGGAATCCAAAAGCTCGATTTTCACCTCAGGACAAGAAACTTTATTGTTGAAATGGACAACTCATCTTTTCCAAAGGTTCTCGATTTTCGCAATAAGATTCCTCCCAATCCTCTCCTGTTGAGGCTCAAAGATTGGTTTGCCAGATATGACTTCACTGTACGCCACGTGAAAGGCCATCATAATATCATAGCTGATATGCTCTCAAGGCCTCCACCCACTAAGCCTCCACTCACTCATCTCATTACACCCACAGGTCACTATCCTCTAATTTACATGGCTTCTCCTGCTGGTCCCTCATCATCTCATGCTGGTCCCTCATCATCCTCTCCAGTCATACAAGATTACTCGTTCCCCCCAGAACTCTTGGCCACCTTGCCACCTGACCATCAACCTTCTCTAGATCAGATCCAGTCCTTCGCCAAGGCTCAACTTCCTGTCTACTTAGCCAGCATCAATAGTCAAGACTGTCGCCACTCAGTCACCAATTTATCCAGACCATTTCTCGACCCATTCATAATGCCACCATTTTACTACTTTTCTCCTCAGCTCCTCTGGTTCCTCTGGTGTTTATCAGTTCTACATCATCATGCCATTGTGTTCCCACTCCAGGCTTTATATGGTCATCTTCATGATCCTTCTCAATAAAACTCTCTGTTAAGGGTTTTTCTCCAATGGTTCACGTCCTTGACAAACTGGAGAAATGAACTCACCAAACTCATGGGACAATATAACCTTTGGAAGCTTGACTATGAACTGGAAGCTTGACTATGAATCAGCTGCCTCGGTATGCTGTATATGGATTTTCCATAGGCCTTACAGGTACAATCCTCACAAAAGACTCCTCTGGACTGCCAACACCAGTTATGAATGGCACACCACTTATGATTATCCGAAAATGTATCCGAGAATTCTCCAAGTCGGATTGCTCAATTTCCTCTGTGATGTTAATTACGTCTCCATTGACGAAATTTTCATCCTCCTTGATGTCCCTAGAGACCCCGGTCAAAGCTGGAACCCTTTTCTAAACTCATACATGATTGACTCCCAGGAACCCTTTGCTTCAGCCTGGCCCTGCTTCATCTGTGGAGCCCAGGACTCAGATGATGAAGACCATGTCAACTGCAATCTATCCTCAAGTCCGTGATTTCATCTCAACTCAGATCAAGCACGTGAAGCTATTAATAATGCTATTTTGTTTTATTAGGCTTCTTTTGGCTTTATTAGGTTTAATTATAATCTTTCGTTTGTATTAGGCATGTTTTGTCTTTATTTGGTTTATTTGGTCTGTAAAATTAGGCCGATGGCCCTGCTTTGTGCTTTTGCTAGGCTGCTGCCACGTTTATGGCTTCACTGTGTAATAGCCTTATCTGTATTCTACCTCTCCCCCTATATAAGGAGAGATCTTCACTTGTAAAATTTCAGGCTCAGAAGACTTGTACAAATAAAATATCTCTCGTTTTAAACAGTTATGTCTTGCTAAATTTTCATCTTCTTCCTTCGAGTGCCATGTCTCTCATATAAATTAGCAGTCTGTAATTATCTCAGTATGCTCTGTGCTTGCCTCTAGTTGAGGATCCTGCACATCAGAAAATGAGATATTTTTGGCTGATGTTATCGGCTTAAGGTCTCTGTCTGTCTCCAGATGGTTGATTTGTGAGTACCCTGTTTAGGCCGTGGGTAGGCCGCCATTGTGGGGAAAGCTCTAAAACCTGAAAGAGAGGCACCCAGGGGGTACCTGCCACCTGAATGGTATCAGAGCCATGTCTCGAGTCCCTGGAGTCCAGGAAAGAGTTAGACTGTTATGAGTATGATAGACTGGTTTAGAAGGAAGAAATTTCACAAAAACTTTTTACAATTTATTAATAATATTATTATTACTATTATTGTTATCATCATTATTAAAAGTTTATTATTATTATTATATATTATTATTATTATTATTGTTGTTGTTATTATTACTGTTGTTATCGTTATTATTATTATTATTACTATTATTATCATTATCATCATATTTCTTTGGGCTTGAAAACTTATTTGGACCAAAAATAATTGTAGCCCAAACTTATGGTGTCTGAAAATATCTGGGCCCATTTCCATTTGAACCCAAAATCTTATTTGGGTCAATATTTCATGTAAACCAAATTTGGGCCAGCACTCTCCTTTTGAAACCCAAACTCTCTTAAGTTTTGTAATGAATTTTCAGTATATGAATACCGATAATTTTAAAACTCCCATTCTTTATACTCATTTTGTCCTAATAGCCCTAATATTTTATATCCCTTCTCTTTCATCAAACTCATCAAACACCCAAATCCTCTGATCTCTTAAAACTTTCTTACCAAAACCACACTCAAATCCATGGTTCCTTCTTCTCTTCTTCAGATTTCATCACTGGTTTGGATTTTTAGATTTCTTTTTCTTCACTTGTTTAGTTTTTGATTATAAGTTTTTGTTTTGTTTTGTTTTGTTGGTTTTTTTTTCCGATTTGAGGTTTTGGATTTCCAAAATCGGTTATGTTTTATTTCTTGTTTTTAAGTTATTTTGTGATGGTTGCATGTGGGTTTTTGAATAAATCAAACTCCCTATTCTCTTCTTCAAATCTAGTTTTTAGATTTTTCATATTTATATTTTAGTTTTCTTCTTTGTTTCAGAATTAGAATTTTGATTTCAAGATCTTAGTTTTCTTCTTTATTTCAGAATTAGAATTGTGATTTCAAGATTTTTTTTTAGTATATATGGATTTCAAGTTTTAATTTTCTTTTCCGTTAGTACTTTTCAATCTAGATCCATGTAATAGCATCAATTCCTTAGTTTATTTACCTTTTTTTGGTACATCTCATTTTTTATGTTATAGCCTTTGGCTTTAGGTTTGAAGATTTTGTTTAGATTTCTATTTTATTTTTCTTTTCAATTTTATTTTATTTTGTTCAGGGCCTTATATTTTGATATAATTTGGTATCTTCTATCTCAGTAGAAGATTTTGATTACAATTTAATTTTGGTCGCAGATGTTGAATTTGAAGTTTGAGCTTTAGACTTTTATTTTCTCTATTATGGTTTATTTTTGTTTTCTAGGATTTCTCGTTGTTCATCATCCTATTGTGATTTTAAATACAACAAAACAAGTAAAAAAAAATCAATCATATTCAACCATCATCATCACAACTACAAGTTAAAGCAATAAAATCAAAATCCACAATCCTCGATGCGATGCCTTTAGATCTAGCAATCGGTTGATTTTCTTTGCTTTTTTTTTTTTTTTTTTCTCTCTTTCTCTCTTCAGACTCACTCTTCTCTTTATCTCCATCTTTTTCTTTTATTCCTATTTTTCCACCTCTTCACCGTCACCGCCACCGCTATAGCCTAGCATAGCCTTTCCTAGCCTAGGTTTGCCACCTTCAATCCAAATAATGTAACACAGACATGTAAAAAGGAAAGGATAAAATGGTAAATATAAGGCTGTTAAAAAAAAGGATAAAGGATATAATGGTAAATTGGACAATTGTAGGAAGTAAAACAAAAAAAAAAGGACACAGAGGGAAATAACACAAATGGTCACACCATGAATTACCCTTTTGGAAAAATAAGGCTCTTATATATATATATAGGATATATGAATATCTTATTGACACCATATGAAATCTATTTGTCAAGCTGCATCGACCAATCCATACCTGTAGAATTTACTTTAACCTATGAACCTTATCATTGTTCGATTCTGATTCTCTATAGAAATGCCTGGAAACGAAGGTATATCTTGTGAGATGATGTTGATGATGATATACGATGCATTCAATGCGTGTTTACTTTTAAATCCTCTGAAAAATCTGGTATGAGGTAAATCAAAGACTACTTTTAAATCCTCTGTAAGTTGGGAATTGCATTAGAAATAATTGTGATTTTAGTGTTAACATGATTTGTTTATTTGTTGTAGTTAAAACACTAGTGTTATGTTGATACTCACACATGTGGAGTCCAAAATATTTCTAGCACCTTATGGAGGTGGTTTTTCAACATTGTCTCCATTTTAATAACTTATGTTTAAAATGCACCTATTATGGTGAACGGACAAAAATACCTCCCCCTAGTAACCTTCTTCACCATTTTTTTTTTTTCTTTCAAAATCCTCCATCAATGGAGGTGGAATTGAAAAATCGATGAACACATGTACACTGACGACGACGATGGACCATGAACACGCGTACGTCGCCGTCGACGACCACGACCAAATACAATATTGACTTTTGATTTCTCTGAAAAAAACGAAGTATGTAACTTTCTCTGAAAACAAAGGGTTTCGAATTGGGGATTCGGGGTTGGAGAAGATGAACAGAACAGAACAGAACAGAAACAGAGGAGCACAGATCAACAACCCAGAAATCTCGAAAAGCAATCATAAAGTCTCGGAATACAAACACAAAGTTTTGGGCACACAAACACAAAGTCACGGAACACAAACACAAAGTCTCGAAAACATTGGGTTGTTGTTTTGTGCTCCTCTGTTTCTGTTATGTTGTTGTTTCTCGTGTTTAACAATGGAAGATTCAAAACCAAAACAACATAAGAAATGATAGAAAAATCTCTGGAGGCGCTGCCCCCAACCCCTGCGAGCTGACTGGGCAGCTCGACCATCGTGAGCTCAGTGTCAGTGTAGCGCCACTAAACTAATCCAATGAAGATGCATTAATAATGTTATGAAGTTGATTTTGTTCGATTCGACCTCCATTGGAGGTCTGTTAAACAGACTTCTATGAAGAAGATGAAAGAATAAAATAGAGTAAAGTAAGGGTATTCTTGAAAATCACTTACTTTGATGCCTTGAAAACATAAGTTATTAAAGTGGTGATAGTCTTGAACCACCAACATAAAAAAGTGACAAAAACACCTATTTCCTCCACACATGTGAGGTTGAAAGATTAACCTAAAAAAAAAACATGAATTGTACGGACCATTGGTGCGAATGTTTGTACTTTAAAACGTTCTTAATTTCATTCAGATTCATCTTAATCATTAAGTAAATTGCATTCCAAAAGTGGACATCTCAACCTGACTCGTAGATTTAATTATAATAAGTTTAGTTAATTAATAGGGCAATCTTTATTTCCTTAATATTCTAGGAAAGTTTAAACAAGATAAAATATCATGACTGGTTGCCAGTAACAGTTACACACAAAAATATGTCCATAATAATATCCTTATATAATGCTAGATTTTGTGATCAGATCACACAAAATATATAGTAGAGAATGATAATATATATCATTTTTCATCATAGATTTATTCTTGACTGGCTTTGCCATGCCTTACCTGCATATACAAGGAGAGAGAGAGAGAGAGAGAGAGATGATCAATTCAAAATTGTTTTCTTTCTCTTGGATAAATGTTATATAAAATGAAACATACCCAAGATGGAGCAGCTTCTTGTCAGGATGAGAATATGCAGATGCAGTTCCATCGTCAATGAAGAAATTTCGAGAAGCCAATGCATGGATTGCATTCAGCTCTGGTCCTGTCACCATGTTTGCCTCATGAAACCTCTCTATATCTCCTATCTGCACCACACCAAAACTCTTATTGTCCAAACGTACGTTATAATACGCTATGTAGCATGTAGGGATTCGAATTCATGACCTCTTGATTGGACGTAAAAGGTCTTACCACGAAGATTGCTGTAGTTTTCCTCCATATATCACTATTATAATTTGATGTATAGAAATTAAAAAGAAGTATGAATTTTGCATACCTTTGATCTTAGGCAGACACTTTCATTTTCCAGCTCAATCTCCTGCGAATACAATCAAGTAAATTTCTTTTAAGCAGCAATTAATTATTCAATAAGAAGAGAATTAAAGTGGAAAAGCAAGAAGAGAATTAATTACCCTTTTCTGCAAGTACTCAATTTCAGCTAGCAACATTTCATGCTGTTGCAGAAGATCAAACAGATTTTCATCAAAACACAGATTGAATAATTAGACAAGACTAATTATTTGAAATCTTATTAATAGCATTATTTAAGATTTGTATTTGAGTGTTTTTATGTAAAACGAAAATGTATTTATCAGGTGCATTTCCAAAAGTTCAAAAGTTTGAATATATATATATATATATATATATATATGGTCTCATTCTGGTTAGTGCACACTGATGTAACTACATCAGTACCAATACATGTGGACCATTGATTATGGAGAAGCTTTGACAAGTGCATATACAATCTAATGGTCTATATCCAATGCACTGATGAAGTTATATCAGTGCGTACTGATTTGAACACACGCGCACACACACACACACATATATATATATATATATATATTGTTTTACATCATTTTCAAAACAAGTTGTCAAAACAAATCAAATTTCACTCTAAACAGCTACTTTACCCATTTTAAAAAACAATATCAAACACATTGACATGGTTTTAAGTTTTCGAAAACCACTCCTAATAAATGCAATTAATGCAATTAAACTAGTTTGCATTTAAGAAAAAAAAAATCATTTTAAAATAAATACCAAACACATTATATCAAGTGCATTTTCGAAAAGTATTTTAATTGTTTTATTAATTACAAAAAGATACCTTTGTATACTAAAAAAGAAAACATAGACACACTATAGAACAATATCAAGTGAAGTAAAGTAGATATTTTTGTTATTATTTATTAAAATTTAAATATAGTATGTTTTTACCTTCTTTGATCTGATTCTAGTAATGCCTCGTTCAAGCCTATTCTCTAGCTGCTTCAGCTCCTTCACAGTCAAAGAGCTCAAGGAATCACCCATTAAGTGCCTACAATCAAAGGTTAAAAGATAATTGACTATCGTTCGAGTTTGAATTCGTATCATCTGTTGGTCTGAACTTTTAATTGACTACATGCAATTATTAAGTGTTACAAGAACAATATTTCCATATCGAACTTGAATCCTTTGCTGATATGAGCCTTATGTACTGTGTGTACATGTAAAACTTATGTTTATGTGTGTTAGATATCCAAATATACATATTTTTTTCGTAACTCAAAATTGTATTCTTGTTTTTTGAATATTGTCTTCCTATCACAAATCAAACACTCTTACTAATTTTATTTTCCATTTTAATGCATTTCTTTATGCAATCGATTATATTTAAACTAAACCAAAACATACTATATATATTGAAGACATTAATGTAGCTAGCAATGAAATCATCAATACCTGTTAGAATTCTGTAACATTTGAATCTGTTGACGCAGCTTAGCTGATTCCTGCTGATAATACTGCAATATTCCATTTCCATTTAAAACACAAGAAGAAATATTTTATTAGCTTGGAATATAATTCTTGGCTCTTCAATATTACTCGATTTATTTACTAAAACATAAATCAATTCAAACACATATTTTACATTTTTTCCCCCTTTACAATAAGTGAATTAGTTGTCCAGAATGATCATCTTCTCATCTCAGATGAATTATTTCATCCAGGTGCATTTACTAATTGGGAATCTGAAAATTAAACTTAATTAATTACCTGAGCATTGATCTCTGTAACAGAAGTCACATTTGAATTATCTGAGGATGCCTTCTTGTACTTCTCTATGGTGGACCTTATGTTGCTGCTAAACACATAATATTTTCAACATAATTAAATATATATTTTTTTTGTTTTTGGGGTTTATGAAATATTATCCTTTATGAGTTGAGAAGCCAATTAAAATTAGTAGCCTATATAATTAGTAAAACAAAAATAATAAAAGTAATATAATATATATTCAACTGTACTGTTAACTTTTGTCCCCAGAAAGAAACCTTTTATTTTCACCACTTCCACTTGACATAAAATTAAACGTACAAACTCCAAAAGGAATTAAGAGATTTGATTCAGTGAATGAAAACTAGAAAAGATATGGGAAACTAACTTTCACAAAGCTGAAAATGGAAAAACAAAAGAGCCAAATACAAAGCTGTGAGATTTTTACCAATTAATTATACCAGTGGAAAGGGTCAGAAACTATGTACTGCATTCCTGTGTAATAAATCAGAAAAAAAAAAAAAAAAAACCAATATATATATATACACACACAGTACACTTCACATAACCTAGAAGAACCCTAGAATTTGATTGAGCTGAAATATTGATAAATCTATAAATTAAGAGCTCGGTAGTTACCATCTTTTCCACATATAAATTAAGTGAAGAGCTCAAAACATAAATATATAGTAATTATTAAAGACTGAACCTCAACACTGTACTAGCAAGCAAGTAAATCAATCACAATTCACAACTGTGAGGAAAAAATATTGTCTCAAGACTCATGAGTTCATACTTTCTGCTAATATTTATATTCATAAATTAGCATGAAAATAGAAAAAGAAAGAAGCACCAAATAACTCAATTGCACTTGTATATGCATGCTTTAATAGAAACCCTAGATGAATGATTACAGCGGTTCACTTTTCATGACTACTGTAGTTTTCATAATGGAAGAAAGAGAGAAAAGTAAAGGACAAGCCTTGCACTGAAAATTTTGTGAACATCAGACCATCGAGACCAAACAAAAAGCATAAATAAAATCCAAAAAGACAAAAGACAAAAAATAAAAATAATAAAATGTTTTAAAATGCTTTGTTTTGTGAAAGCTTAAAGTACAAAGAGATGGGGATTTTATAAACAGTGGAAGAGGAAAAGTTCAAATGTTCAAATATACACTTTTGATTAGAATATATATCGAAGAGGGGAAAAAATATAATAACAACAGGAGTTGAATATATGGAAGAAATGCAGCTGTTGAAATTTAATTAAAGTTAAACCTTCATTTTTCATATGAAATTAAGATTAATTAGTTTTGCATGGAAAAATATATATTGACACTTGCAAATATATATACATGCAGTGAATGGGAATGCATGAAATGAAATAATTAGTAGGGATATTTAGGTGACATTAATTAAGTGAAATAATGTAAACAAAATGATAATAAATAAATAAATAAATAACTAGCAAACTAACTAAAAATGTATTACAAACTTCTCGAGACATATATGAAAATAAAACCTAACCCTACTTAAACAACAATTTCCTTTAAAAATAATATGAAATATGAATTATACTATTTTGATAAAATTAAAACTACTTTTCTAACAAACTTAGTAGTGAGTGCCAATGAAATCAAATCTTGGTTTCCTACTAAACCAAGATTAATCACCTTTTCAGGGATTTGGGAACATATGAAAATGATAGAATTTCACTTGTTTTAAGGGATTCAAGTACGTACTACTTGATGAAGTTCAAAATCAGTACTAATTATACACTAATAACAAAATTAGTAGTTACCAAGCATATAATATAATACTATTTTAATTTTCAAAATTTCAAAAAGCATTTAAAAGGTCACAAAAGAGAGTACCTGTGAACATGATCATGTATAGATCTCAAGACTTGGAAGCTAACATAGAAGAGAAACATTGAGAAAAGTGCATGTCATGTACTTAGAGAAATTTTAAACAAGTCCCCATGTAATATTTTTACCAAAGTCAAAACAAAAGAAACATACTCCTTCTTCTTCACTATTAAACTCTCTGTTAGCTCATAAAAATGTCAGCATAGACTTGCATCTCCATGGCATATATATCACTTTTCAGCTTTTCTATCTATCATCAATCTAATTCAAACTTGTATATATAATACTCATAGTCATGGAAATTTTCAAGTACAATAATAAATTAATAATTAATCTTTCTTTGCTACTTTAGGAAAATTGCATGTGACTCCAAATCCTGAACACACAGAGAACCTCACAGCTACTTAACTGGAATTTAACATTTACTTTCACCATCTGTTTTTAGCTCAGAAAACAGCTCATGACATATCTAAGCAACCACACATATACTTGTATATATGCATAAGATGTAGAGGAGATAGGTTTAAGGGAATTAGGAAAATGAATTTACTTGTTATTGGAGTACTCATAGAGGCGGCCGCGGCTGGAGAAGACGATGAGGGCAACTTCAGCATCACAAAGAACTGATAGTTCATAAGCTTTCTTCAGGAGTCCATTTCTTCTCTTGCAGAAGGTGACCTGACGGTTCGTCGTGTTTTCGATCCTCTTGATCTCGATCTTTCCTCTCCCCATCTCTAAATACCTAATAAGTTATATATTCTCATATTAATTATATATATTTATTAATGGTGCTGATTTGATATTTATTTCTCTTGAAATTAAATGAGAGAGGCAGTAGAATGAAGATTTTCAACCTAAAATCTCATAACTGTGAAGCTTTCATTTAGTAGTCTATGCATATGCTTGTAGACCTATATATATATATATATAAGAAAATAAGATTTGTAAGGAACAACTACTTTTTGGAAAGATTTCAAAATAGGGAAAAATCAAGAATCAGCTTCTAAAGAGTAAGAAATGAAGTGATTAATTACAAGAATAAAGGAAGAAAAAATAATGATACTAAAAAATTCGAAAGACAAAAATTATTGTGATAAAAGTAGATATAGAT
Organism: Acer saccharum; assembly: GCA_030490815.1. Lineage (NCBI taxonomy): Eukaryota > Viridiplantae > Streptophyta > Magnoliopsida > Sapindales > Sapindaceae > Acer > Acer saccharum. Next base: position 12,344,031 of record CM059872.1, read on the forward strand.
TTTTTTTTTTTTTGAAGAACAAACTTTGACAACTGATCTATAGCTAGAACAATAAGTTCAGTCTGACAGAAAAGCTGTGTAGTACTCCATCACTGCCAGTTTGAAGAAGAATAACTGGAGAGAAAAAAAAGTCACAAGTATCCCATAACTTACTGTCTGCATAACCCCATTTCTTCTCATTATTACAATTTACAAGTACTGTGTTTTCGATGGAACCAACGAAATGTCTAGTTTCCTGGGTATTTGCTAGTTTAGGCGGTGAGATCATGACTCATGAGATGAGGTTGAGAAAATCAAAGAGGGTTATTAATCATTTCCTCAAAATTAATTATAATTATATCTATGTCAAAATATATAATTTAAGAAAAAAAACCTTGTGATATGAACATGAAATATCAAGAAGAAATCAAACTCGATGAGCTCAACAAAAAAAGATTTTTTTTTAAGAACCATGTATTTATGGAAAGAATTAAAACAAATAAGAGAAGGGTGAAAAATATAGAAGATTCCATTTCTCTGGCAACAGATCCAAGGAGAAGAAGAAATAAAACACATACACACAGTTATACAAGAAACCATGCTGTTAAAACATTCTTTCTAAGAATGTATAAAAATAAATATTACATATCTGATGGAGATCTATACTGTGACCAAAAAAACAAAAAACACCCATTTACAGACCTGAGTTTGTAAGCACACTCCGGCCACTTCAGCTTTCGGAAAAGAATTTGGAATCCCAAAGAAACCAAATTTGCTTAATTAGACTTGGTTTACACTCTCCATACCCTTATTTATAGCACTTCCTTTCTTTGTCATGAATCTAGAGAGAGAGAGAAAAAGAGAGCTATTAGAGAGAGAAAGTGGGTCCTGACTTAGAAAATGACATGGGAATTCTTTTGTCTTAAATCTATACAAGATGTTGTAGTTTTAGCTAACCCAAACAGCTCTGCAGGTGCATATTCGCACTATAAACTGCAACACATTTTTCTAATTTTCTTTCTTCATTTATTTTCTTCTCTATGTCACGGAACTTAATTTACTAAAATTCCCTCTCAAATACAGAGAAATACATAAACAAGACGCGTTTCTCACGTCAAATGCTCTCTCAAACAAAGAGAAATACATAAAGAAGACACGGTTTCTCACGTCATCTATACACCTGTCTAATAAAATTGTAACGCATGCATTTTTTTTCTATATAAAGAACTATTAAATTAGAAAATGACATACTTTCGAAGTTTGTGCTTTTTTTTTTCTCTCATTACGAACTTGACTAAAATGCCCTCCCGAACAAAGAGAAATGCTTTAACCAGACGCACTTCACACGTTATCTGTACATCTCTATAATAAAATTGTACCATGTAAGCATTTTTTAAGAAAAAGATTAAATTAAAGAACGATGAATCGATGATACTTTTGAAGTTTTGTGTTTTCTTACTCTCATCACAAACTTGACTAAAATGTCCTCCCAAACAAAGAGAAATGGTTTAACTGGATGCGCTTATCTCATTATCTATACTACCATGTATGCAATTGTTTTTAAAAGAAAAACCATAAAATTAAAGAATGATGATATTTTTGAAGTTTGTATTTTTTTTACCTCTCATCCCAATATGCTTAACTAAAATGTCCTTTCAAACAAGGAAAAACACTTGAACCGAACACGTTTCTCACATCATTTATATATACCTATAATAAAATTATACTATGAATCAATTTATTTTTAGGTACTGATATTACCATCCATAAAATTAATTAGTATATTCAATTAACTATCGCACCCATTGTGCACCCATAAAAACACCGAGATTAAACTACCCTTATACAAATAAATTTGTTTACTTAATAGATTTATATGTAGGTCCCTCAAATTCGAAACCCTAACCTTTACATTATGTATATTGAAAAAAAAAAAAAAAAATGGATTAAATGACGATTCTTTGAATTTATATATATATATATACACGTCGCAGCTAGTATAAAGGTAAGTATTGATCAACGAATGTATAGATAGAAAAATGTTGACATCTGTCCTATATATTAAAGCTGTTCTGTCAAGGGAAGAATCTATATCTAATGTGTGCACCATTTAATGGTGGTGGCTGACACACACAAGTGCTTGTTTGATTATATCAGTCATCATCAGTGTGTGTATGAGGAAAATATCTGTCAATTTTTGAGAGATCATTAATATTCGGGTTTAAATGGTTTTCCACGTATGTGTTCACCGGAGGGTGTCCAATAAGATTTGGATATTTGGATTCTTGGTTTCTTTGTTGGTTGGTCTTCCAAGTGGTAAGCATGAACCACCTTCTATGTTTGTATTTCTCAATTAGTGGGTATAGACAAAAACCTTTAACCATTATTATGTTTTTTTATAAAATGGACTGATCTAAGAGAAAAAAAATTACAAACGATCATACGTTGAAAAACCGTTAGGCAATATCCAGAAATATATAAATGATAAAGGAAAATAAAGAGTAACACAAGACAAACCAACAACAAAAACCATGGGAAGACAACCAACCAAACAAAGAGGCATGCATGCCACAAAAAAGGAACTGAAATCATCAGGAAAACTGAAAAGAATCCCGACACATGTAGTCATTACCCACCAACAAGGAGCAGAAAGACGGGGAGGAGAACCATCAATAATCAACATCCATCCCCAAAGCATACTTAGAAGGGGCATCTGCAACCTGAGTACCCTCCTTGAAAATATGGGATATCTGAAACTCCATTTACGATATTGGAAGAGACTTTAAGCATTATTATGTTGTTATATGCATTTCAAACTTTATCTATGAATTATTTATCTTTTTTAGATATTTATATGTCAACTCATCTATGAATTAGCATAAACGTATTTTAATTTTATTATTATTATTATATATAGGGACGTAACCCGGATTGAATGATAGGGTGTGTTTGAATAAATTTTTTAATGAAATTTGTCACGTATGATATATCAAACAAATTTTTTTATTTATTATGTGATATTTGAACATAAAAGTATAAATATCTAGCCTCTATCTACGCATACATTTGCTTAAACACAATGTTTTAAAATTTAAATATACAAACTTTGTTGTTATTGTTTCGAATTTAACAATTTCAATGTTTAAAATTCAAGTTTTAACTAAATTAAATATTAACTAGCCAGCAATATACAGTACAGTACATAACTTTTTTGTAAGTTCCTATAAAACTCTTACAAGACAACAAAAGGTAAAATTCAAATAAATTTATAAAATAAAATAAAATATTCGAGTCATTAATTTTTTTTTAACATTTTTTTTTTAATAAAAAAACATACCTAATTTGGACCATTTTTTTTATGCCGACAGAGATTTTATTTATTTATTTATTTATTTATTTATTGATATATAAAGAAACAACACAGAACACATTACACAACCAAGCTACATAAAAAAGGACCAGAGTCCAACCATAGACGCTCCCTAACGGAGGAAAAAGCTAACAATTCAAGCTTAAGAGCCAAGGAATTTCCAGACCTGAAAACCGCTAAACATTTACTAATGCCTACATCTAAGAACATAGCCTTAATGTCTTTCACAATGAAATTAGATTCCCCTACAGGAGGGATAGAATCATTGAGGAAGGATACCACTGAGAGAGAGATTATCTCTGCAACATCTACACTCAGATTATAGAACTGGGCAAGCAACATACCTTCCCTAAGAGCAATCAACTCACCTACTTCAGCGTTAAACATACCTGTCAGCTGATTAGAACGTGCAGCTAATACCAAACTCTTATCATCTCTAATTGCTGCACCTACTCCAATAGACATTCCATTTTTTCGAATAACAGCAGCCGTGTTAAGTTTAAATCTTCTAAGAGGAGGGGCTAACCAATTAGCACAAGACTTGGACTCCACAGATGACGACTGGATGGAGAGATCTCTCTTGGAATTCTGAAATTATGCCATAAGAGATAAAGCACCAAAAATCACCAGCTCAGAAGGCTTACCTTTACCAATGTTGAAAACCAAGTTTCTGTTATCCCATATTGCCCAAGCAATCATACAAAATTTGCCCAGATCCTCTACAGTAAGATAGGAAGAAGCATTCATAAATACCTCCAGAGTTGAGAGTTTGTTCACATCTTTAAAAGGGCAAACAAAATCAACTTTTCTCCAGCATTTTTTGGCTTCTTTACACCAGAAAATAGCTTAGGCAGAGGTCTCAACAGAGGATGAGCATCTGTTACACTAAGGGGACTCCACAACCTTTCTTTTCCAAAGATTCTCTAGAAAGGGGAAAACATTCCAGCAAGCACGCCAAACAAATATTTTAACTTTGGGGGGCAACTTCAGTCTCCACATTATATTCCACCAACTTTGAGACATAACAGGATTGGATACGGATGCACCACTTTGTACCGAAAACTCCCCATTCTTTTCAAAACGCCAAGCAAGATAATCTTCACCCCTATCCAACTGACCGGAATGGTTAGAGCAATTTCTTTGTCACATGGCAGCAGAAATCTATCTAACTTATCAATATCCCACCAACGACGATTATGATCAAGGAGATTCACCACACGAAGATCAGACCCAGGATTAGAAGTGATAGTCAAATAGGTACTGGGACAAGGGAGCCAACGATCTTTATAAACTCTAATATTCTTCCCATTCCCCACCACCCATCTGAGGCCTTTTGTAAGTAACGATCTCCCCCACAAAATGCTTCTCCAAACATGAGAGCTACTGTTCTTCGTAGCCACCTGTAAAAAATCCTCTTTCTTGAAATATTTCGCTTTCAACAGTTGTGCAACCAAAGAGTCAGGATTACTTTGAATCCTCCATGCTCGCTTGGCTAGTAGAGATTGGTTAAAAGATATTAGATCTTTAAAACCTAACCCACCTTGACTTTTTGGTTAATAGAGCGTTACCCATTTAACCCAACTGATCTTCCATTTACCTTCTTTGGATCCCCACCAGAATTTTGAGAACATTGCACTTAATTCCTTACGTAAACCCATCGGAAGCTGGAAAATACTCATAGCATAATTCGGAATTGTTTGCGCCACTGCTCTAATTAGAACCTCTTTGCCTCCATAAGAAAAATAACTATCCTTCCAACCTTTGAGCTTCTTCCAAACCCTCTCCTTAATCTCATTGAACATTAGCCTCTTATTTCTACCCACCATGGTAGGAAGGCCAAAATACTTATCCTGAATGCTACTGTCTGCAATTCCAAGCAAATTAAATATTTCTTCTTTGGTACTAGCTATCACATTTGAACTAAATGTTACCTTGCTTTTCTGAAAATTAATTTGCTGTCCTGAACCACTAGCATACACCTTAAGAATCTCCCGGATATTAGAACTACATTTGTTCGAAGCCCTGCTGAAAATAATGCTATCATCTGCAAAGAACATATGACTAATTAGGGGACCTCCCCTGCTACATCTTACTCCTAGTCCCCTACCATTCCTTTCAGCACATGTGATCATACACGAAAGAGCTTCAGCACACAAAATAAAGAGGTAGGGGGATAGAGGACCCCTGTCTAAGACCTCTGAAAGGCTTCACCTGACACACTGGATTACCATTAAGTAAGAAGCTGAGAGTTGAAGTAGATATACAATCCATTATAAGCTCTATCAATCTTAGCGGGAATTTCATTTTAAACATTACAGCTCGTAAGAAATTCCATTCAACTCTATTATATGCCTTACTCATATCCAATTTTAGAGCCATCAAACCCTTTTTACCAGTTTTCTTCCGTGTTATCAAGTGGAGAGTTTCAAAAGCCACCAAAACATTATCAAAAATTTGCCTACTAGGGACAAAAGCATACTGGTTAGGGGAAACTATCTCTTGGAGATAAGGCATTAATCTAGAGGCTATAACCTTAGTAACAGTCTTATAAACCACACTACATAAAGATATTGGTCGGAAATCCTTAGGGGATGTAGGATTTTTAATTTTCGGAATTAACACCACATTAGTACTATTAAAGTCCCTAATAGAAGAATTACCATTTAGCACTCTTAAACAAACACTAGTAAAATCATCACCTAAAACATACTAGAATTTTTGGAAGAATATGGCTTGAAACCCATCCGGCCCGGGTGCTTTGGTAGGACTCAACTCAAAAACTGCTACCCTGATATCTTTTGTAGTAAAGCCTACTTTCAATTCTTCTCTTTGAGTAATACTGAGACTTGTGCTAATTGACTCAGAAGCTGAACTAATATCAACATTGGAGGGATTTGAGGACTGAAATAACGAATGAAAGTAGACTTGAATCACTCTAGCCATTCCCTCATTTGAATCTTCAATCTGGCCCTCATTGTTATATAACACTTGAATAACATTCTTTTTCTTTCTTGCCGTTGCTTTGGCATGAAAAAATTTTGAATTTCGGTCTCTCGCCTCCAGCCAATCAACCTTTGAACACTGCTTCCAGTAAATTTCTTCACATTCAAGAAGCTCTTCCGCTGATTTTTCCAATAATTTAATCTTAGACATTATACCTTCTTGCTCGCATTTCTTGTACAACAACTCCATCTCTTTGTTTTTAACCTCAATTTGATTGCTGAGATTTTTAAACCGAAGCTCTAACTTGCTAATTTAGTTGCACACTGATTCAGATTACTGATAAAATCCTTAGTCGAATTTGATGACCCATTTTCCTTCCAGGCATCCCCAATTACTCTGCCTATGTCACCTTCTTTTAACCAAAAAGGTTCAAATCTGAACCCCCAATTTCTGCTCTTCATTGGCTGACATTTCTTTTCAAACTTCAAGAGCATCGGATGGTGGTCTGAAGAATGAAAACCTAAATGCTCCACCCTCACAAAATCAAACCTGTCCCTCCAAAAATTATTAGCCAAAAATATATCCAATCTCTCATGGATATTACTTTTTCCTACTCTTTTGTTGTTCCATGTGAGTCTAGGACCTGAGGAGCCCAAATCTATAAGGTCACACTCATCAATTACCTGTCTAAACCGGATTATGCTTGTTACTGACTTCTCTGAGCCACCCACTTTCTCATTCATACACAACAATTCATTAAAGTCCCCACCACATACCCAAGGGAGACTGTCTACCTCTCTTAAACAACGCAGTAGTGCCCAGGAATGCACTCTCTTACTTGGTGAAGGATCACTGTAAAACCTGAAAAATCGCCACTGGAACCCAGCTTCCATCTGAATTCTAGCATCCATATGACCAACTGAAAAGGATAGAATCATTACCTGAAGCTCTTTTTGCCATTTAACATCAAACCTCCACTACTACCAATACTCTCTACCCAAAAAACATCATAACTAACCATTAATTCCCTAATTCTTGCTGCCTTACTGCCAAATAACTTTGTTTCAGATATAAAGATAAAATCTGGGGAGTGTTTCCTCATTAGCCTTTATAAGGCCAAGAATGTTTGGGGATTCCCCAAACCCCGAACGTTCCAACTTAGGCCAATCATGGTTCCCAGCAGGCCTGGAAACCAGACTCCTCCAAATTAATAATATCCACTACTAGGATAGAAAATCTACCTTTTTTGGACTCACCATTCTTAATTGCCGATTCAATTGACTTCTTTCTTTTGCCAAACTGGACATCCCACCTTTTTAAAGAATTAGAAAGGGTATCCCTCTCTTTTGAAGAACAATTAGGAGTTTTTTGACCCTTCTCAAAATTAATTCTTTTTCCTGAACCACTACAATAATACTTACTTGTGAAAGAGGAAGCCTTTCCTTTTGAGCTCATCTTTCCTTTTTTACTAACCGATTTTAGTTTTCGGAAGAGGCTGGATGAAATATGCTGAATATTTTCTGACTTCTTCTCTCTCGCTAGCCGTTTCCAGTTTCTTGTATTTGCTCTCTTTGGGGAAGTTTGCATATCTGACTGTGTTGAACAGACCATAGCCAATTCTTCATTTAACACATTTTCTACCAAAGGCCTGGCCGATATCCCAATTGAACCAGGTTCATTTACATTAGACCCACTTTCTATTAGACCTGGCCTAATATACTCATTATCTTCCACTATTAGCTTCTTATTGTTATCAATTTTGGGCTCTGTTGGCGGGCCTTCTATTCTCAACCCATGGATCTGAGAGGACCCAGGTCCACTAAGGATGGTTAGGTTTTTTGGGTGAGAACCTATTGTTTTCTTCTTTGATTCCATAACAGTGTCGGTCGGAATTTCCAGCTGAGAAATCAAAGACCCAAATCTCAATTTTTGCTGACCTTCTTCATTCACCTTACGCCTCTCCTCTAACAAACTACTCTGCACCACCGAAATACCTTCCCTTTGCTGATTGAACCTCATTTGTTGTCTGTCAGGAATTGAAGCTCTCATCCACGACCCATACTTAGAAGAATCTCCTTTCAAAGCTTCAATCTTCGTCACTTCTTCGGAACACTCCTTACTAGCATGCCCGATTCTCCCACAAACATAGCAAAATTCAGGTAATCTCTCATACTTGAGACTCACCATCATAATATTGGATGATTTATCCAATTTCAATCTTAGCCATCTTTTCAATGGTTTAAATATATCTATTTGGACCTTGACCTTCATAAATTTTCCCCAACAATCTTTTGATTCCGACGGAATCTCTATCCCTCTCCTTATCTATTTCGCCATCCATTTTGCTGATCTTCTATTCATGCACATAATTGTAACATCATGAATTTGAATCCAGAGTTCAACTTTATTGAATCTCAGAAGGGAGATTTTACCCATACCTTCCGGTTTCTCTAGAGCAATTAAACTCTTGTCAAAATACCACAGACCTCGTTGCCAGATCCGATTTCTTTCCTCCTGATTGATGAAATGGAACATAAAGATGTTAACACCCACATATTCGATCGCAACCCTCCCAAAAGGACTCCAAAGTTGTTCAATCAGATTTTTAAACGCCTCCCTATTCACTTTTTTACCAGAGAGAACCTTCCCTACTAAACAGAGATCCACATTTGCTACTCCATCTCTTTGATCTTCTTTAGACATCTCATGGATCTCACCATCTTCATCTGCTAACGATAGATTCTCATAAAGCTTTACTATTTATGACTCTACCATTTCTACTGATCTAGGAATAACTAAGACCTCTGTAAAAATGATTCTCTGCTTCAGACAAAAAGACACCCAACCTAAAGGACTCAACTACTTTTACTTCTTTTTTCCTTCAGAGAGAGAGAGAGAGAGAGAGAAAGAGAAGAAAAGACTTTTTTTAGTTTCCCTTTTCTATCCCGACAAAGAAATTGAGTATTATAATTTTATGAGAAAATTACATGACCCAACCTAAAACATTGGCACACACGTCTCCCACCATTATGTTGATTGTTTAAGTCAATTGTTGGTCATGTTAAAAAGGGTTAAAGTTTTAATAGGATGGCGAGAGGAGAGAGTAGGATTCCGGTTAGATTGACCGAAGTGAGAAGGGATTTTCGTAGGAAGTTAGTATCAATCTTTGTGGACAATCTGAATCCGGTTGTAGATGTCAAAGGTTTATGGGGTATCTTTAAGGCATTTGGTCTGGTTAGAGATTTTCATCTATCTTCATTGATGAGCTATAGAAGGAGCAGATATGCTTTTGTTCGTTTTGCATCCATTGAGGAAGCAAAGAGAGTTGTGGAGCTTACAAACGGTATGCATGTGTATGGGTGGCCCATTCTTGCTAAAGTGGCTAATCTGGATTGGAATAATAGGAGGAAGCAATACGGGACTGTTCAGAGGGTGTGTAAGGTGTCGACGGTTAACTCAGTTCGTTCTGGTCAGTCTTATGCCATGGCTGTCAAGGATTTGAAGGCTGATTCTAGTCATACAATCACTATAGGGAATCAAAGGACAAGGAATAACGGTGCAGGTCACAGAAAAGGAAACCAGGAAGTAGAGGCGAAGAAGGAAACAATGTTCTAGGATGATTCCAAAGGTGATTCTAGATGGTTAGAGTTAAGCTTAGTGGGATTTCTAAGGGCTTTCACTGATATCTCATCTGTCATTCAAGGCCTTCTTAATAAACAGATTTACTTCACGTTTTATTACTTAGGTGACAAGAATGTTTTATGGTTATTTCGTTCGCTTAAAGATAGGGAGTCATTTTTGCACAACAGAGAGCTATGGAAGGGTTTTTTCTCGTCAGTATGTGTATGGTCTCCGGCCATAACCCCTCAAGCTTGGCTTGCTTGGGTAGAGTTTAGTGGCATTCCCTTGAATTGCTGGTGCGAGGACTTTTTTAGGAGATTGGGATGGGCTGTGGGAGAAACTCTACTTATTGAGGAAGAGATGGTGGATAGGAGTTCATTGGCTAATGGTAGAGTCATAGTGTTAATTCCATTAGGACAAAGATGTCCATAGATTATTAAAGTGGTCACAAGGAATCTAAATTTTTCAGTTTTTGCTAAGGAAGATCCAGAACCAGTTATGTATAAATCGATCATGGGTTGGTTGGGTCTGGATTAGGAAGAAAATGAAGATGGTACTGGCTCTGATTCAAGGTTTTCCAATGGAAGTCCTAGTGAAGCTTCAGACCCGGTGCATAAAGAAGAAGCTGAAAAGGCGAAGAAGAAGACTGCAAACAATAATACCAAGCCACTTATTCGATCTAGGGAAGGGACAATCAATGATGAACAAAAAGAATTAATTGATAAGGTGGCTACGGTTGCTAATGCTTTCTCGGGGAAAGGAAAAATAGATTTGAGAAAAGGTGATAAACTTGGGTCTAGTACTGTAGGTGTTAATAAAGGCAAAAAGGTATTGGCTGTTGTGGAGGATAAAGGTGATGGTTGGTCTTCCACCTCTGAGGAGGTTGGTAATAGTGAGGAGTTTATTTCCAATAATTGTAAGGAATTCTCAGTGGTAAGGGGCCTGAGTCAGGGGTTGGGTGGAAATTTATTTATAGATTTGGGTATTGGGCTGGCCCAGGAGAGATGTTTGGATTCAAATGTGGACCCTGATGAAGAGGATAAGTCCAATTCTCTGGACCTGACTTTTAATGAAGATAGGAGGACCATTAGTAATACAGTTTCAGCCCAGGTGAATGTCTCCTCTGAGAACTCAGAGTCTCACGTATCTGACACTTGGAATACTAAAAATTATGGGTTGGGGTCACAAAATAATTCTACTTCTGAATCAAGGATGATTAAGGAATCTAAGGGAGGAGGGAAAGGTCTCGGTACCTGCAAAAGACATGGTATGGTGACCTGCAAAGACAAATCGAAGGTGTCGCAAGACTCAAAAGGTCCGATTAAATCTGGAATGATTAGGAGTTCAGCTTCAGGATACAGGGCTATGGAGGAAGAAGTAGAGAAGATAATTGAAAAAGGAACAGAGCTTGGTGTCTTCAAAGGCTCGACAGGTGGTTTGGATAAGGAGAGATCCAGTAATGCTACAATCTGGAGCACTCCTGAAGAAATCACAAGAGTTATTTAGGTAGGTGTTGCTCTAGGATTTGATTTTAATGGTAAATTGGCTTTAGTTTCAGAAGAAATAAGGAGGAGGGTGATGGAAGATGAGGAAAGATCCAGAAATCAAGCGCTATAGGCGGGTCAGATTTGTGTTGGGGTGGGGTTTCTTTTCTTTGTTATGTTTATTCTATCCTGGAATGTAAGGGGTCTGGGTAGACCTGAAAAATGCAGAGCAGTTAGATGTTTGGTTGGGGCTTACAAGCCGTTTCTCTTATTCTTGCAAGAAACAAAATGTGGCAATTTGATTCAAGAACTATCAAGTCGGCAGGGGGTTCATGGTTGTCTAAAGAGGTTGGTGTGGATGCAATTGGGGCTACGGGTGGTCTGTTGTCATTGTAGGATGAAGGAATTTTTGAAGTGTCGGATTGTATTACTAATGAAAGGTGTATTATTGTGTCGGGAATGTTGTCCAAGCTTAAGAAGAAGGTTAATTTTTGTAATGTGTACGCTGCAAATCAGGAAGTAGGCAGAATGGAGCTGTGGCAGTTCATTCTCAATGTGCAGTTGTCATTGCCTGGTTTGTGGGTAATTGGTGGAGACTTCAACACGGTGGTGGATGAATGTGAGCATATTGGGGGGCCTGGTAACACGAGATCAATGAGGAATTTTAAGTCTTTTATAGATTTGGCTGGGGTTGTTGACTTACCACTACAGGGTATGGCGTATACATGGACAAATAATAGGGAAATGGGATCGTGGGCTAGACTCGATAGATTCTTATGTTCTCCTGAGTTTCTGTCATGGTTTCCATCCATTGTTCAGAAAGGACTAAGTAGAAGCTTGTCTGATCACAATCCAATCTTACTAGGCGAGCCTGTCGTTGATTAGGGACCGGTTCCTTTTCGTTTCTATAATGGTTGGCTGGAAAGCAAAGAGATGATGAAAGGTGTTCATGACACTTGGAAGCATAAAAAAAAGAGGAGTTTCTTGTTCTGTTAGCTTTTCACGAAATATGAAGGCAGTAAAGAGATTCTTGAGAGGGTGGGTTAAAGAGAGGAAGGCGTGTGGTGATCAATAGAAACAGATGGAAAAGAAGCTGTCCGTGATAGAGAAGGATGCTGTGGAGGCAGGCTGGACGGAAGGGTTGAGGAAGGAAAGGAAAGATTGTTTGATCAAGATTTGGGAGAGTATTTGAAAAAAGGAGCAGAAGTGGAGGCAAAGTTCAAGGGTAAACTGGTTAAAAGAAGGGGATAGAAATACAAGGTATTTTCATGTCATGGCAAATTTGAGGAAGAAAAGGAACTGTATAGATGACATCTTTATTGGTGACAGGAAGTGTGTAGGGCCTGCAATAGTTAAAGATGGTGTCTTTGGTTTCTTCAAAAGCCATTTTCAAAAGAAGATCAATCTCAATCTTAGTTTTTCGGGATTACCTATCAAGCATTTATCGGAGGTGGATCGTATGGATTTGGAAAGGAATTTTTCGCTTGGTGAAATATGGTACACATTATGTGACTGTGATGGTAACAAAGCGTCTGGGCTTGATGGTTTCAATTTAAACTTCATTAAATCTAATTGGGAGGTTGTTGATAATGCCTATTTCTACACTTGATGTAGCCCCATTTACCTATCAAGTGCTTTCATTTCCCGGGTAAAACCGGTCATTTTAATGCTTAAATAAGCTCGTGCAGGCCTCTTCAGCAATCCAAGGGAAATCAAGCTAAGTTAGGCAACTTTTGAGCAAAAATGAGCAATTTAGGAGGTGAAGATGGAGCCCGCGCCTGATGTCTAGCGCATGGACCAGCGCAACCACCAGCGCCGGCGAGGCAGAATCCCGCCGCTGGACGTGCGCCTGACGTCCAGCGTCGACCGACCAGCGCCGGCGAGGCAGAAACCTGCCGCTGGTCGTGCGCCGGACACTGGCGCCCTTCAATTGCTCCTGACGTCTAGCGCCACACCAGTGCCACACCATTCCAGCTAAGCTTTTTCTAGGTTTTTGTGCCCTAATTCTCCACATTATAAATACCTCCCTTCAGCTTCTTTTGCCTCACCTCTTGCACGACCCTTCAACTCCAAAACTCTCAAAGAACACATTTTTACTCTCCAAACCCACCAAATCACCACATCCAACCTTCAATCCACCACCCAAACTTCCAATCCACTCCACCAAACATCAAATATCCATCTTTCATACCATTTCCCACCATAAAAACCCAACCTTGGAGCATATAAGGGAACTAAGAGAGAAGAAGCAAGCCAAGCACACCAACACACCAAGAGAGGAGGAGAGCTTCACATATAGTTTTCTCTACACCTTTCTCTCTTTATTTTCATTTGTAATTTGTTATGGCTTACACAAATATCATATCTTTGGTTGCCATTTCTTGTAAGATGAACTAATTCCATCTTGGCTAAGGCCAAGATGAAACCTTTTCCATGAATTATTAGTAAAGGCCATTACTTTCTCAAGATTGCTTGTGTTGTGTATGCTCATTTCATGTTCTTGATCATTATTGAATGTCTAGCTAGCATTTAGTAATTGTTTGGTTGTTGTGTGAAATACCGAGAGGAGAAGCACACAACGTGCTCGATGAAATGTGTGATAGAGGTTGGTAAGATAGAAATATGCGATGCTAGCCTCTAGGATTCATTTGTGTGCCATGAAACTTAATGAATTTATATGTAGTTCTGATAACCATTGAGAAATAGGTTGTTGGTGCATATAGATGTTGTCTTTATCGCTTGAGAGAGGTTAGAGACAAATAGAGGGTATCACGAATCTACACACACACTTGCATAATTTAATTAAATGATGTGCCTAAAATTGATGAGAATTGGATAGGTGGATTCAAATTCTTAGCCTAGTTTCCCATAAGAGATAAAATCACTTGCTTGTGTTTGCCTTTGCTTAAGTTTGCTTACTTGCTTAGTATAAATTATTGCATTTTAGTTTTATGTTTAATTTAGTTGAATTTGAGTAGTATAATTCCATCATTAAATTGTTGCTTGTTTGAATAGCTCTTAAACTAATCAATTTCGGTAATCGGTCACTCAATCCTTGTGGGAACGAACTTTTATTTTCATTGTGCTACTCTTCGACCTCGTACTATTGCGGGAGTCACAAAGAGACTAGTCAGTTGTTAAGGGTGATTTCTTGGGATTTATGGAGGAATTTCACAAAGAAGGTTCGGTTGTGAAGGAGGTGAATAGGTCCTTTATTGCCTTGGTGCCTAAAATTCGGAATCCGGTGTCTTTAAAGGATTACAGGCCTATTAATTTGGTCGGGGCAGCATATAAAATCCTAGCAAAAGTGCTTGCTAATAGATTGAAGAAGGTGATGGACTACATCATAAGCCCATTTCAAATGGCTTTTGTGAAAGGGAGATAGATTGTAGATAGTTTCGTAATAGCGGAGGAAATAATTCACTCTTGGAAGAAGACTGGTAATGGGGGTCTTTTATTGAAGTTGGATTTTGAGAAAACATATGATAGTGTAGACCATGACTTTCTTTTTGAAGTTTTGGGGTTAATGGGCTTTGGATCTAAATGGATACAATGGATTCAGGGTTGTGTTTCCTCTCCTTTGTCATCAGTTCTAGTAAATGGTAGCCCGACGAATGAGTTTCCTTTGGAGAGAGTCTTGAGACAAGGGGATCCCTTTTTCCCTTTTTTATTTAATCTAGTTGTGGAAGTGCTGAGTTGTATGTTTGCTAAAGCTACTGAACTAGGGTTGCTCAAGGGTATTGATTTTTAGAAGGAGGATATGCACTTGACACATTTATAATTCGCAGATGATACGCTGCTCTTCATTGAACTAAACATAGATTATCTTCTGAATGCAAAATCGGTGTTAAGATGTTTTGAATTGGTTTCTGGACTCAGAATTAATTTTCACAAGTCTTGTCTTGTGAAAATAGGTAGGAAGGCTCCGTATGATCATATTTGGGCTAATGCGTTTCGATGTGTTTCGGCGTCTCTACCAATTTTGTATCTTAGGTTATCGTTGGGCGGAAATCTTAAGCGTGAGGCTTTATGGCAGCCGATAATTAGGAAGGTGGAGGATAGATTGGCCCCTTGGAAAATGAGTTTTCTATCTAAAGGAGGGAGGTTAGTCCTTATTAAATCGGTGTTGTCTAGTCTACCTACATATTACATGTCAGTTTTTGGGATTCCGATTGGGGTAGCTAAGAGGCTGGAAAAGCTTCAAAGGGATTTTTTTTTTTGGAATGATGGTAAGGTGAAGAAAAAAATACACGCAATAGATTGGGATACGGTTTGTAAAAGCAAAAGGTTAGGAGGTCTAGGCATTGGGCGTGTAAAGGACAAAGGTGCTAGTCTCTTGGCAAAGTGGGTTTGGAGGTTTGGGAAGGAGCATAATGCTTTGTGGAAGAAGGTTTTGTGTGCCAAATATGGGGTTAATTCCGAATGCTTGATATGGGACTTTCTTAGTATTAAGTCTTGCTCCCCCTTCATTAAATTAGCAAACAAAATCTTTGATCAGAGGAGTGTGTCGGGTGGCATTTTAAATAAGGGGCTGCGGGTGATAGTGGGTTCAGGTAAACGGGTGAGATTTTGGAAGGACTTAAGATGGGACTCCCTACCTTTAAGTAAAGCTTTTCCTAAGATATATGCTTTAGCTTCTAATAAAGATGGTTTGGTGTGTGAATTTGGGAGTTAGGAAGGAGGGAGTTGGTTATGGTATGTGCCGTTGAGAAGAGCTTTATTTGGTTAGGAAGTAGCTTAATGGAATTGTTTCTTGCTTGCCTTAAGTAGTATTTCCATTTGGAAGGGTATTATAGATGAGATTGCTTGGTCGTTTTGCCCGAACGAATCTTTTTCGGTTAAATCCTTTCATAGGTGTTTGGAAGAAAAGGGTGTTTTAGTTTCTACTGTCTGTCCTATGCTTTGGCTTGGATATTGTTAACCATCTTTTTTCGTAAGGGTCCAAAGAAGAATTTTCCATCCATGTCAAAGTCATTTGATTGATGAAGGAATGAACCTAGGATCCTAAGGATCCCGCTACCACACTATCTCGGTACCCCGCTACCGCATGATCCATGATACACAGTATCTTGATGTCACGCCACATTGGTATCCTAGTACCTAGTACCTCGCACTTGGTACCTCGTACCCCGTACTTGGTACCCGGTACCCCGCACCTAGTATTCAGTACCCCACATCTGGTACTCAGTACCCCGCACTCGATACCCCGTATCATGTTTCCTGCCCAAACCGATCCTCCGAGCAACTCTCGACCACCTAGCATATAAGGCGTCAACAAGAGAAGTCTTAGTACACCATCTGTCAGATTACCAAGGAAGACCAGAACCATGCTACAAGAAGGATAGTATGCGCCAGCATTCAAATACAAGGAAGGTTGACATCTCGGGCCTTCACAACGCCATTAATGGAGATAGTCAACTGTATTAATGACCATTCACAACGCAATTAATGAGAGAATATTCAACTCAATCAATACCAAATCAGTGTTCCTATAATTGTGGATTGATTGACTAAATTAACGGAATGGGCAACAAGAAATAAAACCTACATATATGACATGACATTCGAGATAAAGGGGATCTTCTTCTTCTCTAAAAAAAGACCTACGGCTTCTTCCCCAACGGGATGGTCTGCTTCTTCTTCTTTTATATTGATTTCAGAAAAGGGCTTACGCCCGCCTATTATTGTAAGCTCTCTAGAGCACTTATATTGTATTATTCTCCTACTTTTGTAAGCTCCCCGAAGCACGCCTTATCGATAAATATATAAAGGAGCTCTCTCCATTGGATACTACCTAGGGGTTTTTCAGCATATGATCATACGTGATGCTTTTTCCCCCTAGGCCAGTCCATCTTCTATCATATATCAGAATTTCATCTATCTTTCTACTATCATACGTTGTCCTTAGTAGATTTATAAGAGCTAGTGGGATATCAGTCTATTAGGTACCCCGCTAGCCCAGAGCTTCATACACCACACTTAGTCGATTTGTAGAAACCAGCGGGGTATCGGGCTACTAAGTACCTCGCTGGCCAGGATCTATCCTGATCCGGGTTCGTTACATACAAGCACTCATCACGCCTAGCGGATCTGCTAAAATCAGCGGGATTCAGGCTACTAGGTATCCCGCCAACCCCGATCTGTTTGGATCCGGGTCCCTTATATTTTGTTAATTAGAAATTGCACCCCGGTGACAATTTTGGGTTAACAGATATGTTCCCCCCAAAATTGAAGTTTTTATGTGGCAATTGATTAAAAGGGCGTATCCTTGTTAAAGAGGTGCTATGTAAGTTTGGGATGTCTCAAGTTGTTTCCTATGACTGTCCTTTGTGTGGTTGTGATGTTAAATCCATGAATCACTTGTTTCTTCTCTGTGATTGGTCATGGAAATTATGGTCGCAGGCTATGGGATGGTGGGGGGTCAATTCTTGTAGTAATAAGGACTTTTCAGGATGGTTGGATGGTTGGTTAGGCTTTTGTTCATCTAAGGAGACAAAGAGGGCGTGGATTGTTCTATTTTATGCTATTTGCTGGACAATATGGGAGTATCGTAATGCAGTTTGTTTTGAAGGTAAGGAGGCTAGTTTGTCAACGGCATTGGACTCAGTTAAGTTTAGGTTGGCATGGTGGTTTAAAAATTGTGGTGTTGGTTCTCATGAAGATGTGACCATCCTTCTCCTTGATGTTGAAGATAGATGTATTGACAGGCAGAAACCTAAGCATAAACCGAAGTGTGTTTGGTCCCCCCCTTTGGATAATGATCTTGTTTTCAATGTGGATGGCTCTTCTAGAGGCAATCTAGGATTGGCAGGTATCGGTGGAGTCTTACGTGATGCTAGTGGTAAGGTCTTATGCCTTTTCTCCTCATCAGTGGGTATGGCGGATTCGAATCGGGCTGAACTGTTGGCTATCTATCGGGCTGTTGTGTTGATTTCGACCAGTATTTATTTATTGGATCGCAAGATTACTATATTGAGTGACTCCAAATCAGCGGTCTCTTGGATTAATGGTGATGGCTTTGGTAACCTTAGTTTGATAAGTTTGGTTTATGATATTAGAGATTTTCTGTCTTCATCAAATACGGTTTCGATTAAATATACTGCAAGAAGTTGTAATTCTCTTGCTGACAGTTTAGCCAAGGCTGGGTTTGATCTTCAAGGGGAGAGACTTGAATGGGGAGATTGATGTTTCTCTAGTATCTATCCTGTTTGTGTGCTAATCGTGTGCTTTCCCTGCTCAGTCCTTGGTGTTTTGTTTGCTGGTTAACGTTTCCAGATGTTGTGGTTTCTCTGTTATGTTTGTTTTATTGCTGTTGTTTTGTGCAGTGGTGTGTTTTGATGCTTTTTTTTTTTTGGGACTAGTTTTGATCCATGGGTGATATTTTGCTTTGAAGCTGTTGTATTCTGACCTTCAGCCTTTTGTTTCTAATAATACTTTGTAGTTTCAAAAAAAAAAAAAAAATGTTAAAAAGGGTTAAAAAGACTTAAATAACCATATAACAATTAATATAATAAAATCAAAAGTTTAAAAAGAATAAGATTTAAAAAAAAAAATGAAATGAATAAAGAAAATTTAATGAAGAAGATAGATCTCAACCATGTAGATCAGAATAATTTAAAATAGAAATTAAGGAAAAAAAATTGCAAAAAATAAAATAAAAATTGGATGACAGAGATGAAATAAAATAAAAACTTTAGGGTGGCTCTATTGCCACCCATAAAATATCTTTTTACACCTATTTTTTGTCCTATACAATATTAAAATATTAAAATTATTAATTTTACTTCCTAAACCCTTCAAAATACTAAGGGCCAATTTGGTATTGCTGTAACTTTTATGATAATCACTGTTAGTTGTGCTGAAGAAATAATCAATTATGAAGTTAATCAGTAGATGTTTGATTAATTGTAATTTTAAAACTACTCAAAAGCAATGTGTGTGTATATATATATATATGTTTAGTAATTTTATTGTAAAAATGTTGAGATCAATTACAATGACTAAAATATACATGATTTTAGAACCCTATCTCATTTTTTAAAAATTAATTATATATATTAAATTAATATTTAAGTAGAATATTTAAATTAGAAAAAAAAAATTCCATAAGAACAATAAAATATTTTTAAAAGATTTTATAAATCAAATCAATATTAAAATAAAATATTTAATTTTGAGATGAAATAGGGTATATAAATGATTTTAGCTTTATTTCTAAGGATAATAATAATATTTTAAAAGATACATTAAATGCTGAAATAGATTATTTCATAATGACTTTTAAAAAGTAACCCCCACCTACTTTTTAAAATCACTGTCAAAACTTGATAAATTATCAATTAATTACTTTTGAAAGTTTTACCAAACATTTTTTTATGTTGAAATTATAAAATAATCTAATTTTAAGCAATACCAAACTGGTCCTAAATTTATCCTTTAAGTACTTTTAGTAAGTTTTAAGAATTTTTTATTTTTTATTTTTTTATTATTTTTTTTTTAAGTAAGATTGTTAATTTTACTTCCTATACCCTTCAAATTGTTAACTTTTTATTTATTTATTATTTTTATTATTATCAAAATCACTAATAAGAATACGAGAAATGTTATTGATAATCCATTAATTATCTGTTTACACTCTATTTTAATTTATTTTTTGTTAATGACGATTTTAACCTGAATTAAAATTACTAAACAAGAAAAGAAAAAAAAATTCTGAAGACACTCCAAACAATTTTTTTTCCATCTTTATTTTTTTTTTCTTCCATTTTTTGTTTTTTTTTTTTCTTGTTTTACAAACCCTAAAATATCTTTTTCTTTAAACCCTAAAATATCTTTTTCTTTTTTTCATAATAATTTTTTTCTTACATAACATCAAACCCTCCATCATTATCACCACCAGTTTTTTTTTTTTTTTTTTTAAATATATATATAAACAAAAGTTTTCCTTTATTCTAGTTCAACCAAATTTGAATTTTTTTTTTCTCAAATGCCACCCACGTTCAATCATCACCAAAAGAGAAAAACAAAAAATTCTTTTTTCAACAAAAATATATTTAAAATTATTTTTTTGCTCAATAGATTTTTTTTTTACTCAACTTAAAATCCGAAAGAGAAAATCAAATATTGTTTCCTATTTTCACATTTTATTACTTCACATATTTTTTCCATTTCCTGTTTCAATTTTTCTAAAGAGAGGCATTCAATATGGGTGATATTAAAATAAAATGAAGTTTCTTTAGATTTTTATTTTTTTTTTAATTGAAGTGTCTTTAAAATAAGAGTGTCAAAAATGGGTATGATCGCTTCACATATTTAAATGAATTTTTTTTCAACATATGATCACTTGTGATGCTTTTTTCCTGTAGGTCATTCCAATTTTAGCAAAAAAATATAAAAAATAAAATAAAAGTGCCAAAAGATAAAAGGATAATTTTCAAAAAAAAAGGAGTGTCCCTAGAATTTTTTTGAAATTTAATATTTTTTAGAATGGGGTTTCTTTAAAAATGAAGTGTAAAAAGAAAAATATTGAATCGTAAGGAAAAACTCTCTCGGAATACACTACTTTTATATCACTCAAATATGCAAATCATCAATAACATCAAATCCTCATCAACTGGCCCTACAATTCTTCCTTATGCGGCACAAAAAGGAACCATCTGGGGATAGTCCATCTCATTTACGTTTTTTTTTTTTTTTTCAAAAACATTTTAGTGTATCAAAACAAAGCTAAAAAAAAAATATGAAAAGCCCTAGGTAAAAAATGATCTCTGTATCAACTATCTGTGATTTTACAAACAATTTTTTTCGTTTAAAAATTTGGTTTTTAAAAATCCGTCCACCAACTTCTTTACATTTAAAATCCAATCATTTTTAATCACAAAACCATAATAAAAATTAAAGTAAACATACCTAAATGCATACGGAATCCATGAAATTAATTTTCTGTTAATCCCTTTCTTGATTCTATGTGAAAATAATTATACTTCCTTATTGATGTTGGTTTTAATTAAGTATATATTATTAGGGTTTATGATAGATTGGGTGTTTAACTTATAAGTGTAGGGAGTAAATTTAAATTTCCAATTATAAAGTCATATGTTTTTAAATAATTAAATACAATGATATTTTAGAAATTAAAAAAAAAAATCATTAAAACATGGATTTAGCAAGATATTTTTGGGGTGGCAATAGAACCACCCAAAACTTTAATAGAGAATTTAAAAGAAAAAATATACATGGTTGGATCTCTACCAATTCCAAATGGATCTTCATTATCTCCATGGAGATCACACTGGACCTCCATGGGAGGGGGATTTTGAGCTCCCCCTCATCATGAATGAGGGCAGTGGGCCTCCCTAGTCCCCATTCGTGGTTAGGGGAGGTTTGAGCCCCTTGCTCTTTATGATGGCCTTACAAAAGGACCACCGAGAGGAGTGGGACTGTAGGGATGGGAATTTCCCCCACAGAGCCCCACCCCTATTTGGGGGCAAAATTTGCCCCCAAATGGGGTTTTGGGGTTGGGGTGGTGGGGGGAGCCCCCCCACCCCCATTTTCCCATTCCCCTATATATTTTTAATTTTATTTTATTAAAAAAAAATATATCTGACTCTATTAGTCTATTACTAATATTTTGGATTGATCGCAGGCTTTAAATTTGTTTAGACTTTTATGTGTAATACACTAATATTATATTATTATAGTTATTTGTAATAATTTTAGAATAAATTAAATAAATTATATATTTTAGATTGTATATTTTGTTAATTATTGGATTGGACATTGAAACAGGGTGAAACAAAAGTTTGGTCCGATCTAATTTCGAATTCTGAATTCTAAATTTTGGATTTCGGATTGAAATATTTTAGAATTAGAAATGTAGGAAATGGGGAATGGGGGACGGGGGTGGGGGTGGGGGCAGAGGAACCTCCCCCCAAACACCCCGATCCCCAGTTCCCCCAAATGGGGTTTGGGTGTGGGGGTGGGGGTGGGGGGACCCTCTCCCGCACCATTGGGCCCCTATTCCCATCCCTAACTAGGAAGCTCTCTAGCCATGAACAGGGGAGGTTGGGGAGGCTCTCTGCCCCCGTTCGTGGTGAGCGGGAGGTTCTCCTCCCATGGAGAATATGGATATGTTAGAGATCCAGTTGATCTCCACCACCCATCAATTTTATTGATTTTTTATTTTTTTAAAGCAGAAATGTATTCAAGAGGCCAAACGGTAACGCAGCACCAAAACAGAGGGAAACGCAAGCACACGAGCCAAACAACATCAAAAAACTGCGACAGGGTCAACACAAACCCATAAACTCCTATCGCTGAAATTTGACGAAGCAACGGGGAAAGCACCGAGGCAACACCAAAGCAATCCAACCACCTACAAAAAAGAAAAAGCTGCACAAGGCAAGCACAAAACCAACAAAACCCAAAAAGACCCAAACCGAACCAGCACTAAACGACCCCACCAACATAGGCATAACAACCACAACACTCAACAAGACCAAAAAATGCAAGGAGGATAACTATCCTTCCTGAACATCCACATTGGCTAAGTCCTCTACTTCTCTTCTTCCAATAACTTCAGACATCTCCTGCTCAATACCAGAGAAATCGAGACCTAACATATTTCCAACTTCCATCACTTTCGACACTTCTTCCTTAATGATTCCAGAATGTCTAGTCTTCGTACTGTGTTTGATAATGGGACCATTGCTGAATTTCCCTTTCTTGTTAGCTGCCAGATTTTGAATTCGGGACTCAGAAGCGGCCTTAATTTGAACCCTC
The DNA here is from genome assembly GCA_030490815.1 of Acer saccharum. Classification (NCBI taxonomy): domain Eukaryota; kingdom Viridiplantae; phylum Streptophyta; class Magnoliopsida; order Sapindales; family Sapindaceae; genus Acer; species Acer saccharum. Next base: position 12,367,209 of record CM059872.1, read on the forward strand.
TCCTCCTCCGCTGCAACCAAGACTATCACCACTTCCTTAGGATAAGCCTCTGCATCCTTTTCAGCTGCCTCTGAAATCTGAACCAAAACATCCTCTCTCGCTCTCTCTCTCTCGCTCTCTCTTCCTCAATCGCAGCTGTCGTTTCCCCCATAGCCTCCTTCAAAGAGCTGTTGTCATTTGATTTCCTCAATTTTATTGATTTATTTATTTATATATATATTTTTAAAGTTTTGATCTCCATTGTCCATCTATTATTTTAATCTTATAATATATATATTTTTTTTATGGACTGATGCCAGTGGAGATCCATCATCTTAACTTTAGGTTTTTCTAAAACTATAAATAAATTATTTTCTCAAAATCCAATTTTTTTTTTTGTAAAGAAAAGAGTGATGCTATTGACAATCCTCCAAAATGTCTTTTTACACTCCATTTTAATTTTTTTTTTTTAATTGAGGATAATTTTAATCTGAATTAAAATTATTAAAAAGACAAAAATAAAAAAATAAAAAAATTCTAAAGGCACTGCAAATCAATTTTTTAAAATCCAAGTATCCAACTTTATTTTTTTTGTTTCTCTTTAGTGATTTATAAGCCCTAAAACATCTTCTTTGTTCCCAATATTTTATTTGTTTGATTGAAAATTGATAGAGAATGATATGGATCTGAACTTGATCAAATTCAAATTACTAGTTTGTTAATTCTTGATTCATCCCGATCCGCCATTTATTTATTTATTTATTTATTTTTTATTATTATTATTATTATTAACAACAACAAATAGATCAAAACTGCTTCAATAATAAATAAATAAATAAGATCAGATCCTAAAGAAGCTGCTGCTGCTTTACTACCACTATAGTCATCAAAACTCTGTATTTGACTCATAAGACCATGTAATTCCTCATTCTTCTCTTTCCCGTCCTCGATTGGATTGACCACCACCACATTTTTTTTTTTTTTTTTTTTTGAAACCATCTATTTTAGTATACCAAAGGAAAGGCAGAAGCCCCACAAGACAAGCCAAGTGAACGAACAGAAAAGGCAAGAAGCACACTAAACAATGACAAACAGAGCAACAAGCCACATTGCGACCAAAAAGGAACAACCAAAACAAGGCTAGAAACAGAGCTGAAAATAGAGCCACAAAAATGACACCCAAAAGCAAAAAAGAAGCACAGTCAACAATAGCATAACAACCTTAGGACAACTCCCACACCAGCTTGTTTTCCCCCATACTCGAACCCGACTTCGCTAGATTATCAGTAAAGGAGTTGGTTGATCTCGGATTAAAGCAAACCAAAGTTCCAACCATCAAATGCAACCAACAACGAATGTCATAGATGAGATTAACATGTTGAAAGCTACCTATGCCATCTCTGTCATTAACCCATGAGGCGGCCACCTTTCTTAACTTCTTCATCCACTCAAATACTTTTTTAAGGTTTGATTGGTTGAATCATTGTTAACATAAAGTTGAAAAACAGTGTTAGATTGTGATCTCAAGTTGAAATCAAAAGGACCACCCACATATTATATTTGTGTCAAACTTTCATTTTTAATTTATTTTATTTTCTTTTCAAAAAAATTGAGTGTCTTTAAAATAGGAGTTTCAAAAGATAGAAAGGGTGATTTTGGAACAAAATGGAGTGTCTTTAGATTTTTTTTTAAATTTTTTTAATTTAAGTTTTATAATAAAGTATCTTTAGAAAAGAAAAAATTGGATTGTAAGGAGAAAAGCTCAAAAGAAAATATTATAAACTTAGATGAAATGACGAAAATAGCCTACCTATTGTTAAATTTGAACGGGTTGATTTGATTCCATTTCTAATAACCCTAATAAGTAGCATTATATATTAGCTAATAATATTATCAGCGCAATCCCTAATAAGTAGTATCATTGTGGAGGTTCGAGTCATGTTCACTCAGTCACTCCATCAATCTCATAATATTGTAATAATTCTAATATATATATGTATATATATATTATCTATGCAAAAAACAATGGTCTAAATATGACTCTTTTTTTTTTTTTTTAATAGTATCTATCTATCCATTTATCTAGATCAGGTATTTTTTTTAAGCTTTTACCATTAGTAGGATTCGAGTCGCTGACATTGGGAGTCTTTCTATTATCAATTCGTTCTGACAATAAATATATCAGGACGAAGAATGTGGATAATAGATTATGGAGAAGTTTTGAGAATTGCATACACTTTGAGTCAAAGTATGTAAATCTAGTGGTTCACATTTTTCGTCCTCATATATTTATTGTCAGGACGAACTGACAATAGAAAATATGCACATATATATATACAATTTTTCTATTGTTAGTTTGAATTGACAAAAGATATATCAATTCCTTGCATGTGGATCATTAGATTTAAATACCTTGACTTGACTGCATGCACTTGTCAAAACATCTTTTAAGTCCAATGACTCACATGCAATGAACTGATATATTTTATATCAGTTTGAATTGATAATAGAAAGACTGTATATATAGATATATATAACCCTTAGCAATAATATTCGTAAAATCATAACTATTTGATTACATATGAATTTAAAATCTTATACAAGGCCTGCTTTTATAAAAATGTGAGAATTGAACACATATTTCGTCGATATAACGTTTGTCGTATCATTTAACAAATTAATTAAAAACCAGATGTCACGTCATTTATTATGAAAATTTGATGTACAAATATCAAAATATTAACAGTATTATTATTGGTTTCCAATACATGCATCATTCGTGAATAAAGATCAAGGAAACAACACTTTTTAACCAAAAAATTTAAAGGGGTTTCTATTTTTACTCTGAATTAGTGTTTTCATTGTTTTTACCAAACTTTTCATTGAAGAGACAAGTTTACCCTTGCCTTTTCATTTTATTTTTATTTTTTAAAACTAATTGATTTTTTTTTTTTTTTTTAATGATTGGAGATCTATAGACCTCCAAGCGAGATCCCGCCGACCTCCAGTGGTGGTCGGCAAGACTTCCATTGGAGGTCGGTGAGACCTCTATTGGAGGTCGGCAAGGTCGGTGAGACCTCCAAGCGAGATCTCGCTGATCTCCAATGGAGGCCTCCAATATAGAGGTCGGCAAGACCTCCAAGCGAGAAGAACAGACCTCTATTGGAGGTCGGTGAGGTCGGTGAGACCTCCAAGCGAGAAGAAGAGGAAGAAGAAGAAGAAGAAGAAGAAGAAGAAGAGACCTCCTTCGGAAAGACCTCCAAACGAGAAGAAAAAGAAGAAGAAGAAGAACCAACCTCCATGCCTCCAATCTCCATGCAGAAGAAGCAGAAGAAGCAGAAGAGCCGACCTCCATGCCTCCAAGAGGTCGCGAGGTCAGTGAGACTTCCATTGGAGGTTGGCGAGATCTCGTCGACCTCCAATGGAGGTTGGTCCTCCAATCTAAAAGAAGAAGAAGAAAAAGAAGAATAGAGTTCTGCCGACCTCCAATGGAGGTCGGGTCTCCAATCTAAAAAAAACGAAGAAGAAGAAGAAATTCCAGATCTGGAAAAAAATAAAAATTCCACAGAAGACTGGTGCGTTTAAATGATTTGGATTGGTGCGTTTAAATGATTTGGATCGGTGTGTACGTTTAATTGATTCAAAGTGGTGTGTGCGTTTTATTGATTCGAATTAGTGTGCGTTTAATTGATTCAAAGTGGTTTGTGCGTTTAATTGATGTGGACTGGTGCGTTTAAATGATTTGGACTGGTGCGTTTTCTAGATCTGTGGAAATATTTTTTTACAGATCTAGAATTTCTTCATCTTTTAACTGGTGCGTTTAATTGAAGTGAACTGATGCGTTTAAATGATTTGGACCAGTGTGTTTTCCATAAAAAAAAATTTCAGATTTGTTGAAATTTTGGAGGTCGGCGAGAACTCACTTGGAGGTTTCGCCAACCTCCATTAAGAGGTCTGCAGACCTCCAAAGTCCAATCATTAAAAAAATAAAAATAAAAAATAAAAAATTCGAAGTATTTTTATTTCAGAAATCATTAAGGGTATTTTTGTCTCTTCAGTGGAAAGTTTAGTAAAAATAAATCAAAACACTAATGGGAAAAATAAAAACTCCACTAATTATATGGTTACTTTCAGTTGGAACTTAAAGATTATGATGATAAAATTAAGATATATAATGCAGAGAGTGTAGTAGTGCACCGAGTATCAACAAAAACATAGGTTTATTTTTGTCTGAGCAACATCGAATATTTATGTACACCCCACCATAAGGTATATGATGTGGGTTCATTGGTGCCTGGAGAAAAAAAGAAGTTAATTAATTATTTTAAAAAAAAAAAGGTGGTGATAAAACTGACAGCCATGTGATTCTCTCTCTCTCTCTCTATATATATATATATATATATATTATTAGCTTTACAACATTTTTGGAAAACCTTGTTGAGCTATTTCAATTTTCAATGCCTTTAAAATTTCCAAATTTGTGTTTGCTTTCTATCTCCATCTGTATCTCTGAATAATGAAAAGGAAAGGCATTGAATAAAATTGATATTTACTCACCACCTAAGATATGGGTTAGATTTTATTTTGATTCTCAATCTTTTACTCAAACAAATAATAAATTAGTGGACCAATGTCAATAATTAGATACAAGAAATATATAGTAGGGCTTCATGGGTTATAAATTCTAATTAATTTCCCTCTTCAATATCATGGTTTCAATATTGTGGTAAGCTAGAATATTCATGGGAAGGACATGATGATGATGATGCGTGGTACATATATTCGTGCTGGTTGTGTTTGTGTATACAATAAAAATTAAAATATAATAATAATTTGCTTTTCATCACTTGCCATGCACCTAATTCGATCTAAAACAAAACATGTCCTTTCTTGCGATCAGTATTGGAAAATCTATTTCAGGGGTCTTTATATATATATATATATATATATACACACAAATACCGAATAGAGATTGAAACCTAAATGACATGTTTTGTTTTTTTTTTTTTTTTTTTTTTTTTTTTTTTCTATCACTTCAGAATATGGTGTTAACATGTTTGTTTTTTTAAGATAAAATTGTTTGAAAACAAATAATTTGACATTTATATCATATTTAATTGTTATGTAATTTCTTTTGGTATCAATTATTATGTAATTTCTTTTGATATTTTTGGAAATATGTTATCTTTGTTGGATATTCTTGGAAGGAAATATATTATAGCGCTGAAAAATTATATAGCACTATTTGGGGAGTGACATTTGGAATTAAAATCACATTAATAACTCTAGTTTAAATAGAACCAAAGATGGAATTTGGACAAAAATACCCCCACTCTTCTAGGGTTAAAAAAATTTTTGTCACTATTTGGGCTTGACTTTGTAAGAATATCACCACTTTACTAATTCAAGTTTAAAAGGCACCTATTTAGGTGACCAAACAAAAATACCCTTATTTTTTCAGTTTGTGTCTTTTGAAACGTAGAGAGAACAGTGGAGAGAGAAAGCATCGGGTGCAAGAAATCCGGCTGAAAATCTCACGACGAACTCACCGACAGTGGCGCTGCAGTCTTTTAATCAACGAGAACCTACAATTGACAGTGGTAAGTTTATGTTTCTCACGCATTTTTGTTCTTGATAAGTTTGTGTGTGTTTGATGTTGGGTGTTGTTTAGACATGTAGATTAGGTTTGATTTGATTTGTTCTTGATTAGGTTTGTTTGATGAGGTTAGGTTAGTGTTTAAATTTATGAAAAAATTGTGTTGAAGACGATGAAGATCTGAGTTTCCGAGCCTTTTAAACCTTTATCCGAGCCTTTTCAAACACTCTCCGACCTTTTTAAATTGTAATCCAAGCTTTTTTTTAAGGAATATGAATAGGTTTTTGAAATTTGAATCTTCAAGCCTTTTAACATTGTATCCGAGCCTTTTAACACTTTATCCAAGCCTTTTAAAACACTCTCCGAGACTTTTAATTAGTAATCCGAGCTTTTTTAAAGAATATGAATAGGTTTGTCAATTTTGAATCTCCGAGTCTTTTAACACTGTCTCCAAGACTTTTCATACACTGTCCGAGCCTTTTGAATAGTAATCCGAGCTTTTTAATTTCTTTGGTTTAGTTTTTTGAAATTAAAATATTCGAGCCTTTTAACACTGTCTCTGAGCCTTTTCATATACTCTCTGAGCCTTTTGAATAGTAATCCGAGCTTTTTAATTTCTTTGGTTTAGTATTGTGAAATTAAAATATTCGAGCCTTTTAACACTGTCTCCGAGCCTTTTCATATACTCTCTGAGACTTTTCATATACTCTCTGAGACTTTTCATATACTCTCCGAGCCTTTTCATGAACTTATATGCTTTTTTTTTTTTTTTTCCTGTGAATATGCAAATGAGGAATCCATTGAAGGATTTTCTTAAAACTCCAGTGGAAGAAAGGTACTCGGGAAAAATAACTCAGCATGACCATTTCGATGACCTTCAAGATATCGACAATGCACTTAACAGGGTACCTGAACATCTTGCGGTCAAAGAACGACGTCGGTATACTGAGTCGTGTTTTTGACATTTCCTTTGGATGCATCGTGAGATGAAGTTTTCGGCTGGCATTGTCCATCGGTTGCTTATTTGTGAGTTGCATCATGATGGGCCAGAAGATGAGATGATATTTCTGTTAGGTTGTCATTCAGTCCGGTTCTCGAAGGTTGAGTTTTGTCTGATCACCGGATTGAAGTTTGGAGTGATTCCCGACACGGCGACTTATGATATGGTTGAGAATGGCATACACCAGCGGTACTTTGAGGATGACATCAAGTATGGAGAGCTGAGAGTCGTATTACGGATTGGTGTTTTTACTAAGCAATACGATGCGGTTAAGCTGTTCTTATTGTATATACTCAACTGGATATTGATGGGGTTGGACGAGAGAGAGAAAATTCTGTTATGGCAGATGCGGCTAGTCGAGGACTTGGACGCTTTTGATGCGTTCCCGTGGGGTATACACGTGTATAGTCGGTCTATTTTTGGTTTCAAGCATGCGTTAGACGGTTGACAGGAGCGGTTCGAAAGACGACAATAAGCAAAGGGCGTTGATGTACACACCGTGGAGACATACAACATATACGGTCTAACTCACGCACTGTTGGTGAGAATTTAAAATTTGAATCCGTATTTTAATTGTAATTGTTTTCATATTTATGATGGAATACAGATATATATATATATATATATATTGGATTCTTATCGTACTTATTTATTACGCAGATTTTTGCTTCTGAGGTTATCCTCGAGCTTGGAACGGAATGTGGGACTCGTAGGGAAATCGACCTATACCCCTGTATTCAGAAATGGGAGTTGAGTCAGCGACCGAGGGGGGACAAGCTAGATAAAATTTTCATAGAAAGGGTAAGTATCTTTTTTGTTAATGTTCATAGTTATTAGTATGTATACAATTACAATGGTCTAACTACGATTTTAGATGTTTGCGAGACTTAAATTGGTGCCGACGGCAGCTGAGAGGGCTGAACGGTACTTCGAGGGCATAGACAAGGGAGGCAGTTTGTATGATGCCGCCGATGGACCGGTTCAGGGTGTGGACCCCAGACAGCATACCACTGTCGGAACTAATGACATGAAGGGTCCGACTGACGGAACCAGTGATATGGAGAGTCCGACTCTCGAAACCAATGATACAGAGGATTCTGACCCAAAGGGTGGCAGTGGGAGTCCCGTGAGGCATAAGAGGGTTCGATTCGCGTTGCCCAGACAGCCTCCAACTGGAGGCGACTCACAAGGAGGCTTTGGAGGGCATCTAGAGGTACGTAAAAATATTTGTACAACATTATTTAATTTCAATCGAGTGAACAATTTTAGTATTGACGGAGTTCGAAATCCTTTCAAGACCGCTGGGATAGTAAATTCACTGAAGTGATGGATGCTATCCGAGATTTACGGGAGGATATCTGAAAAAGTGAGGAGAAATGAGATCAGCAACATACAGAGTTGTTGGGTTTGATCCAGGCGTTTCTGACGTCGTAGTCCCGTATGGATGGTCTACCGTTACATGACCCACCATTCGATGACCATGATAACCATCATGAGGACTTTAGTTCCACAGACAAAACAAGTACTCATTAGGACGGGACAGACCCAGGGATAGACCCAGGGACTAGACATGAGCGGGCACGTACTACGGACACAGTATCCGATCAACAAGGTCATGGAGTGACAGAATGAGAGGAGGTACTTGGTGGTTTAGAGACAACACTATTGCACCATCCTATTCTTCCACAGGACCTGGGACAGAGTTTGTCCTCACAGTGCACCCCTCCTCCGGTCAATCCTAGCTCAACACGACCTTCCAAGCGATCTCGGCGTAGCTCCCTCGTCCGTCTCAACGACACCCTCCGGTCGGTCTCACCAGAGCGCACCCATCCTCACAGTGATCCACGAATGCAAAGTTCCTCCTCACTGCACACCTCTCCGGTCTAGCCTAGTGCTCGGGACCGTAGTCCGCCCCAGTTTCAGCATGAGTAGCGGGTTCACAAGCCAGGTTGGTAGTTGGTGTCCCCATACACTGACCCCTGTCAGTCGAGGAAGGCAAAGACAAGGCCAGAGTCATCAGAGCATGTATTCAGTCCCCACGATTTGGTACATGCTAACCAGCTTACGGCCTACCGAGCCTACAAGAGGAACACGATGGGGGAATTATAAGTATAATCGTACATTTTACAATCTTTTAATATTATTTGTTCAACACCTAAGTAAAATTACTTGGTTATCTAACTTCTTCAACAATTATGCAGACGTGATATGGAGCTACATTTACCAATTGGTGTCACTTGGCTCCATCGGTTGCAAACCAACTTCATGGAGTTGGAGGATACGGTATGTTCCTTACTTTTTGAGTCTGTATAAGTTTGTATCAGTAATAGTAGAATCCTAAGAATATAAAATGTTTACATTGTCAACACATCGACGCATACTTGAATATTCTGCGGAAGCATCAGCGAGCATACCCCACTATCTACGGTCAGAGGTTCAACCTACTGGATTCACAATTCTATGTAAGTGTTTGTATTGTACAGTTTTCGCTTGTGCATTGATGTGTTTCATACATATTTTACCTAACACTGCGATAAATTTTCTATGTATAGTCATGGTTACATATTCAGTGGGGGAAAATTTTCCCTGGTGGGGTTGTGGGCAAACCCCTTACGAGGTGGTCTATGCTAAAACAGACGTGGTCCAATGATAACTTGAAGACGGTCTGAGGATTGCTCCCGTCAGGAAACCGGCCATGGCACGAGGTTGACGTGGTGAGTGTTTAAATTGCATGGTTTCAATGTGTTTAATATTCATGTTTAAATTTCACATTAATAACACTATGTTGAAACGCCTACAGGTTCTGATTCTTTACAACCTTGGACAACAACATTGGGTACTGGTCAGCGTCAACCTCTCACAAGGGAAGATCAACCTGTTAGACTCGTTCAAACAGGAGGTTACATGGGACCACAGGAATGAGCAGGTCGCGTGCTTAAGGTGGTTTATACTTTCGATGTTGTATCAGGTTGGGTTTCATGGGAACAGAGGGAGGGATGATACGACGTACAAATTGATGAAGAATCCCTTTCGGATGACCATCCTGGATACATCCTGTGTGCCCCAACAGTAGAAGGGGTATGACTGTTTCAAGATTTTAATATATCCCAATTGGTTTCAATAAAATTCCATTCTAACGGTTGTTGATGTGGTGATTTACAAGGGTAACTGTGGTGCCCATACTTTGAGATTGGCAGAGTACTTGTTGGCAAACAGAAGGGAGTTTAACTGGACGGAAGAGGATATGGGCACCATCCGGGAGAAGATGGTCATTGAGGTTTTTTACAACTCGAAGCCCAATTTTGTTCTGTAGTTGATGTATATTCTGTTGGGCTCTTCATTAACCATAGTAGTGATTTAGTTGATGTACATAACATTAGAGTAATGAAATGATGAATTTTTTATTTTATTTTAAGTGTTTGCAATTACAAGTTGAGCACACATTTCATACATTGAAATCCATAAACAATACAACGAATTATTAACACTATAACAAAGGATCTAATATGGCATTAGACGAAGAACTAAATTCAAATCAATTTTGGAACAAAAAATAAATAACAACAGTTCAACATAAAAGCATAAGAACCAAGGGTCTTATAACACAACTGTATTGAGCATGGTTCCCAAAGTCTAAACGATGATGGAAGACATCAAGTTGGAGACATGTTCCTCAAGGTGCTTCTTAGCATCTTGCCTTCCCACATTAGCAATCGCAAGCTTTTCTGGTGGCAATTCATTTTCCTCTTATACTACCTTGTTATGTTTGATCGCCTTCCTCAACAGCTTCATTCATTCCACAGTAGAGTACTTCTCAGGGCACGTTTATTTGTTGTGTCCAATTGAATGACAGATGCTACACTTGCGACGGTAATCCTCGGGAACAATTCTGCTAAGACCTTCATTAACCATAGACGGGTTGGAACACCTCCTACTATTATATCCTGATTGTCCATATCTTCTACACGATTATGTGGTTGTCCTTTCCGAAGACAAGGCATGTTGACCCTCCATCGGGCGACCTGATTGTGTCTTCGACTTTGGATTTAAAACCACCTGCGCTGCGATGTCGGATGGCACTACCTATAAAGAATGATGGCTAACAGGCATAATAGGAACCGAGTATGCATCAATTAGTGTCTCCATCTTGTAGTAGTCCGAACACAGAGATGTGAAATCCAAGTTTCACTCCCTGCAAGAATGAAAACAGTGAGATTTACATTTGGGTAATATAAAGCGTTAACTGTAACATCTCATGTACCTTGTTGTCGCGAGTGCATGAGAACATGGGAAATGGTCCATTTGGAATTGGTTGAATGTGCAAGTCTTTAAGGCTAAGTTAACCGTCCACTACTTTCCCTTCATTTTTATGGAGAATATGTTCTAGTCAACTGGATTTACTCTCATATAACTGCACTTCTCGACACATTTCAAGATCATAAGGTATGCTGCGTCGGTCAATTAATGTCGCATGGACCGTGTAGTTGCATGACGATTGTGAAAACACTTTTGTAGCATATTCCTAATGAACTCTGCCAATGTCATCATTGGCAGTTGCCGTGCGAAGTTTAGGCATGAGTTTATACACTCTACAACATTTGTGGTCATCACCTTGTACCTTCTTTAGGGACAGTGTACGCGGGACCACTTGTATGAACCGACATCACTGGCATAATCGAATGTAGCCTCATGCAACTTACGTAACTCCTCCATGTACCGGTTATAATTTAATTCACTGTACATCCTAGCTGCTGAATCTATTATGTCAGCAACATCCTTTCTGTGAAATCACTTCTTCATATTTTCACCAAAATGCCAACAACATATGGTATGGGTTGCATAAGGGAACACTTTAGAAATCCCTACTTCAATGCTTGCATGATGATCGGAAATGAAAATCAGATCATCTATATGATCAAGGGCACCCCTTATGCATTCCAAAAACCACTCCCATGAAAATGTTGTTTTCTAAGTCACTGTACCCAAAAACAATTGGATACACCCGTTCGTTTCCATCTTATGCAGTTGTAACAAACATTGCACCCCCGAATCTTCCCTTCAAATGGATACCATCAACTGTAATCACATGATGCATACACCTCCGGAAACCTCTAATTGAGGACCCTAACGACATGAAAAAGTAGAGGAATGTACCATCGTCTGCGCACTGTAAGTCAGTGATTGTGCTAGGATTTTGTTGTTCCAGAACGTATACGAAAGATGGCAGCAGTTGGAAAGTTTCTTCATGCGTTCCATAGGTCAATGACAATGCATATTGTAGGGTATCATGTGCCTTACTATACATGACTTGGATGCTATACATTGTTTTCATATCAACGATTACGTCCTTTGGACGCTTGAGACGACCATCATGTTGTTGAAGTCTAGATGCAACGATTTCTCCGATTATGACTGTACTAGCTTGTCAGTGGCGACGGTGAATCTTCTCCAAGGGACAACTGTATTCGTTGACAAAACTTCTGACTTGGAAGTAAGTCCATTCGTCTCTCATCACCGCTCTTAATTTCCACGTACAATCGTCAATGATGCAAACTAGATGTAACGTTGTCTTATTAGACCTTTTCACCTTTCATTCAAAGTTCTGCCACATTGAAAAAAGACCAACTAGCCTCTTCAAATCCTTTTTACTCGGAAAAAATTGACATTTATAAATCATGCTTCTAGGTTCTTGCGCTGTCAAAGTGCTGCTTCTACCAATATCAAACGAGTATGAATCTGCTCCGGGAATAACCCATGTTGTCGCATTATCAAAATCAGATGCAATTACATTATGTCGGACCTCGGAAGTCCCAAGCATTTCTAGCGCAGTACAACTAACTCCTTGTACATGTCTTCCACGTGTTTGAATTTGTGCAGGCTCTTCATCCACATTTTCTAGATCATCAACCTGTTCATTATTTGCCTTAATATCCATCTCATGGTTCTACTCATTGTTCTGCTCATTGTACAACTTATTGTACTACTCATTGTACTGCTCAATTCGACAACCAAACACATTGCCAAATTGAGGTTCAACTACATCTGCATGGTCAACCGCTACCGGTGGGACACCACACATGTTTTCCCCACCTTCGGTGGAACTCCTTTGGGTGAACATTTGGTTGCTACCGCTAAAGGATCCAAATTGTTGGGTATTTTCAGGAGGAGGAATATCATTCCCTATCACATCTCCAATTGTCCTCTCAGTTAAATTGACACATACTTGAGGGATCACCCGATCTTCTCCTAGCATAAACTGAACATCATCGTTATTTCTTATAAATGTGCGACATGTACTGCCAGGAACGATTGATATTGATGACAGATCAACATTGAATTTGTTTACATCATACTTCACAATGTTATGAACGATCACCACCAATTCTTTGTAAGTCATATTCCTTGACACATACATTCCCTGGTTATCAGATCCAACAAACTTTTGACTTCCGTTGGGTAACTGCTCCTATCGACCGTTGTAAGATATTACTATTCTAACATGATTCATGATACTGTCAAATTAATCATCACAAACCATTGATAAAAACCCAAGACAACAAAATATTTTCATATATTACATTTACAAAGGCTCGAGTGAGGATATTGAAAAGGCTTGGGGAAGACTTAAAAAGGCTTAGAGAAGACTTGAAAAGGCTCGGATAGTGATTCATTGAAAAGTCTCGAAGAAGACATGAAAAGGCTCGGATAGTGATTCATTGAAAAGTCTTGGAGAAGACATGAAAGGCTCGGAGAAGACTTGAAAAGGCTTGGATAGTGATTCATTGAAAAGTCTTGGAGAAGACATGAAAAGGCTTGGAGAAGACTTGAAAAAGTCTCGGAGAAGACATGAAAAGGCTTGGAGAAGACTTGAAAAGGCTTGGATAGTGATTCATTGAAAACTCTCGGAGAAGACTTGAAAAAGCTCAGAGAAGACTTGAAAAGCCTCGGATACTTATTCATTGAAAAGGCTCGGAGAATATTTAAAAAGGCTCGGAGAGAAGTTTAAAAAGCTCAGACAGAGCTTACAAAGTCTCAGAGATCCAAAATTCTCACAATGGCTTAAGGTTTACAAGACTCGGATAATAGATAAAAAGGAACAAATGAAAATGTGAACAAATTAAAAGAAGTATTTGCAAGAAATATTACCTTGTTGTACTGAAGCACGTCTACTTCTTTATAAGTTGAAGAAAAAAGTCGAGGCAACCTTGAACTTTTATTTGTAGAGAGAGAGAGAGAGAGTTACTGAGTTAACACTACTGTCATTTTTATTAGAAGTGTAGAGAGAGGAAAGTACAAAGAGAATAACATAAATGATTATCTAAGGGCAATTTGGTAGTTCACCATAATATGTGCCTTTTAAACTTAACTTATTAAAGCACCGACTTTGTCACCAAATCAATTTAAAAAGGTGACATTTTCCACCAATTCCACCACTCTTCTATCATTTTCTATTACCAGTCCTTAAAAAAATAAATAAATAAATAAATAAAAATAATAAAAAAAAAAAACCTCCATTGATGGGGCTCAGTCAATAGAGTTGTCATTGTCGACATCATCACCGGTGAGTTGACTGACAAAACCACCGGAAAAACGTTCGTCAAGTGCCAACCATTGTAATAGAAGTGTCCTTTTTTAGATTTGAGCTGTGTGGAGAGAAAATAAGCCAAACCCAAATAATCGTCAAACCTTTAATTCATCGTCAAATCTGTGACACTCCGTCGTGAATCCGACGAAATTGATGGTGCTAGCGAACTTAACATCGTCCGATCTTCCAGATCCGATTATCACCAAAGTCAACCAGCACCGTAGATGGCTCATTGGTTTCACCATTGATGGAGGTTGAACGATCTCCATCACGATGAAGAAGACAAAATTTAAATTTTTTATTTATTTTGCTCATAAAGTTTCGAATTTACAAAAATGCCTCATAAGTCTCGAATTTGCTCCAATAAGTCTTGAATTTACAAGATAAGTCTTGAACTTTACCAATAAATCTAGAATTTGGCCCAATAAGTCTCAAATTTGCCCTAATAAGTCTCGAATTTGTAAAATAAGTCTTGAATTTGCGATAAAAAAATTTACTAAGGGAAGAAAAAAGTGAGGGCATTTTTGTCTTAAACCATACTTTGGTGATATTTAAACTTAAGTTATTAAGTTAGTGCTAGTCCAAAAACTGGGGGAGTAAAGAGTTCTATTTACACCCAGTTTCTCTTTATTAAATGCAATTCAGTGATTTGGTATCAAGTGAAAAGTCAAGATTTTTACTTTTTATTTTTAATTGTTTTTGTATATTTTTAAGTTGTTTGGCCACTTAAGAAAACAAACAAAACCAATTTAATAGGTCCAATTCAAATCCATTGAATGTTAAATTCTATAACAAATGACGTGATTTTTTATTTGTAATTGTCATTCAGAAATGACCACATTAAGAGATCTTTTTATGATTGGGAAATAACAAAGAAGATGAGATAATCGATATTCTAGTAAAGTAGTCTTTAAATTTAGTATTATTTTACATATATATATATATATATATATATATATGTATGTATGTATATATTATTGAGTCTCTTATAAGGAATCTCTGATTTTAATTTTAATAAGGATCTTGATAAAATCATATCGATTAGATTAGGAAACCTCTTTTTTGTTATCTATTTTTATTGAAAGTTGACACCAATAGGTTTTAGGATTTACCAAAATCTAATAAGATCAACCACTACAAATACGATCTGAAATGCAACTCTCATTCTAGAAAATAGTTTGACCATACAAATCACATGCAACATCATAGAAATTTTAGAATTCTGAGATAAAATTTGAACTATATATATTACTCGAAGATTCAATATCTTCTTTAGTTTTGAAGGTATGACACATTGACACACATTGATAATAACTCTTTTTTCAAATACAAATAAATTCCTAACATATTGACATTGTATTTTAAAGAGAATGAAAATATATTGGATCTTTCAATTTTTCATTTATATTGATCAACTTTGTAATATTGCAGAGTGTAGAGCAGTTAAATCATGTTAATTTTGTGAAAGCAAAATTGCCCTCGAAATTTTGTAACAGAAGATTGTGAGAGGCAGATAGATAGATAACCTATTTAACAATGAACATGTTTTTCTTCAATAATAATATTTTTAATTATCAGTCTTGAATTGAACAATAAAATACAATAAAATCAAATAGGAATAACTTAATACGATATAATACTGTGCATCACCAAACATAGATTTGTATTAATGATAATACAGTCCAATACGATACAATACAATTCAATACAGTCCAATTGAAAGTATATAAACGTAGTTAAATAACTTAAAGCATACTTAGAGGGGGGGGGTATATAAACGTAGTTAAATAACTTAAAGCATACTTAGAGAGAGAAGGGGGGGTGGTGTATAGGTTTTTACTCCTTTTTCAATCCCTTGAACAAATTTACGTTTGTTCCTCAAGGTAACCTTACATACAACATATAAAGTAAGGATTCATACGTAGACAATATAAGCATGTGATCATTTAAGCATAGTCTATGTATATCAATTAGTTGCATGAGGTATAACAAAACAAAAACACAAACTTGTATTTCAATATTTGTTCAACGTATTACAAGTATTAACAAATATAACAACAAACAAAGGTAACACTATACAAAAGAATTATATTTACAAATATGATCAAATGAATTTGTGTACAAATCACACTTTACAAAATCTTGTTCCAATATACATCACAAGTGAATAATATGCAACAAAATAACAACATACACATAAACAAATATAAGAGATAGAGATAGGTTTTTACACCTTTTTCAATCCCTTGAACAAATTTATGTTTGTCCCTCAAGGTAGCCTTACATACAACATATAAAGCAAGGATTCATACATAGACAATATAAGCATGTGATCATTTAAGCATAGTCTATGTATATCAATTAGTTGCATGAGGTATAATAAAACAAAAACACAATAACAAGGAATACTTGTATTTCAATATTTGTTCAACGTATTACAAGTATTAACAAATATAACAACACACAAAGGTAACACTATACAAAAGAATTATATTTACAAATATGATCAAATGAATTTGTGTACAAATCACACTTTACAAAATCTTGTTCCAATATACATCACAAGTGAATAATATGCAACAAGATAAAAACATACACATAAACAAATATAAGAGATAGAGATAGGAAGAATTAACACAAGAGATTTTTTAACGTGGTAAAACCTCCAAGGAGAAAACATCCACGGGTTGAACTATAACCATTGGATACTATATATATTGGATGATAGATTAGAAATTCCTCAAAAGTGACCAACTTATGATCTACTCTCTATTGGAGTCTATGTCTACCCAATCCCTATTGGAAGATACAAAATCTCTCAATGATGCGAAACCATCATATATTGGACTCCATACCAAATCAACATTGTTGGATGATTCGAAATTCCTCAAGCATGCATACACATCCCATGTACCACACTCTATTGGAGTCTATGTTATACCAAACGCCCGGGCCTACCAATAATGTAGCCAACTCCCTATCCAAGGTACTCATGCCTCTAGAGAGCCTCTCATGCATGACTATCCGGACCTTCCCGATCCTAGCCATGATTTCTTGCTTAACTATCCAAGTCATCCTGACTCTAGTTAAGGCTTCTTGCTTGGTTATCCGGACCTCAAGTCCTAACCAAGGCTTCCTTGCTTGACTATCCGGATATCTCGTCCTAGTTAAGACTTCATGCCTTTTACAAGGACTTCCTAGTGTGATCATGTGATTGCAAATGACGCAAACAATCAATTCAACATAGAACATGTGATCAATACATTCCATAGAATAACTAGACCTAAACATGTGAGAACACAAGTAATATAGTCTAGAAGCCAAAACATGAATTAAACCTAGAGCATGTGAAAAACACCTAACACAAAAGCTCATAGTTTCATTCACACAAATAACACTAGAATAAAGCATAATCATAAAGCACATATTCAAGATGTTACAAACATACACAAAAATACTAGAAGTACAAAATATATTCAATGAATATTCTAGCCAAAGATTTAGAGTAAGGATATAATGATAAATCAATTAAATACTAGATGTCTCTAAAAACACATATACAAGCATTAATCCTAGATATTATCAATCAAAGGATCAAAGCAGATTTCAAGGATTATTAATCATAAAATGATTCAATCAAGTCACAAATAATCTTAGATATCAAACTAATCACAATACAACTCTCAATCATGTGAAAAACCTAGAATCCAAGAAATTAGTTCACATATGTCTCTAATTAGATTTTTTATTATGTTTGATTATGAAGTTATCTTTCTCAATAGCATTCACCATGCATATACATACATATAGAAGAAGAAACCCCAAGCAAATTGAAGGTTATAAAAGAAGAAATCTCAAAGATATGACAACTACCTTGCAATCATGAGCTGGTTCGGTTTTGATGGTAAAACCACTTGAAAACTCGATCAAACAACTGCAAGACCACTTGGAAAAGGTAGAGTACTGAAATACGAACAATTTCCAATTTGAATCAACCAATTCTGACTTCGTATGAGAAAGTTATGGTGTTTGGAAGGTGAGAAAAAGTTGAAAGAAAATTCTGGTGTGAAGAAATTATAATTTTTCTTCTTGGAATGAAATGGGAGGGAAAGGAAATATTTAAAAGGAAGAGAGAGAAGGAAAGAGGCCACCAATCACGTGGTGCCACATCAGCAGCCCCTGTGGGGCATGTGTGGCACATGTGGGCAGAGGGCCTGCCTGGCCGTGTGGCACACGGCCTCCACATGTGGCCACCAAGCTTGGCCATTGGCCATGCTTGCTCCTCTCGCGCTCCGCTCTCATTCTTCGGCTGTATCTGGGCCTCCAAACTCTGATTTTGAATCAGTCTTCGGATTACAAATTATGACTCCCTCACACACAACGACGACTATGAAACTTTGACAAAAGGTTGAGAATTCATCTCAGAATACGACGACGAAAACAACTCAACGAATGAGAATGAAAAGTAGCGTAGCTACATCGTTTGGACTCGAAATCTAATGAATGTGTAACCGAAATGACCGGGTCTCAATAAGGAATCATAAGAGATCATGTTCAAGTACAAAATCAATAATACGGAAACAAATAAACATAAAGTCACACACGTATGCCATTTCCTATACATAGTCCTAGAACATGCAATTAACAATGTTTATCAATTTGAATCTAATGCATGAGCATACATTACCAAGTGTGTGAAAATGATATATAAATGGTGTACAACTATGCAGGGACACAAATGAATGCCATGTGTGTGTGTGTCTTGCCTTGTAAGAGGAATGAGGTCTATTTTACCTTTATTGTGCAATGAAGCACATTCCTCCTTGAATAACACCAACTTGCATGAAATGTGGCTGAGCCTTTCTTTGAAGCTTCAAATCATCAATCCTAAGACCACTAATCGATACAAGAAAAACATCGCTTTGATATGGAATATATGCCAAGACAAACCAAAAACCTAATACCAATACAATCCAATACGGTGTGCTAAACGAGCCCCTATTGTTATATGAATTTTAATGTGTAAAATCCAACTAAAAATAGAAAATATTTCCATTTATAGAGTGCTAGAGTTAATGGGTTATAAAATCTTCTTTTTATATGCACATATATATATATATATACGAAGATGAAAGAGAGAGAGAGAGAGAGAGAGAGAGAGAGAGAGTCTGATTCTTTAGCCATGAAGGAATTCAGTCCACAACCAACAGCAAGGCTTCAAGAAAGGATTTTCGAGATGGGTTGTTTTCTATCTTCATTGACAACCTAAATCTGGAAGTGGACTTGAAGGACTTGTGGGGTTTTTTCAAAGTTCTTGGAAGAGTGAGAGATGTGTTTCTCTCAGCTAGATTCTACCATAGAAGGAGTAGTTTTGCTTTCGTGAGGTTTAGAACATGGGAGGAAGCCAACAAGGTGGTAACCATGGCGAACGGAAGACAGATTCATGGGTGGCCTTTAGTTTCAATGTAAGGTTTATGATTTGTATTGGCTTAATTCCATTGCAAAACACTCTATGATTGTATTAGTTGTTGCTTAGGACATTATTTGAAGAAAAGAAGCTTAAAGAGTGAAGAGCAATGTCTACTGCAAAAGTCATCTTCAAGAGGTGAAAAACGTCAAAGGTAAATCTTGACTTCCACCCTCTTGCAAGGCATTAGTGCACACACACACAATTCATACATGTGTATCCCTGCATCGTGGTTGAAACATTTGGTTTAACACATTCTCACACTTCATAGCATGCTCATGCATTGATCTTGTATTGACAAACATTGTGAAATTGCATGCTTTGTGACTATCTCTTTGATATGGCATGCTTGTGTGAATATGTGTTTATTTGTTTCTGTATTTTGTGTTTAGGACTTGAACATGTTCTTATTTAATGCCTTATTGAGTTCCGGTCATTTCGGTTACTCATTCATAAGGTTTCGAGTCCAAACAAGTTGACTATGCTACTTTTCGTTCTCATTTGTTGTGTTGACTTCATCGTCGGATTCTGAGATGATTTCTCAACCATTTTTCAATGATGAGTAGTCATAGTCGTGCGTGAGGGAGTCACGGTTCGTAATCCAAAAACGGATTCGAAATCACGAATGCTCAAGATATGGGGCAACGAACCAAGGGAGCGCGCGAGAGATGTGCAAATCACATGTGGCCACTTGGCCAGCCCGTGTGGGAGGCCGTGGGCCCCACGGGCAAGGGAGCCCTCTGCTCCCGTGGGCCCCACGCGCCCCCCACGGGGTGTTGACATGGCAGCACGTGATTCGCTTGGAAAATCTCTCCTTTTCCCTCCTTTTAAGCAAACCTCCTTCCCTCCACACTCATGCAATTTTTTGAAGAACACTTGATTTTCCCGCATCAGTTTTCTACAATTTTTGTTTACTTGTTTTGATCATATCTCTCTCATACGAACTCGAAATCAATCGATTCAAAAACCAAAATTGTTGGTCTCGAAGAGAGCTACAAACCCCAAGCATTTCCAGAGGCAGCTGACTTCACCATTGTTCTCAGTTGAGCGTTTTCCAGTCCGTGGTCAGTATGTGTGATACAACTTTTTCTTTTTCAATTTCATCTTTGATCTTCTTTTGATTCTTACTATTTGATTGATGAAATTTGTTGAGAAGTATGTTAGATCACTTGCTAGGGTTGTTTGATCATTTGTTAATTGAGTTTTAGCTTTGTGATTTGTTTTGAACATATATGTGCTAAACTTGATTTATCATGAAATTGATTCTAGAAAATATATGTGTGATGTGCTTCATGTTATTTTCTATGTTTTATTTCATGATCGAAGAACTAGGTTTTTAGTGTGCTAAATCGAATATTCATACTTTTGTTCTTATTGATTTGCATAGTCTTGATTTCTAGATAATTTTTGTGATTGTGTGTTGAAATCATATTCTAGACTATCATTGAACATGTACATTTTGCTTGATTGATCATCTAGCTTAATTTGATTGTGCTTGCATCATTTGCATCACTTTAGATCATAGCCTTGCATAAGGTTGAAGTCTCTTGCAAAGTGAGTGAAGCTTTGTGTAGAGCAAGAGAGTCTTGACTAGGACATGTGGTCCGGATAGTCAAGCAAAAGTCTTAGCTAGGAGTGTGGTACTCCGGATGGTTGAGCTAGGAGAGCTTAACTAGGATCTTTGTAATCCGGATAGCTAAGCACGAAATCTTCCTAGAGATGTGAGCGTCTTGGATAGGAAGTTGCTTTCTAGAGGTGTAGGACACATCTCGGATAGGAAGTAGGCTTGGTGATTCACTAGCCCGAGGGTAGATTAGGAGTTGATAGCTTGAGCGGATATCATGAGTGATAGCTTGAGTGTGTAAGTCCTTTTTCACATAGTGGATTGCTTTGCCGGTGGTTGTGGTATCAACCCGTGGATGTTTCCTCTTTGAGGTTTTACCACGTTAAAACTCTTGTGTTCATTTTTGTTTTTATTTTTCTTTATCTTCCATATCTTACATTGATTGCATATCTTGTAAATTGATTAACTCTTGTATTAGTGAAATCAATTCATTTGCTAAAATCTATTCAAGTGTGCATTCTCTTTATTATATTCCGCATTATTTTTAAATTGGAAGAATTTGGAGCCTATACCTATTCACCCCCCCTCTAGGTATATTTACACTATATTGCTTAAGGGAATTTCATTCAAAGATGGCTATTTTTGGGTGGAAGAATCAGAGTTCTCTGATGATGAGACAAAGCGGTTTAAGAATGGTGGATGGTGAGGTAAGTAATGGTAACGGTAAAGCTAATTGTGACCGGGAGGGGCAACAAAGTAAGCAGACTTTCGTGGAAGTGGTTAACAAGCATCAAGATAGAAGCAATGAGGGATGTCTGAAGGTGACTGAGAAAGGTAAATATGTGCCCTAGGATATGGAGAAAAGAGAGGAAGTTGAATTGGCTTTCTAGGTTTGCAATTGGAAACCTTAAAAAGTTCTTAAATGCTGATGGTGATGAGAAGGTGGTGGGTATGTTTTGGAATAGCCAAGACAATGAAGATGAGTTGCTGGATAGATGTGCAGTAGGGACTTTAAAATCATTTTAAAGTATTTGTAATGTAAGTTCTCGGCTGGCCTCAAGAGGTTTCACTTTCACTTCAAAGTTCTTAAGTGACAATCACATTCTTTAGGTTTTTTTTTTTCAATTCTTGAGAGGGACAGCTTTATGATGGAGAGTTCTCTGTAAGAGGATCCATTTTCATCAATTATGAACTAATCTGGGTCTTTTAATCCAAATGCTTGTTTAGTTTGGATTAATTGCTTTGGAGTTCCTTCATTTGGAAAGAGGCGTTTTTTATTTTTTTTTATTTTTTTTATTTTTAAAAAAATTTATTTATCAAGATGGGTCGATTAATTGGTGAACATGTGTTGGTGGATGATGATACTTTGCTGAAGAAGAGTCTTGATAAGGGAAGAATACTTGTCTTAATTCCTTCCAGTCGTTCTTTTCCAAGCAAAATCAAAGTTCTTAGGTGACAATCACATTCTTTAGGTTTTTTTTTTAAATTCTTGAGAGGGACAGCTTTATGATGGAGAGTTCTCTGTAGGAGGATCTATTTTCATCAATTATGAACTAATCTGGGTCTTTTAATCCAAATGCTTGTTTAGTTTGGATTAATTGCTTTGGAGTTCCTTCATTTGGAAAAAGGCGTTTTTTATTTTTTTTTATTTTTTTTTTATTTTTAAAAAAAATTTATTTATCAAGATGGGTCGATTAATTGGTGAACATGTGTTGGTGGATGATGATACTTTGCTAAAGAAGAGTCTTGATAAGGGAAGAATACTTGTCTTAATTCCTTCCAGTCGTTCTTTTCCAAGCAAAATCAAGGTTTCGATTAGTAACGGTAAGAACAGTGAAGGAAACTCTTTTCTAGTGAGGTTGATTGAAGATCTGTCACCAGTGGATGTTAAGTGAATGGTGAATATATTGGGGTTAAAGACGGGTTGGGAAGAGGAAAAATTGAATTCTTTACAACATCTAGACAATGTTGACTCGGTTGCTAGGAAAGTGGCCAGCAATCTGTTCCTATTGTTCTTGATCAAGTTAACAATGCTTTGGGAAAGTGAAGGACAGTTTTCTAGTCTGCCATAAAGACAAGGACATTTCTAAGGGGTCTTCAGGCTAGGTTATTAAGAAGAAAGAAAGTGGTGTTGAGGCTAGTTTAAAAAAGGATTCATTAGGTAGCTTTTTAAAGCAAAACATGGGGAAGAGCCATTGATGTAAAAAATGAAGTCTACGATGGTGGAAGAGATGAACCAGGTGAAGCTTGAATGGACAGAGAAGCAGTTGGGGTTAAAGAGGGTGTCTTCTCATCTGGAGATTTCTCAGGTGAACGGGCCATCAGAGAGTTTGAAGTCTTTAGAGGTTATGGATAGGTTTGACTCTGTGAAAAGAAATGAGGCTTGTGGTTTTTCCTCTTCTGGTTCTGATTCAAAGGACAGAGTGTGCGAGGATGAAAAGGATGGTGGTCAGACTTTTTTCAAAGACAAGAAAGGATCTATGAGGTTTGCTGAGCAAATGTGCAACAAGAAAGGGTATGAAGATCAGTCTATAGTGAGAAAAATGAAGTGAGGCTGGTGAGGAGTCAATTTTAGACAAAAGTGAAAGAAGTAGGCACCAAACTAGAAAAACGAATACCAATGAAGGCAATGAGGCCTATAATCGGTATGCCAAGTTGTCAACCAATAAGAGAAATAGCTTAGTTGTTGTTGAATGTGTGAATGGAGAGTTAAGGCCTTTGACGAAAAGAGAGGGGTTGTCTTTGAATTCTAACTTCTTGAAGGGGGATTTTGTTATGAGAGATGTTGATAGTTGGTCAATTATTAGACATATATCAAACTCTAATGACAAGTTGGGGATTGGACTCTATGGCCTATATTTCTATTGAGGCTGAGGTAGGGCCCGAAGGCCCATCTAATATCAATATTATGAAGATTACTTCAGGTTCTAGTAACGGTAATATCCAAAAAGGAAAGAGGTGCTCTGGCTGTGATTTTGATACCAACGAGAAGATCATCAAAGCTGTTGAGTTTTCTATGGTGGAGCTGCCAATTGCCTTCAACAGATCTAAGATAAGGAAGGTTAGAGCTTCTTGTCTTATTGTTGGGAGAGATGGAATGAAGTCAAGAAATTCAAAGTTAATTTGCCAAAGATCCTTGAAGAGCAAATTATCATGGGAAACGATATGGGTTCAGGTTTGAGTTTTGATTTCTATGATAAAGAAGTGAGGATGGCTGATGCCTTTGCTGAAGTGATGTTGAGAGCAACTAAAAAGGGCAAAGGATAAGTGATTTGTCTGTTTTAGGTTTTTGATAGTGTTTTTGCTAGTATGTTCTTCTGTTGATTGCTCTTGTTGGTGTTTTTCTAAGTTTTGGGCTTCAGTTTGTTCTTGTAGTTTCTAGCTTTCTTTTTTCTTGGTTTTTAAGACTTGTTGAGGAAGTGTTTGGGCTTTAGGCTTTCGGCTTCGTCTGTTTTTGTTTGGGCTTGCTGGGTTCTTGTGGTAGTCATGGGCTTTTGTCTCCCTTTGGTTTGTTTGTCATTTGCTTGGTGGACTTTTTGGGTTGTTTGGGCCTGCCGATTCCATGTTTTTGTATCCTCTTTGGCCTTTGGCCCTTTGATTGAATTCTTACCATTAATATATATATATATATATATATATATATAGTGTTTCTATTATCAGTTCGAACTGATATAAAATATATCAGTTCCTTACATGTGGACCATTGGATTTAAAAGATGCTTTGACAAGTGCATGCAGTCAAGTCAAAGTATTTAAATCTAATGGCCCATGGGTAAGGAACTGATATATCTTTTGTCAGTTCGAACTGACAATAAAAAAATTGTATATATATATATATATATATACAAATTTTCTATTATCAGTCTGTCCTGACAATAAATATATCAGGACGAAGAATGCGGACCACTAGATTTACATACTTTGACTCAAAGTGTATGCACTTGTCAAAACTTCTCCATAATCTATGGTAAACATTTTTCGTCCTAATATATTTATTGTCAGGACGAATTGACAATATAAAGACTGTATAAATATATATATATATATATATATATATATATATCGATAATCTTAGAGGTGTAAAACAAGTCATGTTGGGCTGTCACGGGCCCACATTTACAAGGCCCATGTGAACTATAAGCCATGCTGACATGGCCTAATACATATCGTGTTTGTGTCGTGCCAGTCCATGGACCGACCCATGGGCTGTCCCATGGACATCAACTAATTTCTTTTTTCATTTTTTTTAAAAGAAAATTTCAAAAGATTAAATATGAGATTATATTTAAATTATGAATTTTAAGTTTTTAAATGTGTTTTTGTTACTAAAATTATCTTTTAGACATTAAATTAAACCATTGTAAGTCCCACCATTTTGTGATGAGCTTATTTTTGTGACAAACCACAATGGGATAGTTTGTAAGGGTAGCTTAGGTTCTTCATGTGGTCATCAAAATTCGTGATCGTGTTTGGAAAGCTTCCCGTCATCTCGAGTACTTTAAGATCAATAGCCTCAAAGGTATATCACTTGACTTGTACTCTTGAAGAGATTAGGTGTACACACACACAACTCATTCATTTATGTATTCATTGTCATTTAAGAGTGCATTTAACCATTTTCACACTTGCACATATTGCATATTGGTTATTGTGTTAGATTGCATGAGAATACCTCTTCTTCTCATTGTCGTTGTCTTGGTGTTGTCGTGGTGAATCGCGAAAACCATTCTAGTGGATTTCGCAGTCCAAGTGTCATCTTGGACAAACACGAAAAATTACTGCAAAAAACCTTTTAGAGGTTTTCGATGTCTTAGCGTCGTCATGGAGAACCGCAACAAATAGTTGTAAGTCGCGCAGTGGAAAAAAGATAGGTTTTAAAATTATCTTTGACCTTTTTCGGTATACACGAATATGAGGAGGGATTTGATTAATACCTTAGAAGCTTTCTCCTTCATTTCTTTTCGATCCGTCACCACTAAGTCTTCCGAGCTATGACCCACGATCTAGCAATTGTGTGTGGGCATGTCACGGATTCCGAGAGTACTTGAATGGAGGCTACCGAGATGGAGAAGACAACCCCTTGTCTTCTTGATAGGGTACGGCCAAGCTTGAGCAAAAAAAATAAATTAATTTTTCTTTTCTTTTTCTTCTCCTTGCCGCACCTCTCTCTCTTTGTATTAGGGTTTCGGTTAGTTTCTTTTTCCTGATAAGTATATCTTATTTACTAGGATCCTAGGGTTTAGTTAACCAAGTCAAAATAGGATTATAAATCCTTTTTAATTCGGTTACCACTAGGACTTGAACCTTTGACCTCTTTAAAGTAAACAAAATAATCTCTATTATTTTATTCATTTGCTTTCGTCAAGGTTCGAACCTGTAACCTCCAAATAATAATTAATAATTCCTAATTATTAATATGTCAATTAAATAATTATATTATTTAATTATATTTAATTAATTCTCAGAATATATCCAAGTTACTTTCGTAACATAATTAATTGGACCATCCAATTCATGATAACCAAAAATGTACATGATTTTGGCCCTCATTCCTGACTCTTTGTGCTTATTCTCAGGCAATATCCCGAGATTTAATTGTGTGAATCAAGTGTTTTTGGGTATATTTACACCACATGGGCATTTATGAAAGATGGAGGAGTATTTGATACAAAGAGAACAAAAAGGAGAAAAAAAAGGAAACATAGCAAGATTGTCACTGTCGGGTCGCGTGGAAGCAACAAGTGACTCAACACTAAGCCATGTCACAGTTTATGTGTCACTATCTAGGCACCGTGATAGAGAGGAGAAAAGCCATGAATACAATCAGGTGTGATGTTGCGGCTAAAGTATCACGGTTTTGACATCGCGACAGAGAGATGAAGGCAATACAAGAAAAACTGTCTTTCTTGACAATTTTTTCAAATTTTTTATTTATCTTTAATAATTTTTTTAAACTTTTACTTCATATTTTCAACACCAAACAAAATCCCGATATGGATTTATTTTATAGTAAGATATCGGTTTTTGGGCAAACTAATATTGGATAAGTAAAATTTTAAATTTAATAAATTTACTTTTAAATCATTTACTTTTAAAAAAAATTAAAATTTTTTTTTTTTAAAAAAATTGTTTATTTAAGAGACACGTTAATAATTCAATTACCCATATAAATTAGTAATCTTAGTCTTACATTTGTTCATTAAATTGCAAGATGCATATTTAGAAATATCTCCCCTGTAGTGAGAGTTGTATTCCAAATCATGCTAATTACAATTGATGTCACGAGTCTTCTATGTGCCATGTTTGGTTGGATGGAATTGAATGGAAAGAAAGTCATTCCATTTGTTTGGTTTGTTAAAATGCAATGGAATGGTGATTCCATTGAAATGGGGATTCCACCATTTTGGTGGATTGGGCATTCCATCCAAAAACCAATGAAATGACCTTCCATTCCAAACTAAAATTTATATTCCATAAATACCCTCATATGCCCTAACTCCATTCCAAAAATACCCTCCTTTCCCAAAATAATATATTATTACAATATATATAACGACATATATATAATATAATATATTTATATATTATATTATTATATATATTATACTATTATATATATTATATTATTATATATATTATGTATTATTACATATATTATATAATATATATATATATTATATATTATATATATTTATATATATGGTGAAATCCATTTTAGTCCTTCTAGTTTGACCTATTACACAAACTGGTCCCCCGGTTTTCAGCTTTATCTTGACAGATCCCATTAGTTTCCAAAAATACGTATTTCAGTCCCTACCATCCAAATATATTAGGGTTCCATCAGATCATTAAGGGTATAATGGTAAAAGTATGGTTAAAATTAATAATTTCAATTTAAAACAATTAAAAATTGATTTAAAAAAATAATATTTAATTAATAATTTTAATACATAAACTGCACACAGATCCTATCTTCATTTCTCTCAAAAAAAAAAAAAATCAATGGAATTAAACTATCACCATTACCATCATCTGTTCAACCAAAAATTCAATTGAAATAAAACATTAAAAATCATAAAAGTGTTCCACATCAACTGAAACTCCAAAATCCACCTCAAAAAAATCCATCTGAAATCCCCATAACAACACCACCATCCATCTCAATCACCAAACCCTAACCTCAAATCCAATTCTTTTTCATTCTTTGGATCTCTTCGTCTTTTTCTTTGAGTTTCTAGTTGATTCCTTCTTGAATTGCTGATAAGAGCATTCTCGATTGCCTCTTCCTTCTCTCTCCAAGTTCCAATCTCACTTGCTTTACCTACAAAATCATCCATCGAACACATTCAACACCAACCACATTCAACATCAATCACCAAACCCTAGCCACAAACACACCACCCCCACCAGTGTTGATCGACCCACCACCCTCAAACCAGAAAATTAGAATCCACATAGCAAACCCAAAACCCAACTCAACCCCATCAACAACCACCACCCTCAAACCAGAAAATCAGAATCCACATAGCAAACCCAAAACCCAACTCAACCCCATCAACAACCACCACCCCAAAGCAAATTGAATCGAACCTTTAACCAGTTGAGAGAGATAGAGAAGATTTCTAGGTTGAGAAAGAGAAGAATCGGTTTGAGGAGTCTGTGAGATTGTCGGTGAGGAGATTGCCAACGAAGAGAAAGGGAGAGATACGAGAGAGATGAGAGGTGTGAAGAGATATGTAAATCAGAATTTTTTTTGTTGGAACAGGAGATAGAATGAGAGAGATCCAATTCTCTATTGACTGTTGTTTTTTTATATTATTATTTCTTTAATTTGGTGCAGTGACGAAAAAGGAGAAGATATGGGTCTGGGTTGGTGTGGTGATGAAGAAGAAGATATGGCGAGGGTTTAGTGACCATATCACGCTTTTTTTATTATTTTTAATATATATATTAATTAGGTTGAACATAATTGAATTTGGTTTGGAATTGATTTTAATGATTTATGGGTTGTTTGAATGAGATAAAAGTCTGAAACTTCAAAAAAATATATATATATTTTTCTTTTTAATTTTTAATTTTTTAATTTTTTAATTTTTTAATTTTTATTTTTTAATTTGGAGATTTTTTTTTTAATTTTTGTTTTTTTTAATTAGGGGCAGTAGGGTCATTTGACCCTCTGACCCTATCAGTTTACACTTTTTCAATGGAATTTTTAACAGAAGGACTTAACAGAATAATACTGAAAACCGAGGGACCAGTTTGTGTAATAGGTCAAACTAGAGGGACTAAAATGGATTTCACCCTTATATATATATATATATTATTAGATTTTCTATTATCAGTTCGTCCTGACAATAAATATATCATGACAAAGAATGTGGACCACTAGATTTACATACTTTGACTTAAAGTATATGTACTTGTCAAAACTTCTCCATAATCTGTGGTCCATATTCTTCTTCCTGATATATTTATTGTCGGGACGAACTGACAATAGAAAGACTGATTATATAATATATATATATATATATATATATATAGTATTATATGTATTATATAATATATATATATATATGTACTATATATATTATATTATTATATATATATATTATAAATTATATATTATATATATTATTATATGTATTATATATAATACATATGTATTATATATTATATATTATATATTATATATATTATTATATTAAATAATATATAATTATATATATATAATATACTTTTATATTTTATTATTATTATGCATTATATATCATGTTATTATGAATGTTTTATAATTAGGGGCATTTTGGTCAAAATACAGTTAACTCCATTCCGTTCTGATGTTAACCAAACAAAATAATAATGATTCAGAGACTATTTCTAAAGTTCCAACCAAACAAAAAACTTAGTTTTCATTTCCTTTCCTTTCCATTCTCATTCTCATTCTCATTCCTATTACCATTTTGATTACTGACCGGGCTGCCGTTGACGCCCGATCGAGAAAAGATTTATCTAATTCTAATCACCTTGCAATTGCAACGAGTCAAAGGACAAGTATAGCAAGTGAGCAAGGGTCTCGTTCCACAGGGAATGGATTCGTTAACTGTATCTAGTTCTAGAGTTTATTAAAGCATGTAAAAAGGAATACGGTGTGGTGTGTGTGGAAATGTAAACTAACTAACTAGGATAGAAATGTAGCCGGGTGTCTTGGCTATCTAATTAGTCTACTCCTAATTAAGTTAACCTATTACTAAAGGCAAGACACCCTAACTACGAAAATAAAGATGGTTGGGAGAAAAGCAAGATGTATAATACATATGGGAAATCGGCTCACCAAATACACTATGCAATTTATGTGGATTGTTTATCATGTAAATCCAATTAATTCAGTAAAGGGTTCGTTCTCTTGATTAAGGAAATTACCCCGAAATCTTGATTAGGGAATTCCCGAAATCATGTACTCACTTTCCAATCGGAAAAGTGATTGTGTCTAGGGTTTAGACCCATTAAACACAAGAACTATGAACCAAAGCTAAAGTGGCATAATTATGCACACATAAGCTATTTCCATTCCATATAGCTAATAGCCGAATTTATACCCAGAATGGAAATTCGAGCACAAACTCAACTCTTAATCACTCTAATCACTCTAAACACATACATAGTAAATCATACATCAACATACATAAAAAAATGAGATATTTGATTACAACTACTCCTAATCATTTATTTAATCTACTCCTAATCTCATCCATACATACATATCAACACATAATCATCCATACATATGAATATCATAAAAAGAGCTTAATCACTATACATCTAGGAATGAATCAATACCAAATCAAAGCAAATGAACAAACATACATATATTAGCATAAGTGTTGGTTTACAATACTCCCAAATGGGTTATACATCAATAGAAATACAAGAGATGAGTAAATGAAGAAATAACCCTTGAAGACAAGCCTCCAATAGGTCTTCCTTGCTATGAAACTCCCTTGGCTCGGTTTTGACACCCAAGCCTCTCCTTTCTCTGCATTCTACTCTCCATGGAAGGCTTTCCATGGAGGAAAATCCCCCATGGAAGGCTTGGAGTTGCTCTCTCTCTTTTGTGATGATCAATCCAAGAAAAGTGGTTTCTTGGAGCAAAGTTGGGTGGTGCACACTTTTAAGAGAGGAAATAGTGATGTATATATAGTGGGAAGTGTATAGGGCAAGAATGGGGATCAAAATATCCCAAAATATATAAAAATCCTCTTGAGTCGGCCAGTTTGGCGAGTTCATTCATCAAGCTCGCGGGCTTGTGCCAACCGTCGGAAGTCGCCGCATGAAAAATGGACGTTTCCCGCGAGCTTGAACCTTCTAGACGGCTGGCTTCTTCCCGCTGCATGAAACCGCCGTCTCCCGGTGAGTTTGGACGTTCTGGAACGCAGGAAAGAAGCCGCTGAACCAAGCTTGCGAGCTTGCATGGCCATGGAGTTTGGAGGATTTGGTGGAGAGTGGAACCTTTGCATGGGAGGCTCAAAGTGGGTCCATCGTGACCGGAAAGAGACCGGCTACCGATCTAGGTGGAGAACGGCTGGAAAAACCATCGAAAACGGGCCAAAAAAGGCTGGGTTATCGTCGGGTCTGAACCGGATCGAACATGGGTCGTGTCGGGTCGGGTCGGGTCGGGTCATCGCGGGTCGAGGTGACCCGGCACAAGCTTGAAGACGACCTGACGTCAGCGTGATGTCAGGCTGACGCGGACCCTCCCAAAACGACGCCGTTTAGCGCGTGACGTGGAAGGCTGATCTGTGCTTTGCACGGTCAATTACAATATACACCCCTGCTTTTCTCCTTATTCACAGAATATTCAATACTTTCCCGAATATTACACTTTGACCCCTGATTCTCCACAATGACATATTTGCCCTTGAATTTCTCTGTTTTCTTCCATTTAGGTTTAAACACCCACTCTAAGGGATATTTACCTACACATAGCTAAAACACATATTATATACACAAAAGTGCTCGAAAACGAACACAAAGATAGGAATAGGGAGCGCTAAATGTGAACATTTTGAGCACTATCAATTACCATTCCACCATATAACCAAATGTGACCATAGAGTATAGACAAATAACTCGACTATATATGTTTTAAAAAATATAATTTTATTAAAAGTTTCAATAAATATTTTTTAATATATGTCTGTCGTAAAATTTAGGATTTTGATTAGTTGAATATATTTAAATTTATCTAACAAGTTTTTTTTTTTTTTTTTTTTTTTTTTTTTTTTTTTTTTTTTTATTTCTAACAACTCATATAGGTTATATATAAATATTGTTCAATTGTTAACAAATTAAATCTTGTAGTCAAGTGGTAAAGACTTACAACTTTTAACTTGAGGTCTCAAGTTCAATTTCTAATAATGACAATCAATTGTTATAAGAAGTGGGTAGGGCCGGGCGGCCGGCGGCCGGCCGGCGAGGAGGCGGTGACGGTGGAGGTGGTGTATTAATATAAAAAATGTTATTTAATTAAATATTAAATAATGACAATTTTTAATTAAATATTATAAAGATATCTTGACAGCTTTTAATATTTAATTATATATATTATACCTTTCTTGACACTAGCATTCTTGATAGTTAGAAAAACTGATATAATATTTTCTTGTAGTGAGGCTGAAATTGTAAAAGTGTGTGCAGATCATCCAACTTCAAAGGGTCATATATCCCTCCTCAGATCGAACCACATTTTGGTTTATATATATTTGAAAAGCCCCAGAAGTCTAGTTTCCATTGGTTTTGACAGATTATGATTCCAAGTCTTCTAGAAGAACTTATACCCATTTTAGTAACCACTGCGCAGGGAACCGCGAACTACCCGCGACGTAATCACAAATTGCACTCTCTAGCATAGTGAAAGGGACGTTTTCAAGCTATTTTAGAGGGGTAATGTTGTCCTTTCATACCTATTTCGTACCCTAGTCTCCACAACATATAAATACACCATTTTCATAATAACAAAGATCTCTCATTCTTCAACCATTCATAATCTCTCCATTTTTCCTCTCGAATCTCATCAATAACAAGTCTAGATTACTTCACCCAAATCACTCCTCTCTTCCCATCTTCTCCACACATCTCCTTTGTCACTACCCATTTGACATCACCTAACTAGACATATCCCCATCCTTCACTCTTTATACAAGGATCAACAAGGAAGCTTAAGGAAGGATCAAGCTTACAAGAGAGACTCATGGGTTATTTCTCTACATTTTACTTCCTTTCTTTGTTTGTGATTATGTGTAATTAAACCCCCATTCTAGGGGAATGATTTGAGACACTCTTGGACAATGGGTATTTGTTAAAGTTTTGAATATTATGTTTACACAATTATAGTTCTATTCACTTTTTAATTAGATCTTGCTCTTATGTGATTGATTAAGTTATTGACACACTGATTAATTGTAATATGTTGTAGGATTTACTTGTGATAAAATTGGTTGAGTTATTGATACACTTAATTGATTGTAGCACATAGTGTAGGGAAAATACACGCGGCGAAAGCGAAAAAATGATTTGTATAGTTTAAAAATTTTCCTTTAAAAGTAGAACCTTAACCCTTGACTAATTAATGTATAACAAAAGATATCGTACCTGTTTTCCACGTGACGATTGATGTTGCATCGATTGTAATCCGCAAGATCTTCTAATCCAATAACGAATGTGAATCACCTAGGAGTGTGGGCTCCCTTTCTTTGAATTGTGTACCTGAGGATGGATAACAAAAAACTTTTTCTTTTTGTTAGTCACAAAAACTTCCTAGAGAAAACGAAGAACGTTCGGTCACTTGTGAATTCTCAATCTTTTGATCGAAATTCGTGTGAACCTTATTCGAAGTTGTGCACAAAGCCTTTTGATGTAAAAGCTACTAGTGCACTATCGAAATAAAACGTTTCTTCTCTCTTTTTCCTCTTGGCCGAAATTCACACACTATGTCTTAGAGTTGGATTTATTTTTCTAAGCAAATAAAAATTCTCTCAATCAAGAATTAGGGTTGGCCGAAAATTACATGTTGTAATATATAATGGCTGAAAATCCTTCTTCCATTCAAATTAGGGTTGGCCAAATTCCCTTGATAGGAATACAAGGTGGTGGCCGAAATCCTCACTCAAAGAGGATTCTTTTGGGTGGCCGAAATCCTCCCAACAAAAGGATTTGTGTTTCACCAAAACTCCTATCAACCCTAGAATCCAACAACTCTTTAGTGTATTATTAAATTGTGACTATATCAAAAACTTCCTAATTTGACTAGATAAATAAATTCTTTTATTTATCTAATTACCAAATGAAGTCATTGATTCTTATTATACTACCAACAATAGTAAAACACTAAGAAACCTATTTCCTAGTTAGAGAAAGATTTTGACTTTTAATTAATTAATTAATTAATTAACTTCCATTTAATTAAACAATAAAATAAAACAATATAATAGGCTAATTTAATTAACCTTGCCACCCATGTATAAAAAACATGTGCAATATATTGTTTTTCCATTTTATTAAATCCATTGGACTTTAATAAAAAGTCCACATGTAAACTAGGCTCAATCTTACGAAAAAAAAACAAGTCCACATGCCTTAATACAATTCTAGATGGACCCATAAATTAGTCTGGTAGAATATATCAAATGATCCATGCAAGTTCGTGTGGATTGGGGATCTTGGCGGGCTATCTAAATTTAAGCTTCAATAGATATAACTCAATCACAATCAACAAATGATTCACTTAGGTTCGATCTATTAGTTTTAGTTCATTCCACTAAAGAACTAAAATTGCACTCTTAAATAAAGATAGAATAAGTAAATGCTTCTCATTCATACCCTAGACAATCTTATTGGAGATAGTGTATCCTCGTGAAAAATATCAGTAATCGCCAAGAGCTCATAGACCACCTATAGCTCTCTTAGTTACCATATTTACTCATATGACCATATTTTGAACTTAGATATTTTGGCTTGTCCAGAAGCCATGTTTCAATAGACACTATCGAAAACTTAACGTTAAGATTTAATATCCAATACCTCAAAATATCCATATGATGATATTTTACTCTCATTTAATAAATGGAGCCATGATATCCATATTTATAAATGAAGTCCTCTATCGATTAGCAAATGAATACCACTAAACTATCAAGGATAGACTATGCTATATAATCGTACTCATTAATAGCTCAAATGATAACACTTGTAACCATAAGTCCATAATTTTTCTCAAGATTAAGAAAGACTCTCCGATTGTCCTCATAATGAAAACTTTTATCCACTAACGGTTTCTAGATAAAGTATTTCATGTTGATCCTATTCAATGCACCTAGTGCATTAGATTCTTTTACTCAAAGACACTTTGATGATTTTAGACTCACCATAACACATTTGATCTCACTTAAATGCTAGCAAAAGAATTTACAACTTTAACAAGGTAAAGGCGCCCAACCTTTATCTTAAGTTGTGAACATTACTCAAGACTATCTAAAGAATTGTGTCTACCACATACATATCCAGATGTACGAACAATTCTGTATATCTCATAGTCTTTTGACCTTATGATTATTTACTTTTGACAATTATAATAATTAAACTATAAATGTTATAAGATTTGTTAAAACAGAAATCACTTTATTAATATGAAAAGATTGTCAAAAACAATATTACACTCTTGCTATTAAGCATAATCCTAACACATAGTGAATAGAATAGGATAGGTTGTTGGTGGGTATATCAACCCCAATTGTGTAGGCCTTTGATTGTCACTAATCGATCCCACATTGACACCTAATCGGTTAGGCATTTTGGTGGGAAGTTGTTTGGTTTAGTACCCACGGCCAAACACACTTTCGAATGAGATCGGTCCTTGATTGTGGACCGTACATTAATGAAGCTATGTATAAATTGCCCAAAGTCCATTAGCTACTCCATCAATCCCCTAGATTTCTAATTAATTATGCATTCCATATATCTTATCTAGACTAGTTAGGTATTCTATTTTCCCTATCATTTACATTTACTTTACATGTTATGTTTGACGGTTTCTCAAACCTTACACTATTCAAACTACCATGATTTACTTTATTGCATTTTAGGCTAGTTAATTAATCCAACTAATTACTCTAATTCCCTGTGGAATGAATCCTTGCTTACCATTTTACTAATCTTTACATCCTAAGTGGATTTTCAAGTGGTGAAAATTGGTTTATAAAGTGAACTTATAAATAGCATTTTGTTGAGCACAAACGGTCTCATCAATTCACCGTGAGCCTTGTTACTAATAATCGTAAAGGGCTATCAAGGGGACCTAATGGACCCACAATTTTGAGCTCCAATAATAATTAGAAAAAATTATTTAAACTCTTTAATTAATATTTCACGATTATTAACCTCAGAGTTATTTCACTAAAAATCCGAGGTTACACTCTCGTAACTGTAGATATTTTACACAACCAAAATATCATTGTCCATCGATATAGTTATTTCTTATGGTATAATCCTCCACAAGTAGTTCATAATTAGAGCTAGGTCATATAATTAGAGATAGGTCATAAAGTCTGTTATACCTCTATAATTACATATTTTCCTTTAAGTACCATTGATTCTCTAATGAACAATTATATCCTTCCTTCGTTTATAGAAGAATGAGAGCGCTCTTAATCATTTAAGTCACGAATCAACCCTTTAGGAACTACTTCTCCACTTCTCGCAAGAATGAGTGGATTCCTCTATTACGTGCATACCTTCCCAGCCACAAGTCAAACCATGATTCCAAGATACAAAGTTATTGATCGGGAATGCAACTCCGATCTCACCCATGGTATGTTAAGAAACACAATCTAAATTGAAGGAGTCAGTAAGAAACTCAGGATTTAGATCACCCATATACAACCATCATTTGTCGATATATATATATATATATATGAATCTCTACATGAAACGGATCTTAGTGATAGATTCATATAGATCGTGGTCCAGTCCTATATGATCACATCATATAAGATGCCTCCATTCTCATATCACCATATGAGTAGTCTAGGATAAGACCACCGTACATTACGGAATGGACCGTAGCTGTAGATTAACCACAATTAAAGTACCCAGCTTTATTTGCTTTCTACGGACTCTTTAGATTGCATGTCTCAAACCGAATTCCTTTGTATATGACATTTATATACTCAGTTTAAGATTTACATCTAGCAATCTTGGATGTTTAGCACATAGATATAAACGTATGAGTCAAATTTATTGAATGAAAATACAACTTCTTTTATTAATGGGATTTATAACATTTATAATTACAAGCTTTAGGGTATAAATCTCAACAATAGGCGCGAAGTCTTCTCTAGTGATTTTCACAGTCGTGACTTCGTCATGATCCACCGCGAAAATGGGATCACGACTTTCCGGTGACGTTTGAGTTACCTTTGTTGTGGCTATTTTTCGTTATGATCAACCATGAAAATGGGACCGCGAAAAACAATCTTTGCAAAAATGATGTAGTTTTGCAAGATTCCTATAAATAGCCCAAGACACTTTCTTGTTTAAGAAGAACTTCAATTTTTTTTAAAAATTGTGAGCTTTATTGAGTTCTTAGAGAGAGGAAGGTTCAAGCAACTGGCTAGTCTCTTTTATGACTCTCGCAATAGCACGAGGTCGGAGAGTAGCACAATGGTGAATAAGATTCGTTCCCACAGGGACCGAGTGATCGATTACCAAAATCGATTAGCCTAATTGCTATTCAAACAATCGAAAAAAGGTTTTCAACTAATCAATTTAAACTAAATTAAACTAAATGATTAATTCTAATGCAATAATGAAATAACAAGAAATTAAACCCGAATGTGATAATATAAAGAGATATGCTAGGACTTGACTACACCCCACCCTATATTGACTTACGTTTTAGACTCAATTATTCACCCAAAACATACTCATGCAATTTATAGATTCATGCACCCTAATATTAACCTACAATCTTGGTCAAGTAGAATAGGTTACACCCAAAACATACCCAAGCTTATCTTTCGATTACTCGGAATGTATGAATGAGTTCATTAAGGATTTTGGTGCACTAACGAATCCTATACGTTAGCCTAAGTAGGTCTACTTTTCTAAACATGCATAGAGGGCATTTTATCGAACACGTGGTGTGCGTCTCCGGTCAGTATATAACACACCACAAGATTCATTCAAAAGGAGATCAATCAATTGAAAGCTTTAAGCACACTAAAATACCCATACAAATCACACTTGTATAAAATGAATAAACAAAGGTCAATACATATAAAGAGTCATGGGTGGGGTTTCATCAAATCCTAGCACTAAATGTTTAGCTCATATCACAAAATGTAGCCATACAATAAATATGCTCAAAAGAATACATGGCTATAATAAAGAAAATGAAAGAGAATAAAGTAATAGAAGAAACTATGTAGAGTAGCTCCTCCTCCTTTGCTCTTCCTCTTCCAAGCTCTTTCTTCAACTCTTTTTTGCCAAAAAGATGAAGTGATGGTGATTGTGGTAAAATGGAAGTGATGGGTGTGTTTGGATGTTAGGGAGTTATGGAAGTTAGATGGGTTGTGAAAGATGGAAGGTGAGAGTAAGAGGAATGTGTAAAGGTGAGGTCTTGGTGACTATTCTTGGGTTCTTTTTTGGTGAGAGAGTTCCCTTTTTTGGTTTAAAAATATCAAAGGTTTATATAGATGAATGAATTAGGTCAAGGGCAAGGAGGTAAAATCTTGATTTTTAACATATTTTGGGTAAAAGGGCGAGCTTGGGGCGACCTGGGGGTGATTTGGATGCTCTTGGTTGAAGAAAACTGTTGAAAACCCGAGAGATTAGCGACCTTGAGGGGCGAGCTGCTTGAGCTCGCCTTGGGCTCGCATCTCTCTCGGGTGAAGTTTTCCAGCTTCGCACACCGTTACAAAAATGGTCATAACTTTCTCTAGAGAACTCGGAATCGCAATCCGTAAAAAGCGTTGGAAAGTAGACTCGTGGGGCTTTCCGAAAATAGGTTATACAAAACGTAGTTCAATCGGAGGAGGGAGATAAGGCTCCCGAAAGTTGGAAGCTCTGCACTAAAATTTCCAATTTCAGCCCTTTAACCTCCAAAACTCTTCAATTATGCTCAACACCTTATTTTAGAGCATATAACCTACACAATGCTCACAAAATGCATTATATACAAAAAAAAACTCGACAACGAGTACAAAATCTAGGAAATGGGGACCTCAAATAGGTATGTAAATCATCCAATCAAATACCCCCAAACCTATCTTTTGCTCGTCCTCGAGCAAAACCAAAACAAACAAACAAACAAAAGAAAAATAAAACAAAAGAAAGTAAAAAAACATAAAGAAATAAAACGCACATGATAAGTCTTTTAAACCCCTAGGCGATCCCTAGTGGGACGAGTGAAGTCTCGTGAGGGTTTACAGTACGACACCCACAAACGTCTTTCCCGCTGAGCCAACTATAGACAGAGATGCAATAATGGTGAACCGAATTGAGACGCATGCATGCTAAGACCCCTAAGAAAAAGCTTGGGTTATACAAGCTAAGGTGCTACAACAAGAGAGATTGCAATTCCATACTTCTTAGTGAACAAAGCTTCAAAAAGCATCGAACACAAGAGTCTTATGATAGCATTTCGCCTCGACTCTATACCTTTCCGGATCTCTCTCATTTTACCACTCAGAACCTAGGCTCACTCAACTAACATATGCGGTTGGAAATTAAGCACAAGAATTTTCAAATTACATGCATATGACACATTTTGAAAAACCGCTAAAGCTTACAATCAAATGGACCACAAGAACGGATTCGAACATTAAGAACAAGAGCAAACACCATTTGATGCCTTCGTTAACAAGCTAAACTCCTCCTAAAGATCAATTAGGACTTCTTTAAAGTTCAACTGATGTTATGGTGAGATGGTGGTGGAGAGGCTAGGTGGGTATGGGATTATGGGCTAGCAACTGATTATGCTTTAACTTCTATTTTGGTACGCTCATCACAAATAAAGCGTCTAGGCATGAATTCTTCAATTAATCATCTTGTGCTCATTTTTAAGTTGCTTTATATTTTAGCAACTTTTACACTTTAGAGCTTAGAAGGCTTTTTGTGCTATTCTTTTTCTTTTGAGCACTTTTAATTTTTCATATATTTTGAGCCTTATTCTTTGCACAACTTACACATCTAGCCTGAGTACACGCTAATTTTACCCTTTTGGTTTCCCTTGAGCTTCATTTTAATATGATAACAAGCCATAATCGTAGCAAATGGGATGGTCTAGTGTTTATGTAAGATATGGTGATGTGTATGATATGGGAGGATATAGTGATGGGGTTTAGTGTGTAGGTCAACATAGATAGGACATTTAAGCACACACACAAGGCATGGGATGTGTTTAGGATATTTGTAGTGACTTAACACACATTGCCTACATCATCTCTATAGGTACGAGTTAAGCAAGCAAACAAAGGCAAAACCACGGTGATGCTCTTAAAATGGCGCTCTTTAATGTCCAAAGCATGGAGTGAGGTCCTTTTTAATTTATGCTTATTTATCTACAAGAAGAGTGTTTAAGATGAAACAATGAAAAAGCATACACTCATAAGGACGCTATTTAGGCTCTGGCCTCACACGGGTAGTCTCCACTAATGATCTAGACATCTTAAGCGTGATACCCAATTACTTAGACACTTTCGAGTCTGGTAGGGTGCGTGCAAGCAATGTGGTGTAGCTTTAACTAGCACAACCTTTGCTTAGACTCAGGGAATCAACACATGCAAAAATTGCTTCAAACAGCACAACCCAAAAGCATCTCATTAAAGCAAGCTAATGCTCCAAAATTTGGCTCAAAACAGGAGAACGGACAGAACAAGACTCTAAACACACACAATCATGCAAAAATTTGAAAAAAAATTTCACAAAAATAAGCACACGCAAAAATCAATCATGCAAAAATGGCCATAGAAAGGCCGCACCCCCAAACCAAAACTCACATTGTCCCCAATGTTGGAAACAAAAGAGTCCGACGTAACGGCGCGTACCTAACATGACACAAAACACAAAAAACACAATGCGAAAGGCCATCTCAACATAGAGGATAAAATTCCAAAAACTAGTGACTTTTGAAATCGACCTATGTCCTCTCTTTAGTGCATATTTTCAAAATTACTCAATAACGCTTTCTAAAATTTTGGCACAGGAAAATAGACATGAAAATGCACACTTTTCATTTAGAAAACATTTCAAAATTCAAATTTGAAAAGTGTGCAAACGGACGTCGAAAATGGTTCACGTGCAAATTTTCAAAACAGGGCATCGCCCATGACCTTTAGTCGAAGAAATATTCATAACTTTTGAACCCCCACCCAGAATTTTGCGTTCTTTATATCGTTGAAACCGTATCGAAAAATTGAAGAACACAGCGTGGACGAAATAATTTATTTCCTCACCAAACGGTACAGTTTAAATGAAACATTTGACCTCAAAATTTCAAAACAGGGCACTTTCGTAAAGGTCAAAGAAAGATTTGAAAAACTAAAAAGAAAAATGACTCAAATAATGAATTCACACCACCAAACCTAATATAAACATTGTCTTCAATTTTTATATGACATTGAGATGCATTGGACAATGAATAAACGAAGCATGAGAGGCAAGAACTCAAGACACAAACAACATAAACCTCCTAGGCACTAAACACAACTCAAACCATCTGCACACTTATTCTAAACAAAAATGTAAAAACAAAATA
This sequence comes from Acer saccharum, assembly GCA_030490815.1. Lineage (NCBI taxonomy): Eukaryota > Viridiplantae > Streptophyta > Magnoliopsida > Sapindales > Sapindaceae > Acer > Acer saccharum. Next base: position 12,409,209 of record CM059872.1, read on the forward strand.
AAAACAAATATAAACTAAGAAAAGAAAATGTACCTAGGTGGGCTGCCTCCCACCAAGCGCTTGGTTTAACGTCTCGGCTAGACGCATTACGCTCCTCTTATCAATCCGGATCAATGGTTGGTGCAACATCCTCGCCACCTTCCTTTCTCAACTTATGTGAGGCATAGAACATCCTCACACAAAATCCATTCAAAATTCTTGTTTGGCCCACCATGCATGATTTCTTCTTTTTGTCCCTTTTGTCCAATTTCTTCTCAATTTTATCTGGTGGAGTCACTTTGGTTTTGTTCATAACTCCATGAGAGTCCGGTTTGTGGACACCTTTCATCTTCTTTCTTGGGACATCTTGAACCACACAAGAATTCGACGGCTCTTTCGGAATGGCTTTTCTTGAAAATTCCCCTATGGGAGGATCAACAACCTCGACTAACAAGCACCTATCTACTTCCATCGGCCTCTTGGCCACCTTTTTCAAGTCAAACACCATATGCTCTTCTCCTACCCTCAATGTCAACTTGTCCTCTTTATGATCAACCAAAGCTCCACTAGTTTTCAAGAATGGCCTCCCAAGGATCAATGGGACTTCAAAATCTTCTTCCATTTCCAAGATTACAAAGTCAACCGGGAAGTAGAATTTTCCCACTTTCATCAAGACATCTTCTAAAACTCCGTGTAGGTGCTTGATAGATCGATCCGCTAATTGAAGAGTCACTCTTATAGGCTTCACTTCACCTATTCCTAGCTTTTTGAAAACTGAGTAAGGCATCAAGTTGATGCTTGCTCCTGAATCTATTAAAGCACTCTCAAACTTCACATGACCAATGGTGCATGGGATTGTGAATTTCCCGGGGTCCTTTAGCTTAGGTGGGAGCTTGTTTTGTAGGATTGCACTACACTCTTCCGTTAATGCCACCGTCTCGAATTCTTCTAGTTTCCTTTTGTTGGAAAGCAATTCCTTGAGGAATCTCACATAAGTAGGCATTTGGGAAAGTGCTTCGGCAAATGGGATGTTGATTTGAAGTTTCTTAAATATCTCTAAAAACTTGCCGAAATTGTGAGCATCCTTATGTTTCCTCAACCTTTGCGGGTATGGTATGGGAGGAACATAGGCTTTGACTTGGGGTGGTAGAGGGTCATTTGATGTGGTAGGCACGTTATCATGACTAGAACTCTTCTTTTCTTCTACAACCTCTTCTTCTTCTATACCCTCTTATTTAACAACAACTTCTTTTCCCATCCCAAAGTTGTCCGGTAACTCAACCTCTTTTCCACTTCTTAACGAAATGGCATTGCATTGCTCTTTGGGGTTGACCACCGTGTTGCTTGGTAGTGCCTCTTGTTGCCTCCCTTGGATTGCCCTTGCCAATTGCCCGACTTGCGTTTCCAAGTTTTGGATTGAGGCTTGTGAATGTTGAGCAACTTGGTCAATCTTCGTGTCAAGCTTCCTCAAAGCTAAATCTTGGGTCTCCATTATATTGTCCAACTTACCCATATACTTAGAGAACATTTCCTCTAGGTTAGACTTTTTCTCCACTTGGTTATTTGGGGCTTGGTTAGGGTAGTTTTGTTGGTGAGGTTGTGGGAATCCGGGGGGTTGTCTTTGGTTGAGGTTTTGTTGTTGTTGGGGTTGGTTGTCCTTCCATGACAAGTTTTGGTTGTTTCTCCATGGCGGGTTATATGTGTTTTGGTAGGGGTTGTTTTGTGGATTTTGGTTGGCATGGTGTTGTTGAGGTTGGTTTTGGAAGTTTCGGTTGTAGTTTACAAAGGAAACTTGTTCTTGTGAGTTTGAAGCAAACGGGTTTCCAACTTGACAATCCATGCTCGAATACGGCCCCAAACACCACTCACATTGAGCCACTTGCACATTACTCGACCCCGCACTCATCTTGTTCATTTGATTTTGAAGGGCCACTATTTGATAATTTTGACTTGCTAATTGAGCTTGAACACTTGTCCTTTCATCCACTTCTAACACACCCGGAATCTTCTTCGGTACTTGCCTTTGGCTTCCCCAATGGCTATTGTTAAATGCCATTTCCTCTAGAAGGTCACTGGCCGTATCCATTGATTTGCTCATTAATGAACCTCCAGCAGCCGCATCAACTAAATTCCTTGTTGACACCGTGAGCCCTTGGTAGAAAGCTTGCAAAGTTTGCCATTTTGCAAGGCCATTGTGTGGACATCTCCTTTGAAGCTCCTTAAACCTCTCCCAAGCTTCATATATGCTCTCATTCTCAAATTGTTGAAATGAGAGGATCTCATTCCTAAGACGAGCGGCCTTCCCTGGTGGAAAATATCTATTCAAAAATGCTTGGGCCAACTGATCAAAGGTAGTGATCGAGTTTGGTGGTTGGGAGTTCAACCATATCCTTGCGTCGTTTCCCAAAGAAAACGGGAACAACTTCAACTTGATAAACTCATCGAGCATCCCGTTGTACTTGAAGGTGTCGCAAATCTCGTTGAATTTCTGAAGGTGTAGGTTCGGATCGTCATTCACCAAGCCATTGAATATGCAAGTAGTGCCAATCATCTGAATAATGGACGGCCTAATCTCAAAAGAATTTGCTGCAATTGTTGGCTGGCGAATGGATGACTGGTGCAACTCGACTCTAGGCATTGTATAATCCCGTAGAGTACGCTCATCTCCAACATGAGGTAACCCTTCTTGCACTGGATTGGCTTGAGGAGGCAATTCCCCTTGATTTTGATTTGCCACATTTGGCACTCCCATGTGCCCTAGTTGTGCATTCTGATCACCCATCTCTGCTCTTCTCCGAGCTTCGCGTTTATTTCTTCGAGCTATCCTTTCAATCTCCGGATCAAAGTTCAAGAAGTGAAGATTTTGGCTCCTTGTTCGTGGGTGCATGCAAGAGCAATGGTACCTATCAAGAAAAACAAACAAACTAAATTAAAAGGTTCAAATTAGCAATAAACTAACTAGTATCGATATCAATCATCCGCTCAATCCCCGGCAGCGGCGCCAAAAATTGGCTAGTCTCTTTTATGACTCTCGCAATAGCACGAGGTCGGAGAGTAGCACAATGGTGAATAAGATTCGTTCCCACAGGGACCGAGTGATCGATTACCAAAATCGATTAGCCTAATTGCTATTCAAACAATCGAAAAAAGGTTTTCAACTAATCAATTTAAACTAAATTAAACTAAATGATTAATTCTAATGCAATAATGAAATAACAAGAAATTAAACCCGAATGTGATAATATAAAGAGATATGCTAGGACTTGACTACACCCCACCCTATATTGACTTACGTTTTAGACTCAATTATTCACCCAAAACATACTCATGCAATTTATAGATTCATGCACCCTAATATTAACCTACAATCTTGGTCAAGTAGAATAGGTTACACCCAAAACATACCCAAGCTTATCTTTCGATTACTCGGAATGTATGAATGAGTTCATTAAGGATTTTGGTGCACTAACGAATCCTATACGTTAGCCTAAGTAGGTCTACTTTTCTAAACATGCATAGAGGGCATTTTATCGAACACGTGGTGTGCGTCTCCGGTCAGTATATAACACATCACAAGATTCATTCAAAAGGAGATCAATCAATTGAAAGCTTTAAGCACACTAAAATACCCATACAAATCACACTTGTATAAAATGAATAAACAAAGGTCAATACATATAAAGAGTCATGGGTGGGGTTTCATCAAATCCTAGCACTAAATGTTTAGCTCATATCACAAAATGTAGCCATACAATAAATATGCTCAAAAGAATACATGGCTATAATAAAGAAAATGAAAGAGAATAAAGTAATAGAAGAAACTATGTAGAGTAGCTCCTCCTCCTTTGCTCTTCCTCTTCCAAGCTCTTTCTTCAACTCTTTTTTGCCAAAAAGATGAAGTGATGGTGATTGTGGTAAATGGAAGTGATGGGTGTGTTTGGATGTTAGGGAGTTATGGAAGTTAGATGGGTTGTGAAAGATGGAAGGTGAGAGTAAGAGGAATGTGTAAAGGTGAGGTCTTGGTGACTATTCTTGGGTTCTTTTTTGGTGAGAGAGTTCCCTTTTTTGGTTTAAAAATATCAAAGGTTTATATAGATGAATGAATTAGGTCAAGGGCAAGGAGGTAAAATCTTGATTTTTAACATATTTTGGGTAAAAGGGCAAGCTTGGGGCGACCTGGGGGTGATTTGGATGCTCTTGGTTGAAGAAAACTGTTGAAAACCCGAGAGATTAGCGACCTTGAGGGGCGAGCTGCTTGAGCTCGCCTTGGGCTCGCATCTCTCTCGGGTGAAGTTTTCCAGCTTCGCGCACCGTTACAAAAATGGTCATAACTTCCTCTAGAGAACTCGGAATCGCAATCCGTAAAAAGCGTTGGAAAGTAGACTCGTGGGGCTTTCCGAAAATAGGTTATACAAAATGTAGTTCAATCGGAGGAGGGAGATAAGGCTCCTGAAAGTTGAAAGCTCTGCACTAAAATTTCCAATTTCAGCCCTTTAACCTCCAAAACTCTTCAATTATGCTCAACACCTTATTTTAGAGCATATAACCTACACAATGCTCACAAAATGCATTATATACAAAAACAAACTCGACAACGAGTACAAAATCTAGGAAATGGGGACCTCAAATAGGTATGTAAATCATCCAATCAGCAACCACTTGTGACTCTCTATCCCCATTCATGTGCATCTAGGACATCATCAAGCATGGTTCATGTTTGCATCATCACTAGGTAGGTAAGAACATAATTCCATTTCATTTATTGTTCTTCCTTTTTTTTTGTTTACCTAGACATCATCTTTCTTGCTTTATCATTAAGGTTTGGGTGATTGTAGGGGTTAGCTAATAACTAGGATTGTTAGGTTTCATTATTCACAACTAGTTAAGCATTTAGTGTTGTCTAACACTCATTTGCATTTGAGCATTGTTACATGTTCACATAGATATTTATTCTCTTCATTTAATGTAAGTTTTGTGGCTACATGTGGTAGTTGCAAGAGAAGTCTTACAACCAAAGGGTTTGTTGGCAAGCATTGTCAAAACCCACTATTAAAGGCCTGTGGGTAGAATAGGTTGAATTACGATCATTGAGAAGAGTGATGTGGTGTCAACTTAGGATGTAATCAAATATTCAAATAGTGGGCTTTCTATGACTAAGTGGCTAGCGAGGCTAGTTACGTGGTTTTTTCCCAGTTGGAGAGTTTCCCCCAAAAATCAAGTGTTCATTTATATTCCGTAATTTACTTGTTTTTTATTTTTTGTGTTGGTTTTTGAGTTTAATATTGATTAATCGAAACGTTGGTAATATAATCGATTAACAACCCATTTAGAGTTATTTAGATACATTTAGAGTTATTTTCAACCATTACAAATATTTATTGGAAAAATATGAAACAAATTATAGGTGTGTACAATATTAATCTAAGGAGGTGAATAGATTTTAACTAATTTTATCCAATCTTCATGTAAGTCAAGATTACGAAAAAACCCTAACTAGTCAATATAATATAGCAAGTGTAATAGGTGCGGAATATTAAATAACACTTGATATTTACGTGGAAACCCTCACGAGAAAAACCACGGGTTGGTAAGTGTGCCACACTCGAACCTCAAATCCACTAATGATAAGATGAGTTCAACCTAATCTCGGTATAACTCACAACCACTACCTAATCTCAGTGTAAGTGAACCTAGTTCAATTGCTTGTGATTTAAGCAACCTAATCCCGGAAGCAACACAAGACTTTGTTCTCATAGAAGAGATAATAAAACCTATGTGAATATATGAAATATCCAAACTGCAATTTACAGCTAGGGAATCCTATATGCTTATCTAGGATGATAATATTGCAATTAAAACAATCCTAGATATAAATAGCTAAATGACATGTCATAAAGCTTAGCTAAACATAGATTAAATAAACCCAGATAGCTATCACAATACAACACTCAATCATATCAACACAACAATCTCTATCTTGAATATTAAAAATTAATCTAAGAACATGCAAGTAATTAAAAAGATGCCTTGATGAATAAAACACTAATTATATATGATAATAGTGAAGAACTTACCAAAGCAAGTGTGTTGATGAAAGACCCATGCAAGCAAGCATCCTAGATATGCTAGAAGATGCTAGATGAAATTTAATGCATATGAAAATGGTATTGAGTGTTTAAATGAGCAATCTTGATTGCCTTTTCTCTCACAAATCTCTCTATAGACTTTAGGGTTCTTGTATTGAAAGAGGTAGGTTCAGAGAGATGAGAAAGTGATGTATTTATAGACATCAAAAACAGAGCATGTGAAAAGACAAGTTTACCCTTGAAAATGCACGATTGGCGGTTTCATTCGGCGGCCAGGCCACCGAACATAACCATCGAAATAAACCCGAGAAGAATAAAGCATCATCGACGGTTTCATTCAGCGGTTACCAAACCACCGATTCAACCGCAGAATCAAACCCGAGAGATAAAATCAATCAGGTATGATCGGCAGTTTTGAATAGCGGTTGTGGCCGTCGATCATAACCGTAGAATCACTCCAGAAACTTCTGGACTCAAACAACGGTTTTATTCGGCGATCATGGTTGACGATCAAACCGTTGATTCACCAAAAGTGGTGAAACCAAAGGAGAAGCCAAGGGCATTCTCTGTAGGTGGTCTTCACGCTAAACCAAGCACACATTCGTGCACGCGCGGACATTTCCAAACATTTTTGGGAAACAAATTACAAGACACAAAAACACATAACAAGATACAACAATCAAAGTGCAAGTGTGAAATGTGACATGTGAAGAGAATGCACACAAATGCAAGTATGCTAAGTGTGTGTGTGCAATCTAAATCTCTTCAAAGAAAACTAAGCACTAGAGATACACCTTTGGAGTGTTTGTCATCTTGAGGTCTTGAAAGGGCCTTTGAGCTAGATCCCCAATCACCTAAACTATCCTTACAATCAAACTCCAACATGTGGTTTGTCCATGAAATAAGTCAATCAATAAATGGGAACCTTATAAAATAGTTCTTGTTAAAATATAAAGTATTTAAATACAAATTTTATTTAAATGATTTAATTTAATTCCGGTATTACAATGATTATGTTGAAAAAGATAATAATGAAGATTGAAGAGTTTATATATATATATATATATATATATATATATATACATATATAATATATATACATATAGAGAGAGAGAGAGAGAGAGAGTCATAAAGGATCCTTTATTTTAATTTCTGTAAGAACATTGATGAAATCACATCTATTTTATGAATTTTGATCTGATTTTTTTTTTTTTTTTTGATGATAAGTTCATTGAAATCTACCTATGAATAAAATTTGAGAATTTTTCAAGTACTAGAACTATATATATATATATATATATTAATTTTCCCATATATTTTGCACATCTTTCTGATGCCTTCATATTTAACAAAATCGGAATAAATAGTTCTAGTGCTTAAAAATTTTCAAATTTTATTTGCAAGTAGATTTCAATGAATTTATCATCTACAAAAAAATTCAGATAAAAATTTATAAAAATTAATATGATTTCATCGATATATATATATATATATATATATATATATATATATATATATATATATATATATTCATGAACTTTGAATATTAAAATAGAGTAAATATATATACAACCGGGGTCGCAGCACCGCCGTGGCCCCATAGAAGAAAAAGAGAAAAAAACACGTGGGCCCCATGTATTTATTACGCGGGTCCCATGTGTTTTTTCATTTTTTTCTTCTACAGGGCCGTTGCAACCCCGGTTCTATGTAGCAAAGCCCATTAAAATAATACTTCAACACACCAAATGAACAAACATGTAATAAAGAAAATATGACAAAAAAAAAGTTAATATTTATATTTGATTGTCATATAATTATATATCATTTGTTGGAAATTGGCTCGTATTCCCATGTGATCCAGATGAAATTCAACTGAGCGGAAGTGGTCCAAAAGGTGTCTGTGTAAAGCTTTTCGAAAAATGCGTGAGAGAAACCAATTAGTTATTTTGAAACCAAGTAGTGTATGAGAGAAGTCATGTAATTACTTTGGGACCAAGTGGTGTGCTAGAGAAGCCAAGTATATTTTGGCTCCAAGAAAATGACCTAGGCTCCAAGTACTCAAAATATATTAATATGGTGGCTATGCTTGGAACACTTGGAGTGGAGAGATACCTGCAAACATCAAAGAGTGGGTGAATCCAATGAGTGAGATCCTAGAGAGATCCGGGTGGAAACCTAGGGGATATCCAGGGGCGGAAGACCCAAGGAATATCCGGGAAAAAGATCTAGGGGATCTTCAGGGAACACTTAGAGGATCTTCAGGAGACACTCATGGGGGACCTAGAGAGAGCTATGAGCTTAGAGCTTGGTTGAAAGCTCGGTTATGAGCTTGGAGCTCGGTAAGGCTCAGATATAATTGAGGTTTTAGGTTTGAGAGAGAATATTGAGTGTGTACTATGTAGTTGTAACAATTTTCTACATAATGGATATTTCTATCGATCTCGTCGTACTAACGGCCGTGGTTTTTCCCTGTTTTGTGTTTCCACGTAAAAAGCTTGTGTTGTGTAATTGGATGCTTCTCTCCATCGTATTTTTGTGTTTAGACATTATTTGATTGGTGGTGTATATTAGGCATGCGCTTTGAAAATATATATGCAGTGTGTCTAAACAACCTAGAGGGGGGTGAATGGGTTATTAATCCAATTAGTTACCAATTTTTCAGATTAGTCAATATTACAAAAATAACCCAATTCAATGAAACACAATCAACATAATTTAAAGTGTGGAAAACAATAAATAACACGTTGATTGATTTACGTGAGAAACCCTCAACAGGGAAAAACTCATGAGCTATTCTGCTAGCTACACACGGTCCTCAAATCCACTATATGTAATGACGTAATTAAAGTGAGGAAAACAATAAATAACACGTTGATTGATTTACGTGAGAAACCCTCAACAAGGAAAAACTCACAAGCTATTCTACTAACTACACACGGTCATCAAATCCACTATATGTAATGATATTTACAACCTAGGTTGACCTCTAGTCACACCATTCTCGGTCACTAACCCACCACTACTACCCCCATGCCTTTTATAGTGATTATAGACCAAAGATGCTTGAGCACTATACACCGATAGTCACAAGACTTAACTGTCAATGAAGAGATCAATAACTTATGTGAATATATGATGATATCCAAACTGCAAATAATGCTAGGCTACACTAAATGCTTATCTTGGAATTTAAGATGTTAATGTGGAAAATCCTAGATATCAATATGTCTATATGAATGCTCATAAAGACCTAAACAGATGAAGACATGCAAGTCTAAGACCTAGTCATCAAACAAAGCCAAATCAACACTAAAATGTCATTAAAACATGGCAAGGACAATAAATATGCAATTAACAAATGCAATCAAGGAGTCTTACGCATCAATGTCGAAATGCAACGCATAGAGACTTAGCTAGAGGCTAAAATGGTCCTAAGTGCTAGCTATCAAAATACCAACGATCTCAACCAACAATTAAGAACACAAACATACTCAAAACTTGCTTAATCAAAGAAACATGCAATTAGTCAACATAGTAATTGCTAATCCTAAGCAAGATGAACAAATAGACAAGCTATAGGTTCTAAAACATGTTCAACTTACAAGGATGTGAAAGCATGAAGACCCATGAGAAGATGATGCTTGAAAGATGCTAAATGCACATGGGGTTTGTGTTTGGTTGAGTAAAAATCAATTCTTGGAGCTTCTCTCGCTAAGGATTTAATTTCTCTCTTTAATAATCTAAAAATCTAAGCTTTAGGTCAACCAAGAAGAGAAAGCAACATATATATAGAAGCCCTAAAGTGAAACGGCATCGTTTTGGCAAACAGGCTGTAAAAACGCGTCAGACCTCTGTGCGTGCGTCGGCACGGACAGGGTGTCCCAATCGCAGTACGCATGCATGGAAGCCCTGGAGAGCTCCGTTGTAGGGACAGCCGTGGAGGCAGGTGCACCAACCGTGGTACCCTACGCGTGAAACCCACTGGGTTCTACCGCTGTGGGTGTCACGGCATAGGCAGGTTCACTAGGGGTGACCTACACTATGGTAAGAGTTTAAAACTATTTTCCCGAACTCTCAAACACACCTAAACTATATGAATTATGTGCAAGTGTGAAGTGAGTAAATAACATGCATGGAAATACATATAATCATGAAAAATCACCAAGCATGTGACACACACAAAATATGCAAGATATGAAGATGCATAAGTGTGATGATAAAGCATATAAGCACACAATTAAGAGAAACACAAATGCAATCATTTTTTATTTTATTTTTTGAAAAGGCAAAATGAAAGTGAGTGTGTGAAACTAAATCTCTTCAAGGCAAGTCAAGTGATTTACTTTTCGCTCTTACTCTTGAAGTCACGTTGGGAAGTCCGGAAACTTGCCATCGAGGATCTAAGCTACCCATTACAAACTCATCCCCAAATGTGGTTTGTCATGAAATAAGCTAATCAAAATGAAGAACTTACACGCTTCCACGTCAAACTTTTCCCAAAAATTGCATATATAATATATCTCACATTTCAATTACACGACAATTAATGAATTAAATATATAATTTAAAATTAAAAACAATTATTAAGTTTTCAATAATGCCATTTTGCCTAATTTTGTGCCTACATGATGTGGATCCTGGATTTATCTATATTAGAATTGGATAATTGAAATCATTGGGTTTTAGTGATGCCATATCTTTTGAGCTCCAAATTTGGGCACAAATTTAGGCAAAATAACATTACTCTTAAGTTTTTTATTTAAGAAATTGAGTATGACCCTAACAAGCCACATTTAGAACGTGCCCATTTGGGCCACATTCGGATCGTGCTTTTTGCATGCCGTGTCAGCCCAATACGCAACACAACTCAAACTAACACACTAAAGGAAGTGGGTCGTGCTTTGGCACGATCCAACAATTCTCATGTTGTGCTGTGTCGTGCTTGTACGGAATCGTGCAATGTCAGGCCATGCTTAGGCTGGTCCAACCCAATTTACATGATTGAATGGCCCCATTAGTGGTCCATAATGACTACTTATTTCCCAATATTAATTACCATCAATCAACCACACCGTTTTGTTCAGGTTTATCTGTAATTCTTTTTTCATGCTAATTAAAAATGGTGTTCATCAATGAATTCCACCGTGTATAATAGATAGCTAGAGAGATATGGGTTAGATTTTATTTTAATTCCCAAGCCTTTACTCAAATAAATAATAAATTAGTGGACAAATATCAATAATTAGATACAAGAAATATATAGTAGACTTCATGGGTTAATTTCCCTCTTCTTTTAGAGTGTGTTTGGTAGGGAGGAAAGAAAATAGGAAGGACAGAAAGATTTAGAGAGATAGAAAACATGAGGAAAAGAAAGAAAAATAATTTTCCCTTGAACTGTTTGGTAAATAGAAAGGAAAGAAGAGATCTTTTATTTCCTTTATTTGGTATTGTTGAGGAAAAGACAAAGGATAGAAAATCTTTTTTATCAATTTTACTATTTTAGCCTTACATTATAGCCTGGGCTTGTGAGAGGCTTAAAAAAGATGGGCAAATTTGTAATTTCAATTAAACCCAAAAATCATTCCCTCTTTTCTCTCCATTTTCCATCCACTTTTGGGAGAATTAAAATTAGTGGGTCCCACGTACCCATAAATTTGTCATTTTTCTCTCATACCAAATAGCATACTTTCCCATTTTCTTCTCCCGTTTCCCTCCACCCTTTTCTTTCCTCTCCCTTTTCATCCCTACCAAACACACTCACAATTGTGGTCAGCTAGCTAGAATATGCATGGGAGGGACATGATGATGATGATGCGTACATATATTGGTGTTGGTTGTGTTTGTGTATGCAATAAAAATTAAAATAGAATAATAATTTTCTTTTCATCACTTGCCATGCATCTAATTCGATCTTAGCCAAAACATGCCCTTGCTTGCAATTAGTATTGTAATCTCTGGTCCATTCGTTTTTTTCTAAAAGCTGAATAGTCTTAAATTTTATTAAAGACCGAATAGACGAATAGTTAGGAAACCTCTTTTTTGTTTATTTATTTTTATTGAATGTTGACACCAATAAGGTCAATAATTTATCGAAATCTAATGAGATCAACCACTATAAACACGGTCTGAAATGTAACTCTCATTCCATAAATTAAATAGTTTGACCATACAAATCACATGCAACACCGTAGAAATTTTATAATTCTGAGAAAAAAATTGAACTATATATATATTACTCGAAGATACAATATCTTCTTTAGTTTTGAAGGTATGACACTCATTGATATTAACTTAGTTTTCAAATACAAATAAATTCCTAACATATTCACATTGTATTTTAAAGGAATTGGGATCCTCTCCTTGGTCATTGTTTTTCCTTGGCATTCTTTAAGTGTAATTCAAATATCAAGTTGCATGAGAGAGAGAAAAGTGAACCAATCTTGACCATGTATTTTGTATTTTGCTTAGGTGTCATTGGATTATAGAAAGTCAAGGAAAAACAAGCCTAGGAGAGGATCTTGATCCATTTTAAAGAGAATAAAAATAGACTGAAGCTTTCAATTTTTCGTATATATTGATCAACTTTGTAATAATTAGTGTTCTTGATAATAATTGTATAGTGCAGAGTGTAGAGCAGTTAAATCATGTTCATTTTGTGAAAGCAAAATTGCCTGGAACTTTTGTAACAAAAGATTGTGGGAGACAGACAGATAGAAAACCTATTCAACAATGAAGATGTTTTTTCTTCAATAATAATACTATTAATTATCAGTGAATTGAATAATATATTCACAGGATTCAAATGGATCCCTACATGTTCTTATCATTTTTTAGGACGTACCGCTTGCTTTGTGTTAGGGTTATTATCAATTTAGTCCCTAAATTTTAGGCAAAGATCAAATTTTTAAATGTCTTTACTTTTTTAGGACCCATGGTCCTTTACTATTCAGAAATGCATCAAATAGGTCATTTTGACTCTAATTTTGACTGTCAAACTTGATAAAAAATACAAATTGACCATTTTACCATTTGTATTTAATTACTGAATTAGAATGACACTTTTACCCTCCAACCTTTTACAATTTGATAAATTTATCATTTTGAATTGTTTAATAAAAAATTGACATGTGTTACAAAGCTTATTTAAGAAAAAAACAATTAAATAAAAACAAAAAATAATGTCATAAAAATATTACAATCTTTTAATAAAAAAAACATATAAATGATCTCCACCATCAATCTCAAGATGGATGGTGGAGATTAATGGAAACAAAAACAAAAACAAAAACAAAAACAAAAACAAAAAAAAAAAATTGAAAAGGTAGAGAACCAGATTGGATCTTCATCAAAGGAGAGAAATCTCATTCGATGGAGATCTCATTCGATGGAGATCCAAGCATCTATATCTCTCAAGATGGACTTGAGTAACAAAGATGGAATCATCTCCATCGTGGTCGATAGAGATCGTTCGATCTCTAATGAAGAAGATCTGGGCCTCCTTCGTTGGAGATCGAACTCCATCGTGGTTGATGGAGTCTCCATCGAAGCTCCTTCGATAGAGATCTCTCTATTGAAGGAGCTTCGATGGATTGATGATCTCCATCGAAGTAGATCTAGGTCTCCTTCGATAGAGATATAGATCGGAGGAGATCCATATTGGATCTCATCCTTTACAACTTCTTTTTTTTTTTTTTTTTTTTGCATTTTTTTTATTCTCTTAATCTCCAACCATCCATCACAACGATGAACAGTTGGAGATATTTTAATATATATATATATATATATATATATATATATTAAAATTTATGTATTTTTTTTTAATTTATAAATTTATTTTGTATTAAATAAAATTATTTTTATTTTTATTTTATTGACACGTGACAAGTTTTTATGTTAAAAGATAAAATAAAAAAACCCCTAGAACCGTTAAGTTTGACTAACGGTTAAGTAAAAGAATGACCTATTTAATGCATTTATGAAAAGTAAAGGACCATGAGTCCTAAAAAAGCAAACACGTTTATAAAATTGATCTTGCCCCAAAACGTAGGGATTAAATTGATAAAAACCCCTTTTTATTATTATCATAACCGTGAAGACAAAATAGAGGTCTTTTTTCTGCATCTATTGATCTATGAATTTAGACTAAATAGAGGTTTTTTTGTTATTACTAATGGGCTACACAACTCAGTTTAGCACACTACATTGCAATAAGTCGGGCGTGTCGTGCCTTACACAGAATTATGCTGTGTTGGTCCGTGTCTGGCCAACCCCACCCAACCCAATTTACATGATTGGATGACCCCCATTTGTGGTCCAAAATGCCTACTCATTTCCCAATATTAATTACCATCAATCAACCTCAGTAGTCAGTACCTCACCATTTTATTTGGGTTTATTTGTAATTCTTTTTTCATGCTAATAGCCTAATACATAGCTAGAGAGATAAGGGTTTGTTTGGTTGGGCTTTTGAAAAACGTCTATTCGTAAAAAGTATACTTGTAGTAGATCTAATTGAAATAGACTTTTGAAAAAAAAAATATATAGTTGTTTGGTTGGTAATTAAAAAAAACACTTTTATAACAGTAGATCGTTTGGTTGTAAAATCTCAAAAAGTCTGCTGAGATAATAAATTACTGAAAAGGGCATATTATTTATTCACTCTAAAAAAAATTGAACTTAAAAGATTTTCTACATGTTAACTACATTTTCTATTGCACAATAATAATAAAATTCAAAACTTTCACCATATAAACTTAAAAGATTAAAATAATAACAAAAAATATTAAATTTTCAACAAAGTTGAAGCATTGTCAAAGATTAAACAAAAGGAAAATGATCAATATCTCATACAAAGGTAAAAATTTAAACGGAAAAAAATTCAAAATTAAATAAGTTATCATTGAAGCATGAGAAGAATCGTAATACTATCACGTTTTTTGTCTATTTCACGATTAGGACGCATGTCACTCCTCGTAAACATCTTGAGTAACATTCTCTTCTTCATCATCACTTGGTAGTTTATCCTCATTGTCATCATATAATATTTGTGAAAAGCCAAAACTAGCAAAAAAAAAAAAAAAAAAAAAAAAAAAAATTGAATTTAAGAAATATATATATGATTTTACGGAACAAAAATCAATTTTTTTTGGAGTCAATTGTGGGCTCCTTTGGCTTTGTGAGTTGTCACTGGCTGTATTGTTTACAATACAAGAAATAAGATCTCAAATTGTTATATCATTTATTGAGATAGTAATTATTTGACTCTCTTCCTCGAAAATTATTTTGGTGAAACCCTGTGATATTAGAAAAATTTTCTAAGTATAAACTTACGATCTCAGACTCTTAGAGATGATCATCAGTTTTTTCGAACGATTCAAAGCTGTTATTAATTCTCTTTTTTTTTTATCAACAATAAATCATTGAAGTCTGCATGTTTTATTTCAAGAATTAATGCTTGTAAAAGTCTAGTTATTTGATGCCAAAATTTACATTAGTCATTTGAAATATGACACCGTAAAGAAGAAAACACAAGTCCCAAATACTCAAGCTACTATACGATAAACCCTGACAAAATAATCCAGAAAAAAAAAACGAAAAGGAAATTCAAAACTCAAAACTTCATATGACAATAATCAAACAACTTGGTAATATGAATATACAAAAACATGGACAGTATTTCAAAACTTTTGACAAAAAATAAAGTAATCAAAAGCATTAAAAAGAAATTAAAAAAAAATTGAATCAAAGCCAGTAGAACAAAAATAAAGATAAACAAATAAACAATAAAAATAATAATGAAGAAATATTATACATACCAATCTTCCAGTACGTGTAGAGCAAAGAAAATAACCTATATGTAGAGAGTAAAGAATAAAGAATATAAAAAGGTTCTAGGATTTTATTTTAATAAAGGTATTCCATGTCAATAATAAAAAATTAGGGATATATAAGTCAAATACTTCCTTTTTTAAAAGGTCTATTTAGAAAAGCTCATAAGGAGATGCTTTTGCCTAGTAGAGGTTTAAACTCTACTAGCCTCTACTGAATTTAAAATAGACAATTTCAAAAGCTCAAACAAACAACATTAAAAAACTCAAGTAGAGGTTCGTAGACCTTTTGAGCCAGTGGAAAGCCCAACCAAACAAGCAGTAAATACAAGATGATCAATTCTATGGAATATAAAATTCTTTCGTGTTATGGAAATTTATCAAAATAGGAAATTTAACACATTATGATAGGATTTATGTGAATGAGTATTAATTTAGTAAGTTTTCTCAATTACAAAATTACAAGAATTTAACTAAATTTATTTTATGAGTGGTGCTATTGGCACACCCCCTATTGATCTATTTATGTTTCACTTGTTTAAATTTTAATTTAATTAAATAAAGTTAAATGTTTTTACTAATTTATTTTATTTATTTCCAAAATTACCCTTTATCTCTATTTTACTTATTTTTTCAAACTTAATAAACACATCTCTAATATCTCTATCTATCTCAAATCTCTTTATCTCCGGTCTCGTCTTTCTCTCACCTTTCATGAACGAATTTTTTTTCTTCTTATTTCTTTTTTTTAGTGTTTTTTTTTTTTAACATCAAGCTTTATAGAAAAGGTCAAGAAGTCACAAGACAAAAAACAAACAAACAGTCCCAATTAAAGAGCAAAGAACAGAACAACCCAAGACAAAACACACACAGAGAAGAAAAAAAAAAAAATGAAACAACCCACAAACAAAACAAAACAAGAAGCAAAGAGCAAGTATTTATTTTGGTTATCATCATTTCACTTTTAGATTCTAAAAGAGTAATGAGATTAAATAATAATCAATATTTCATCTGTCTAATGCACCCCAAGTGTTTGATTTATTGTTTAAATAAGATCCAGTACAAGTATTTTTAGGGTTTAAGAGTTATGAAAAAAAAAATTCAAAAAAAGGATTAAAAGAACAATTTTTTTTTTTTTTTAAAGGAGTGTGGGGTTATATTAGATTTACTTTATATAATTTTTTTTTTCCTTAAATTATATGCTGTCTCTTTTAGTAATTTTGATAAAGGAAAAAAATAATACTAAATAATTAAAAAAGTGGGACATAAATAGATCAGTAGGGGGTGTGCCAATAGCACCACTCTTATTTTATTTATAAAGAAAATGTTAACGAGTGTCTTATAACAAACGTTAAGAATCGAAAACGTGAATAAAAAGTAATATATTTTTTTCAAGACACAAGTTTTGCATTGATGTATCAATGAAAGGATAAATATGAATTATTTATTTAAGTTTTTGGTTATCATCATGTCTCCTTATGATATCAATAACTCAACAGAACTATTTATTTATATAATATATAAATGGTAATGCTAATCCTCATAGCGTCACGTATCGTTCTAAGAGAGCTTTGGACTTAAATGATATATATTCATTTCTATTTATATATCTATATATAATCTTCTATAATTGAACTAGTAATTGGTTATTTTATTTTTTTTTTTAACATAACCATTAATTAGTTGTTTTGTCTATTATTATTATTATTATTATTATTATATCTCATCAACCTGGACATTTTTATACTCCTTAATTTCAATATTTAAAGTCTTGCATTAATTTCCTTATTAGTTTTGTAATTGGAATTAGAAATAATGAAACACCAAAACCCCATCATATTCTTCTTTAAATCAGACTTTAAGTTTTATCAATTAAATCATCTAATCATAATATGCCTATCACAATCTTTACTCAAAGTCCATTCCTCTTCCTGATCAATTTTCTCTATAAAAACCATAAAAAAATATCACATTTTTTTCATCCCATTTTGTTGACTCTCTCTCACAGACAAACTCAAAATACCCAAACGGTGGGGAATTGGATGATGTTGGGTGGTGAAAGTAATTTTTACATATTTTTATTTATATTTGGTTGAATAATTTTAATCTTTTAGTTTTTGTGTTTTTTTCTTTTTTTTTTTTCAATTCGTGATGATTGCCAAAGGCCTCGCTCAAACACCATTCTCAGGTATCATTTTCTTATCAAAACAAAGCATCTCTATATGTTTTCTGATTCAAACATTTTAGGAGTTTGTTATTATTTATTTATTTTTGTTTATTTTTATGAAACACTTAGTAGTTGTAAAGATAATTTTGGATTGATTATGTTTTGATATATTTTTGAATCTTTAATAAGGTGTTCACTATGTTGTTCGTTATGCAACCCTCCGGTAAGGCTAGCATCCTACTCATCACCACCAATGTAGAATATCAATGGGACCGGTTAAGAAATGTGAAGTGCTATGTACTTATGGATGATGGATTCTATAAACAGACTATTACTACAAATAAATATTAGTGTTATAGTCTTTAGTTCTAAGTATAACACTGTATGTATGTATTGCCTCTTAAAAACATTATATCCACTCGGGTTTTTGGGTATCCAATACCCGAATTTGTTTTTAAAGGAAATTTACACCGATTTTTGTTATAGGTTTTTTTTTTTTTTTTTTTTTACTGTTTTAACCTTTTTTTTTTTTTTTTCTTTTGGTTTTTTAGAATATATTAAATATGCATTAAATATACTATGATTATTACCAAAAATAAATGTTTTTGAATTTTAATTATTTTTATAAATGATAATAAATAAATATTTTTAAGAACAAATTAAAATATTAATTGTAATACCAAATTAATGGAGAATTTTCTCATAGATATTTGAATTTAACAATCTTTTCAATCCTAAAAAAAGTCTTTTCTCTGTAGATTTAACCTAAGTGTAAAAGTTGTGTGGCGGTGACAAGGTTTCTTGAGGCTGCTTCTAGTTTTTTTCATACGGTTTGTTACTATCTTTATCAAAACGATGAATGCGAATGAAATCGCGCGTCTTTGTGCGTCAATGACACTCAAGGAACGTGAGGGTCCAGTAAGGACATTACAGGTAGATATAAAAGATGCAGGTTTGAGGAGGTTGGCTATTAGTTTGGTGGGGAAAGTGCTCTCGATTAAACCGGTGAGTAGAGATAGCTTTCGAGCGATGATAAGAAAGATCTGGTGGACGAGTGATGAAGTGGAGATTGAACCAATTAAAGAAAATATTTTCGCTTTTCACTTTCAAAATCTAGATGATAAGCGGAAAATAATATCAGGGGGAAGGGGGGTTGCTTGGGGGCTTGGGGGCTTGGAGCTTTAATGATGCCCTGGTAGCAATGGAGGAACCAAAGGGGAAAGGGGACATTCAACATATGCTGTTCAAAAAAGCAAAATTCTGGGTACAAATTCACAATGCTCCTATGATCTATATGATGAAGGATATAAGACACTTCCTTAGAAGTATCATTGGCGAAGTAGTTGATGTTGATGGTGGATACTCGGGAGCGCATATGGCAAAGTTCTTGAGAGTACGGGTGATTCTAGAAATTGATAAACCATTAGGGAGATGTCTGCAGGTTGATGTTATATGAGACAGTGTAGAATCAGTTATGCTTTTGAAATATGAACGTCTCCCTGAATTCTGTTTTCGTTGTGGTATGCTAGGACACACGGTGAGGGATTGCTCTAACAAACCATTGAAGTCTATTCGAGGAACAAAGGAAGAGTTCCTTTTTGGGTCATGGATGCAAGCCTATACGCTAACTCAGAAACTGGCAACTGGTCATAGAGATAGGAATCAAAAGAGGAGAATGGATTGGGGGTGGTGGCTTCAAGAGATGGCGAAAGATGGAAGTAACCAAGATGGAATGGAGAAGATAAGGGGGATAGCCGGAGATCAGTTCCTAGAATGGAGGCGGTTGATAGAGAGGGAAATGATCCAAATTTAGCAAGTGCCATCAAAGGGAAAGGAATCATAATTACGTCTGTTAGCGGTGTAAGTGCGGATTCGATGGGTTTGAATGGAGATGTCTGTAATCCTGAAATTACGAAGTTGTCAACGATAAGGATCTTTTTTTTTAAAAGTTCACAGGAAAGGAAAGTAGATGTTTTGGGATCCTTTACTTCCGGTAATTCTGGTAAGTTGATTGTAAGCCCATTAGATAAAGAGAGCCTAAGTGGAGAGGAGTGTGAATATGTAAGTAAGTGTCATGATGTATTGATCCAGACCATTGGGCTAACTGGTTTGGAAGGTGTTAATGAGGCCAATCAGTTTAGTGCCAATCAAATTGGAGTACCTAGCCCAGATGTCTAAATCGATGTGGAGAAATAGCTAAGTTTAGACAACAAGAACATGTGGATGTCTTTTGAAGCTAAAGATTCACTAACTAATTTGGGGGAGCTAAACCTAATCAGAAAACGGAAACCTAGAGTGAGGAATCATCAGTGAAGGTGGTACAGAAGATCGGTGGGTCGATTTTAGGAAAGAAAAAGATAGTGGGAGGTAATGGTAAGTTCTCGGATGTCAGCAAAAAACAGAGGTTTGTTTCCTCCATGGAGGATTCTGTTGAAGCAATTGATGAAGATGGATCGGCGGGTCGATTTCAACCGGTCAGCTAGGCTCAATAAATGTTATAGTTTGGAATGCTTGAGGTTTGGGGAGTGATCGAGCATTCCAGGTTCTGCAAAAATACAAGTAGGACTACTCTCCTGACATGGTTTTCTTGATGGAGACAAAATCAAACCATATCCGGATGGAAAATCTTAGAGTTAAGTTGGGTTTTAAGGGGAAATTGGTAGTGGAGTACGAAGGAAGAAGTGGTGGTGTTGGTCTTTTTTGGTCTGACAAGGTTAGCATGTCACTTCTCTCATTCTTTAGGTTCCACATAGATGTTAAAGTGAGTTCGAGCAATGATAGCGAATGGAGATTTACTAAGTTCTATGGGAACCTAGAGCAAGAACAATGGTGGCATGCCTGGACTTTGTTAAAATGGCTCCACGAAATGTATAAGCTTCCTTAGTTATGTACTGGGGATTTCAACGAAATTATCTCTAATGATGAAAAAATAGGTGGTCTTCCTCTTAATAGGATCTTGATGGAGAATTTTCATAAAGCTCTTGACTTCTGTTGTATGGAGGACTTAGGGTATAGGGGATCGACCTTCACTTGGATCGACCTTCACTTGGTGCAACAAACATAATGGAGGCAATTCCGTGCAGGAAAGACTTGATAGAGGCCTATGTAAATTTGAGTGGAAATAAGAGTTTTCACGAGCAATTGTTAATCATCTGAAATTTTGGCATTCAGACCACCATGCCCTTTTGTTTGATATAGGGAGATGGGTAGATGGAGAAGATTTCATTTTGAGGTTTGCTGGGTGGAAAAAGATGAGTGTCATAATTTAATTGAGAAATGCTAGGGTTCAAATGTTGCCAGAGGTGGAGTGGCTGAGACAGTGGTTAAAAACCGTTAGTTTACTAAGGCTTTGAGTGATTGGAACACGATTAATCGGACGAATTTGAATAGAGATATTTGAATCAAGAGGAATGAGCTGCGGGGTGTTTCTAGTATTATCAAGGATGGTTCTTGAGATCAAATTATGATGGTAGAAAATCAATTGGACGATGTTCTGAAATGTGATGAGATTTATTGGAAGCAGTGTGCGCGAGTCGAATGGTTGAAATAGGGGGACCGAAACACCAAATTTTTCCATTTAAAAGCCTCGGAGAGAAAGGCATGTAACAAATTAAAAGGAATTTTTGATAGGGATGATATCTAGCAGAGTGAGTCCAGTGGGTTGATACATGTGGTGGTTCAGTTTTTTTCAGAGTTGTTTCATTCGAATCAAGTGCTTGAGTTGCTGATGAATCAGGTTCTAAACAAGGTTCAACCTCGTTTGTCTCTTAGTAATTCCTCTATCCTTGATTGGCCTTTTAGTGCTGAAGAAGTTAGAATTTTGGCTTTCTCAATTGCACCTACCGAAGCTCTAGGCCCAGTCGAGCTACCGAGATTATTTTATCATAAATATTGGGAGGTGGTGGGTTTAAATGTTACCACAGCCTGCCTTAGTTGTCTTAATGATGGAAACTCGCTAGAGGGTATCAATGATATGTTGAATGTGCTCATTCCAAAAGTTAAGAACCTGGTTCAGATTAGTGAGTTTCGATCGACAAGTTTATGTAACGTAATTTATAAATTGGTAGCGAAGGCTTTGGTTAATCGACTTCAGTTGGTCCTTGATGAAGTGATTTCTGAATCCCAAAGCACCTTCATTCCTGGGAGATTGATTTTCGATAATGCTTTGATCGATTTCGAATGCCTTTATGCAATTTGGAATATGAAGCGAAAGATACTTTGAAGTTGGATATGTCAAAGGCCTACGACCAGGTATAGTGGGCTTTTTTAGACAAAATGATGTGGAAGCTTGACTTCCTTGAGCGATGGATTGCTAAGATGATGAATTGCATCTCATCTGTCTCCCTTTCTTTTGTAATTAATGGTGAGGTTCGCGGTCATGTTAAGCCAACTAGAGATCTCCAGCAGGGAGATACTTTATTCTCGTTCCTCTTCTTATTGTGTGCTGAAGGTCTGTCTAGTGTGCTTAATGCTGCGGTGATCCAAAATGCTTCCCTGTCAGGTTTTCAGTGCAAGCAGGCGGGGCTTAATATCTCCCACCTCTTTTTTGTTGATGGTAGTCTACTCTTCTCTAAGGCTACGAACAAATTGTGTCAATCAATTCAGCGGCTCCTTAATGAGTATTCGGCAGCTTCGGGTCAAGTTATCAACTATGTTAAATCTGCCATGTGTTTTGGTAGCTCTATCCAGTGGGTGGAGGGGGATAGATTGGCCAGTATTATTGGTGTCAAACACGTATAGTGCCATGCGCGGTACTTAGGTCTTCCTAGTCTAAATTGCAAGAATAAGCGGTAACTTTTTAATAATATAAAAGGGTTTAGGCCAAGTTTAAAGGCTGGAAAGGGAAGTTGCTCTCTATTGGCGGAAAAGAAATCCTACTAAAAGTAGTCATTCAGTCTATTCCGACATATACGATGGGTCTATTCGGGCTCCCAAAGTCACTTGTTTCCGAGCTTCATAGGATATGTAATTGGTTTGGGTAGGGTAGTTCAGAGGATCATTCGAAGATTCATTGGTGTAGCTGGCAGAAAATGTGTGTCTCAAAAGATGATGGTATGGGTTTCAGAGATTTGGAGACCTTCATTCGGGCCCTCCTTGCCAAGCAGTGTTGGAGACTTATCAAGAACCCGAATTCCTTGGCTGGTAGACTTTTAAAAAAATTGCTATTTTCCTGGCTCATCTTTCTTGAATGCGAATCCAAAAACAAAAGGGTCCTTTATTTGGCAAGGTTTATTATGGGGTCGAGGGATCATTCATATGAGCTCCTGGTTGAGAATTAGGAGTGGCACTTCAGTGCGTATTTACGGAGACCGTTGGATCCCTAGACCTTCAACATTCAAGGTAATCTCCCTAATTAAGTTGGATGAGAATGCTTCGGTGGATGCCCTTATGTCTGATTCAGGTGGATGGAACCATAATCTGTTGCAAAACAATTTCCTTGCAGATGATGTGGACTTAATCCTTGCCATTCCCCCTTCATTTTCTTCTCAGGACAACTCTCTTTTATGGTATTTCAAGCAATCAGGTATGTATTCAGTCAAGAGTAGTTATCAGGTGGGCAGAAGTCTGACTGCTAATCCTAGTTCGTCAAGCCTGGATAAATTTGTCTCGTGCTGGAAGACTCTTTGGTGCCTTAAGGTTCCTTTAAAAATTAAAATTTTCTTATGGCATGCGAGTAAGCATTGGCTCCCTACCTTGCTCTATCTTGCTAAATGCAGTGTTTCTACGAATAGGTTGTGTCCTCGTTGCCTCCGTCGATCAAAAACGATGGTCCACGCCCTCTAGGGCTAACATGATGTTATAAAGGTTAGAGATAATTCTCCCATTTAAAGGTTTTTAAGATGAATGACGAGATGCACTTCCATGATTTTATGCTTATCTGCCTTCGGTCCTTGAATTCTCATCAATTGGACCTCCTGTGTGTCATATTCTGGAGAATTTGGTATTGGAGGAACAAAGTGGTTCATAACCTTGGCATGGCTGATGTTGGTGATGTTGTTATGTGGGCTTCCAATTTTCTTGATGATTGGTACTTGGCTCAGCTTATTGCTAGGCTAATCTCTTCTATGTGCGTAAAGGTTGATAAATGGAAGCCTCCAGGGGTCGATTACTGGAAGATTAATACTGATGCGGGTACGTGTTACAATAACCGTACTATAGGCTTGGGGATTATTATTCGCGATAAGTCGAGGATGGTGAAAGTGGCTAACTCCCTCAAACTTAAGGCTATGTTTTCGCCGATTATTGTAGAAGCTATGGCTGTGTGGTAGGGTATTATTTTGGCTATAGACTCTGGTTTATGCCTTGCCAAATCGAATCAGATTCCCTCCAAGTGGTGAAGTTGATTAAAAAAGGTATTCCTCCTCTGGCTGATGTTAGTCCTATTATTAGTATGATTTGTGCTTCTCTTCAAGCGAATCATGGGGGTGGGATCTCCCATGTTCCCCGAAATACTAATTTAGTTGCTCACAGCTTAGCTAAAATGGCTCTTTCTATTGTTAGTGATTATTGTTGATTGGATTCCTGCCCTCCTTGTGTGGAGTAGTTTGTCCTGTTGGATGCCTTTGACTAGTGTTCTTTGTTCTGTTTTGCTCTAAAAAAAAAAAATTACCAAATTAATGGTAACCCATTTTATTATGAAATTAATGGTATATTTTAAAAACGTATCAATTGTAGTATATTAATGATATCATAAAATTAAAATACTATTTTTTATTCAAATATTTATGGTATTATATTAAAACATTAATCCTTGCATTCAATTCAATAGATTCTTTATCTAAATATATAAATTCACTCATACATTTTTTTTTATATATATAAATGGTAATAAATAAATAAAAATTAACATAATTTTATTGAATCAAATAAGAGACTCGCGCTTGAAAAAAAAATCAATATATAATATATCTACATAATCATTAGTGGAAGCCTCTTGGGGTCAATTACTGGAAGATAAATGGAAGACTCCAGGCTTCCATTTATCAAATAAGGTTGATAAATGGAAGCCTCCAGGGGTCGATTACTGGAAGATTAATATTGATGTGGGTACGTGTTACAATAACCGTACTATAGGCTTGGGGATTATTATTCGCGATAAGTCGGGGATGGTGAAAGTGGCTAACTCCCTCAAACCTAAGGCTATGTTTTCGCCGATTATTGCAGAAGCTATGGCTGTGTGGTAGGGTATTATTTTGGCTATAGACTCTGGTTTATGCCTTGCCAAATCGAATCAGATTCCCTCCAAGTGGTGAAGTTGATTAAAAAAGGTTATTGATGCTAGCCTTGATTCAGGATCGCAGCAGATTGGTCTAGAGATGGTGATTTGGGACCAAGAGGGGAATGTAATGAGTTCCCCGGTGCGCAAAAAGTTGAAGCGAATTTCACCCCAAAAGTTGCAGAAGCTTTGGCAATTCTTCGGGGGTCTAACTTTTGCTATTGATACAGGTTTGCTCCCTGTTCTTGTTGAATCTAACGTGCTTGAGGTGGTGAACCTTATTAATTCTGGTAAAGATATTTCAGCTAAGGTTGGTTTGTATGTTGGGGACATTAGAGAGCTTTTGCTTTGTAATTCAGGTTGTTCAATTGGCTATGCCTTTAGGAAAGAAAATGTTGTCACCCATAATATCTCTAAGTTGGCCCTGTCTGCTGTTGAGGATTGTTATCCTACATGTGTGGAGCAGTTTGTCCAGGACGATTGTCCTGGTTAGTTTGTGCCTTGCTTTGGTTTAATATATGGTTTCCTTTCAAATAATAATAATAATAATAATAATAATAATAATAATAATTGTTTTGAAATGCATCATGTTATCTATTTCTTCAATAATATAAGTTGTATGTAATAAAATAAGCAAATAAAAAAGGGTTTAAAGCATTAAATAATAAATAAATAAATAAATAACTTTTTTCAGATAAACACATTAATTATTTATGGATGTGGGGTTTTATTAGAGTTTAATTTGATCATATTGTAATAAACGAAATGAAGGGAAAAAAAATTGCAATGAAGGGGTGCTGGATGTGTGTGTGTGTGTGTGTGTGTGTGTGTGTGTGTGTGTGAGAGAGAGAGAGAGAGCAGTTTTTTTTTTTTTTTTTTAAATATATAGAGAGTATTTATGGGGTGAGTTAAGTTTGGAAGATAATTAAAAAGGGTAGTATAGGAAATAAATCAAGTAAATGTTTGGATTTTAAAAATTGGGGCATTATTAGATCATTAGTGGGTTGCCAATAGCACAATTCTTTATTTTATTTTATTTTTTGCCAACAAACAATAATACATTTTAATTAGTTTTTTCTAAGTATTGTTAATTAGTTGTAATATTTCAAAAAAAAAATTGTTATTTAGCTATCTATATAATATATAAATTATTAAGAGAATTTATTTATTATCTCATTTGTTATGAAACTGACTCTGCATTTTTATTCATTATCCCATTAACTAATTAAAAGTAAAAAAATCACAAGCTAACCTTTCATATACAATTTAGTAAAAAATAAAACCTTTCCTATTTCGTTATCTCATTTTTATTACCTTTTGTATAGTTTTAGTTGGGTTTGAAAAGCCTGGAAATTTCTACCCAAAATAAAAGGTCAAAAACTCTCTTTCTATGTTGCTATATTTATTTCTTTGTTTGTTTATCGAGACACTCCGACATTAATGTTTATCCGTCATCTCAATATTCCCCCTCTGTTGGTCACCACATGTTCAAATCCGCACAACCCACCAAATCCACTGATACGATTGTTGCTTGGCATGTGGTGCAATGCTGATATGTATGAGTCATGGCGTGCATGGAATACATACACATGCTGCTAAACTTGTGTTGTACGTGCTGCTTGGGAATATTGTATCTTAATTATTATTAGTTTTGGTTATTTGATTGAGTCAAGTAAGTTAGTGGAGGCTGGAAGTGAATGCTAGAAATCCTCCACGACTTCAGTAGTTAACTGGTAGTGGAGTCCTATTTTTATGTAACTGTTAGGATTGTTGGCTGTTGGTAGTGCTCCAAGATATCAGCACATGCTCCTTAATTCTAGAGCTGTTATTTTAACGTTACTTGTAAGGCTTATATAAGCCAGTTATGAATTCAATAAGAGGAAATCAATGAATATTAAACCAAAATATCTCCTATCTGTTCTATCTTCTATTTCTCTTCTCTGACTCCATTCTCTGTTTCTTATTCTATCATAAATTCAATCATAACATCCACCAATGTTCATCATTTATTATTTCACGTTTTTCTATTTCATTTTTTAAAACACTTATATTTTGATGTGTTATATTTAGTTGTTTCCTTTTTAGTGTATATTTAGTATTAATGGATCTTCATTGTTGGTTCTAAACGTAAGTGAACATGTGATTTGATTTGGGTATTCGAGTTTTTTTATTTTATTTTATTTTATATATTTATGTATAGTTCATGTAATATAAATTGCAAGACGTTGTCATGCATCTTTACGTACTGTCTCATATTTGTTTTGTATTTAATCATATTAGTTTGACTTCATATTTAAAATTTCAAATTCAAGCCAACCAGAGCAGTCAAATAAATGATTTCGAGTATTGCTCATCGCAAAATCACTTTGGTATTTAAAAAAAAAAAATTATATATGAATATTTTTTTTTTTTTTTTCAGTTTTAGTCAAAACTACGGTGTTGATGTATGTATTCAACAGGAAAAGGTGATTGATCGGTCAGTCTCTAAGAGTAAGCTATGATTTTACATGATCGTGCAAAAAGAGGTAATAATGATGAACTATTTTTTTATAAAATTATTTTTACAATTAAATCTTGAATTTTAATGTTTATTTTTCGTATTTAAGTCTGTACATTCTACACTTGCTTGTCAAGGATCTGATCTTGTTCAAAGCTTTAACTACCACTGTTTTTAGGTATTTTTACAAATAAGATAGGTTTTAACATATACAGCTCTTATTTATTTATTTATTTATTTATTTATTATTCTTATTAAGTTGTGTTAGATTTGTTTAACTTGATTTTCTTTGCAGTCTTATTTCGTCAAAGACTGGCGATTGAATATCAACTTAGAGAGAATAAAGCAATGGTTTGGAATTATTTGAATTAGAAATTTCTGAAAATTGTTAGATTTGTGGTTAAAAGCTTTATTTTGTATATTTCAAATAGAAATTTGTAGTCGATTGATTTTTTTGTATCTTTTTTCTTACTAATATGTGTTAATTTGAACTGTAAAATTACGTACACACGAAAGTAAAAATAGGAAAATGCAAAAAAAAAAATTTAAATATAAATTCGGTACAACGATTACATTATGTTTTATTGTGTCCGCACATTGTGCAGGCTGCATACTAATTTTAACTGATACTTGTATGGGAGAATTGTAAAAGTTATACAATTTTAATTAATTCTAACTAAATATGATTATACCTTATGATCTTTATGAAGATAAATTATATTCTTATCAAACTATTCCTTATGTAGACAATAGGAGGCTGGTTCAGTGGTAAGCCCCTCACAATTCCATCCATGAAGTTGCGGGGGGTGGGGGGGTGTGGGTAGGAGGGGCTGAATATAACAATGATTTTCATGTACACTGTTTTTTGTATAATGTTTGAGGGGCTTGGCTATGGTACCCACATAGATATCATAGCAACACAATTTTGGAAAAGTTGGAAACCAATCAACGTGTAATTTGGAAACCATTTTAATTTTTGAAAACCAGTTTAACGTTCAAATCAATGAAAAAGAGGTTCCAAAAAAAGAATGGTATCATACCAAACATTTTCTGTGAGTACCATGCGAGGCCCATGTTTCAGAATCTTCAAGAAATAAAAATCTAGAGGAAGATCAAATCTACTTAGCAAAAGAAGATCCTAAAGATAAATATTTTGAAGAGGAAATGAAATCAAAACATTGACTAGATGATATTAGCTTAGTAGTATGCCTTTCACACTTACATAGTAAGAATTGTGGGTCCAAGACTTCGAGTCGTGTTTCCATCCCCAAATCCTAAATTTATAGTAATGAGTAATGTCACCACGATATCAAGTGGTATATATATATAATCGATTCTGTTCACGTTAAGGTCTAAAGCGAATTGAATTATACTGTTATACAACTATATTCATATTAAAAATAATAAAAAAGAAGACTGTCTTGCCGCAGGTAAATATGTTAAAATCTGCAACACTATCATGACAAATATGTTAAATCGTGGGGAAGAAAGACAAGGAAATATTGAAAATGACTGGTAAAACTGGGCATGCTTTAGTTGAATTTTGATGTTTTTAATGGTTTTTACAAAATTAGATTTTGGGAGCTTTTAGAAGCATGTTTCAAAATTGAAAATATTTGTCACCTCTGTGGGGGACAAGACACAAGGGAAAAACCATGAATGGAGAATTATGAAAAATTGCAATAAATTCAACATTTTTAAGAGTACAAAGAAAATGCGAGTAATTTTTATGTAAGTTTTTCACATGATTTTAAGATTATTTTGTATGTAACCACAATAAAAGTTGAGGTTGTGGCATAATCTAGTCATCGGTGCCTTGCCGGACACTGGGACTCAAATCCTCACTACAAACTTAACAATGTTGGGTTTTTAATAATTTGATCTTGTGTGATGCTTTTTTCCTCAACAAAACTATATACAACTTTTTATTAACAGCTCTACTCCAAAAGGTCCACTCTAAACACTAAAAATGATCAGAAATTTTGCCACCCTCACGCAATTTAGTCGGCTTATTTGGTATATTTGAGTTTCTTTGGACCGGATTCAGCAGGTTTATTATAGGTAGGAGTAGGAATCATTCTAATCGAATCGAAGAAAAAACGTAAATGCACCGAAGAACCAATCCCCATTATAACAGATCAAGGATATAGCAGGACCTATCAAAATAAAACACTACATGCACGACCCAAAAATCTACTCCCATAAGAAAAATCTCACTACACATACATTTGGCGCACGGTGCGGCTTTAAATAAAAACAAACATAGACAATTCAAAACAGTAAATATTATAAAATTCAATTTAAAAGTTTTGGTGTTACTCATGACAAAATTTCAAAGAAAGTCAATTGCATCAAAGGGTCAACCTGTTTAAGATGGACAAAACAAAACTAAAAGTTGGAAACAAAGATGATTTTGAGAACCCAAAAAACTACACACCTACTTCTCCGGTCAAAACGATTTTCACTTGAAGCACTTGGCATCTAGTAAACTCTCACCCTCGAAAGGTTCATAATCTTCAATCATCTGATTTACTCGCTCCTTCTGAGCTTCATCGTTGATGTCGACCTTTTTCCACTCATACAACTCCATGTCGTAACACTCGTCTATTACAAATTGAGGAACCTCTTGTCCGCGAAAAAGCCACAATCCCTTCACCTTGAAGGGTGCCTCAGAGCCAATCACCAGCATCTTCCCGAAAGCATACTTACGAGCCAAGTCCATTCTCTGCAGGAAACCACCTACTTTGTTCAACGTAACAAATGAGACAGTGTTCTCATCATTGTATTTGTAATCGCAAAACCAAAGAGAGTAACCCTCGGGATCATACATATCCCAGAATCCTACAAAAGAAGGCCAAGAAATCAAAGAATTATTAGAGAAGGTAACTACATGAATAATGTTATCCAAACAGAGTAATTATCATAAATTTCCCACATTACTGCTTACAAAGGCAATTTCCTAGCAAACATACATGTCACACACACAGTGCAGAGACCGTCATAGATTTAACAGTTGTGAAAAATTAAAAACGTAATATTCACTTTATGTTTGTGGAAATATACCTTTAATAGCAACCTCACGAAAGTTGGTTTTCGTGTTTGAGTATAGCCTCTTCCACTCATCCAAAATCATCTTACTAGGAGGTAAAAGATCAAGTGGATTCTTTGGCTTGGGCTTGGGTGCCTCTTCCTCCTCACCAGCCTCCTCTGCTTTAGGCTTTGCTGATTCCTTTTTAGCTTCTTTTTTGACTTCTTTATTTGGCTCATCCTGGCCCTTGGATTTTGACTGTGTAGGCTTCTTTGCTGATTGGACGGGAGGAACAGATTCAGCTTGCTTTATCTCACCCAATATCTTCTTGAAAGTTGGTATGTTAACCATAGTCCAGAAGTATCTCTCAACATGGGGAAATTCCGATGTAAAGCTCTTGGTCATGATCCAGCTAAATCCCAATGTCAAGTTACATGTTAGAATGATATCAGCCAATGTAACTGCGTGTCCAACCAGGTAAGTATTGGAAGCAAGATACACGTTCAAAGCAGCTAGTGCTCTCTTAAGTGACAAAATTGCCACTTCCTCAGCCTTCCAGCAGATTAACAGCAAATTGTAAGCAAAGTAATGAATAAAAGATATTGTATATCAAGTCGTACATGTAAAGAAAGGAAAATATGATAGCCAAAAATGACTAACCGGAGGAAGGTACACTGCATAACCAATTCGTGGTATGAACCAACGCAAGATATTGGTATCGATCTCCAATGATGCAAAATCAATCCATTGCTCAATGTGGGCCTGCCAATCCAGTTAACAATGATTCATACAGCAAAAGGGATGGATATTACAGTATACAATCTGATAGACTCAAAATCAATAAACAATATTGTTCCAGAAGATTAAAAAATAATCGAAGAGAAAAATTTTCCTGTTAAGTATTAATGCCAAAATAGCCATCAGAACACTTACATATTCAATCAAAGAAGAGCCTAACAGTGGATTGTCAACCTTCAAGTGAGTAACTGCAGCAAGTAATGCGTGATTTATGAAATTTAATTTTCCATCACAAACAGAATATTGATTGGAGATCTAATATCTGGACTCACCGTAACGTGCAATTGCATTACTCTCAAATATGGGTCCTTCAGGAGTTTCCAACACAGGAACCTAGACATCAAGAAACTTTTTCAGGCAAACAAACATAGAACACTTGGCTACTTCAAAATAAGAATCATACAAAGACAATAGTAACAAACCTTCCCAATGGGGTTCATCTTAAGAAATTCAGGAGTTTTATTTGAAACACCCATCTCAAAATCCTTGACCAATTCAACTTTGACTCCGGAGTACTCTGCAGCAATGAGAGCTTTGAAAGCATTTTATTGGTGTTTCCTGCGTGCAAGACCTAAAATATACATTATCAAGGAAATTGTCACATAAAATGCAATGACACCATCTACCAAATGAAGAGTAAACTGATCTCCAAGTTCAAAAGGTATGAAAATAGAAGAGCAGGAAATGAAAGTTGCAGAGTGAATTCTCAAACGATTCACAAAAATTATCTTGAAGATAGCCCCAAGCCCCAACTAGCTAAAACACCTTTTTGTTAATATATAAAAATAACATGGGAGGTAAATAGGAGGGTAGAAGCCAGTACGATAAAACGCCAATATACAATTCAAGAGAATCTTATAACCATAAGTGCCTCTGCGAGTCCATGTGTATTCCAATTTCTTCTCATATGTAAATCAGCTTACGTGTTGTTAAAATATAAATACCGGAGTGTTTAACTATTTTTTATATATTGGTCAAGTCGCCAAGATGGTAATTCGTTTTTGCATATAAATGAATAGTATAAATAAATTTTAAGGCTGTCAAATACATCCTTTCTTTCTACTTTATAGAGGAAACATGAACACTCATAAAGAAAATGTAAGAAATGTTTTCTTAACATCTTTGAACTTTATTTATACTATTCATATATATGCAATGTTACAATCTTTTTCACTATATGAATATAGTGAAACACTCTTAACAGTTAAAACACATTAACATTTGTCATTATGCAATAAAAAAAAATTAGCAATTAACACAAATGAAAAAAACTAGAGCATCCTGGCATTTGTTAAATGATATAGATTCAATTATAGTTGCTCGGAAAACAGGAAGGTTAAAACTAAATCCCCACTTAAAGAATCACTCCATTGTTTTTATTTTTTTTTACAATACAAGAAAGAAGAGCAATTCATTAACATATACAAGATATCCGTACTAACAGATGCAGAATCCAATGATTTCAACATATAGTATGAAAATGTGGAACTGGGTATTCTATTCTGAGCAACTTCAATTCAAATTATTCAATTTGTGTGTTCTTGTAAATAAAATTGATATGACAGCATTGTAAACTCAAATCATACACTGCATTTCTCCAAAACCATATAAACTTTTAAACAACAAACAATAAACTCAAAGTGGGCTTACCAGAGCCATGGTTTTACAGAGATTGTTCACTTCAAAAAACTTAGATTCAGATATATATATAAAAGCAGAAAACACGAAACAAAAGCACCAAAAAGAAAAGAGGAAAAAAAGAAAAAAAAACGATTCAAAAACCCACCAAATATACTATGAGCCCTTGAAAGAATACGACAGAATGTGGGGCTGCGTTGCGCTTTATTTAAAGGTTAAGGACTTGTATGCGATCTAGGGTTTTATTATATTGGATTCCTACCTCACATCATCTTGTCCGACCAAAAAGGTCGTGTTGGTTTAGGTCAGGTTGGTTTGGTTTAGATTTGAACTCAATACTCATTTATTTTATTATATTATAAAAGATATTTAAATAAAAAAAATTAAAACAGAAAAAAGTAATTATATATATTCTAATTAGGGGTGGGCTTAAAAACCGAAATCAAATTGAACCGAACTGAACCGAAAAAGGGTGTTTGGTTCGGTTCAAAACTTCTATTCAGTTCAAACTGATTTGAAATTTGAAAACCGAACCTAACCGAATAAACCAAATGGTCTTAATTAATTATTTGTAAGGTTCAATTTTATTACGGACTATTTGTTGATGATGTTTTATTTTGGACTACATTATGTACTATATTTTTTTGACTTCTATTTTATAGAAGTTATGAAGATTTTATATTTTGATTGAGTATGTAGACTGAATACGATTGAAATTTTAGATTTGGATTGAAAATTGAGTTGTATTTTGTTTAAATTATTTTTTACGTATTATGTTTTCTTTAAAAAGTTTAAGCCAAAATGCCAAAAAAACAACTTAAAAGCCCAAAAAATTAAAAAAATTAAAAATAAATAAAAAAAACCTTCAAAGCCCAATAGGCCCAAAACCAAATTGAACCAAATCAAACCGAACCGAGATAAAGGTGTTCGGTTCAATTCGGTTTTTAGGTTCAAAACGGTTCAAACTGATTCACATTTTAAAAAACTTGAATATATTTCGATTCAATACGGTTTTGGCCAAACCAGACCGAGCTAATCCATGCCCACCCTTAATTCTGATCAAAGGCATGTTTGACGGCATCTATGCTTTTAAAACCCTAACACATCAATCCATCAGAAGATTTATTTTATTATATTATAAAAGATATTTAAATAAAAAAATTAAAACAAAAAATAGTAATTATATATATTCTGATTAAAGGCATGTTTGACGGCATCTATGCTTTTGAAACCCTAACACATCAATCCACTAGAACTATGAAAAGTATAAAATAATCGGTAAAAGTTATAAAACCTGGACTAAATAAAAAATGTATGTGAATTTTATATTTTTAGTTTAACTTTCTAAAGGGGGAATTATATTTTGGTCCCTATCTTTTAAGGAAACGTTACTTTTTTACCCCACTTACGTGTATTAGGGTCTTTAGTTCTCATTTTTTTGGAAATGCATCAAAAAGGTCCCTCCGTCAGTTAATGGTTGGTCAAAGTTAACTGGTCTAGAGGTAAAACGGTACTTTTAGTAATGGAAGTGTCAAAAAGACGATTTTACCCCTAAGCGATGCGAAAAGACTGAAATGCCCCTCTAACAATTACTCTTAAACCCAAATTAATATTAGGAAATTAAAAACACCTTTATCAGGGATTGAACCTTCAACCTTGTGGTTAAAAGCAACTAGCTCTAACTAGTTGAGCTACTCCAACTCATTGTTGGAGGTTTGTTGATTTACATGTACATATAGTTATATAATTTGTTCTAAATAATTTAAATATGTTTACATAATTTAAAATAAGCTCATATATATATATATATATATATATATATATATATATATATATATATAAACTCATAGTTAATAATAATGTAACAAAACAAAATTTATGAAAAAGAAATGGAAAATAAGAAAACAAAAGGAAAAAAATCAAAAAAAAAAGGAAAATTTTTTTTTCTTTCTTTTTCTTTTTTGAATTTTTTCCCTTTTCTAGGTTTTTTTTTTTATCAAATTTAAATAAGAAAACAAAAGGAAACCTAGAAAATCAAAGTCCGTAAATTTTTTTCTTTCTTTCTTTTTTTTTTTTTTGTTTTTGAATTTTTTTTCCTTTTCAAAAAATATTTTATTTCAATTTGATAAAAAAACCCAGAAAATAAAAGCTCATAAATTGAAAAGGGAAAAAAGGAAAAGTTCAAAAAAGAAAAAGAAAGAAATAAAGAAAAAATTTTCCTTTTGTTTTCTTATTTTCTTTTTCTTTTGCATAAATCTGTTTTGATATATTACTATTAAATATGAGTTTATTTCAAATTATATATATATATATATATAGTGAGTCTCTTATAAGGGATCCCTTATTTTAATTTTAATAAGGACCACTATGAAATCACATCGATTTGAATAAATTTTGATCTAAATTGCTTTGTAGATAATAAGTTCATCGAAATCTACCTATAAATAAAATTTGAGAATTTTTCAAGCACTAGAACTATTTTTCTTGAATTTTCATATATTTCGCTAATTTTTCTGATGCCTTCATATTTGAAAAAAATCGGATAAATAGTTCTAGTACTTGAAAAATTTTCAAATTTTATTCATATGTAAATTTCAATAATCTTATCATCCGCACAAAACATTATATCGAAATTCATTCAAATCGATGTGATTTCGTGGTGGTCCTTACCGAAATTAAAATAAGGGATCTCTTATGAGAGACTCACTTATATATATATATATATATATATATATATATATATATGAGTTTATTTTAAATTACATAAACATATTTAAATTATTTTAAACAAATTATATAACTATATATACATTTAAATCAACAAACCTTCAACAATGAGTTGGTGTAGCTTAGTTGGTTAGAGTTTGTTGCTTTTAACCACAAGGTTGAAGGTTTAATCCCTAATGAAGGCGTTTTTAATTTCCCAATTGGTAGAGGGGCATTTCAGTCTTTTCGCATCGCTTAAGGGTAAAACCGTCTTTTTGACACTTATATTAACATTGACTGTCAACTTTTTGGTCAAAGGGACTTTTTTGATGTATTTCCAAAAAGATGAGGACCAAAGACCCTAATATGCATAAGTCGGGTAAAAAAGTGGTGTTTCCTTAAAAGATAATGACTAAACTATAATTCCCCCCTTTCTAAAATATGTGGTTCGGTTTGGGTTGGTGAATTATTATGCAACCCCAAACCAAACCATCCATTTTTTATATTTATAATCGAACCAACCCAAACTTTATGGGTTGGGACGTTGGGTTAGTCGATTTGGTTCAGTTATGCGGTTTCTTGCACACCCATAGTCCTCATCTTATCCTCACCTAAATCAATGGTATTTATTGATTCTATTTTTCTTAGAGACCATTGAACAAATAATCTAGTCTATTTTTAGTAGAGCAAAAACATAAAAAATAATAAAAATAGTCCAGACCATTGATATGTTTTATTAGACATGTGACAATAGATTATAGAGGTGAGGATAATTAGGTTACTGGGTCAATTTCCAATCTTTAGATTTCAATCAAAGACTGGAATTAATGATTTGAAAATTAAAACAAAAATAAACCAACTCTCTCTTATATAACGGTAACATTGTCGTTAACAAAACATTACCGTTAACAGCAAATTAGCCAAACCAAAATAAACTGCTCTACAAAACAAACAAAAATGAAAACAAAATATGCAGGTGGTATATTCTATTCCAATGTAAGGGCATTTCCGTAAACTTTATTTTTTTTTTTTAATATTAAAATTCCAACTATTGTTGGATAGGTAGAGAAAGATGTGTTTATTCCTCCCCTGAATTGTAACACATTTAATATTTCTATTAGGGTGGTAAGGATAAACTTGTACATTTTGTAGTTGATAAAAAAAGTTAAATAATAATAATAATAAATAAATAAATAAATAAAGTGTTACCGTTGACAATTCTCTAAATATCTATCTACACTCAAAAAAAAAAAAATTGATTACATGACAATTTTATCCAATCTAAAATTACCAAAAACTATAAAGAAATTCTAAATACATTTTAAAAATAATTTTTCTAGACTCCAACGTTACCTTTTTTTTTTTTTTTTTTTTTAACAAACCCAAAGATGTTTTTTTTTTTTTTTTTTCATTATCATTAAAGTTTTATTTGATTTTGAAGTGATGAGAAATATTTACTAGAATAAATTATTATTTTTTAAACGTAGCAATCTATTAGCCAAAAAAACAGATTACAAAACTCCCTAGCTATCAACCATGACAGCCTTCGCAACACGGAGAGGAAAATCCTCCAACCAGACAGACTTAGGATAGGTTAAAGGCAAAACAAATTTTGCTAAATTATGAGCCACATAGTTAGCAAACCGAACAAAAGGGATACCCGAAAAATTAGACTCATTAAAAGCCAAGAAAATATCCTCCGGTACAACTTACAAGACCAATCTCTAAAGCCGAGGTGAGACGATTATGAATTAGATTAACAACTTTAGAAAGCAATTTTTTAAAATTGTTGATTCTCATAATTTTGAAAAGAAAAAAAGAGTCAAATAAAGAAAAAAAAAAACTTGTCAATTTCAGTATTCATTGAAAAAAAAATGATTAAATTTGTTTTTTAGGTTTTTATGATGTTTACAAAAAAAAAAAAAAAAAGTGTCAAAAGATAAAAAGGATAATTTTGGAATAAATGGAGTGTTTTCAGAATTTTTTAAAATTTAAATTTTTAGAATGTAGTGTATTTTGAAAAGGTGTGCGAAAAGAAAAAAAATTGGATTGGAAGGAGAAAATCTAAAAAAAAAAAAAAGAACATTAATACTAGACAACCCAAAACTTTACCCCAAATTTCAACTTAAATAATGTGGCAAGTGGTTTTTTCATTAACCACAGCATCCCATGTTTTGTGTGGTGATGACAACTTACTTGCCACATCATTTAGGTTTTGGGTTAATTATTTGAGTTGTATAGCATTACTCAAAAGAAAAAAATGCCTTTCATTTTCACTTTCCCTTCTCTCTCACCATTTTCTTTCTCTCTCTCTCTCTCTCTCTCCTCTTTTGCCCCATCTGCCACCTCCACCGCCGTTGGAGATGGCCGCCGATGATAAGGCAAACTAGTGGAGGAGATGTGGATCTACTCCACCAGCTTAGAGTAGACACAGATCTCCTCCACCAGCACGAAGATGGTTGATATTGGTTTGATGGTGATGGAGGCGGCCACGTTGGAGCTGAGGTTGTCGATGGTGGAAGGTTGCCGAGTCAGCAAAGTGGAGATCTGCGTGATCTCCATCGCACAGTAGAGATCTGCGCTGCTCTCCACAGTACGATGGAGATTCTTCATCACACGATCTTCACCATTAGATTTCCAATATATGGTGGAGATTAGGTTTTTGATGTGGGTGGATTTTGTCTTGATGATTATTGGTTTGGTGATGTTGATGATGGGGGAACATGGGTTTTGTGTTGATGAATCTGAGTCTGTTGATGAATTTGAGTTTGTTGTTGTGTTTGGTGTTGATGAATCTGGTTTGGATTCCCCGACATGTTTTTTTTTTTTTTTTTTTTTTTTTTTTTTTTTTTTTTTTTTTAATAAAAACTAGGTATTGGGGTACATGCAAGGCATGTGCTTAAATTAGTATTTGA
This sequence comes from Acer saccharum, assembly GCA_030490815.1. Classification (NCBI taxonomy): domain Eukaryota; kingdom Viridiplantae; phylum Streptophyta; class Magnoliopsida; order Sapindales; family Sapindaceae; genus Acer; species Acer saccharum. Next base: position 12,448,066 of record CM059872.1, read on the forward strand.
GTTTCATATTTGCAAATATACATATCCTTGAAAAATAATAGATGTTTATATAACACAGTATATTTTTAATTCATGTAAATGTTATTACATTGATATAACACCCTGAGGAAGTTTTAAATTCATGGGTTTGACAAGAAGCTTTTCTACACTTGCCTCAAAAGAGATTCTTCTCACGATGATTTAACAATGGTAATCTATATACAATTGTTTGCAACTTTTATTAAACATTTCAACAATTTAAATTCAACAACTAAATTATATTTTTTTTTTACATCCAAAAGTACTTTTCGACTAAATTGCATAAATTGTGATGAAATGATTATTTAAATCTTTAATAATCGATATCCATATCTTCTTTATCAAATGAATTCACCGCTTGCAGTCAAATCCATTTTATTTTATTTTTTCACTTTACAAATTTCCCCTGTATATATATTTATATTTAAGTCATCAAGTTGCATGTCAAATTAAATTTATACGCCTATAATATTTCTTATTCCTTTTCAAGTCATTAAATATAAAATTATATTTTCATCCCCTATCTCATTTTACAATATAAAATAATCATCAATCCAAATACCTATTAATTTAGGTCTAGTCCATATCATTATGTGTCACTATTACTATGACATTTCTATTAAGTAATTCTATTAACTCAAATAAATTCCATTTAAATTCATAATAATTGGGGTAAACTATTTAACAATAATTTAACCTATTTAAAATTGTAAATTATGATAAATCTTGGAAATTGCTATACAATCCCTGTTGTGTTACTATTACTAAGACATGTTTATTAAGTAATTTTACAAACTCGAAGGCTTGTGTTTGTCATTTGACTTTCAAAGAAAATTTAAGGGATATTATAATCAAAATCTTACTAAAACCTATCTATTAAGTAATTATATAAATTTTAAGGGTAATATTTGTAATTTTCTAAGTGTAATTATATAAATTTAAAGGGTTGTATCTGTAATTTTACTTTCAAACAAAAAATGGATGCTAGAATCCACCGACATACTCACACTTTTATATATAGTAAGGAAATTATGACTTTGATTGTGATTTCTTACTTTAAAAAAAAATTAATATACTTGTATAAATCTAAGTTATTTTTTTTATATAAATTTTGTTAATATATATATATATATTTTTTAAATAATAACTTAAAGGGCATAATAGTCTTTTCCTGGGTCAAATATTGGAAGTGAACTTAACAGAGTCTTTACGGTGTTACAATCTTAGAGGATGTTTTTGAATAAATACATCTTTCTCTATCCATCCAATAATAGTTGAAATGTCAAGGGATGTTTTTAATATCAACTTCTTAAAAAAAAAAAAAAAAAAAAAAAATACTTGAATGACCACTCATTTGATAAAACGCTATCAAAATGATCATTAGACCATAATTCCGGTTCAAAATAGTTATTCTAGGCAAGTAGTGTGACAAAATTAGCCATTACGTAGAAAAATTACCCTAGTAATCACTATCAAAATGACCATTAGATAGGACATTCAGTTGAAAATAATTATTCTGGATAGCAAATGGTCATTTTGAACCAAATTTCTCCTCTGATGACCATTTTTACGGCGCGCTATTAGTGTTTGTTTGGTTGAGCTTTCTATTGCCTCAAAAAATCGACAAACATCTTTTTGAGTTTTTTAGAATTGTTTGGTTGAACTTTTAAGATTGTCTATTTTAAATTGAGTAGAGACTAGTAAAGTTTAAATCTCCATTAGGCAAAAGCTCATGGGGAGGTGATTCTCCAAATAAATATTTTTCTTTAAAAAAAAATCTACCAATCACAATCAAACAAGCTCGAAAATCAATTATATATTAAGACATTATGTCAACCACTATTATGACAATCTATAGTCAATATTCTTATCTCTTCAGGAGTCGCCTTTATTCTTATCTCTTCAGGCTTTTTACATACATTTTTAGTACAACAATTGTAAGGCCCAAAAGTAGAATCAGATTCTGGAAATGGAAACACAACAACATGAACAAGAACAGGAAGAAGAACAAGCCATTCCTCTTCTCACTCCATACAAGATGGGCAATTTCAATCTTTCTCACAGGTTCATATTTTTTTTTTTCTTTTCAATTTATTTTCATATATATTATATATATCTCCCAAATCCCTTTTGAAGATACTAAGAATATTCTCAAAATAATATTCAATGCATGATATGATGTGATATTAATATTGCATTTTCTTAATGTGTTTTAAGGATCTAAACTTCTATTTATTTAAATTTTGAAAAAATAAATATGATATATATTTTTTTATAAATTTCTTAATTATTAATATATAACTGCCCTGAAAATTCGTGATAATATGTACAATCTTAAATGTACTTTTATTTTGTCTGAGTTATTTCAATTAATTTGGGATTCAGGGAAGGGATCACGACTTATACTCAGAACCTTAATGGTATAAATGGGAGGGATATGCCACTGTCTTATCTTTATTGTTCAATCTTAAATTTACTTAAACTGAAAATAGATGTTTGGGCATGACTCTCATATTAGCGGCTCGAATCCTTCCAAAGACAAAAACCTTTAAAAAAAAAAAAAAGATGCTTGTGAGATGTCCCTAGTATGTAAATGTAATTGGGATTTTTAATAAATGTTTCAGAATAGTTTTGGCACCATTGACAAGATTGAGATCTTACAACAATGTTCCGCAACCGCAAGCCATCTTATATTATTCCCAAAGAACCACAAAAGGTGGTCTTCTCATTGCTGAAGCCAATGAAATCTCTGCAACTGCTGGAGGGTAATTTTATAATTTCCACTTTTCTTCCTTTTCTTTTATAGATTTTAAATTTAAAAGAATACATACTTTTGAATTTAAACAAGGCAATAATAATTTGTTCCTTAAAATGCTGGGACAAATAATTTAAAATTGTAAACAAAAAAAATGGAAGTGTGAAATAAACTTTGACTTTACCTTTTTTTTTTTTTTTTTTTTCATATGAGGATTTGAATTTGGGACCTCAACATTTAAAAAAAAAAAAAAAAAAAAAAAAACTATTATAATATTTCGAGATTGGTGATAGGGGTATGACTCGAACCCACAATCTCTTGGATATATGTATGATGAGCTTCCCACCGAGTCAACCTCAACTTTGTTGATAGGTATAGATAGGGGCGGCTCTAGGGGTAGCCCAACGAGGCAACCGCCTAAGGTCCCCAATTCTAAAAACCCCCAAAATTCAATTTGAGAAAATATATATATATATATATATTGTGCTTTCAGGAAAACAACCCATACGGCCATATATGACTGAAAGGCCTATCATTTACATATGTTTTTTTTTTTTTTTTTTTTTTTTTTTTTTTTTTTTTTTTAAGGTCCACCAGTAAACACAATTATAATACTTACCACATCCAACAACAAATCAAATGACCTTTATTAGACATTTGAAAAACAAATTGAAATAAAATTTAGGGTTCTTGAAAGCTATCTTAATATGAAAATTCAGACACGAAATCTCAAAACTTTAAATAATTTTACGTAATTCACTTATAGAAGAGTTGAATTCGTTGTCGTTTCGAAGGTAATTGAATCCAACACTTCTTTTCTTCTTCTTCATTTTTTTTTTTTTTTTTTTTTGGAAAAACCTCTTCTCATTTTCATTTTCTAGTTTTGTTAGAATTTTGCTTGTTAGAGTTTGAATTTTGACATAGATGTGTAGGCTAGGTGAATTTATAGCATATCCTTTATTTATTTATTTTTTATTTTTTTTATTTTTTTATTTTTTTTATTTTGTATTGAATGGAAAGAGTTCGAATTGTTGTTACAAATGTGAGACGAGTAGAATTTAAGTGATATATTCTTTGATGCAATTATAAATTTTTTTTTATTTCAGTGACTTTATATTTGTTATTTTGTTGTGTTACAATCTTTATTTTGAGTTATTATATAGATTTTTATAAGTATTTACTAGATTAAAAAAAAAAATCAAGTAAATATACATGGAGGGTTGAGGGCCTCATTTTTATATTTCGCCTCGGGCCCCCAAAATCTCAGAGCTGGCCTTGTGTATAGTTACCATTGTGACTTTTGACTTTTACTAATAACCTTTGAAAAATCTTGTGACTTAATCGTGCAAGTACGACCAGTGTTTTTTTATTTCTTTTTTTGAATTATTACAATATTTTAAGAATGAGAGAGGGGTATGAGTATTCGAACCCATAACCTTTTGGACGTAGGTGTGAGAGACTTATCACTTTGCCCAGTGCCAACCTCATTTTGTCTGTAGTAGTGGTATATATATATATATATATTTTTTATAATATCTATTAATCCGAGACCAGGTGCTTTTTTTTTTTGAAAGCTTTTGCCATTGGTAGGATTTGAGCTGCTGACTTGGGAGTTATTTGCCCAAACCCCAAGCTCGTCCATCTACTAGCTGAGCTACGCCCCTGTTGACTGTAGACCGTAGTAGTGGTATTACTATTTGAGATTGTTTTACTTTTAATCAGAAAATAACTTTCAAAGACTATATAACTTTGGCTATTTAAAAATTAATCGAATAAATTTGACTGCCGTTAATTACTTCCACAAAAGATTTCCAGAAACCCCCACTCCGTTTTTTTTTTTTTTTACCCTTTTTGATTCACAATAAGGAGTTCTAGTTTAATTTCAAAATTGCACGGTTACTTTTCGATTTTGATCCAACTTCAAGAGATTTTACAGAATCCTTCTATTGTTACATTTAAATATTTAATAGTTTTGTTAGTAGGATGAAAAAAGGAAAAAGAAAATTAATATTTCATTCAAAATTAAGTTTAAGATACAATTTAAGTATTTAACTATCTAAATAATTTCTTTGAAATTTTTAATCTATCATTTTGGAAATAATTATATTTAAACCATATGTACTTCTAGAATTAGAAACTTAATTATGACCTCTTTAATTTGCTTCTTCAACATTTGAAGGAATCCTAACATGCCTGGAGTTTGGAGGAAAGAGCAAGTAGAAGCATGGAAACCAGTCGTGGATGCTGTCCATGCCAAAGGTGGCATCTTCTTTTGCCAGCTTTGGCATGCCGGTAGGGTTTCGAATCGAGGTGAGTGAACATATATGAACATGCATGATTTCTTGATTCTGGTTTTCTGATTTTCTGATTTTGATTTTGATTGTAACTAATGAATTAATGAATTGTGTTCACTTTGTTTGTGTTTCTACATGTGAACTGGTTGTGCTAAGTTAGGATTTTATTATATCAAGTACATTAATTAAGTTTTAGTTACTTCAAAAAATAATTAAGTTTTAGAGCTTGACAATGTGAAAGATTCAAGTCGCCGCCCAGCACCACCTAGTTTAGCTAGCTAGTACAATAGGTTATGGATTTTTGTTATGGTAATAAATAAAACAAAAAGAGATGGGTAAGTCCTTTTGATCTGTGCAGATGTTCAGCCAAATGGTGAGGCACCGATATCTTGTACAGACAAGACAATATTGAAGCCTCAACTTCTAAGCGGTGGCAATGATGCCGGACAGTTTACGCCTCCAAGGCGGCTGAGGGCAGAGGAAATCCCTCACATTGTCTATGATTTCAGAATTGCTGCCAGGAATGCTATTGAGGCTGGTACTTTCTTTTTTCATAATTAATTATATCTCACATTCACACTATATATAAGATTGTGAAAACTTTAATGATGACGACCCGAAAATAGATTCTAAAAGATAGAATTTGTAAGCATATACAGGTTTTGATGGAGTTGAGATCCACGGGGCAAACGGCTACCTTATTGACCAGTTTTTGAAGGATGAAGTAAATGATAGGACAGACCAATATGGAGGATCGCTAGAGAATCGCTGTCGATTTGCCCTAGAAATAGTTGAAGCTACTTGTAAAGAAATTGGAGCATATAGAGTTGGAATAAGGCTATCTCCCTTTGCAGACTACATGGAATCAGGAGACTCGAATCCGAAAGCATTGGCTCTGTACATGACAAAGTCGTTGAACAAATACGGAATTCTCTTCTGTCACATGATCGAACCCAGAATGATATTGGCTGATACAAAATTCGAATGCCCTCACAGCCTGGTACCGATGAGAAAGGCTTTCAATGGTACTTTTATTGTCAATGGAGGTTACGAAAGGGAAGATGGGATTCGAGCTGTGTTGGAGGGCAGTGCAGATCTTGTAGCCTATGGACGCTTGTTCTTGGCTAATCCAGATTTGCCTAGGAGGTTTCAGATCGATGCCCCTCTCAATGCATACAATAGAGATACTTTCTATACACACGACCCTGTTATTGGTTATACTGATTATCCATTTCTTCAATAAGTATACAATTAGGTGTCAATGTATAATAATATGCATTGTTATGATCATTTGTATGCGGGCTTATGCCCTCCTTCTTACCAAATATATATATACACGGTCTTTCTATTATCAGTTCGAACTGACAAAAGTAATATCAGTTCCTTGTATGTGGGTCACTGGATTTAAATACTTTGACTGGCAAATGCATACAGCCAAGTCAAAATATTTAAATCCAGTGGCCTACATGCAAGGAACTGATATAACTTTTGTCAGTTCGAATTGATAATAGAATTTCTGTATATATATATATATATATATATATATATATATATATATACAGTCTTTCTATTATCAGTTCGAACTGACAATAAATATATCAGGACGAAGAATGTGAACCACAGATTATAGAGAAGTTTTGATAAGTGCATACACTTTGAGTCGATGTATGTAAATCTAATGCTCCACATTCTTCGTCCCGATATATTTATTGTCTGTTCGAACTAATAATAGAAAATCTGTATATATATATATATATATATATATATATATATTTGTTTATAAGAAAATTTAAGTTTAGCTTGAAGATAACGATAACTACCCTTTTACTTATTTTTCAAACTTAATAAACTCAATCTCTAATATTTATATCTATCTCAGATCTCTTTATCTTTGGTCTCGTCTTTCTCTCACCTTTCATGAACAATTTTTTATTTATTTATTTTTATTTTATTTTTTTTATTAACATCAAGCTTTATAGAAAATGATAGGAAGTCACAAGACAAAGAATAAACAAACAGCCCCAGGATAAGAGCAAAAAATAGAGCAACTCAAGACAAAACACAGAGAGAAAAAAATGAAACAGCCCACAAACAAAACGAAACAAGAAGCAAATAGCAGGTATTTGTTTTGGTTATCATCATTTCATTTTCAGATTCTAAAAGAGTAATGAAATTAAATAATAATCAATATCTCATCTGTCTAATGCACCCCAAGTTTTTGATTTATTGTTTAAATAGGATCCGTACAATTATTTTTAGGGTTTAAGAGTTCTGAAAAAAAATATTTCAAGAAAATAATTAAAAGAACGTTTTTTATTTTTATTTTTTATTTTTTATTTTAAGGAATGTGGGGTTTTATTAGATTTACTTTATAGAATATTTTTTTTTTCTTAAATTGTATGTCTCTTTTAGTAATTTTGATAAAGGAAAAAAAAATACTAAATAATTTAAAAAGTTGGGCATAAATAGATCAGTAGGGGGTGTGTCAATAACACCACTCTTAATGAATTGGTAGTAGCCTAATCTTTTTTTTTTTTTTAATCTTTATCATCTTATTTCAATCACATTACTCTTGTATATCACAAAATAATAATAATAATAATAAGAACATTAATCTTCATGGTAAAGTTACATTTAACTTTATTTAATTAAATCAAAATTTAAACAAGTGGGGCATAAATAGATTAGTAGGTGAAAGTAAATTCGATACAATCAAATAAACAAAACGAAATTCAGATCATTACCGTTCACCATACGGAATCCGAATCTCTACAGTGGAAGCGGGATCGAACACCTGGGATTGTATCACTGGTCTGAGGATGATCACGGAATCGAAAAGTCCTTCTAGCCACAATGCATATACCCACACTCTGATTAAAGATGGGAGAAAATTCTACAGATTTTCTCCACACCTCTTTGTGTCTCTCTCTGTATTTGTGTTTATCCCAAACACTGGAACAAGTGTCACTGGAACACATACACTTGTTCTCTGTTTTGCACACCATTATACATCAGACAAGCCCCTTTTCTGGCCTTAGATCAAGTCACGTTGATCTCTTCCTCTTGCCCACACTAATGCACTCTTTTGCACTTACACCGAAACACACACTCTTGGGTTGCATTGCGCAGAACTCATACATATTGTGCACTTGCACTTCAAGACCACACACACACATGCACGTTATTGCATCTCATGTTTTGATGTGTGTATCAGTTTCTTTTAATTGATGCATACTGCTAATAAAATTGCCAGGCAGTTGTATGTATTTGATGTAGGCTTGGGCTTGGTGTACATGGACTTTGGGCTCTCCATGTATTGCTTATCTTGGCCCACTTGGGTGTACAATGGGTCTCCAACCCATACCCAAATATACTAACATCTCCCACTCGCACAAGTGGAGCCAACACAATCTAGTTACCATAAGCCCATCATGGGTACAACATTATTAATCAAACATCTGCCATCCCCAAAATGGCGCAGGATGTGATACATACAGAGGAGTCTTTGAGACTTTAAAACACAAGTATTGTTATAGGTAAAAATAGTCGTAAAAGGCACGTCACCACCATAAGAGGCCACGTAAGTAGAAGTGAAGGGAAATCAACCTGAGTAGCAAAATCCCAAGGCAACCCAGCCATAGACCAAGGAAATCGGCTCGGGCAACATAGCCTACTCGGTCATACTTGGGCATACTCGGGGTTCAACTAGAAAGATAGTCGCGAAAATTCACTCCCCAAACATGTGGGTAGAATCAGCAACTAGCACCTCTACAATAAGCTACAGTGCAACTACTCAGAACCCAGCAAGGAAACAATCAAGTTTCTCGTAAATAAAGGAATAAGAATCCTGTCCAAATTAGGACTCAGCTAAACCAGAAGATATGCTGCACCCAAATAGGAAAGCAAGTCCTTTTAGGACTAAGAAAACTCCCAGAACTTGGGCACCACGACACCAAACCCTAGTGATACCCACAAACCCTAAATAACTATGTATAAATACCCCTGTAAAACACAAATAAGGGGTATGTGAGAATTGGGAGGAGAGATCAGAGTGTGTATTCAACAACAGTTTTTATAGTGGATTTGACTTCGTTGCTTAGGCAACAACCCGTGGATGTTTCTCCGACCATCGGAGTTTTACCACGTATTTTTGTTCATTATTGCTAATACTCTGTAGTGTTAATTTCAATCATTCTCATTCATAAAATTGATATCAAATCGTTGATTGAGTGACTACGAAAAATCACCGTCAACAATTGGCGCTAGAAGGAGGAGGTGAAATAAAAAACTTGTGAAGCAATGGCCGGAGAAGGAGATGGTAGCGATTCCAGATACAGTTAAGGATTACTAATTAACGAGTTAGAGGATGACGCCACCCTCAATACTGTGGATGTAACCTTAGCGACTGTAGACCAATCAACTGCCTTGGCCGGTATCCAACGTTTCCCTCTAACTAATAAAGAAATCATGCAACAATTCCGGGCCTCTCTACAGCAACTCATATCTGACGCAGCAAGGCAAGGAGTTGATCTTTCCACTACGGAGGGTTTGACTTCACCCCACAATCTATCCGCTCCAAATCAACAAACAACAAGATTGCACTCCACGGTGGTGATACCAACACCCGACGTGCCTTTAAAAGCAAGCCGAGACCTTACAGACAGGCTAGAGATTTTGTCCGAAAGGCAAGCCAAGGGTAGCAGGGAGCGTAGAGAGGAAGGTTATTCCGATAGAAGGTATGATCCAGATCGAATGGGGTGAAGTTGGGACCAACCCAAGAAACGTATTCACCGGAGAGATCGATCATCATCCTCAGAGGAGAGTGAGCAGTATTATCGTCACAAACGCCAGATGGGCACAGTTCGATTACATGGCCTAAACCGAGAACACAGGGAGTAGGAACCGGATGAGAGAGGTCAGAAGTTGACCATTAGTCAAAATTTCAATGCGATGGGGGAACCAAAAGGAGATAAAGACATACTCATATAGAGCCTGACTCGGGAGGTGCAAAACAATCGTTGACAGATGGATGCTTTGGTCAGGCGGTACGAGCGCAATGAACTGTTGGATGACGAATTCGGCAGCCCTTTCACCAATGGAGTTCTAAGGATGCCCTTCCCGGAGAGGTTTAGGATGCCACACGTAGAGCAGTTCAAGAAAGATACCGATCCAAAAGAACACGTCCGGAGGTATAGGAGCGCCATGGCCCAATACGTCCACAATGACGCCCTACTATGCTTGAACTTTCCACAGACTCTTGGGGATCTAGGTTCTCGGTGGTTCGGTAGATTACCAACAGCAAGCATAAGTAGCTTCAGCGAACTGAATAAAGCTTTCTCAAGGCAGTTCCTCGGGAATGTACACAAGAAGAAGTCAGTGGCTCACTTGTCTCAACTCAAGCAAGGAAAAGACGAGTCGCTGAAGAAATACTTGGGAAGGTTCGGTCAGGAAGTATCAGAGATCGGGAGTGCGAATGATGAAGCCATCATTGCAGCATTCATCAACAACCTTTAGAACGGCCAGCTATCCTTTGATTTAAGAAGAGCTCGCCTAACCAGTTATGCCGACATGATGGATATGGCTGGGGGTTATGCCTTAGCCGAGGAAGAAGAAATTGCGACAGGAGGTTACTTTGTACATGGTGGTCGTCTAGAAGGAGCCAAAACAAAAGATCAAGCCAAGGCACTAGACACCAAAGGTGACAAGCAAAAGAACAAAGCACGAGATGGACGGGATGGTCGAGATGGCTGTCGGGCTTATGATCCAAAAACCGATTAGCCGCGCCAAAAGTTCCAGGGCAAATACACAAATTACATCCTGTTGAAGAAACACCAGGAGGAGATATTAGCTGTTAGGATTATGCTCAATAGCAAGAGTGTAATATTGTTTTTGACAATCTTTTCATATTAATAAAGTGATTTTTTAAACAAATCTTATAGCATTTATAGATTGAATATTATAATTGTCAAAAGTAAATGATTATAAGGTCAAAAGACTATGAGAAAAGAAGAATTGTTCGTGCATCTGGATATGTATGAGGTAGACACAATTCTTTAGTTAGTCTTGAATAATGTTCACAACTTAAGTTAAAGGTTGGGCACCTTTATCTTGTTAAAGTTGTAGAATTCTTTTGCTAGCATTTGAGTGGGATCAAATGAGTTATGATGAGTCTAAAATCATCGGAGGGTCTTCGAGTAAAAGAATCTAGTACACTGGGTGCATTGAACTGGATCACAATGAAATACTTTATCTAGAACCGTCAATAGATAATAGTCTTTTCATTATCATGACAATCGGAGAGTCTATCTTAATCCTGAGATAAATGATGGACTTATGGTTGCAAGTGGTATCATTTAAGTTATCAATGAGTAAGATTATATAGCATAGTCTATCTTCGATAGTTTGGTGATATTCATTTGTTAATCGATAGATGACTTCATTTATAGATATGGACATCGTGGCTCCATTTATTAAATGTGAGTAGAATATCATCATATGGATGTTTTGAGGTATTGGATATTGAATCTTAACGTTAAGTTTTCGATAGAGTCTATTGAAACATGGCTTCTGGACAAGTCAAAATATCCAAGTTCAAAATGTGGTCATATGAGTAAATATGGTAACTTGGAGAGCTATAGGCGGTCTATGAGCTCTTGGCGATTACTGATATTCTTCATGAGGATACACCATCTCCAATAAGATTGTCTAGGGTACGAATGAGAAATATTTACTTATTCCATCTTTATTTAAGAGTGCAATTTTAGTTCTTTAGTGGAATGAATTAAAATTAATAGATTGAACCTAAGTGAATCATTTGTTTATTGTGATTGGGTTATGTCTATTGGAGCTTAAATTTAGATAGGCCCGCCAAGATCCCCAATCCACACGGACTTGCATGAATCACTTGATATATTCTACTGGACTAATTTATGGGTCCATCTAGAATTGTATTAAGGCATGTGGACTTGTTTCTTTTAGTAAGAATGGGCCTAGTTCACATGTGGGCCTTTTATTAAGGTCCAATGGATTTAATAAAATAGAAAAACAATATATAGATATATTAATATATATGGCACATGGCCGAGATATATATATATATGATATTATATTGTTTTATTTTTATTATTTGATTAAATGGAAATTAATTAATTGATTAATTAATTATTTAATTAAAAATCAAAATCTTTTTCTGACTAGGAAATATGTTTCTTAGTAGTATACTATTGTGGTAGTATAATAAATATAAAAGACTTTATTTGGTAAGTAGATAAATAAGGAATTTATTTATCTAGTCAAATTAGGAAGTTTTTAATATAGTCACAAAAACACTAAAGAGTTGGATTAGGGTTTGGAATTCCAAGGAAATCTACCTAGGGTTAGGATTTAAGTCAAAAGACATAAATCCTACATGGTAAAAGATTTCGGCCTCAAGATATAAAGATATATATAATATATGGTGCCAATAAAAAGCACTAGAGATATATAATATATACTGTGCAAGTATATCGCAAGATATAAATATATATATGTTACACGTGTGTGGCTTTTACACCACATGAACCTATTGGCTTCTTGAATAATCCATGCCACATGGCAAGTTCATATGGTTTGCTTGATGTTTAAGAGTGGAATATTACATCAACCACCCCTCTCTTCTTGCCTATATATATGGCTTTCTTTGTAATTACTAAAAAGTGGTTGTTGTTTGTAGAGAAAATTTGATACCCTCTCAATCAATATAAAGGTAATATATATTTTCTCTCCTCCACTCTCTCGTTTCTTTCTCATGTTTTTCTATTATTTATTTATTTATTTATTTGTTCTATAATTAATCATCATCATCATCATCTACCATCTTTAAATTTTATTATAACACGTTATCAGCACGATGCTGTTATTTCCAGAACCTGAAGTTCTGAATTTATTACTAAAGCCTGAAGCTTATGAATTTATTATCACTGGAACCTGAAGTTCCTAGATCTATTACCAGAACCTGAAGTTCTGAATTTATTATTACTAGAACCTGAAGTTTCTAGACTTTTATTTATTAATACCAGGACCTGCAGTTCTGAATTTACTTTCCCGCATTTTATTTTTACGCAATTTACTTTCTCGCACTTTATTTACTTTTATGCAATTTTTATTTATTTAAACAATTTGGTCACTCATCCAGAACCTGGAGTTCATGGATTTATTTATCATTAACGGAACCTGAAGTTCTGAATTTATTTACTTACAAACAAATATTTAAATTCCTCGGATTTTTATCAGACCAGAAGTTCTAACTCCGATTGTAATTTTTTAGATAATCAGAAGCTATAATCATGCCAAAGCTTGCAAGCCTAAAATTTGCTGCACTAGAAGTGTCAGGAGAAAATTACATGTCATGGGTTATTGATACAAAATTACTCCTGAAATCAGAAGGATTGTATTATACTATTGAAAATGGGGCTGATGCATTTGAACAGGACAAATCTACAGCCATGGTTATTATCCGCCACCACTTACATGAAGATCTAAAAACTCAGTACCTAACTGTCACGGAACCAAATGTTCTTTGGCAGGAACTGAAAGATCGTTTTGATAACCAACCTGATGTTGCGTTACCAAATGCTAGATATCAGTGGCAACATTTACGCTTCCAAGATTTTAAATCAGTTTCTGAATACAATTCTGCCTTATTCAAAATCACTACACAGCTGAAATTGTGTGGTCAGGATGTGACAGAAAATGACATGTTGGAAAAAACATTTACAACCTTTCATGCCTCTAACATGATATTACAACAGCAGTATCGAGAACGGCGATTCTCAAAATATTCAGAACTTATCTCATGTCTCCTAGTTGCCGAGAAAAACAACGAACTCTTAATAAAAAATCATGAATCACGCCCGACCAGCTCTACAGCATTCCCAGAAGTGAATACCAACACTATCGGAGGACATACTCACGGTCATGGTCGTAGTCACGGTCGCGGTTCCTACCGTGGTCGTGGTCCTAGCCAGGGTCAGGGTCAGGGTCAGGGTCGGGGTCGGGGTCGAGGTCATAATCAAAACACTCCCCAGAAGTGGAATGTTTATAAGGTAAAACCAGATAAAGGAAAGAATATCCAGAAGGGGCCCAAGAAGGATGATAATGTTTGTTTCAAATGTGGATGTCATAACCATTGGTCAAGGACATGCCGCACGCCTAAACATCTAGTTGAGCTTTATCAGGCTTCAATCAAAGAAAAAGGAAAGGAAAAGAATCCTGAAACCAATTTCTTGGAAGATTCAGATTTTATGGATGTCCAGTTTGATGTTTCTGATTTTCTAAATGATCCAACTGAAAAAGTGACCACTTCAACTGGTGATGGAAATGTCCACACCAATTGAGTACTGCTTGTATATTCTTTTTGTTATCATGTTTATGTAAATATTCCATGTGTATATATATATATGTCTTTTGTTTACCACTATATCTGATATACACTTTATTTATTTTATTTTTGTTTTTGTTAATAGATATGTCTTTAAACAATAAGATGAGTGATATTGAAAAGCAAAATACAGGAGATATATGTCTAGCCGATAGTGCGACGACACATACGATTCTACGAAATCGGAAATACTTTCTAAATTTAACCTTGCTTAAAGCAAATGTTAATACAATATCAGGTCCAGCAGATTTGATAGAAGGCTCCGGTAGAGCCATGATATTGTTACCAAACAATACTAAAATATGTATCAACGATGCTTTATATTCAAGCAGATCCAAAAGAAATCTGCTCAGTTTCAAAGATATACGGTGTAATGGATACCACATAGAAACTATAAGTGATGAGAATATTGAGTATCTATGCATTACTTCTCATAGTTCAGGCCAGAAACTTATTATGGAAAAGCTGTGTGCTTTATCATCTGGATTATATTACACTCTTATAAGAGATATAGAAGTCCATGCAGTTATGAACCAGAAGTTCTCAGATTCAAAAATATTTATGCTTTGGCATGACCGTCTTGGTCACCCAGGATCTACAATGATGCGAAAAATCATTGAAAATTCTTATGGACATCCATTAAAGAACCAGAAGATTCTTTTATCCCATGAAAATTTATGTACTGCATGTTCACAAGGAAAATTAGTAATAAAACCATCACATTCTAAGGTTGGCTTTGAATCCCCATCATTCCTACAAAGGATTCAAGGGGACATATGTGGACCTATCCATCCACCAAGTGGACCGTTCCGCTATTTTATGGTCCTAGTTGACGCATCCATCAGATGGTCACACGTTTGCTTATTATCAACACGCAATGTTGCTTTTGCAAGGTTACTCGCACAGATTATCAAGCTTCGAGCACATTTTCCCGATCATCCGATTAAATCAATACGCCTTGATAATGCGGGTGAATTTACCTCCAAAACATTTGATGAATATTGCAAATCAGTTGGGATTGATGTTGAGCATCCAGTTCCACACGTTCATACTCAGAATGGATTGGCAGAGTCACTTATCAAGCGTCTCCAGGTAATTGCAAGAACTTTACTATTACGAACACAATTACCAATTTCTGTTTGGGGACATGCTATTTTGCATGCTGCTGCATTAATTCGTCTTCGTCCCACTTCTTATCATCAATATTCTCTAGTGCAACTCGTATTTGGCCATCAGCCAGATATTTCCCATCTGCGTACTTTTGGCTGTGCAGTATATGTCCCAATTGCACCTACACATAGAAATAAAATGGGACCCCAACGGCGTTTGGGAATATATGTTGGTCTAGATTCACCATCAATTATTAAGTATCTAGAACCTTTAACTGGTGATCTTTTTACTGCACGATTTGCAGATTGTCATTTCGATGAGAAAAATTTCCCATCATTAGGGAAAGGAAAAACTTCTCCTGAAGAGAAGCGTGAATTTTCTTGGAAAGTCCCTAGTCTAATTCATCTTGATCCATACACATCTCAATGTGAGAATGAAATACGAAAGATAGTTCACTGTCAAACAATAGCAAATCAGTTACCAGATGCATTTACAGATTCTACTAGGGTAACAAAATCACACATCTCAGCTGTTAATGTACCAGCACGGGTGATTGTTCCAGGAGAACAATCTAAACAAATAATAGCAAAAGAATCATCTACTGTACGCCAGAAGCGTGGTAGGCCACTTGGTTCGAAAGATACTATTCCTCGAAAGAAGAAAACAAAATATCAGGATCATACTCCTGAAATTATAAATAAATCCACTTTCTCTAAATCAACTCCACAAGAGTTAGATGTCCCTGAAAGGACACAAGAAACCGCCGCAGGGGAAGAAATCTCTGAAGAGATACAAGAACCTAGAAATGAAGAAATTTCTATAAATTATACAGGAGGAATGTGGAATCGTAAAGAAACAATCATTGATGATATATTTTCGTACATAGTGGCTACTGAAATTTTAAATGATGATTGTGAGCCTTATAACCTCGACGATTGTAGGCAAAGATCTGATTGGCCTAAATGGAAAGAAGCAATTCAAGCAGAATTGACTTCATTAACCAAACTAAAGTATTTGGACCAATAGTCCAGACGCATGAAGACGTCAAACCTGTTGGATACAAATGGGTTTTTGTACGGAAACGTAATGAGGAAAACGAGGTGGTGCGATATAAGGCACGACTCGTAGCAAAGGGTTTCTCACAGAGACCTGGTATTGATTTTGATGAGACGTATTCACCAGTAATGGATACAATTACGTTTCGATTTCTGATAAGTTTGGCTGTCTCAGAAAAACTTGAAATGCGTCTTATGGACGTAGTAACCGCCTACCTATATGGCTCACTCGATTCTGATATTTACATGAAAATCCCTGAAGGATTTAGAATGCCAGAAGCATACAACTCGAGACCTCAGAATTTATATTCAATTAAATTACAAAGGTCTTTGTATGGATTAAAGCAATCTGGGCGCATGTGGTACAACCGCCTCAGTGAATATTTAACTAAAGAGGGATATATCAATAATCCCATATGCCCATGTGTATTCATAAAGAAATCAGAATCTGGATTTGCTATTATAGCAATTTATGTTGATGATATGAATTTAATTGGAACTCCTAAAGAGCTCCTGAAAACTGCTGAATATTTGAAAAGGGAATTTGAAATGAAAGACTTAGGGAAAACAAAATATTGTCTCGGCCTGGAGATTGAGCGTAAATCAGACGGAATACTTATCCATCAATCAGCATATATTGAAAAAATCCTGAAAAGATTTAATATGGATAATGCTCATCCATTAAGTACCCCCATGGTTGTTAGAAATCTTGATCCTAAGAAAGATCCATTCCGGCCACTTGAAGATGATGAAAAGATACTTGGTCCTGAAGTACCATATCTTAATGCAATTGGTGCTTTATTATATCTGGCTCAATGTACTAGACCAGATATCGCATTTTCAGTAAATTTGCTTGCTAAATTCAGTTCAGCACCAACTCGGAGACATTGGAATGGGATTAAACATATTTTTCGTTATCTTCGTGGAACGAAAGATTTGGGATTATATTATTCAAAATCCAACAACTTTTCAGGTTTAATTGGTTATGCTGATGCCGGGTATTTATCTGATCCCCATAAAGCCCGTTCATAAACGGGATATGTTTTTACATATAATGGCACAGCAATCTCCTGGCGCTCCACAAAGCAAACTCTTGTTGCTACATCCTCTAATCATTCTGAGATCCTTGCACTTCATGAAACAAGCCGAGAATGCGTGTGGCTAAGGTCAGTTATTTATCATATTCAAAATACTTGTGGATTTCCATTATCTACAGAAATGCCAACACCAATATTCGAAGATAATGCTGCTTGTATTGCTCAAGTTAGAGGAGGATATATCAAGGGAGATAGAACCAAACATATTTCTCCTAAATTCTTCTATACTCATGAACTTCAACAGAGCCGACAAATTGATGTTAAACAAATACGGTCTACAGATAATCTTGCAGATCTGTTCACCAAAACATTGCCTACATCAACTTTTGAGAAACTGGTATACGGAATTGGCATGTGTCGGCTTTGTAAATTACAGGATTGATATTGAAGTTTCATTCAGGGGGAGAGTTCAATCAGGGGGAGCAAAATTTTTGAATATATATTTGTATACTGTACTCTTTTTCCTTTTACCGGATTTTGTCCCATTGGGTTTTACCGGAAAGGTTTTAATGAGGCAGTTCTGAACCCGTTCACACCACTTGATCCAGAAGATCATTGTATATACTTTGCTAAGGTTTTTGTCCCACTGGGTTTTTCCTAGCAAATTAAAATACAAGTGGTGAAAAATCCAAGGGGGAGTGTTACACGTGTGTGGCTTTTACACCACATGAACCTATTGGCTTCTTGAATAATCCATGCCACATGGCAAGTTCCTATGGTTTGCTTCATGTTTAAGAGTGGAATATTACATCAATCACCCCTCTCTTCTTGCCTATATATATGGCTTTCTTTGTAATTACTAAAAAGTGGTTGTTGTTTGTAGAGAAAATTTGATACCCTCTCAATCAATATAAAGGCAATATATATTTTCTCTCCTCCACTCTCTCGTTTCTTTCTCATGTTTTTCTATTATTTATTTATTTGTTCTATAATTAATCATCATCATAATCATCTACCATCTTTAAATTTTATTATAACAATATATAATATATTGTGCAAGAATATAGCACTAGAGATATATAATATATATATTGTGCAAGTAGGCCGCAATATATATATATATATATATATATATATATATATATTTATAAGGCATGCAGAATTGTATAGATATATATATATATATATTGACTTATATACATTAGATAGAGATGCAGAATTCGTGATAGATAGATTGACAAATATATATTATTTGGCAAGTGACTTTCGGCCATAATATATATATATTCGATATATAGAATTTGAGAAAACCCTAATGTCTTGGTCTTGAGAGTTTTTTCTTTTGCTAGAGAAAAATAGTATCCAACTCTTAGACTAGTGTGAGAATTCGGCCAAGAGGAAAAGAGAAAAAAGTTTGTTCTTATTTCGATAGTGCACTAGTAACTTTTATATCAAAAGGTTTTGTGCACAATTTCGAATAAGGTTCATGCGAGTTTCGATCTAACGATTGTTTATTCAAAAGTGACCGGAACATTCTTTGTAGCCTCTTGGAATTTATTGTGACTAACGAAAAAGAAAAAGTTTTGTTAATCCATCCTCAGGTACACAATTCAAATAGAAGGGAGACCACGCTCCTAGGTGATTCACGTTCGTGATTGGATTGGAAGATCTTGCGGATTACCATTGACGCAATGTCAATCGGATTATGCGACAAATGTATGATATCTTTAGTATTATATGTTAATTAATTAGAGGGTTAAGATTCAAATTATGGAAAAATTTTAAACTATACTAAACCTTTTTTAGTCTCGCTTTCGCTGCATGCACGTATTTTTCCCTACAATTGGTATCAGAGCCTGGTTGTACCCTTTAATTAATTAATGTATATATACGTGAATCAATTTCTTTTTATTGTGATTATGCATGTTTAAGAAAGAGATGACACTCTAGGTATTCGCATATATAATTACATAGGAATGTATGGATTTATATATGTTATTATAAAGTGAATTGTTGTTGCTCGATTTTGGTCCTAAAATTTCAATGTATTTTTTGTTTCGGAATTGTAACAAGAAGGGTGGTCTATCATCGCCATAATTCCTTCTTGGTAGTTGCTAAGTTCTCTTTTAATTTTATTGTAATAAAGTAGTGCAGTTTTTATTGTGTTAAAAAATACTGAAGTTTTTTTTATTATTAAAATAGTGCAGTTTTTGGTTGTGTTAAAATACTGCAGTGATTAAAAATTTTTAAAAAAAAAAATACTGCAGTAATTTATTTGTAAAAATACTGCTGTAATATATTTGAGTATCGAAGATTCGAAGATGTGAAGAATTGGATGCAACTGGAACGAGTATGGGACGATGTGCACCATAGCTACATGCATGCGTGCAAGTTAGCACACTGCTATGCATGTGAGGCTATGGGCTGCGCACGGCAGCCCTTGGTTTGTCATGGGCTGCGCACGGCAGCCCTTTGTGAGGTTATGGGGTGCGCACGCCCATAGGAGGTAGCCAAAGGGTGCGTGAGTGGACGTTGGCCGCTTGAAGACTTATTCGCCAAGAAAGGAGTTTTTTTGTATTCCAAACAAATGTAATCTACTAGTTTTTCTAGGATGGATCAAAATTGTGGCTATTTATATTTGTAAATATTACAATATTTGTTATTGTATGATAACATGTCATATAGAATAGGAGTGCCACTCATATATCTCTTTTGGTATGAACATGCATTGAATGATTTAGGTATGTGATTGGCATCTAGATAACATGGTAAATCATTCTATGGAATTTAATCACACGCCTTAAATAATTGAGTGGGAGAAGGGGTTTTGCAAACACCTACGGCCTCCAAGGTTAGTTGAGCTTTATGTTTTATTGGTAATCCCCCCAAGGGGCGTCCATGAATGGAATTTAGCAATATACTTCCTTACAAGGATAGACTAGACAATTGACTTAAACGAGATCTACTCTTAAAGGAGGGATTTTCGTGAGAGAATATATTGAGGGTCGATATCTTGGTAACACACTCAATGTAATTTTATTGATATCCTCCCAAGAGTTCTTGTCAGTAAAATTGCAAGGTTAAAATTGAAAACGCTGGTTGTTATGTTAACAATTAGGTGGGACCTAGTCTAACTAGTAAATGGTGTGAACTCCCAAATGAGGCGTAACATTTATGGGTGTTGGATCACCGTTGAATTTTTATGATTGAGTTATTTATTTAAATCAAGATAATTATTCGAAAGTGCTTTATCATGATTATTTACTCATATATATTTTTGTTTTATTCAGAAATCATGACCCCATCCCTAATGACCATCCTAAAAGATAAATATTTTAACTAGTGATAATTATGTCACATGGAAAAGGAAAATTGGGTTTTGTTGCAAGCTGAAAAACATAAGTTTGTTCTGTCTACTCCTAAAAACCACCTGCTCCCACTAATGAATCTAATGTGATGCAAAGATACGAGTATGAGCAGTGGAAGACCTCGAATGAGATGGCCAAATGGCTACCATCTCCGACGTGTTGCAACAGCAGCATGAAGGAATGGGGTCTGTTGCTGATATGATGATGTCTCTAGAAGAGATTCATATGGTTGGTAAAGTTGCTACTGTTAAGACCCGTCAGAAGGTCAAGGAATAACAGAAGAAAAAGCAACTTGGGCCTACCAAGAAGGAGACTAAGAAAGTAACCAAGATCAAAAGGAAGTGCTTCTTTGTGGTGAAAAGAGACATTGGAAAAGTAATTGCCCAAAGTCTCAGAATAAGAAGGAACAAGGTAATGTGAATTATCTTGAAACATGTTTACTGGCAGATTCTACAGATTCTTGGATCGTAGACTCAGTAGCCAATAATCATGTTTGTTATTCCTTATGGGGGTTTCAAGAAAGGAGAAGGCTGAATAAGAATGAAATCAACTTGCGTTTAGGCAATGGAGCGTTGGTGTCTGCTAGTGTAGTGGGAGATATTAGAGTTAATCTAGATTCTAGTAGGCATTTAGATTTGATAGACATTTATTATGTACCTCAATTCAAGAGAAATTTAATTTCAGTTTCTTGTTTAAATAAATTTGAATATTCGGTTACTTTTAATAATTTTTTTTTTTTATTATCAGTAAGGATGACAAATTTGTTTGTAAAGGTACATTGGAAAATGGTCTATTCTATTTACATAGAAATATCTCTCACTTGTTAGACACAGAATTAACGCAACCTAACCATAAAAGAGTAAAATTATCATAAGATGAAACCTACCTATGCCATTTGCGCCTAGGTCATAATAACCTTAATATGATTAAAAGATTAGTTAGTGATGGACCTTTAAGTGACTTAAAGGTTGATGATCTACCAACTCGTGAATCCTGTTTGGAAGGTAAAATGACCAAAAGGTCGTTTAGGACCAAAGGCACAAGAGCCACTGAATGTTTAGGATTAATGCATACTGATGTATGTGGTCCTATGAGCATTCAAGCTAGAGGTGGATATGAGTACTTCATCACTTTCACAGATGATTATTCGAGATTTGGTTATGTGTATCTCATGAGACATAAGTCGAATGCTTTTGACATATTCAAAGCATATAAAGCTGAAGTGGAAAAAACAGCTTGAGAAACACATAAAAATCTTGAGATCTGATCGTGGTGGAGATTATCTATCTGGTGAGTTTCAGCAATATCTTATTGATAATGGGATCATTTCTCAGTTTTCTGCACAAGGTACACCTTAACAGAATGGGGTGGCAGAAAGGACAAATAGAACTCTTTTAGACATGGTTAGGTCTATGTTGAGTTATTCAACGCTTCATATCTCTTTTGGGGATATACTTTACAAACTGCAATATACATTCTAAACGATGTACCATCTAAGTCGGTTCCTCAAACAACGCATGAGTTGTGGACTGGTCGAAAGCCTAGTTTACAACACTTAAGGATATTTGGTTGTCCTGCGCATGTGTTAAAAGGAAAGACAGAAAAGATGGAGTCCCGTTCGGAAACATGCATATTTATGGGGTATCCAAAAGAAACTAAGGGATATTATTTCTATAGTCCTTCAGATCTTAAAGTATTTGTTTCAACAAATGCTAAATTTCTGGAAAAGGACTATATGAATGATTTTGTACCTACAAGTAGAATTGTCCTGAATGAGATGCCAGGAGATACAATTCCACAAGAGGTTACACAACCAAGCCCAATTGTATGTTCCGCACCATCACAAAATCAACAACCTATAGCCCAATTGTATGTTTCGCACCATCACAAAATCAACAACCTACCATACCTCGTCGTAGTGGGAGGGTTAGAAATCAACCCGAGAGATACATCGGTCTGGGAGAATCAGTGGAGAATCTCTCGGACGACGATGATCCCTACACGTATAGGGAAGCAATGGAGCATGTTGATGGTCGCTATTGGCAAAAGGAAATGCAAGTTACAAAAATCCAAATATGGATTAAAGCAAGCATCCTGATCCTGGAACATAAGGTTCGATCAAACTGTGACGAACCTTGTGTATGCAAAAGGATTAATGGCGACAAGTTGGTTTTCCTAAATTCTTTATGTTGATGATATACTACTCATCGGAAACGATGTAGGTGTATTCACATCAGTAAAAGAATGGTTAGCAAAACAATTTGATATGAAAGACTTAGGAGAAGTAAGTTATATTCTTGGTATCCAAGTAATAAGGGATAGAAAGAATATAATGATTGCACTATCCCAAGCTTCATACACAGATAAAATCTTGTCTAGATTTTCCATGCAAGATTCCAAGAAAGGTATGTTACTTTTCAGAAATGGAATCAAAACTTTCTAAGGAACAAGTTCCTAAGAATGAGCATGAAGAGCAATTCATGAGTAGGATTCCAAATGCCTCGGCAGTTGGAAGTCTCATGTGTGCAAAGCTCTGCACTAGACCAGATATTTGTTTTGCTGTGGGCATAGTTAGCAGGTTTCAATCGAAACCTGGTCCTGATCACTGGACCGCAATCAAGCATATTTTCAAGTATCTCAGGTGAACGAGAGATAATATGCTTGTATACTCAGGAGGGGATTTGATTCCCGTTGGTTATACAAATTCTGATTTCCAGTCGGATTCTGACTACCAGAAAATCCACATCAGGATCTGTGTTTACTATTGGAAGAGGAACAGTCATATGGAGGAGTATCAAGCAATCTTGTATTGTTGATTCCATCATGGAAGCTAAGTATGTTGTTGCATGCGAAGCTGCCAAAAAGGCTGTTTGGCTCCGCCAATTCCTGATTGAATTGGAAGTAGTTCCCAGTGCGAATAAGCAGATCACTATCTACTGTGATAACAGTGGAGCAGTGGCTAATTCGAGAGAACCAAGAAGTCATAAGAGAGGAAAACACAATGAAAGGAAGTATCATCTTCTTAGGGAGATTGTGCATAGGGGTGACGTGACGATTACCAAAATCACGTCAACAGAAAATCTAGCGGATCCCTTCATAAAGGCTCTACCACAAAAGAGTTTTGATGGGCACCTAGAGAACATGGGAATGAGAGATATGACACATTTGCTATAGTGCAAGTGGGAGATTGTTAGGATTATGCTCAATAGCAAGAGTGTAATATTGTTTTTGACAATCTTTTCATATTAATAAAGTGATTTCTGATTTAAACAAATCTTATAGCATTTATAGATTGAATATTATAATTGTCAAAAGTAAATGATCATAAGGTCAAAAGACTATGAGAAAAGAAGAATTGTTCGTGCATCTGGATATGTATGAGGTAGACACAATTCTTTAGTTAGTCTTGAATAATGTTCACAACTTAAATGAAAGGTTGGGCACCTTTATCTTGTTAAAGTTGTAGAATTCTTTTGCTAGCAATTGAGTGGGATCAAATGAGTTATGATGAGTCTAAAATCATTGAAGGGTCTTCGAGTAAAAGAATCTAGTGCACTGGGTGCATTGAACTGGATCACAATGAAATACTTTATCTAGAACCGTCAATAGATAATAGTCTTTTCATTATCAGGACAATCAGAGAGTCTATCTTAATCCTGAGATAAATGATGGACTTATGGTTGCAAGTGGTATCATTGAGTTATCAATGAGTACGATTATATAGCATAGTCTATCCTCGATAGTTTGGTGATATTCATTTGTTAATCAATAGAGGACTTCATTTATAGATATGGACATCGTGGCTCCATTTATTAAATGTGAGTAGAATATCATCATATGGATTTTTTGAGGTATTGGATATTGAATCTTAACGTTAAGTTTTCGATAGAGTCTATTGAAACATGGCTTCTGGACAAGTCAAAATATCCAAGTTTAAAATGTGGTCATATGAGTAAATATGGTAACTTGGAGAGCTATAGGAAGTTTATGAGCTCTTGGCGATTATTGATATTCTTCACGAGGATACACCATCTCCAATAAGATTGTCTAGGGTACGAATGAGAAATATTTACTTATTCCATCTTTATTTAAGAGTGCAATTTTAGTTCTTTAGTGGAATGAACTAAAATTAATAGATTGAACCTAAGTGAATCATTTGTTGATTGTGATTGGGTTATGTCTATTGGAGCTTAAATTTAGATAGGCCCGCCAAGATCCCCAATCCACACGGACTTGCATGAATCACTTGATATATTCTACCGGACTAATTTATGGGTCCATCTAGAATTGTATTAAGGCATGTGGACTTGTTTCTTTTAGTAAGAATGGGTCTAGTTCACATGTGAGCCTTTTATTAAGGTCCAATGGATTTAATAAAATAGAAAAACAATATATAGATATATTAATATATATGGCACATGGCTGAGATATATATATGATATTATATTGTTTTATTTTTATTATTTGATTAAATGGAAATTAATTAATTATTTAATTAAAAATCAAAATCTTTTATGACTAGAAAATATGTTTCTTAGTAGTATACTATTGTGGTAGTATAATAAATATAAAAGACTTTATTTGGTAAGTAGATAAATAAGGGATTTATTTATCTGATCAAATTAGGAAGTCTTTAATATAGTCACAAAAACACTAAAGAGTTGGATTAAGGTTTGGAATTCTAAAGAAATCTACCTAGGGTTAGGATTTAAGTCAAAAGACACAAATCCTACATGGTAAAAGATTTTGGCCTCAAGATATAAAGATATATATAATATATGGTGCTAGTAAAAAGCACTAGAGATATATAATATATATTGTGCAAGTATATCGCAAGATATAAATATATATATAATATATTGTGCAAGAATATAGCACTAGAGATATATAATATATATTGTGCAAGTAGGCCGCAATATATATATATATATATATATATATGCAGAATTGTATAGATATATATATATATATATATATATATTGACTTATATACATTAGATAGAGATGCAGAACTCATGATAGATAGATTGACAAATATATATGATTTGACGAGTGACTTTCGGCCATAATATATATATATTCGATATATAGAATTTGAGAAAACCCTAATGTCTTGGTCTTGAGAGTTTTTTCTTTTGCTAGAGAAAAATAGTATCCAACTCTTAGACTAGTGTGAGAATTCGGCCAAGAGGAAAAGAGAAAAAAGTTTGTTCTTATTTCGATAGTGCACTAGTAACTTTTATATCAAAAGGTTTTGTGCACAATTTCGAATAAGGTTCATGCGAGTTTCGATCTAACGATTGTGAATTCAAAAGTGACCGGAACATTTGAAAGTTCTCATGGTGTGTTCAATATTAATCTAGGGGGGGGGGGGGGGGGGGCATGCAAGTCAATTTTAAGAAAATGCCCCTACTAGTCAAAAAATACAAGCAAGTGTAATAAGATGCGAAAATTAAAGAACACTTGATGTTTACGTGGAAACCCAACCGCTGGGAAAAACCACGGGCTGTTTAGTGCACCACACTCGGACCTCGAAATCCACTAATTGAAATGGAGTTTACAACCTATGTAGACCTCGTCTAACACTCCGGTCAATAACTCTCCACTTCTACCACTCAGGCCTTTAAAAGTGGCTCTAGTCCAATTGCTTATGTGACCACCTATTCCTGGTGTCTGACCTAATCCCGGTCAATCACACAAGACTTAAATCTCTCAAAAGAGATGCACAACCCTAAGTGAATATGCAATGATATCCAAATATACAATATAGAGCTAGGGTACTCTAGATGCTTACCTAGGATTATATGATGACAATAAAATCAATCCTAGATATGAAAATAGCTATATGTCATGGCATACAACTTTAGCTAAGTAAAGGATAACCAATCCTAGATACAAAGCTATCACAAAACAACACTCAATCAATTCATCACAATTAATTCTCTTTTCTTGTATTTAGCATATGATCTAAAACATACAAGTAATTTAAAAGAGATGGCTTGGTAGTAAAAATACTAAAATAAGATGAAGTTAATCAAAATCTTACCAAGCAAGTTATGATGATGCAAACCCATATATGGATGCACTTTATATAGACATAAAAGATGCAATATGAAATTTGATGCAAAAAGGATTTGATTTGAGTGGTTAAAGGTGAGTTCTTGATTTGATTTTATCTCAAATATCTCTCTTTTAAGTTTAGGGTTCTAAGGAGTCAAAGAACTTATTCAGATAATGAGAAAGTGTGATATTTATAGACATCAAGAGCAGGGCAAGTGAAAAGACAAAATTGCCCCTGAAATCGCACGATCGGCGGTTTCAATCGGCGGTCGGGACCGCCGAATGGTTCCTGAGAGGATCAGGAAACATCGGCGACTTCGTTCGACGGTTTCGTAACCGCCGATCAGAACCGCCGTTTGGACCCAAGAAGATATTTTCAATCAGGTCTCGATCGGCGGTTTCGAACGGCTGCCAGGCCACCGAACGGAACCGCTGTTTCACTAAAAATGGTGAAACCAAAGGAGAAGCCAAAGGCATCTCCACCGGTGATCATCGCGCAAAACAAAGCACACCAACGTGCACGCGCGGACGTTTCCGAACATCCTTCGGGAAACGAATTACTCCACACTAAAAGCTAACAAACATGAAGTGCAAGTGTGGGTATTGAATGCATCATAATGCCTATCATGTCATGGCATTTCATATAACAAGATGCAAACAATTTAATGCAAGAAGAGATATTGAATAATTAATAAAGCACAATGCACACAAAATATAAACACAACATTCAAGAATAAGAGTTATGCATGTTGTGTGTGTGTGCAACTATATCTCTTCAAGGCAAAGTAAGCACTAGATATATACCTTTGGTGCTTGTCCTCTTGAGGTCTTGGAAAGGGTCTTTGATCTTCAACCTTAATCACCTAGACTACCCTTACAACCAAACCCCAACATGTGGTTTGTCCACGAAATAAGCCAATCAATTAATGGGAATTCTTACAACATTCTTTGTAGCCTCTTGGAATTTATTGTGACTAACGAAAAAGAAAAAGTTTTGTTAATCCATCCTTAGGTACACAATTCAAAGAGAAGGGAGACCACGTTCCTAGGTGATTCACGTTCGTGATTGGATTGGAAGATCTTGCTGATTACCATCGACGCAATGTCAATCGGATCACGCGACAAAGGTATGATATCTTTAGTATTATATGTTAATTAATTAGAGGGTTAAGGTTCAAATTATGGAAAATTTTTAAACTATACTAAACCTTTTTTAGTCTCGCTTCCGCTGCGTGCACGTAGTTTTCCCTACATTAGCTATCTTGGAAGAAAAGAATATGTCCAAAGAGCCGCCTAAGCAGTTGACTTATGCTCGGAGGGACACCACCAAGTATTGCAGATTCCTTAAACAGAACGAACATAAGACATCCAAGTGCTTCCAGCTAAGGGATCACATCAAGACCCTCATCCGAGAAGGGCACTTGAAGGACATTGTCCTAAAGATAGCTGATTAGGCAGGTGGACAGAAAGATAGCCGATAGGGTGGACGAGAAAGGAAGTTGAGTCCTAAAAGAGCTGGAGATGAAGGAGCAATCAACACCATCTTTGTGTAGGGAAAAAATAATAACAAAAGTGGTAAACGCAGCGGAAGCGATACTAAAAACGATTTAGTGACTTTTAAAATTTTTCCTTTATGAACCTTAAACCCTTTTAATCAATAAACATGCATATATATTAACAAAAGTAAATTACCTTTTGTCGCGTGATCCGATTGACTTACGTCGATGGTAATCCGCAAGACCTTCAATCCGAGCACGAACGTGGATCACCTAGGAGCGTGGTCTCCCTTTTCTTTGAATTGCAAACCTGTGAATGGACCAAACAAAAACTTTCTTTTCTTTGTTAGTCACAAAACAATCAAAAGAATGTCAAAATTATTCCGGTCACTTTTGAGTTCTCAATCTTATGATCGAAACTCGCGTGAACCTAGATCGATATCGTATACACAAGCTTATTGATGATTAAGCAATAGTATACTATCAAAGAATAATTTCACACTCATTTTTGTCTTTCTAGAATAAAAACTCTCTTAGAATTAAGAAGAAGAAGAAAGAAATAAAAACTCAAGCACCAAAACTTGTGGTGGCCGAATTCTATAAGAACCCTTATATAGGTTGGCCGAATTTTTTTTTCTTCTTTTTCCTTTAGGGTTGCCGAATTCTATGTAGTCTTAGATTAGGGTTGGCCGAATTTCATCATGTCACTTATATAGGGTGACTTAAATTCAACCCTAATTCTTTTCAACTTTATAGACTTCAAACCCTAATCCAACTCCTTGATTTTTATTCTTTTATTTTGACTAAATAAAAAGACTCCTTATTTGATTAAATAAATAAAACTAATTTATTTATTTCCTTGTCAAACAAGTCTTTTACTTTTAGGAAAGATTTGTTTCTTTAATTAAACAATTAATCAATAAATTAATTAATTCTTATTTAATTAAAACAAATGAAACAAAATAATATTTTAGGTTAAAATTTTAACGTTGCCGCCCCACTTGTATAAGATTGGGCCTAACATTATTTTCTTATTTCATTTAATCCATTGGACTTTAAATAAAAAGCCCACATGTGAACCAGACCCATTCTTACTAAAAGAAACAAGCCCACATGTCTTTCATTAATATATTAATATAATTGAGCAGCCCATTACTTAAATAATGTGCAAATTATATTCTTAATATATTAAATGCAATTCTAGATGGACCCTTAAATTGGTCCGGTAGAATATATCAAGTGATCCATGCAAGTCCGTGTGGATTGGGGATCTTGGCGGGCCATCTAAATTTAAGCTTCAATAGACATAACCTAATCACAATCAACAAATGATTCACTTAGGTCCGATCCATTAATTTTAACTCATTCCACTAAAGAGCTAAAACTGAACTCTTAAATAAAGATAGAAAAGGAAGATGCTCCTCATTCATACCCTAGACAATCATATTGGAGATAGTGTATCCTCGTGATTAATATCAGTAATCGCCAAGAGTTCATAGACCGTCTATAACTCTCCAAGTTACCATATTTACTCATATGACCACGTTTTGAACTTGGATATTTTGACTTGTCCAGAAGCTATGTTTTCAATAGACACTATTGAAAACTCAACGTTGAGATTTAATATCCAATTACCTCAAAACATCCATATGATGATATTATACTCTCATTCAATTAAATGGAGCCACGATGTCCATATCTATAAATGAAGTCCTCTATCGATTAACAAATGAATATCACCAAACTATCGAGGATAGACTATGCGATATAATCGTACTCATTGATAACTCAAATGATATCACTTGCAACCATAAGTCCATCATTTATCTCAGGATTAAGATAGACTCTCCGATTGTCCTGATAATGAAAAGACTATTATCTATTGACGGTTCTAGATAAAGCTTTTCATTGTGATCCAGTTCAATGCACCCAGTGCACTAGATCCTTTTGCTCGAAGACACTCCGATGATTTTAGACTCATCATATCTCATTTGATCCCACTCAAATGCTAGCAAAAGAATTCTACAACTTTAACAAGATAAAGGTGCCCAACCTTTAACTTAAGTTGTGAACATTATTCAAGACTAACTAAAGAATTGTGTCTACCACATACATATCCAGATGTACGAACAATTCTTCTTTTCCCATAGTCTTTAGACCTTATGATTATTTACTTTGACAATTATAATATAAACTATAAATGCTATACGATTTGTTAAACCAGAAATCACTTTATTAATATGAAAAAGATTGTTAATTACAACATTACACTCTTGCTATTGAGCATAATCCTAACACTTTGGTGGGCCAGCAACTGGCAAAAGTAACAGGGAGAGAACCCAGGAAATTCGGGAAGCCATGGAAGACTGAAAAGACCTCGACGTCAACTCCATTGAACTTGACCCGAAAAGGATCAAGGAAGGCTGGGATCCAATCATCTTCACAGAGGCTGATTCTCACGGAGTAGATGTAAAACCAAACGATGCAATGGTCATCAGTGCTCGAATTGGTCACATGGAGGTTCATCGGATCTTGATTTATAATGGAAGCTCAGCGGATATCTTAAGTGCAGAGGTGTACGATCAATTAAGGTTAGATAGGAAGGACCTACAGCCCTTTCATACCCCACTCAGAGGGTTTGGCGGGGCAGAGGTAAGGTCACTTGGCACAGTAAAACTACCAGTGAAGATCGGGAAGGCCCCTTGTCAGAAGACAGTGTTACTCAATTTTGTGGTTGTGGATACAGAGAATTGGCTATACAACGCCCTGCTTGGTCGACCATTCCTGAATAAAGCTAAGGCAGTAACGGCAACGTATGCCCTCATGATGAAGTTCCCAACTGAGTATGGGGTAGGCGTTGTCAAAGGATCACAAGAGATGGCGCGAAGGGCGAATCTGTCAGTCTACAAGGATAGGGAAGTACATCAAGTATACACTATATCAGCCGAGCAAGCCGCCAATGAACCTGAGGAGCAAGCAGAGGCACCGAAGGAATTTGAGCTAGACCCTAGAGAAGAGCCTGAAGCCAAAAAAGATAAGCCGACCGAAGAGGTGGCGTTAGACCCAAATAAGCCAAGTAAAACAGTAAAGATAGGAGCAAGCCTAAGTGGACACATCAAAGCCAAACTCATCACACTATTGAGGGGTTACAAGGATGTGTTCGCTTGGAGTCATAAAGATATGCCCGGGATAGATATAAAGGTGATATCGCATTATCTCTCCATCGACCCGGAGTTCCGCCCAGTGGTACAAAAGAGACGATTGTTCAATCCAGAGAGAAGCATCGCAATTAAGAAAGAGGTGGAGAAGTTGCTTTCTGTAGGGTCAATAAGGGAAGTCAAATACCCGGAGTGGGTGGCCAATGTAGTATTGGTCAAGAAGAAGAACAATCAATGGAGGACGTGTGTAGACTTCACGGATTTAAACAAAGCTTGTCCGAAAGATAGCTTCCCACTGCCAAGGATTGACCAGTTGGTAGATGCGACAGCAGGACACGAACTACTGAGTTTCATGGATGCTTACTCGAGATACAATCAAATCCGGATGAACAAGGCAGATGAAGAAAAAACAGCTTTCACCACGGATCAAGGATTGTATTGTTACAAAGTGATACCGTTCGGACTAAAGAATGCTGGGGCAACGTACCAGAGGTTGGTAAATAGAATATTCGCTCAGCAGATTGGGAGAAACATAGAGATCTATGTGGATGACATGTTGATCAAGAGCATCACGACGGAGAAACACTCAGAAGATTTGAAGGAAACCTTTGATGTCCTGAGAAGGTACAAGATGAAGCTCAACCCAAGTAAGTGTGTGTTCGTGGTACCGTCAGGAAGGTTTTTAGGTTTTTAGGTTTTCAGGTACACTAAAGAGTAATTGAGGTAAATCCCGAGAAGATTAAAGCATTAGAAGAAATGGCTTCACCAAAAACATTGAAGGATGTGCAGAGGCTGACGGGATGTCTTGCATCACTCAACCGGTTCATAGCAAAATCAACAGACAAGTGCGCCCCATTCTTCAAGGCAATAAAAATGGGAAAAGGGCTTGAATACAGCGAAGAGTGTGAAACAGCCTTTCAAAAGTTGAAAGGGTATTTAGGACGAGCACCCATTCTTTCAAAACCGGTGGTCAGAGAAACTCTGTACCTGTACCTCTTGGTCATAGAAGTGGCGACAAGTTCGGTACTGATTCGGTTAGAGGAAGAAATACAAAGACTGGTGTATTACACAAGCAAGGCGTTGCTACTAGCAAAAACCAGGTATTCACCAGCTAAGAAAGTAGCCTTGGCCCTGATCACAGCAGCAAGGAAATTGAGGTCGTATTTTCAAGCACATGCAATAGAAGTATACACGGACTACCCGTTGAAACTCATCTTACAAAAGCCAGAACTGTCAGGAAGACTGACCAAGTGGGCGGTGGAGCTAAGCAAATTTGACATCAGGTACACGCCAAAAGCAACAATCAAAGGGTAGGCAGTGTCAGATTTTATAGCAGAATTCACTGAGCCGGATGCCGAGGTAAGAAGAATGATGGAAGGTGAACAGGCGAGTGGGTTCCAATGGAAGTTGCATGTAGACGGATCATCAAACACACATGGCAGTGGGGCGGGAATAGTTATAACAACCCCGGAAGGAGACACTGTGGAGTGTGCCATGAGGTTCAATTTCAAAGCAACCAACAATCAAGCAGAGTACGAAGCTCTATTGGCCAGCTTGAGGGTCTGTATAGCATTGGGAGCAGATGAGTTGGAAATTTATAGCGATTCGCAGGTTGTGGTTAACCAGGTACCGGACGAATACCAGGCGAGGGATGAGCACATGATAACTTACTTGGACATTGCAAAAAGGTTGCTTAGAAAATTCAAGATGTACAAAATCTCTCAGATCCCCTGGGAAGAGAACGAAAAGGCAGATGCCCTGTCCAAATTAGCTTCAGCCACCACGAGTATCAGGTCCAAAGCAATACCGGTGGCACACCTAACTAAGCCGAGTACAACAGAATCTGAGGAAGTCATGATAGCAAAGATCCGACCAGGCCCGGGCGACTGGACAATCCATCTCAGAAAGTACTTGGAGTAAAACATATTACCGGAAGATGTTGTGGAAGCTAAGCGCATCAAATACAGGTCAACCCGGTACACAATTCTGAGGGGTGAATTATACAGAAGAGGGTTCTCAAAAGTACTGCAAAAGTGTGTTGTCGGCGAAGAAACCAAAAAGATCCTAAAGGATGTTCACAGTGGGGTATACGGGAACGATACCAGGGGTAAGAGCCTAGCACATAAGGTACTTAGACAAGGATTCTACTTGCCGACCTTGTTTGCAGAGGCCCAGCGATTCGCGGAGAGCTGTGAGACATGTCAAAAAATAGCAAACGACATTCGGCAACCCCCAGAATTACTCAGAAGCTTAACCTCACCTTGGCCCTTTGCCATGTAGGGCCTCGACCTAATAGGGCCAATGCCCACAGGAACTAAAGGAGGTGCGAAGCATGCTACTGTGGCAATGGACTACTTTACCAAATGGGCAAAAGTAGAGGCACTCGTGCACATCACTGAGGTAAACACCACCAATTTCATCAAAAAGAACATAATATACAGGTTCGGGATTCCGGGCATCATCATAACAGACAACGGGACCCAATTTGACAACAGCAAATTCAGGGAGATGTGCGAGGAATACAAAATCGTAAATTATTACGCATCGCCCGCCCATCCTCAAACCAATGGTCAGACTGAGGCAGTAAACAAAGTGATCAAGCACACACTGAAAGCGAAGCTGGAGGTAAGGAAGGGTTGTTGGGCAGACAAGTTGCTTGAGGTACTATGAGCATACCGAACAACTATGAGGTCATCCACAGGGGAAACTCCTTTCGCATTAGCATTTGGAACGGAGGCTGTTATCCTAGCAGAAACAACTTTCACCTCTCCCAGGGTTCGGTTATACAGCTCAGAGCACAATGTCAGCATGTTGCAGCAGAACTTATGTAAGGATTCCCATATCTTGATTGGCTTATTTCGTGGACAAACCACGTGTTGGGGATTACATTTAAGGGTAGCTTAAGTGATTCATTATCAAGCTCAAGACCTTTTCAAGTCCTCAAGGTTGTCAAGCACTCCAAAGGTATACTTCTAGTGCTTATTTTCTTGAAGAGATTTAGAAGCACACACACACTTTACATTCTTATTCTTGTGTGTATTCTTTTCATATGTCACATTACACACTAGCACTTTGATTGTTATATCTTGTTGTGTATTTATGTGTCTTATAATTCGTTTCCCGACATTGTTCGGAAACGTCTATGCTTGCACTAATGAGTGCTTGGTTTCGCGCGAAGACCGCCTACGGAGAATGCCCTTGGCTTCTCCTTGGTTTTCACCTCTGTTGGTGATCGGCGGCCTGGCCGCCGAACGAAACTGCCATTTAGACCTAATTGATTTTTCTCTCGAGTTTGATTCGGCGGTTGGATCGGTGGTTACCAAACCGCCGAACGGTGCGTTTCAGGGGCAAACTTGTCTTTTCACATGCCCAGTTCTTGATGTCTATAAATATCTTACTTTCTCATTATCTGTATAAGTTCTTTGACTCCTTAGAACCCTAAACTTAAAAGAGAGATATTTGAAAGAAAATCAAATCAAGAACTCACCTTTAACCACTCAAATCAAATCCTTTTTGCATCAAATTTCATATTGCATCTTCTATGTCTATGTAGAGTGCATCTATGTATGGGTTTGCATCATCACAACTTGCTTGGTAAGATTTTGACTAACTTCATCTTATTTTAGTATTTTTACTATCAAGCCATCTCTTTTATATTACTTGTATGTTTTAGATCATATGCTAAATACAAGAAAAGAGAATTGATTGTGATGAATTGATTGAGTGTTGTATTGTGATAGATATCTAGGCTTTTATAATCTATGTTTATCTAAGCTATTTGACATGTCATCTAGCTCTTGATATTTAGGGTTGATTTAATTGATTATATCATCATCCTAGATAAGCATCTAAGGTTCCCTAGCCTTGTTTGTTATTTGAATATTCATACATATTCACATAGGTTGCATAATCTCTTCATTGAGAATTAAGTCTTGGGGCTAAGGTTGCTTAGGCCTCAAGCAATTAAAACTAGAGCCACTTTTAAAGGCTCGCGTGGTAGAAGTAGAGGGTTATTGACCGGAGTGTTAGACGAGGTCTACATAGGTTGTAAACTCTATTTCAATTAGTGGATTTCGAGGTTCGAGTGTGGCGCACTAAACAACCCGTGGTTTTTTCCCAGTGGTTGGGTTTCCACGTATACATCAAGTGTTATTTAATTCCGCATCTTATTACACTTGTTTGTCTTTTGACTAGTAGGGGCATTTTCGTAAAATTGACTTGCTTGCGAAAATTGGGTAATAATAGTTAAAATCTATTCACCCCCCCCCCCCCCCCCCCCCCCCTCTAGATTAATATTTAGAACACACCGAGCGTTTATTTGTGAACTTTCAACTTAGATGAACTGGAAGAAGTTAGAGATGCAGCACAAGTAAGGAATGCAACGTACCAGCAAAGGGCTGCGAGGTACTACAATTCTCATGTTCGCGTGCGTAAATTCCAGCTCGGAGATTTGGTGCTGAGAAGGGTATCCCCAAACACCAAAGACAAATTAGCAGGATCTCTCACCGACAAATGGGAGGGACCGTATGTCATTAAAGGAGTCGCAGGACATGGAGCTTACATGATAGCCTGACCAAAGGGTAGCCTAGTGCCCCGACCATGCAATGCACAGTACCTCAAAATTTTCTATCCTTGAAAAGGAACCTATCCCCACCTTTTGCATTAGTTAGTTTCAAATTTCGCATTTTTTCATATTTTAATTTTTAGATTGTCATTTTGATCATTTGAAAATTCAGTTGCTAATAAAAAGATTATTTGCTGAAGTCAATAAATTCACCGTCAAAAGGGAATAGCGGTCACTCAAAAGCCGACGAAATAAACATTGAAAAAGAAAAAAATTTGGGCTCTATGAAGCCTCGAGAGAGCAGACGAATAGTGCTCAAAGGGCCAAAAAAGCTGAAGTAGCATGCCCGCCTAGTTAAGACGGTACAAATGCACCTCTTAGCAAAAAGGCAAATCCGAGGCACTTGGAAAACTGCTCGGAAGCGTCGCCAGAAAGACTGGTGAGATGCGTAGCCGTGTTGGCCGGTACATAAATACCCCAACGATTCGGCGAAACCTTGCACAGACAAAATCGGGAGACGTCCTAGGTGACATATGCAAGGACCTTGGCGTATGGTTGTGGTGAGCCTCGAC
This sequence comes from Acer saccharum, assembly GCA_030490815.1. NCBI lineage: Eukaryota > Viridiplantae > Streptophyta > Magnoliopsida > Sapindales > Sapindaceae > Acer > Acer saccharum. The sequence continues at coordinate 12,484,971 of CM059872.1, forward strand.
GTAACGCTAGGGCAAAGTAACTTCAAACATGAGGCTGAATTAATTAATTGCCAGTTAATAAGATACTCGGCTCAAATTCATAAACGCCAGTTAAATAAGATACTCGGCTGAATTAATTAATTGTCAGTTAATAAGATACTCGGCTGAATTAATTAATTGCCAGTTAATAAGATACTCAGCAGAATAATCTCACTTATGTCAGTAAATAAGATACTCGGCTAGAGTAAAGGGTTCCGAAAATCCTTAAGATCAGAGATAGCCGAGTACAGGCTATCAAATAAATTATACTCATACAGGTTTAGTTCATCCCATTTATATGTATTTATTGTTAGGATTATGCTCAATAGCAAGAGTGTAATGTTGTAATTGACAATCCTTTTCATATTAATAAAGTGATTTCTGGTTTAACAAATCTTATAGAATTTATAGTTTAATATTATAATTGTCAAAGTAAATAATCATAAGGTCTAAAGACTATGAGAATAGAAGAATTGTTCGTACATCTGGATATGTATGAGGTAGACACAATTCTTTAGTTAGTCTTGAATAACGTTCACAACTTAAGTTAAAGGTTGGGCACCTTTATCTTGTTAAAGTTGTAGAATTCTTTTGCTAGCATTTGAGTGGGATCAAATGAGATATGATGAGTCTAAAATCATCGGAGTGTCTTCGAGTAAAAGAATCTAGTGCACTAGGTGCATTGAACTGGATCACAATGAAAAGCTTTATCTAGAACCGTCAATAGATAATAGTCTTTTCATTATCAGGACAATCGGAGAGTCTATCTTAATCCTGAGATAAATGATGGACTTATGGTTGCAAGTGATATCATTTGAGTTATCAATGAGTACGATTGTATAGCATAGTCTATCCTCGATAGTTTGGTGATATTCATTTGTTAATCGATAGAGGACTTCATTTATAGATATGGACATCGTGGCTCCATTTATTAAATGAGAGTATAATATCATCATATGGATGTTTTAAGGTAATTGGATATTAAATCTCAACGTTGAGTTTTCGATAGTGTCTGTTGAAAACATGGCTTCTGGACAAGTCAAAATATCCAAGTTCAAAATGTGGTCATATGAGGAAATATGGTAACTTGAAGAGCTATAGGCGGTCTATGAGCTCTTGGCGATTACTGATATTCTTCACGAGGATACACCATCTCCTATAAGATTGTCTAGGGTACGAATGAGAAATATTTACTTATTCTATCTTTATTTAAGAGTTCAATTTTAGCTCTTTAGTGGAATGAGTTAAAATTAATAGATCGGACCTAAGTGAATCATTTGTTGATTGTGATTAGGTTATGTCTATTGAAGCTTAAATTTAGATAGCCCGCCAAGATCCCCAATCCACACGGACTTGCATGGATCACTTGATATATTCTACCGGACCAATTTATGGGTCCATCTAGAATTGCATTTAATATATTAAGAATATAATTTGCACATTATTTATTTAATGGGCTGCTCAATTATATTAATATATTAATGAAAGGCATGTGGGCTTGTTTCTTTTAGTAAGAATGGGTCTGGTTCACATGTGGGCTTTTTATTTAAAGTCCAATGGATTAAATGAAATAAGAAAATAATATATGGCCCATTTATATAAGTGGGGCGGCAAGGTGTATATATTAACCTAATATATTATTTTGTTTCATTGTTTTAATTAAATAAGAATTAATTAATTTATTAATTAATTGTTTAATTAAGAAACAAATCTTTTTCTGATCAGGAAATATATTTCCTAGAGTTATACTATTGGTAGTAGTATACTAAAAGTAAAAGACTTGTTTGATAAGAAAATAAATAATTAATTTTATTTATTTAATCAAATAAGAAGTCTTTTTATTTAGTCAATAAAAAAATAAAAATACTTATGAGTTTGAAAAGGGTTTGAAGTCTAAAGGTTGATGGATATTAGGGTGCAACACAAACCCTTTTTGGTATGGGATTTGCGGCAACCCTAGTGCCATTATAGGAAGATTTCGGCAACCCTAAATCAAATAGGAAGGAAAATTCGGCCACCCTATATATTCCATATGATAGGGTTCAGCCACCTCTAATGTTTAATGGATTCAATTTTCTTCTTCTTCTAAACTCATAGACAAGTATTTGATTATTCTACTAAGACAAAAAAGAGGGAAGAGATTATTCTTTTGATGGTACACTAATTGCTTGTTCATCAATAAGCTTGTGTGTACAACATCGAATTAGGTTCACGCGAGTTTCGATCATTAGATTGAGAACTCAAAAGTGACTAGAATAATCTTTGTATTCTTTTGATTGTTTTGTGACTAACAAAAGAAAAAGAAAAGTTTGTTTATCCATTCTCAGGTTTGCAATTCAAAGAAAAGGGAGACCACGCTCCTAGGTGATTCACGTTCGTGCTAGGATTGAAGATCTTACGGATTACCATCGACGTAAGTCAATCGGATCACGTGACAAAAGGTATTCTACTTTTGTTGGTTTATATGTATGCTTAATTAATTAAAGGGTTAAGGTTCATAAAAAGGAAAAATTTTAAAACTATACTAAATCTATTTTTAGTCTCACTTCCGCTGCGTGTACTACGGCATTTTTTCCTACATTTATCATGCAGGGAGTCAGAACAGAAACAGCGGAATAGCATAAGAATAAAGGTTCATATAGATATGAGTGAAGGTGCATACAAAAATTGTTACAAAAATAAAAAATAAGAGATCAAGAGGACGGCGCTGGGGGTTGCGAGCTGCTCCCGTCGACGCTCGGGTCAGGTTCCATTACATACTCGCTTAGGAGGCTATCGTCAGAAGGTCATATGATCACATCTTCTTCATCATCCATCCAAGCGCTATAATCACTCCCAAGGACGAGCCCAACGTTAGGATTCTCACCATCGATCCCCGCTTTCTGACAAGCGTGAAAAGTAGAGAAGGCATCGGCAGTGGGAACCTCTTGATGCATGGGATGTGGCACCTTACCCTTACTTCGGCAATACGCTCGCCACTCTTTCATCTGAATCCAAAGAGACTCCAGAGACGTATCCACATGCTTCTTTATTGAAAGACTCCAATTGGCCCTAGCCCGGTTAGTCGCCCTATTTTTCATCTTAAAGAACTCTCCAGCCGAGACCATCCCCCGTTGGAACTCCCGGAAAAGCAAAGCATCATAGGCCGGAGATATTTTAAAACGGTCGACACCCTGTATCTCCAGTTCCAGCCTAGCTTCCTTCGATAAGGACTTGACTGTCAAGGCCTGACGCTCCAAGTCTTCGATTCAACGCTCATAGGATGATTTAGCGTCTTCAGCGTTCTGCTCGGCCTGGAGCAAAGCATCTTGAGTAGATGATAACTGATCTTGCAAAGTCTTGACCTCCTCAGCAGCAAAGGAAGCACTCTGCTCGGCCTCCATTTGACGTGCCAAACATTGATCCAGGAGCACCTAATTTGACTTGGCTCCTTCCTGACAAGCCAACTCAACCTGAGCGTAGCGATCTTCACTCTCCTTTAGTTGGGCCTCTAGCCGCCTTATTCTTTCTGCCTGGGCTTCACCGGCCTGGCAGGCCTCGGACATCTCAGCTACCATCTGCAACAAATCAATAGCGAATAACAAAGTGAAGCAACAGTAGCAAAAGAAAATACAAAATTGTAAGGTTTATACTTTGTGTTGGCATCAATTCCATATCAAAACGTGTTTCTCTTGTAATGTTTAGTGGTTAGTATATTGAAGAATTAAGAAGACGAAGGACGTCTCAACCACAATTCATTCAAGAAGCCGGCTTTTAAGAGATTCGTGCATCATTGTTCAACAAAGGTATTAAAGGACTTCGTATCTCTTACAAGGCTAGGCACACACACACACATGGCATACTTGTGTGTTCCTTCATGATTTAATTTCATTTATATATCACTTTCACACACTTGGCAAAATATGCTCATGCATTCATATTATGTTGGTAAACTTTGTGTTTTGCATTTTCTAGGACTATGTCCGGAAACTAGCATATGTGTGTGTCTTTGTGTTTTTATGTTTCCGTATTTTTGTATTTGGACTAGAATATGCTTTATTATGATTCCTTATTGAGTTCTGGTCATTTCGGTTACTCATTCATGTAGTTTTGAGTCCAAACGATGTAGCTACGCTACTTTTCGTTCTCATTCGTTGAGTTGACTTCATCGACGTTTTCCGAGATGATTTCTCAACCTTTTTTCAAAGTTGTGTAGTCGTTGTCGTGCGTGAGAGAGTCATGGTTTGTAATCTGGAAACAGATTCAAAATCGGAGTTCAGATGCCCAAGATACGGGCTGAAGAACCGAGGGAGCACGCGAGAAGATAGCCCAGGCCGTGAGGCCACTTGGCCTAGCCGTGTGGGAGGCCGTGGGCCCCACGGCCAAGGGGGCTCTCTGCCCCCGTGAGGCCCACGCGCCCCCCACGGCCAGGGGGTGACGTGGCCTCACACCATTGGCCATTTTGGCTCTTCTCTCTCCTCCTATTTCTTCCCTCTCTCTCTCTCCATTTGAAAAACCAAGAAGAAAAAATTGAGTTTCCCGTCAGAATTCCTCTCCAGTTTGTTAGAACTTCAAAACACCATATCTTCCTCATCTGGAGTCGGATTTGAGTGATTCAAGTTGGAGAGTGTTCGTATTTGAGTCCTCTATCATCTCCAAGTGGTTTGGTGGCTCTTTGATCAAGATTTCTGGTGGTTCCACACTGATTTCCGAACCAGCTCGTGAAACCAAGGTATTGGACTTAACTTTGGGATTTCTTTCTTTTTAACCTTCCATTTGCTTGGGGTTTCTTCTTCTATATCTATGTTTATGTTTGGTAAAAGCTATTGAGAAAGATAGCTTGATTATCATTCTAATTGAAAGTCAATTTGTGGACTAATGTTGACTAGTTTCTATGATTCTCGGTTTTACATATGTTTGTGAGTTGTATTGTGATTAGAATGGCATCTTAGGTTGTTTGGAACTTGATTGAATTAATTTTGTGATAAATGACCTTGAGATTTGATTTGATCCTTTGATTGATGAAATCTAGGATTTGTGTATTTGTTTGTGATTTAGAGAATCTAGGTTTTGATTGATGTAAATCTCAAATCCTTGCTCTATGTTTTTAGCTAGAATATTGATTGATTAAATCTCATGTATCTAGCATTTTATTGTATATTGATTGCATCTTGAACTTGTACTTCATGAATATATTTTGATTCAAGTGTTGTCTATGTGAATGAGACTTTGAGCTTATGTGTTTGGTGTTTCACATGCTTTAGGTTTTATTCGTGTATTTTGCATCTAGACTTGATTACTTGTGATATCACATGTTTAGGTCTATTTGTGCCATAGAATGTATTGATCACATGTTCTATGTTGATTTTATTGTTTGCATCATTTGCATTCACATGATCACACTAGGAAGTCCTTGTAAAAGGCATGAAGTCTTGGTCAGAGTCGGGGTGACTCGGATAGCCAAGCAAGAAGTCTTGCCTAGAGTCGGGATGACTCGGATAGGTAAGCAAGGAGTCATGGCTAGAGTCGGGAGGACTCGGATAGTCATGCATGGGAGGCTCCCTAGAGGCAAGAGTGCCTTGGATAGGGAGTTGGCTATTGTATTGGTAGGCCTAGGCGTATGGTTAGACATAGACTCCAATAGAGCGGGGTACACGGGAGGTGTATGCACTCTTGAGGAATTTCTAATCTACCATCGATGTTGGTTTAGTGTGGTGTCCAATATATGGTGGTTTCGCATCATTGAAGGATTTCACACTTTCCAATAGGGTTGGGTAGGCTTAGACTTCACTAGGTTGGGTGAGCTAAAGATTGGTCACTTTGTGAATGTTCTATGTTTACTTTCCAATAATATAGTACCCAATGGTTGTAGTTCAAACCGTGGATGTTTCCTCCTTGGAGGTTTTACCACGTTAAAAAATCTCTTGTGTTAATTCTTCCTATCTCTTTCTCTTATATTTTAATTGTATATTTTATTATCTTGATTCATAATATTCACGTGTGATGTATTGTGAAGCAAGACTTTGTATAGTGTGGTTTGTGGATTCATTCTTTTGATCATTTTTGTATCTATGATTCTTTTGTATATTGTAATTTTTGTATAGTGATATTTTGATCACTCTTGTAACTCATTGAACATCTATTGAAATACAAGCTTACTTTGTTGTTGTGTTTATTTGTTCTCATACCTCACACAACTAGATGATATACTTAGACCTTGCTCTTATGATTGTATTATCGTATTGTCTATGTATGTCTTCCTTGGCTTATTTTGTTTTGTGTAAGGCTACCTTGAGGGACAAACGAAAGTTTGTTCAAGGGATTGAAAAAAGGTGTAAAAACCTATTCATCCCCCCTCTAGGTATGCTTTAAGCAATTTAACTATGTTTGTATACTTTAAAAAATTATACATATAGTTAAGGCGTCACTCACATAGGAAGCACTGTTGAAGAAGCTGTAGAGACGGTTCGACAAAGTACCAACCCTAAGATGACTCCAATGATCCTCCCCAATGTAAGCATGGCCCGAGGACATGGCTCTCAATATGGACTAGGGGATAAGATCACTAGGTTGGCTTGGTAACCCCGAACCACCGACACCAGCGTTGGGCATAACGGTAGATGTTTGAGCTTGTGGGAAAGAGCCGGTGAAATTTCCAGCCTGAGTCTCAACATGATCTCCAGGGGTGGTTGGAAAAAGCCTCTTTTCAACTCTAATGCCAGTCTCCTCGTCGCCCGAAGATGAGTCAACATATGCAACCACTTGAGGAATCTTTGAGGCAGGATGCTCAGGAGAAAATGAAGCTTTCCTCTTTCCGGATTGCCTCTTGTGAGTGTCGAGGTTGGCAGTAGGATCCTCCACCTCAACATCAACCCCAACCTTAGGTGATAAAGGGACAGAAGTTGGTATAGAAACCGGAACCACAGCAGGTACAGTACCAAAGAGCTCCCCGACCCCGTCGATGCCTTGGGATATAGCAGCCTCTTCATTAGTAGCAGGATCCCTCAGATCGCCCTGATTGTCAGGTAAGCGTTCCCGCTTACCTGCACTATTTGTAGCCGGGGCCAGGGTAACCCTAGTAGAAACTGAAGCCGCCGGCCTAGGCTCTTCAACCTCAGATGGCTCCCCAACCTTCTCTTTCCCTTTGGATGAAGAAGGGCCCGCCTGATTGCCCTTCTCAACAGCAGCCTTGTCTGCAGCAAGGTCCTCCAGATCACCCATATCCTCCGCCTAGTATGTCTCCATTCCCTGACCATGAGTCTCCTCGGGCGTATAATCGGGCACGTCCCCTTCACCGTCTCCTTCGGGAAGATCCTCGAGAGAACTCTCGTCAGAATCAACTTGTGGAGGGGCTACCCCAGCATCCCGCTGATGAATAGCTTCTTTTCGGCTCGCCTCCACGATACCCTTCATCCGGCGCGCCTGAGTATCACAAACAATATCTACATCGAACACTAAAAGAGATTTTCAAGTTAGTAAGTTGACTAAGAATAAGAATAGTCAGCAAAGTTCTATGAAAACTTATGGCGTCGTCGGAGTGCAGTAATCTCAGGGAAAAGGCGAGCTCTAATCATTTTCTCTTCGTCAAAGAGATAAGGTTTGCCCCTCTTCTCCAAAGAACGAACGGCCGCCTGGGCCAGAGTTGTAAGCTCATCATTAGTAAAATAAGGAGTCGTCTGATTCCGTTTGTCAGGCGAGCAAAAGTACCGAGGAACCTTGCGGGTTACCCGAGTACCATCGAGATCGAAACTAATCGATTGGCCCCAGCGTTTACCCACGAAGAACCAACTGTTCTTCCAGAATTTATTTGAAGAAAGGAAGCCCCAAACAAATCCCTTTATCTTCTCATCCGCGGCCAGTTCGACTTCACCCTTGACCACTATGTCTTTTGGTATCCAGTTCTCGGGTTGAGTCGAAAGAAGGAAATAAATCCCAGTCTTTCCCAGAGGCCTCAACGAATAAAAATGCCTAATTTCACGAGGGGTGGGAGGTGGCCATTTCATCCTATGCCACATGTGCCACATGCACATCAAAATTCGATAGCTATTCGGAGTCAGCTATGCCGAGGCAAGCTGAGCCTCAGCTAAGAACCAAGTAATGAAAGGCTGAAGAGGAAAAGTAACACCACAAGTAAGCATCTCCCCATAGATTGCCACTTTGCCGGGTGGGGGGTTCCATGCAGCTCGGTCGTTAGAAGGACTTAGTGAGATAACGCCACTGTCCAGATCAAACCGTCGCTTGTATTTGCTAATCTTTTCAGGATCGACCACATTCGGCTCGATGTCATAAGCACACACCCGCTCGGGAGAGAAAATAATGCGAGCCCCCCTGTGCTCTTCTTCAACGTCATTCTCAACTACTCTCTGGGTCCCGATTCGGCTCTCCAGGGAGTAAGAATCCTTGTAGACTTTGCGCTTACTCTTCTTCTTCCCTATTCGTTTCCACAGCCGAGTATCGCCACAGACGGAAACAGAAGAATTTGACTGAGCTTCGGGCTGATAAGATTCAGGCTTTGAAGAGTCAAAAGAAACGGAGGGAACTTCAGAAGCAGGAGGAACTTCAGAAGTAGCAGGGACTTCAAGGAAAAACCCAGAAACGTCGGCGTCTAAAAAGTGAGGTTGATCGGGAAGAGGATCTCCTAGCAACCTGTGGACAACCGTGGCAGTAAGAGTATCATTTCGTTTAATAGCAATCATACCAACAGTAAAAAGACGGTACCTAGCTGCAGAATCCATGAGAACTAACCTTGATATATCGAAAAACCGGAGATACACGAACTGTAGAGGAAGGGTCTTCAAGTAAGGATCTGGGAGTTGAAACTAAGTATCTCGGCAAAGCAAGACCAAGAAACGTTTAAACTCAAAATAGGTTGAAGAACAAAATGAATTTCCCCAGAAATATAACAGATGCAGGCCAATTTTTCTCTCGAAGATAGAAGAAAATGGCGGAGGAAAAATAGAGATCTTCCCAAAAGTGTAAAGTTTATATAGGCACGATATCGGATTCAAAAAAAACCAAAACCCTAGGAGATATGTAGAGAAGTGGGAAAACAGAAGGATGTGGGTCGTGACGTGGGCTGCGCACAGGCGAGTAGAAGGGTCGTGTCCCATAAATGCCTTGTACCACGACCAAGCAGAAGAAGACAGGTGGCAACCAAAGAGCGTCTTGAGCCGTCGGAGAGCCAAGACGTCACCATCAAGAGATTTCTAAATGAGTGGTAAATCAGATGCATGCGGATGCAATTAAGACATGCCATTCAATGCTTCGAATCAAACGAGAATACATTAATACAAAAAACGATGAACGAAGACAAGTTATAACAAAAGGAAGTATATGAAGTTAAATATTTATCCCGAGAAGACCTGATTCGACACAGTCGGCTCAAATATTTAAGGGGGTATTGTTATAGGTAAAATTAGTCATAAAAGGCACATCACCACCATAAGAGGCCACGTAAGCAGAAGTGAAGGGAAATCAACTTGAGTAGCAAAATCCCAAGGCAACCCAGCCACAGACCAAGGAAATCGGCTCGGGCAACATAGCCTACTCGGTCATACTCGAACATGTAGGGAAAAATACCGTAGTACACGCAGCGAAAGCGAGACTAAAAATAGATTTAGTAGTTTTAAAAAATTTTCCTTTTTATGAACCTTAACCCTTTAATTAATTAAACATACATATAATCAACAAAAGAAGAATACCTTTTGTCGCGTGATCCGATTGACTTACGTCGATGGTAATCCGCAAGATCTTCAATCCTAGCAAGAACGTGAATCACCTAGGAGCGTGGTCTCCCTTTTCTTTGAATTGCAAACCTGAGAATGGACAAACAAACTTTTCTTTTTCTTTTGTTAGTCACAAAACAATCAAAGAAGACTAAGATTATTCCGATCACTTTTGAGTTCTCAATCTAATGATCAAAACTCGCGTGAACCTAAATCGATGTTGTACACACAAGCTTATTGATGAACAAGCAATTAGTGTACCATCAAAGAATAATCTATTCACTCTTTTATGTTTTTGTCGAAATCAACACACACTAATCACTAGAGTTGGATTCTATTTTTTTTTTTAAGCAAAAGAAAAACTCTCAAGCCTTGCCAATAGGGTTAGCCGAATTCAACCTATATATAATATCTATATATATTAAAATATATATAGTGCTCCGAATACTGCACTTTGCACAACTAATATGTAAGTGCATCAATTCTGCACACCTCACCAAACAAAATAATATATATTTGCACGCCTAAACCAATATATATATATATATTGCGGAATTAATACTGCATGCATTATATACATATATCTTTTCGGCCTAATACTGCATGCATTATATACATCTATATTTTCGGCCTTATATATTTAATATATATTTATATATTGTGGCCAAAATCATCTACCATGTAGGATTTGTCTTTTGACTTAAATCCTATCCCTAGGTAGATTTCCTTAGAATTCCAAACCCTAATCCAACTCTTTAGTGTATTTGTGACTATCTCAAAGACTTCCTTATTTGATTAAATAAATAAACCTTATTATTTATTTTCTTACCAATTAAGTCTTTTACTTTTAGTATACTACTACCAATAGTATAACTCTAGGAAACATATTTCCTGATCAGAAAAAGATTTTGTTTCTTAATTAAATAAATAATTAATTAATTAATTAATTCTCATTTAATCAAACAATAAAATAAAATAATATATTAGACTAATAAATTAGCCTTGCCGCCCACATCATATATATATGGGCTCAATATTATTTTCTTATTTTATTTAATCCATTGGACTTTAAATAAAAAGCCCGCATGTGAACCAGACCCATTCTTACTAAAAGAAACAAGCCCACATACCTTTCATTAATATATTAATATAATTGAGCAGCCCATTAAATAAATAATGTGCAAATTATATTCTTAATATATTAAATGCAATTCTAGATGGACCCATAAATTGGTCCGGTAGAATATATCAAGTGATCCATGCAAGTCCGTGTGGATTGGGGATCTTGGCGGGCTATCTAAATTTAAGCTTCAATAGACATAACCTAATCACAATCAACAAATGATTCACTTAGGTCCGATCCATTAATTTTAACTCATTCCACTAAAGAGCTAAAATTGAACTCTTAAATAAAGATAGAATAAGAAGATGTTCCTCATTCATACCCTAGACAATCATGTTGGAGATAGTGTATCCTCGTGATTAATATCAGTAATCGCCAAGAGTTCATAGACCGCCTATAACTCTCCAAGTTACCATATTTACTCATATGACCACGTTTTGAACTTGGATATTTTGACTTGTCCAGAAGCCATGTTTTCAATAGTCACTATCGAAAACTCAACGTTGAGATTTAATATCCAATTACCTCAAAACATCCATATGATGATATTATACTCTCATTTAATAAATGGAGCCACGATGTCCATATCTATAAATGAATTCCTCTATCGATTAACAAATGAATATCACCAAACTATCGAGGATAGACTATGCTATATAATCGTACTCATTGATAACTCAAATGATATCACTTGCAACCATAAGTCCATCATTTATCTCAGGATTAAGATAGACTCTCCGATTGTCCTGATAATGAAAAGACTATTATCTATTGACGGTTCTAGATAAAGCTTTTCATTGTGATCCAGTTCAATGCACCCAGTGCACTAAATTCTTTTACTCGAAGACACTCCGATGATTTTAGACTCATCATATCTCATTTGATCCCACTCAAATGCTAGCAAAAGAATTCTACAACTTTAACAAGATAAAGGTGCCCAACCTTTAACTTAAGTTGTGAACATTATTCAAGACTAACTAAAGAATTGTGTCTACCACATACATATCCAGATGTACGAACAATTCTTCTTTTCTCATAGTCTTTAGACCTTATGATTATTTACTTTGACAATTATAATATTAAACTATAAATGCTATAAGATTTGTTAAACCAGAAATCACTTTATTAATATGAAAAAGATTGTTAATTACAATATTACACTCTTGCTATTGAGCATAATCCTAACAGAGCATACTTGGGGTTCAACTAGAAAGATAGTCGCGGAAATTCACTCCCCAAACATGTGGGTAGAATCAGCAACTAACACCTCTACAATAAGCTACAGTGCAGCTACTCAGAACCCAGCAAGGAAACAAGCAGGTTTCCCGTAAATAATGGAATAAAAATCCTGTCCAAATTAGGACTCAGCCAAACCAGAAGATATGCTGCACCCAAATAGGAAAGCAAGTCCTTTTAGGACTGAGAAAACTCCCAGAACTTGGGCACCACGACACCAAACCCTAGTGATACCCACAAACCCTAAATAACTATGTATAAATACCCCTGTAAAACACAAATAAGGGGTACGTGAGAATTGGGAGGAGAGATCAGAGTGTGTATTCAATAACAATTTTTATAGTGGATTTGACTTCGTTGCTTAGGCAACAACCCGTGGATGTTTCTCCGACCATCGGAGTTTTACCATGTATTTTTGTTCATTATTGCTAATACTTTGTAGTGTTAATTTCAATCATTCTCATTCATAAAATTGATATCAAATCGTTGATTGAGTGACTACGAAAAATCACCGTCAACAAGTATTATCATCATTATCATCAACAAAGTGTCCATACGGATAAATGCATTGTGTGGCCTATGAACAATCAATGTATATAAAAAGGAGCTAACAATCTCAAATCTCAATTGTAAATTCTCTATTTACAAGATATAACATTGTTCATTATTGTATCCTAGATTTAATTTTATAATTTTTATCAGTCCACAGCATACTTAATCCCTAAAAAAAGCTATGCTTGACTTTATCACATTTCATGTATTTACAATTGTATCTCTAAATACAATTGGTCGGCTAGTGAATACATAAGTCAGATAAAATTCATTAAATCTTCCCATTCCATCTTTATCTTTCGGTCTCCAGAACAACTGCTACCTTAGACATGCCCCATAGGCTGAATTATCATAGCCATAGAAATAACACACTAAAGGTGCTAACATTATCCTGTCACTTCAAGATAGAGTGAATGGTTATGAGGACACCATTTGAAGTTTATGTAAAACTTCAATGGAACTTACACAGTGAGGAAGCAGGGATTCATTCTCTCATTTTCCATATCGGTCACTTATAGCACACACGGTATGAAACGCGTGTTACAGTGAATTTCATTCTAAATAAGAATGCATATGTCTTTATATCATTCACTGTACAGATCTTAGTCTAGTCACAACTCTTGTAACTAACCCGAGTTCTTAAAAGCTCGCTTCTCTCTGATGCCACATTAAGGCCTCATATCTAGCTTGATCAGGTATCAATGATAGTGGGCTCTATCATGATCGGTTCTAAAATATTTGTATATTTATTGTGAACCTCATCTTTACCCAGTCAAGGCGACAAATTCATATACATTAGCTCCGCGAGAATATATCCTACATATTCTCTAATATATATGTGTCTCATCTCAACTTGCTATCTCTGCAACTGAGGCGACCACACGTGTAAGAATGCCGGTCTCAACCTGATGACATATTTCTATTACATTATGTGTGTAATTATGCTAACATAAATAGTAATTTCCTTACTATTAAAGTTATGTCACAATCCTGTTAATTTAGGATTATATTGGTATACATTAACCAATCTTGTAGCATAATTTCTATTGGGCCTTGTACATATCACAATGTACATTAAGTAGTTAGCCGCACTTTCAAGGTATGTCATAATCCTCTTGATAACATCTCAATACTGTAATCTAGGATTATCTTGGTGTCCACTCACCAATCTTATGGCGTAACTAATGATAGACTATGTATATATCACAATGTACATGAGACTTTGTGTGGTACTAACATGAGGAACTTGTCATCAATTCCTTGATGTTATGGAGTTTTAGGGTACATAATGAGGCTAAGAGTTTGTGATTTCATAATAGGAGTATCTATGAGCTTGAAATTGCTCATTTTGAATCAACTCTCACTCATAATATATAAGCCACTTTGCTCATATAAAGTCTCAATAAAATTTGAGAATTACCATTTCATTATGGTTTTACAAACTCTTCATTATTTCTAGCCTAAACATATAGTCCATAGATATAAATAATATAAAAATTATCTTCAACCTATTTAGTGTACTTACCATGGCTATCTTTTGTTATCATTAATCTGTAAGACATTACAGCTTGATGAAATAAAAAATACCACTTACTAGAGGATTATTTCAAACCATACATTAATTAAGCAAGCACACTTGTGCGCTCTTGGTCTTTTGAAACAAAATTTACAGGATGTTCCATGTAAATCTCTTCCTCTAGTTCTTTATCGAGAAGTACAATATTTACATCCACTGATGTAATTTCAGGTTCATGTGACTAGTGCTAGAAAAATGCGTATGGAAGAAAACTTTACTTCCAGAGAATAAGTTTCTTCACTTGCAACCAATTACGCCTTATAACTCTCAATAGTACTTTCCGCCTTACGTACGATATGTGAAACCCATACGTTCACAATGGCCTAATGACCAGGCGGTAAGTGAATCAAGTCCCAGACATGATCACTTTTCTAGACTCCATCTCCTCTTCCATTGCTTTTATTCATATATTCTCTTAGTAGATAGAAGTGATAGCTCAATTCTAAAAAATCCTTGGCTCATCACTGACAAGTGAATAAGAACTAAATCTTCCCATTCAATCTCCGAAAGATGTCATGGGATAATTTTATGATTATTTCGATGAGTTGGTAAATTATCACGGTAGTTGATTCAACAGCTGTTTCACTCCCACTAGGGATGAAAAACCATGTGGATTTCTACTCCCACTCGAGTGTAGACTTCCACTCCTACTAGGAATGGAGGATCAAGTTAGGTTTTAATTTACTGCCACTTGCGTATTAACATAGATCATCCAATTCCTAAAATCATATATATATATATATATATATATTAAACTTGCTTCTACTAAGAAATTCATTCTCTAATAATGACATCTTGTGATTATAATTCAGTCACACATCTATCTAATTGAACACCATCGTTTATTTATCCTTTGGAATGCACAGAATATCAAATAAAGATACGATTCTTTTCTTGCATCTAATTTCTCATTTTTAAGATGGATAATAAACACAACTTACATACCCCCAGGGGTTGTAGATTAGTCAGACCAGGCTAACTACCTGTCTATAATTCATAAGGTGTGGAAGTGTTTGATCTAGTGGAACATGATTCAGTTGGCAACAATCAATTATGCTATCTTCTGGTAAGATACTAAAAATTTACTTGTGCCATGACAGACTTAACCATTTCCAATAGTATTTTATCCCTTCTTTCCGCTACACTAATTTGCTGCAGAGTCTTAGGAATAAATAAATATCTTTCTATATCTTTCTTGCTAAACAATTCCTTGAAACATTCAGAAAGATATTTACGTACTTGGATTACTCTTTAAACTCAAAAGTTTATTATCTAATTTGATCATCAACCAAACAATCTATTGCAATCTAATGCTTTAAATTCATGGCAGATCAAATATACATAACCGAGACGTCTAAAGATATCAATGAATGTAACTAGATATTAAAATTTCATGTCTAGCCTTTACACTCATTCAATCACAAATGTTTTAATGAATTAGTTGCAATAGAATTCATAACCTAGCTCCTCACTCAATGGTTTTCTAGTTGTTTTTTCTGCTAGATAATTTGCATGATTTTTTTTTAGATAAATGAGTCCAATTAGTCCTCTCTAACTGATATACTCATTCTATCTAGTCCAACAAGACTTAATTTAGCATGCCAAAATATCAGCATCATCACCATTTCAATGATTGAAAAACAAATATTATTATAACTGTCCAAACTGACGTATAATATCATGAAACCATTAATCAACTATTAAGTACCATATGAATATAATTTGCTAAAATAATATTCATACAACCATCATGATTATAATGATAACCCAAATCAATGAAGATAATTGCGGACACTAAAACCTAGTTAGATTTCAAGTGTATATTAGAATATCATGGAGTACAAATTTAAGCTACCATGCAAACCCAGTTCGTAGGTATTTAACTCCAAAATTGTTCTAACACATATACATCTTGCTTCTAATAATCTAACTTTACTCAACGTATGCTTTACAGTTTCTTATTGGATTATATATCTTCACTTATCCACTGTTGTAAGGTTTATAGTTTGTGTAGGCATTAATTCCATATCAAAACGTGTTTCTCTTGTAATGTTTAGTGGTTAGTATATTGAAGAATTAAGAAGACGAAGGACGTCTCAACCACAATTCATTCAAGAAGCCGGCTTTTAAGAGATTCGTGCATCATTGGTCAACAAAGGTATTAAAGGACCTCATATCTCTTACAAGGCTAGGCACACACACACACATAGCATTCTTGTGTGTTCCTTCATGATTTAATTTCATTTATATATCACTTTCACACACTTGGCAAAATATGCTCATGCATTCATATTATGTTGGTAAACTTTGTGTTTTGCATTTTCTAGGACTATGTCTGGAAACTAGCATATGTGTGTCTTTATGTTTGTATGTTTCCGTATTTTTGTATTTGGACTTGAATATGCTCTATTATGATTCTTTATTGAGTTCCAGTCGTTTCGGTTACTCATTCATGTAGTTTCGAGTCCAAACGATGTAGCTACGCTATTTTTCGTTCTCATTCATTGAGTTGACTTCATCGACGTTTTCCGAGATGATTTCTCAACTGTTTTTCAAAGTTATGTAGTCATCATCGTGCGTGAGAGAGTCATGGTTCGTAATCCAAAAATGGATTCGAAATCGGAGTTCGGATGCCCAAGATACGGGCTGAAGAACCGAGAGAGCGCGCGAGAAGACAACCCAGGCCGTGAGGCCACTTGGCCTGGCCGTGTGGGAGGCCGTGGGCCCCACGGCCAAGGGGGCTCTCTGCCCCCGTGTGGGCCACGCGCCCCCCACGGCCAGGGGGTGACATGGCCTCACACCATTGGCCGGTTTTGTCTTCTCTCTCTTCCTATATCTTCCCTCTCTCTCTCCATTTGAAATTTTTAAGAAGAAAAATTGAGTTTCCCGTAAGAAATCCTCTCCAGATTTTCAGAACTTCAAAACACCATATCTTCCTCATCCAAAGTCAGATTTGAGTGATTCAAGTTGGAGAGTGTTCGTATTTGAGTCCTCTATCATCTCCAAGTGATTTGGTGGCTGTTTGATAGTGATTTCTGGTGGTTCCACACTGATTTCCGAACCAGCTATAGAATCCAAGGTATTGGACTTAACTTTGGGATTTCTTTCTTTTTAACCTTCCATTTGCTTGGGGTTTCTTCTTCTATATCTATGTTTATGTTTGGTAAAAGCTATTGAGAAAGATAGCTTGATTATCATTCTAATTGAAAGTCAATTTATGGACTAATGTTGACTAGTTTCTATGATTCTAGATTTTACATATGTTTGTGAGTTGTATTGTGATTAGAATGACATCTTAGGTTGTTTGGAACTTGATTGAATTAATTTTGTGATAAATGACCTTGAGATTTGATTTGATCCTTTGATTGATGAAATCTAGGATTTGTGTATTTGATTGTGATTTAGAGAATCTAGGTTTTGATTGATGTAAATCTCAAATCCTTGCTCTATATTTTTGGCTAGAATATTGATTGATTTAAATCTCATATATCTAGCATTTAATTGTATATTGATAGCATCTTGAATTTGTACTTCATGAATATATTTTGATTCAAGTGTTGTATATGTGAATGAGACTTAGAGCTTATGTGTTTGGTGTTTCACATGCTTAGGTTTTATTCTCGTATTTTGCATCTAGACTTGATTACTTGTGATATCACATGTTTAGGTCTATTTGTGCCATAGAATGTATTGATCACATGTTCTATGTTGATTTTATTGTTTGCATCATTTGCATTCACATGATCACACTAGGAAGTCCTTGTAAAAGGCATGAAGTCTTGGTTAGAGTCGGGGTGACTCGGATAGCCAAGCAAGAAGTCTTGCCTAGAGTCGGGATGACTCGGATAGGTAAGCAAGGAGTCATGGCTAGAGTCGGGAGGACTCAGATAGTCATGCATGGGAGGCTCCCTAGAGGCAAGAGTGCCTTGGATAGGGAGTTGGCTATTGTATTGGTAGGCCTAGGCGTATGGTTAGACATAGACTCCGATAGAGCGGGGTACACGGGAGGTGTATACACTCTTGAGGAATTTATAATCTACCATCGATGTTGGTTTTGTGTAGTGTCCAATATATGGTGGTTTCGCATCATTGAGGGATTTCACACTTTCCAAGAGGGTTGGGTAGGCTTAGACTTCACTAGGTTGGGTGAGCTAAAGATTGGTCACTTTGTGAATGTTCTATGTTCACTTTCCAATAATATAGTACCCAATGGTTGTAGTTCAAACCGTGGATGTTTCCTCCTTGGAGGTTTTACCACGTTAAAAAATCTCTTGTGTTGATTCTTCCTATCTCTTTTTCTTATATTTTAATTGTATATTTTATTATCTTGGTTCATAATATTCACATGTGATGTATTTTGAAGCAAGACTTTGTATTGTGTGATTTGTGGATTCATTCTTTGATCATTGTTGTATCTATGATTCTTTTGTATATTGTAATTTTTGTATAGTGATATTTTGATCACTCTTGTAACTAATTGAACATCTGTTGAAATACAAGCTTACTTTGTTGTTGTGTTTATTTGTTCTTATACCTCACACAACTAGATGATATAATTAGACCTTGCTCTTATGATTGTGTTATCGTATTGTCTATGTATGTCTTCCTTGGCTTATTTTGTTGTGTATAAGGCTACCTTGAGGGACAAACGAAAGTTTGTTCAAGGGATTGAAAAAAGGTGTAAAAACCTATTCACCCCCCCCCCCCCCCCCCCTCTAGGTATGCTTTAAGCAATTTAACTACGTTTGTATACTTTCAACTGTCCACAAAAAACGAGATTTAGAAGGAAAATACCTAGCCATAAACTTTAGCATAACTTAACAAATTCTTGAGTTTTGGGTTTTATGCTTTTCGATACTATGCATTCACGAGCGAAAAAGACCCAACTTGTCACAATTGTAACAAGTTTTAGTTTTGTCCTTCCTCAATTCGTTATCCCTCAACTTCTTACATATTTCAATATAAGATTAAATGGCTATGACAAGATTCTCTTCCCCTTTTTTTGGAAATACCTATTTCCACTAATATGCTCAAAACTAAAAGTTTTGTACAAGTTGAAATCTTTCATATAAAATTGGCTAGAAGCCTAAGCCGCCTCTTTAAGCGCTCATCTTCAACTACTGAAATGACGGGATCAACACGTGCTAGATTAATTTTATATATTCCAACTATTAGACGGGATCAGATCTTTTAGTCGGTGTATCGTGTTTTATATCCTTATTGGAGGCTGCCACTAATTTTGGCGCTTCTTATAAGTACCCAAAACTTGATACCGTACCAACTAAAATTTTAGTACTCAAAATACTACTAAAATTTTCCTTCAAGCCAAAATCTGAAAGGTAAACCACTTTACTTAAATCCTATTGTACTTATAAAACATACATGTGAGGCTACTATTTAAGATACTTCGCAACATAATGCGAGTAATTTAATTTCTAGCTTGATAAGCTTCCACATCTTGTATGTCGAGCAAATAAGTACTATGCTAAGGTTCAATCATTATTCATGTTATAGTCTCAAGAGCTTCTTACTCTTAAAATACACTAAATCTTATTGTATCTATTCCCTATATTACACGATTTAGTTTATCACTATCAAATTGGCCACAATATTATAGATATATAATCTATATCTTATGCTAATCTATGTAGGGACATACAATCTACTATGCAAGCATATTAACTTCCGCAAAATACACACATTTAATTTTGCTGCAAACGCAAATCGAAAAAATGATAAAATAATTTAAGGTACAGAATCAAAAAGGTCATCAAGCGTTTAATCATCTTCCCTTTCCAAAAATTTAATCATCATAAATTCAGTACTTTGAGCAAAATTCTAATTCTAATATTGTACTCAACAATTTAGAATTCCCAAAAACAGGTGATCATTACAGAAGAATACAATGCTCAAGTCCCTAGAAACATTTTATGGGTCAAACTGATTCTTACTACAAAGAAAATAACCAAAAATATTTACTAGAGAACGGTTTATAAAATATTAATGCTTTCTAAAATATGGGGCTTTGCATGCTATTCATTCTTACTTCTCATATTCATATCGATCACCACTGAGAAAGACTTTCTGAGTCTTCACAACTCATTTAACTACCATTTTCTCAAATATTGGTCCTCTATCGCATGTGCAATAACTCATGTGCCTAGCACTATGCATATTCATTGTGGATGTAGTAGATTGCCTCACATTCCTAAGAATGTGGCGCTCCTCTACGATTTCTAGTTCATACGCTATTTGACCAAAATACATCATGGTACCTTACTCTAGCTTTTCCAACTTTATAGATCTATTAACTCTTTGGGAAATTTTATTAAAAGACTATCCATTGCATCTCTCCACATAAAAAGCACGAGTCCAAATTCACTATGGCTATATGTCATTAATAAGATTCATAAAATCTTCTCCATTAAGACATATGAGAAGATGCAAATTTATTCTAAGATTTTCTAAGACACTTAGAAACTTTTGTCTTTTAATAACATTGTACATTTCCAGTGTACATCCTATGAAATTTCTTATTCTCGATTGCATAATTAATTGGATAGAGAATTCTAATCGAAGGTATTTCCATATAGCTCCCACTGAAGCTAAATTTTGGTGATAAAAGTTTTCATAGGAAAATTCCATGACCGTAAAAAAAAAGGTGCCAAAAATTCATGCTGGAAAATTTCACGGTGGCCGAAAATGCCATTGGAAACCATCATTGGAATCTGTATCAAAAACTGTCACAAAAAAACTACACTGAAAACCATTATCAGAAACCGAGCCAAAAACTATAACCAGAAACCACACCGGAAATTGTCACCGGAATCCGTGTCAAAATCTGTCACCAAAAACATACTAAAAAATGTCATTGGAATTCATACCGAAAACTGTTACTGGAAACCGCACTAGAAACCATCACTGGAAACAGTGCCAAAAACCGTAACCTGAAACCTTATTGGAAACCATCACTGGAATCCGTCCTGGAAACCGTCATCGAAAGTCACACCAGAAACCATCATCGAAAACCACATCTAAATCCATCTCCCCAAAATAATCCGTTATTGGAAATCGTGTCAAAATCCGTGTCGAAAATCGTCATTAGAAACCACACAAGAAACCAAAAGTCGGAAACCACATTTGGGATTTGTAGGGCATTAATTCAGCTCCCATTGGAGCGAAACGAATCAATGGAATTAATAAATATAAATATAAATATAAATAATAATAATAACAATAATAATAATAATAATTTTTAAAAAAATTCTTCGTCGGAAAACCGCCTTTTGGTGGCTAAAAAAAATGCCGAAAAAAATTATTGGTCTTCGGAAAAATGGCATTGGAAACCGGTCTGGCCGGTGACTGGTCTATCACCGGAAACCGTTGACGGTTAACTTATTGAACACATTTTTGCCACGTGTCAAAATGGGAATATTCCACATGTCAAATTTTGACAAAACAATAAGGCCACGTGTCGCAATATGGTATGACCAAGTGTTAAGCATGACACATTTTGCCACTTGTCATGTCCTTGACGTGCCATATGGCAACAACAGAACCACTTAGGTCTGCTAGAGCATATCCCACTCGCTCCAGAGGAGAGTGTGCACCACTCGAAGCCCTCCTGAAGTTTCCCGATCACGGGACTACCACCATCCGACTCAAAATTTAATTATAATTCCATTTATGCCCTTAGTTTTGACGTTTGGGGTAGGGGTGAAACGCACTCTCCGCTCATTGGAGCGTTTAACATGTTCTTCACCCATATTCAAACTCAAAAAAAAATTCCAGATTTTGATTTTGATAGAAAATATTCGAAATCGTTTTTCTCCCTCGATACGAATCCAAATTATGCAAATGACCTATCGTTGGAAAGCTCTCGGAAGGATCTCTCTAATGGTGCCATGATCGCAGAGAAATAAAAAAATGACAATGAGTTTTAGACCCTACAAAGTCACAGGTTTCTTAATTTCCATTCTTCAAAATTCTCCAAATTTGAAGTTTATAAAAAGTATGCATTTCCAGAACATCATATAACATGTATACGCATACATATATTCCAGAAAAAAGAAATTAAACACTTGCATGTGTGTGATGCCATTAGTGTTCATTTATTGTTCTACAAACAAAAAATAAACAAACATCCTAACATGGCATATACTACCAGAATACAGTCCCAAACATGTGCTCTGATACCAATGAAAGTAAATTCGATACAATCAAATAAACAAAACGAAATTCGGATCATTACCGTTCACCATATGGAATCCGAATCTCTACAGCGGAAGCGGGATCGAACACTTGGGATTGTATCACCGGTCTGAGGATGATCACAGAATCAGAAAGTCCTTCTAGCCACAAGCCACAATGCATATACCCACACTCTGATTGAAGATGGGAGAAAATTCTATAGATTTTCTCCATACCTCTTTGTGTCTCTCTTTGTATTTGTGTTTATCCCAAATACTGGAACACATACACTTGTTCTCTATTTTGCACACCATTATACATCAGACAAGCCCCTTTTCTAGCCTTAGATCAAATCACGTTGATCTCTTCCTCTTGCCCACACTAATGCACTCTTTTGCACTTACACCGAAACACACACTCTTGGGTTGCATTACACAGAACTCATATATATTGTGCACTTGCACTTCACAACCACACACACACATGCACGTTATTGCATCTCATGTTTTGATGTGTGTATTAGTTTCTTTTAACTGATGCATACTGCTAATAAAACTGCTAGGCAGTTGTATGTATTTGATGTAGGCTTGGGCTTGGTGTACATGGACTTTGGGCTCTCCATGTATTGCTTATCTTAGCCCACTTGGGTGTACAATGGGTCTCCAACCCATACCCAAATATACTAACAATAGGGGGTGTGCCAATAGCACCTCTCATTCATTAAATATATATTATATTGTATTTTAAAATGGCCAAAAATCATAAATTGTTGTGATAATATGGATTTATCCCAACCTAGATAATTACATGTTATTATCTTGTAATTTAAGAGATATCAATTATAGAGATAATCCTTAATACATGAGAATTAATAAGATTGATTGAAATGCTTTCTCCCTTTATTCTCTTTCTTACTTAGTAGTTTATTTATGTTCTTTTATTTAAGCTTTTTTTTTTTTTTTTTTTTTTTGACAATATCTATTAATTCGGGACCAGGTATTTTGCCAATAATAGAATTCGAACTGCTGAATTGGGAGTCTTATTTTTAGGCTTTAATTTATAACATAAATAACTTTTAAATTAATGGAATGTTCAAAAGTGTACAATCTCATTGGTTGGCCCAGCTAACACCCACAGGAGAAAGTAGGCATTCATCTACTTAAACCTCTCATGCCCTTTGTTGTATGTAAAATTCGTCAAAGAGGACACGTCATCATAAAGTGTAGACCGACATAGCCACGTAGGCAGAAAGTCAAAAGGTCAGTCAACTAGGAGATGTTAGCATCCCACACGAACAAGCTAATTGGCGCCAACATCGATACCAGAAGACAACACCAAATAGAGCCAAGTGAGCCGACCAAGGTAGTGAAACATGTTCAACCCTACTCGGTACCGGCATGGATAAATATATAAAAGCCTTGTCCATTGACTGCAAGGTAAAACAAGCGATGACAGGCAATCACAAATCGATTATAATACGGTCACTTAGAAACCAACAAGGAAACAAACAGATCCTTTCCTATACTTAAGGTAATCAGAGTCCAAAGCAGATTGGGATTCAAGGGCATTTAACATGTGATAGATATCAAATAAGAAAGGAATCCTTAAACCCTTCAGTCATCCACAATTTGAACGCCACGATATCAAACCCTAGCGACACCCAGAAACCCTAGTAGTACCACGTATAAATACCCCTGCAAAACACTATGAACGGGGTACGTAATAATTAGCCATAGAGAGAGAGACCAGAGTGTGTATCATTAATAATTATAGTGGATTTGACTGAGTTGCTTAGTCAACAACCCATGGACGTTTCTCCGATCACCAGAGTTTTACCACATATTTCGCCTCTTTATTATCCACCATTGTCAAGTCCTTTATTTCATTCATATTTACAGGTTATTTACTAACCTTGACTGTTGACTGGTTGACCATCGAAAAATCACCATCAATAATTGGCGCTAGTGATCGGGGTATAAAAGTACCTATTTTATACCCCTAATTCCTATTACTTTATGCTTGTTTCTTGGGTAAAACTGGGTATTTAATGGATTAAATAAGTGTTTCAGGTAAATAGGGAAGTTTAGGGGCATTATTGTCATTTTGGACATTTCAGGGGCTAAAGTGCAATATTCGAAACATTATTGAATATTCTACGAATAAAGGAAAGAAGAGGGGTACAAATTGTAATTTACCAGCCAAAGCACAACGCAGCTGCCACATCACACGCCAAAACGGCATCGTTTTGGGCTGCGCCCATCAGCAAGACACATGGCTGACGTCAGGTCGTCTTCCTCCTTCAGCCAACTCGACCCATTTACCCGTGACTCGACCCAGACCCGACGTTGACCCGATGACTTCTCAGGCCATTTTTGACCTTTTTCTGACTATTTTTTCAGTGATTTCCTACCCAGGTCGACTCCCCTCCTCCTTCCGGTCACGATGGACCAAGTTTGAGCCTCCTATGCAAAGGTTTTCAACTCCAACAAAAGCTCCAAACTTCCATAGCCAAACCAAGCTTCAAGCTCACTTTCGCAGCTTCTTGCACTCGATCCAGACGTCCAAACTCACGTGATCTTCGCGGTTTCATGTGACGAGATAAAACCTATGAACCATAAGGTGCAAAAGTCGCGGGAAACTTCCATTTTAGACCGCGACTTCCGTTGGCGAGCTCAAACCCACGAGCTAGGGGATCCAAACCCACGAGCTCAACCGACTTGGGAGATATTTCGTCCAAAAGCATTCCCAAACCATTCCCCATATAAATATACAACTTTCCTAACCTTAAACACAATCCCTAATATCCATATTACTTACAAATTATCCTAAATAGCTTACAATACCTACAATAGCCTAATCAACCTATAATCTCACAAGCCACCATTGTTTCCAAGCTTGGGAAAGCCAAGGAGAAGTCTAGCTAGCTTGAGGACTTCACCAAGTGTTTGTGTTTTCTTCTTTATCTCCTTTTCTTGCTTTAGCTTATTGTTGTAACTATATTTTTATGTTGGGATTTTGGTGAGATTGTAATAATATTCAATAGTTGGTTGATGTGTTTATGTGCTTGAGCTTAATATATACATGTTAGTTGATAGATCAATTAATTGATATGTAATGGATTTAGACTAGTTGAGACATCAATAATATGCATGAATGATCATTTATGTATGTGTCTTTATCCTAGTTTAGATTGGTGAAGAATAATCTTGTGAGCATATTTACCATCAACTAGGAATTGGATTTATTGCATTGAACATCATTTCCTAGCATTTTCATATCCAATCCTCACTCTTGCATGACCATGCATGAGTTTAGTTAATTTAGTTAGTTAGTGTTAATTTAGTTAATTGTAGTTGGATTTAGTGTAACTTAGTGTAATATAGATAATTGCCATCTTAGTGTAATTTAGTTATTAGGTAGTGTAATTGCCTTGCCACCATCCTCTCTTTACTTTTCATGTATGTAATTAGTGTATATAGTGTAAATAATCTAAGACCTAGAATTGATTAAAGGTACCTTACCTCCCTGTGGAACAAACCGTACTTGTTGCTACGTGATAATACTATCCGTGCACTTGCGGATAAACCACCACGCTCACATATTTTAGGGAACCATCCCGTGTCGCGTCAACTAGAAAGAGGGGCTGTTTTTGAATTTAACTTCGAGATCCCTTGTGAGACAATGGCTGGAGAAGGAGATGGCAGCAATTCCAAATATAATCAGGGGCTACCAGATGACGAGTTGGGGGAAGACACTACCCTTAATGCCATATATGCCACATTAACAACCAAAGATCAATTAACCACCATAGCTGGCATTCAACGTTTCCCCCCAACCAACGAGGATATCACTCAACGGTTCCAGTGTAGGGAAAAATACGGTCACACAGCGGAAGCGAGACTAAAATCGAGTTTAGTATAGTTTAAAATTTTTCCATAATTTGAACCTTAACCCTCTAATTAATTAACATATAATACTAAAGATATCATACCTTTGTCGCGTGATCCGATTGACATTGCGTCGATGGTAATCCGCAAGATCTTCCAATCCAATCACGAATGTGAATCACCTAGGAGCGTGGTCTCCCTTCTCTTTGAATTGTGTACCTGAGGATGGATTAACAGAACTTTTTCTTTTTCGTTAGTCACTAAACCTCCAAAAGATAACAAAGAATGTTCCGGTCACTTTTGAATTCTCAATCTAATGATCGAAACTCGCGTGAACCTTATTCGAAGTTGTGCACAAAGCCTATTGATGTATAAGATACTAGTGCACTATTGAAGTAAAATGATCTGTTCTCTTTTTCTCTTTTGGCCGAATTATCACACTAATCTCTAGAGTTGGATTTTATTTTTTAAGCAAAAGACCTAAGGTTACCGAATTTTATATCAGGAAATAATGGTGTGTATATCCCGAATTCTCTTGCACCATTAATATATATATAGTGCCCGAATTTAGTGCTAAATATATTCTAGATATTACTATATATATTTTGGTGCGATACCTCTGCACAATATATATTATATATATATCTAGTGCATTGACTTTGCACAATATACTATATATATGATCGTGTGCTTTATAAATATATATATATATATATATATATATATATATATTCCGGCAATTAATTGCCATATATATATTTCATATATATCTATATATTGAGGCCGGAATCCTTTACCATGTAGGATTTGTGTCTTTTGACTTAAATCCTAACCCTAGGTAGATTTCCTTATAATTCCAAACCCTAATCCAACTCTTTAGTGTATTTGTAACTATATAAAAGACTTCCTTATTTGACTAGATAAATAAATCCCTTATTTATCTACTTACCAAATAAAGTCTTTTATTTTATTTATACTACCACAATAGTATACTACTAAGAAACATATTTCCTAGTCAAAAAAAGATTTTGATTTTTAATTAAATAATTAATTAATCAATTAATTAATTTTCATTTAATCAAATAATAAAAATAAAACAATATAATACCGTATATATATATCTCGGCCATGTGCCATAAATATTAATATATCTATATATTGTTTTCTATTTTATTAAATCCATTGGACCTTAATAAAATGCCCACATGTGAACTAGACCCATTCTTACTAAAAGAAACAAGTTCATATGCCTTAATACAATTCTAGATGGACCCATAAATTAGTCTGGTAGAATATATCAAGTGATTCATGCAAGTCCGTGTGGATTGGGGATCTTGGCGGGCCTATCTAAATTTAAGCTCCAATAGACATAACCCAATCACAATCAACAAATGATTCACTTAGGTTCAATCTATTAATTTTAGTTCATTCCACTAAAGAACTAAAATTGCACTCTTAAATAAAGATGGAATAAGTAAATGATTCTCATTCATACCCTAGAATATCTTATAGGAGATGGTGTATCCTCGTGAAGAATATCAGTAATCGCCAAGAGCTCATAGACCGCCTATAGCTCTCCAAGTTACCATATTTACTCATATGACCACATTTTGAACTTGGATATTTTGACTTGTCCAGAAGCCATGTTTCAATAGACTCTATCGAAAACTTAACGTTAAGATTCAATATCCAATACCTCAAAACATCCATATGATGATATTCTACTCTCATTTAATAAATGGAGCCATGATGTCCATATCTATAAATGAAGTCCTCTATCGATTAACAAATGAATACCACCAAACTATCGATGATAGACTATGCTATATAATCGTACTAATTGATAACTCAAATGATACCACTTGCAACCATAAGTCCATCATTTATCTCAGGATTAAGATAGACTCTCCGATTGTCTTGATAATGAAAAGACTATTATCTATTGACGGTTCTAGATAAAGTATTTCATTGTGATCCTATTCAATGCACTTAGTGCACTAGATTCTTTTACTCGAAGACCCTTCGATGATTTTAGACTCATCATAACTCATTTGATCCCACTCAAATGCTAGCAAAAGAATTTTACAACTTTAACAAGATAAAGGTGCCCAACCTTTAACTTAAGTTGTGAACATTATTCAAGACTAACTAAAGAATTGTGTCTACCTCATACATATTCAGATGTACGAACAATTCTTCTTTTCTCATAGTCTTTTGACCTTATGATTATTTACTTTAACAATTATAATAATTAAACTATAAATGCTATAAGATTTGTTAAACCAGAAATCACATTATTAATATGAATAGATTGTCAAAAACACTATTACACTCTTGCTATTGAGCATAATCCTAACATCCAGGCTTCTTTACAACAACTTATATCCGATACAGCTAAGTAGGGGATTAGCCTTTCCACCATGGAAGGCCTAACCTCGCCGTATAACTTGCGTACTCCGGAACAACAGCAAGGCAGTTTGTGATCCGTAGTAGTTGCCCCGATACCGGACGCCCCCTTAAAGATGAGTCGAAACTAGACAGATCGGTCGGAGTAATTATCGGAAAGACAGGCCCAGGGTGATAGAGAACCAAGGGAAAAAGATTACCCCAGTAGAAGGTATAATTCCGATCAAACAGAGCAAGATCAGGACCAACCAAAGAGACGTGCGTATCGAAGAGATTGGTCGTTTTCTTCAGGAGAAAGTGACTGATAACATCGTCATAAGCGCCAAAGGGGCACAATCCGGTTACATGGCCTGAACCGTGAAACCGAGGAACAGAAACTTGAAGAGCAAAGGCAAAAGTTAACCATAAGCCAAGGTTTCAATCGCATGGGAGAACCGGAAGGCGACATGAACATACTCATGCAGAGTTTGACCCGGGAAGTTCAAAATAATCGTTGGCAGATAGATGCCCTGGTCAGGTGTTACGGGTGTAATGAATTGTCAAATGATGAGTTAGGCAGCCCATTTACCAATGGCGTCCTTCGAATGTCTTTCCCGGATAGGTTTAGGATGCCACACGTGGAGCAGTTCAAAAAAGATACGGACCCCAAAGAGCACGACATAAGATATAAAAGTGCCATGGCCCAATACATCGACGACAATGCCTTGTTATGCCTCAACTTCCCACAAACGCTTGGAGATTTGGGATCTCGATGGTTTGGTAGGTTGCCAACAGCAAGCATAAGCAACTTCAACGAGTTAAGCAAAGTGTTCTCAAGGCAGTTTCTCAGGAATGTTCATAAAAAGAAGTTAGTAATCCACCTGTCCCAGCTCAAGTAAGGAAATGATGAATCACTCAAGAAATACCTAGAAAGATTTGGCTAGGAAGTGTCAGAAATTAGAAGCGCGAATGATGAAGCCATTGTTGCAGCATTCGTTAACAACTTACAAAATGGCCAGCTATCTTTCGACCTAAGGAGAGCTTGCCTGACCAGCAGATATGATGGATATGGCAGGGGCTACGCTTTAGCCGAAAAAGAAGAAATCGCGACAGGCAGTTATTTCGTGCATGGTGGACGACCAAAGGGTCATAAAGCCAAAGATAATGTGTCCAAGACCCACAATCCAAAGGGAGACAAACAAAAAAATAATGTTTTGGATGGTCGGGACAGTCGTCGAACCTATGATCCGAAGACGGACTAGCCATGCCAAAAATTCCAAGGCAGGTACACAAACTACACCCCATTGAAGAAAGATCAGGAATTCGTACTTGCGATCTTAGAAGAAAAGAACATGTCCAAAGAACCCCCTAAGTAGTCATTCTTTGCTCGAAGGGATACAACAAAGTACTGCAGGTTCCACAAGGAAAACGGGCATGAGACTTCCAAGTGCTTCCAACTCAGAGACTACATAGAAACCCTTATCTGTGAAGGGCATTTAAAGGATATCATCCTGAAGAAGGCCGAGATAACCGACAAGAGAGCCGAGGGAGAAAGCTGAAGATGAAGGAGTAATAAATACCATTTTTGGTGGACCAGCAACAGGAAAAAGCAACAAAGAAAGGACTCAGGCAATTCGGGAAGCAATGGAGGCTAGAAGATACCTTGATGTAAATTCTATCAAACCCGACCTGAAAAGAATTAAAGAAGGCTGAGACCCAATAATATTTTGCTAAAGCCGATTCACATGGTGTAGATGTTAGACCAAATGATGCACTAGTCATCAGTGCTCGAATCGATCATAGAGAGGTCCATCGGAACTTAATTAACAACGGAAGCTCGGTAGACATTTTAAGTGTATGACCAACTAAGGCTAGACAGAAAAGACCTACAACCCTTTCACACCCCACTCCAAGGGTTCAGTGGAGTAGAAGTAAGATCTCTCGACATAGTAAAGCTTCCAGTTAAAATCATAAAAGCCCCCTGTCAGAAGACGGTGCTACTTGATTTTGTGGTCATAGACACAAGGAATTGGTCGTACAATGCCCTACTGGGCCGACCATTATTAAATAAAGATAAAGCAGTGACGGCCATCTACGCTCTAATGATGAAATTCCCAACAAAGTACGGGGTAGGAGTGGTTAAAGGGTCGCAAGAGATGGCACGGAGAGCAAATCTCTCATTCTATAAAGACAAGGAAGGACACCAAGTATGCGCGGCTCTTTTAGCCGAACAGACCATGAAAGGATCAGAGGAACAGACAAATATACCAGAGGAATTTGAACTCGACCCCAGAGAAGAGCCCGAAGCTAAAAAAGATGAGCCAATAGAAGATGTAATCCTAGACAGCAGTGAGCCGACTAAAGTGGTAAAGATAGGTGCAAACCTTCATGAATACATCAAGACTGACCTAACCTGCTTGCTGAGAGATTATAAAGATGTATTTGCCTAGAGCCATGAAGATATGCTCGGTATATACACGAAAGTGATATCGCACTACTTGGCAGTCGATCCAGAATTCTGACCAGTAGTACAGAAGAGGCGGCTATTCAATCTAAAGAGGAGTGCAACAATCAAGAAAAAAGTGGAAAAGCTAATCGCTGCGAGGTCGATAAGAGAAGTCAAGTACCCACGTTGAGTAGCCAATGTAGTGTTAGTCAAAAAGAAAAATAATCAATGGAGGATGTGTGTGGACTTCACAGATTTAAACAATGCCTGTCTAAATGATAGCTTTCCTCTACCAAGAATAGACCAATTAGTAGATGCCACGGCGGGCCATGAACTGCTAAGTTTCATGGATGCTTATTCAGGTTACAATCAGATCTGGATGAAACAAAGCAGACAAAGAAAGAACGACCTTTACCACTAATCAAGGATTGTACTGCTACATAGTAATGCCGTTTGGAAGAAACATGTAAGTCGATGTAGATGATATGCTGACCAAAAGTGTTACAGCAGAAAAGCACACGGTTGACCTGAGGGAAACTTTCGATGTCCTAAGGAAGTACAAAATGAAGCTTAACCCGAACAAGTGTGTGTTTGGGGTACCATTGGGGAGGTTCCTAGGTTTCCAAGTTCACCAAATAGGGATCGAAGTGAATCCCGAAAAAATCAAAGTCCTTGAAACATGGTCTCGCCAAAGACCTTGAAAGATGTGCAGAGGCTAACCGGATGTCTTGCCTCACTGAATCGGTTCATAGCGAAATAAATGGAAAAGTGTGCTCCATTCTTCAAAGAAATAAAGAAAGGTAAATGGCTCGAATGTAGTGAAGAATGTGAGATGGCCTTCTAGAAATTGAAAGAATATTTAGGGCGAGCACCAATCCTCTCAAAACCAATGGTCGGGGAAACTCTATACATGTACTTATCCCTCACTGAAGTAGCAACTGGTTCAGTATTGATTCGACTGGAGGAAGGAATATAGAAGCCTGTATACTACACTAGAAAAGCTTTGCTCCCAGTCAAAACAAGATATTCGCCGGCCGAGAAAATAGCCCTTACACTAGTTACAGCGGCAAGGAAACTGAAGCCATATTTTTAGGCACATATGATAGAAGTATACACCGACTACCCACTAAAGCTTATCTTACAGAAGCCAGAGTTGTCAGGCAGGCTAACTAAATGGATTGTAGAGCTGAGTGAATTTGACATCAAATATACCTCAAAAGCAGCATTCAAGACAAGCGGTATCGGACTTCGTGGCCAAATTCACCAAACTGAATATCGAGGTAAGAAAGATGATGGAAGAAGAGCAAGTAAAGAACTTTCAATGCAAGTTGCATGTCGATGGATCGTCAAACACCCATGGCAGCGGGGCAGTAATAGTCATATCAACCCCAGAAGGTGATGTTGTGGAATGTGCCATGAGGTTCGACTTCAAAGCAATCAACAACCAGGCCGAGTATGAAGCTTTGTTGGCCAGTTTAAGGGTATGCATATCATTGGGAGCAGACGAGATAGAAATTTTCAGTGACTCACAAGTAGTGGTCAATCAGGTGCTGTAGGAATACCAGGCGAGAGATAAGTACATGATAGCTTATTTAGACATAGCAAAAAGGTTGCTCAGACGGTTCAAGGAATACAAAATCACTCAGATCCCTCGGGAGGAAAATGAAAAGACAGATGCCCTATCCAAACTAGCATCAGTAACAACTTGTATCAAATCCAAAACAATATCAGTCGCACACCTAACCAAGCCGAGCACGGCGGAACCAGAAGAAATCATGGTAGCAGAAATCCGACTATAACCAGATGATTGGACAACTCAGCTCAAGAAATACTTATAAGAGAACATTTTGCTACAAGATACCATTAAAGCCAAGCGCATCAGGTACAGGTCGACCTGGTACACAATTCTTGATGGCAAACTATATAGGAAAGGATTTTCAAAAGCATTGCAAAGGTGCGTTGCTAGCGAATAAGCCAATCAGATCCTAAAAGACATCCATAGCGGTGTATGCGGGAACCACACTAGGGGTAAGAGCCTAGCGCACAAGGTACTCAAGCAAGGGTTTTACTGGCTAACCCTGATCGCTGAAGCTCAATGATTCACGGAAAGTTGTGAGACATGCCAAAGGCTCGCAAATAACATTCGGCAACCTCTAGAGACATTCAGAAGCCTAACGTCCCCCTGGCCATTCGCCATGTGGGGCCTCGATCTCATAGGACCAATGCCTACAGGGGTCAAATGAGGAGCAAAGCATGTTATTGTGGCAGTAGATTATTTCACCAAATGGATGGAGGCAGAAGCACTCGTACATATCACCGAAACAAACACCACTAACTTTGTCAAGAAAAACATACTATACAAGTTTGGGATTCCGAACACTGTCATAACAGATATTGGGACCCAGTTCGACAACAAGAAGTTCAAAGAGATGTGCAAGGAACACAAGATCGCAAACTACTATGCCTCGCCTGCTGATCCTCAAACCAATGGCTAGACGGAAGCAGTAAATAAAGTGATCAAACACACACTGAAAGTAAAGTTAGACTCAAATAAGGGTAACTGGGCAGACAAGCTCCATGAGGTACTATAGGCATACCGAACAACTACAAGGACTTCCACAGGGGAAACACCCTTTTCCCTAGCATTCGGAACCGAAGCTGTCATCCCTGCAGAAAGGTCTTTTACTTCCCCAAGAGTCCAACTATACGACCTAGATCACAATGTCAACATGCTGTTGCAAAACTTGGATGAACTGGAAAAGGCCAGAGACAGATCCCAAGTAAGGAATACAGCGTACCAGAAAAGAGCAGCAAGGTATTACAACTCCCATGTTCGTGTGCGTAAATTCCAACTTGGAGGATTTGGTACTAAGAAAGGTGTCCCCAAATACCAAGGACAGAGTAGCAGGATCCCTCGCTGACAAATGGGAAGGACCATACATCATCGACGGTATAGTAGAGCATGGGGCCTACCTAATCACCTGACCAGGAGGTGGCTTGGTGCCCCGACCATGCAACGCACAGTACTTGAACATATTTTATCCCTAAGGGACTTTTGTTTCGTTTTCTTAAACTTTTAATATTTCGAGCTCTTTAGCTAGTTAAATCTTTTGGATATTCAGCTTCTAATAAATATAGTTTATTTACAAAAATTCACATGTTGAACCCAGTTGTGCAGAATCAAAAAGTCCCTTACGGAAACCTTCCCCGGGAATAGGTTGGTTGACTGAAAAGGAGCAAGCAATCAGAAAAGAACAAAGAATTGATACTTATCTCAGAAAATGAGAACTCGGGCGGCATGAAACCGTAAAAGAGCGGATGGATAGTGTCCGAAGGGCGGAAAAGTTGAAATAACATGCCCACTTAGTGGGGACAGTGCAAACGTGCCACCTAGCAAAAAAGGCATGTAAGGATTCCCTTTAATTGATTGGCTTATTTCGTGGTCAAACCACATGTTGGGGTTTGGTTGTAAGGGTAGTCTAGGTGATTAGTTGAAGATCAAGACCCTTTCCAAGACCTCAAGGTTGATAAGCACCAAAGGTAAAATTCTATGTGCTTACTTGTCTTGAAGAGATAGTTGCACACACTCACAACTCATGCATATGTTTAATCCTTGTATGTTGTGTGTCTTATTTGTGTGCCTTAATGCTCATTAACATCTCTTCTTGCATGTTAGTTTGATTGCATCTTGCATATCCAATTGCCTTGTCATGCTTAGACTTAGGATTGCATTTTTACACTGGGCGCTCCCAAAAGCGCTCTACAAAAGCGCTCTACGAACAGCCCCCGTTGGGCGCTGTACAGACCTGATCGATTTAATTCGAGCGCTGTAGAGGCGCTCTACAAAGCGCTCTACAAAGCGCTCTACGTAGAGCGACCTCTCTGATGGCGCTCTACAAAGCGCTCTACGTAGAGCGCCCCTCTGTTTTCTCGCGAGAACAGAGCAAGGGGCTCTACAAAGCGCTCTACGTAGAGCGCCCATGGCAAAATTGTGGTGTCACTTATCAAAACGACCACACTTCATCTTGACACCCTATATATATGCCACTTTGACTTTAGGTTAATTAAGTGAGTTGATTTTCTGATTTCATACTTAGAACAATTTTCAAGAGAAGAAAATTACAAAGAACTCACCTTTAACCACTCAAATCAAACCCCTTTTGCATCAAATTTCATATTGCATCTTCTATGTCTATATAGAGTGCATCCATGTATGGGTTTGCATCATCACAACTTGCTTGGTAAGATTTTGATTAATTTCATCTTATTTTAGTATTTTAAATACCAAGCCATCTCTTTTAAATTACTTGTATGTTTTAGATCATATGCTAAATACAAGTTAGAGATTATTTGTGATGAAAATGATTGAGTGTTGTTTTTGATAGATATCTAGGTTTTTATAATCTATGATTATCTATGCTATTTGACATGTCATTTAGCCATTAATATCTAGGATTGCTTTAATTGCAAATTCATCATCCTAGGTAAGCATCTAGAGTACCCTAGCTCTATATTGCATATTTGGATATCATTACATATTCACATAGAGTTGTGCATCTCTTTTGAGAGATTGAAGTCTTGTGTGATTGACCGGGATTAGGTCGGACACCGGGAACAGGTGGTCACATAAGCAAGTAGGACTAGAGCCACTTTTAAAGGCCCGCGTGGTAGAAGTGGGGGGTTATTGACCAGAGTGTTAGACGAGGTCTACATAGGTTGTAAACTCCATTTCAATTAGTGGATTTCGAGGTCCGAGTGTGGCGCACTAAACAGCCCGTGATTTTTCCCAGTGGTTGGGTTTTCCACGTAAACATCAAGTGTCATTTATTATTTCCGCATCTTATTACACTTGTATGTATTGTTGACTTGCTAGGGGTATTTTCGTAAAATTGACATGCACGCGAAAATTGGGTAAAAATTAGATAAAATCTATTCACCCCCCCCCCCCCCCCCCCCCCTCTAGCTTTATATTAAACACGCCTCCAGGACTTTTCAAGGCACACCCAAGGCACCAGGATAACTGGAAAACTACTCGGGGCACTGCCAAAAAAGACTTGTGAGATGTGCAGCTGTGTTGGCTGGTATACACTACCCCAACGATTCAGCAAACCCCTGCACAGACAAAACCTAGAGACGACTTAGGTGACTTGTGCAAGGACCTAAGTGTATGGCCGTTGCAAGCCTCGACGTAACACCTAGGTAAGAATAAAGCTAAGTACAAAAACCTAATTGCCAGTTAATAAGATACTTAGCTTAGATAAAGGTTACTTAGCTCAAATAAAAAACCTAATTGCCAGTTAATAAGATACTCGGCTCAGATAAAGGTTACTCAACTCAAATAAGAAACCTAATTGCCAGTTAATAAGATACTCGGCTTAGACAAGGTTACTCAGCTCAAATAAGAAACCTAATTGCCAGTTAATAAGATACTCGGCTTAGATAAAGGTTACTCAGTTCAAATAAAAAACCTAATTGCCAGTTAATAAGATACTCGGCTTAGATAAAGGTTACTTAACTCAAATAAGAAACCTAATTGCTAGTTAATAAGATACTCGGCTCAGATAAAGGTTACTCAGCTCAAACAAGAAACCTCGACTTAGATACAGGTTATTCAACTCAAACAAGAAACCTAATCGCCAGTTAATAAGATACTTGGCTTAGACATAGGTTGATCAGTTCAAAATACCAAACTGCCAGTTAAATAAGACACTCGACATAAGTATGAGTTACCCAGCTCGGGCAAGAGCTACCAGTTAATAAAATACTCGACTAAATCATAAGTAGTATGGTTGAAATGAAATACCTTCTCGTTGATTAAATAAAGGCTTGGCAAAACCAAAATAACCATCGTCTAACTCACAGATTTCTCTTATCTTTGTCTATTGCGTTTATTTTTTCTATACAGGAAAGGCACCTAAAGTAAATATTCATGAAATAGTTCATGAAATATCTCAATGAACGTAAGACATAAGTTGCGGAGAATGTATAGTTTCATTGCAAAAACAGATAATACAAGAACATATGTACATAGAACGTCTAGTGTCATTACAGAAAAAGAAACACGATCAAGAAGTTGGCTCCGAGGGTTGAGAGATGCTGCCGTCGATACTCGGGTTTGGTACCATCTCATACTCACTCAACAAGCTCTCATCTGAGGGCCACCTGATTTCATCCTCCTTATTGTCCATCTAGGTGTTGTAGTCCTTCCTAGGCACGGGACCAACATCAGGGTCCTCACCATTGATCCCCGCCTTCTGACAGGCATAAAAGGTAGAAAACGCACTCTTTGTGGGTACCTCTAAATGCATGGGATGAGGCATTTTGCCCTTACTACGACAGTAGGCACGCCATTCCTTCATTTGGACTCGAAGGGACTCTAAGGACTTGTCCACATGATTTCTGACTAATAAGTCCCAGTTAGTCCTCGCCCAATCAATTGCCCTATTCTTCACCTGAAAAAACTCCTCAGCCGAGACCATCCCTCAATGGAACTCTTTGAGAAGACAGCTAGAGACCTCTTAAAACAGTCAACCCCTTGGACCTTCAGTTCTAGCCTAGCCTCTTTCGATAGAGATTCGACCGTTAAGGCCTGGTGCTCTAGATCTTCAATTTAACGCTCATAGGACGACTTGGCCTCCTCAGCTTTCTGCTCGGCTTGAAGCATCGATTCCTGAGTGGAGGATAGTAGATCCTTTAGAGTTTTTGCCTCTTCAGCAAATAAGAAATCTCGTTGTTTGGCCTCCATCTGGCTTGCCAAACACCGATCCATGAACTCCTGATGTGACCTAATTTTCTCCTGACAAGCCATCTCAACTTGAGCACAACTATCCGCACTCTCCTTCAATTGTGCTTCTAGACGCCTAATTCTATCCGCCTGAGCGCAACTTGTCTGAAGGGCATTGGACATCTCGGTGACCATCTAACCAAAATAGAACAGAAGAAATAAAACAAAGGAATGTAAGATCATACCAATAGATAAAAGATATGGCAACATGAGAGCAAGAGGAAACAACTCACATAAGCCGTGCCATTGACAATTTTTTGGAGCCGACTTGGAGCATCACCAGTCCTAAAGCGACTCCATTAGTCTTCGCCAAAATAGGTACGACTGGAGGACATGGCCCTGATAACTCGCTTTTTGTGTCATTACAAAATTGCGAATTATCAAAAGATGTTTATAAATAAATTCTTACGCAATATACTTTAAGTTTTGAAAACTAGTAAAGCGGTAAGCTTAAGATTCGTTCCACAGGGATTAGGTTAGATTAATCGATTTGAACTAGTGTGCAAGAAAATAAATCATGTTAAGTTTGATAAAGTGTGGTTTGAGAAACCACCAAACAATACATGAAAAGTAAATTACAAGAAATTAAAGAGAATATGAATGGAGATAGGAATCCAATACAAACAACCAAGATAAGAAAATGGATTAAACAATAAATAGAAATTATAGGGAAATGATAGAGTAGCTAATGGACTATGAGCAATTCATACAAGACTTCTTTAATACGCTATCTACAAAATCAAGGACCGATCTCATTCGAAAGTGTTGCTTAGACCGTCACTACGAACCCTAAGCAACTTCCCACCAAAATGCCTAACCAATTAAGGAAAGGGGGTCAATGTGGGATCGGTTAGTGACGATCGAATGGCCTAGGCAATAGTGGTTGATCACCCCACCAAAAGCCTATCATATTCACTATGTGCTATAATCAATCAAGTGTGTCAATAACTCAATCAATTTTATCACAAATAAATCCTACAACAGATTGTAATCAACAAGTGTGTCAATACTCATTTAATCACATAAGTGCAAGATCTAATTAAAAAGTAAATAAAACTATAATCATGCAAACATAATATTCAAAGCTTTAATAAATACTTAAGTCCAAAAAGTCTCTCAAATCATCCCCTAAAATGGGGGTTTAATTACACATAATTACAAACAAAAAAAGGAAGTAAAATGTAGAGAATTCACCCTTGGGTCTCACTTGTAAGCTTGATCCTTCCTTGAGCTTCCTTACTTGAATCTTGTGCAAAGAGTGGGTGTTGAGGATATGTCTAGATAGGTGGAGTCAAATGGAAAGTGACAAAGGAAATGGGTGGAGAAGATGGAAAGAGAGGAGTGTTTGTGGTGAGGTAACCTAAGTGTTTATTGGAGAGGAGAATGGTGAGATTAGGAATGGTGGAGAAATGAGGTTTTTTGGTTGTCAAGAATGGCCAAGAGTTGTCTAAAAAGGGAAAATAGTGATGAATTTATAGGGTTTTCAATTTAGGTCACGGGTTGGCAAATTACCAAAACATCCCTGCCATGGCAAATTACCATTAAGTTCCTCAGAGGGACCTTTCCGTAAATTGCCAGGCGAAGTAGACCTGGTCGCTGGACCGAAGGTGAAGGTGGGGTGCGTTCAGCAATGGCCTGGGGTGCGCGCAGCAGCTACTCTTTTGTCTTTAATGGGGTACCGTTAGAAGCAAACTGGGGTGTGTTTAGAGGCATCCTAAACGCACCGTTTCATTTAAAGCGTGCCTGCCTGGGGTGTGTACAGAACTGGGCCGGGGTGCATTTAGCGGTCCATACTAGCATCTAAACGCACCGTTTAACTAAAGCTGACGCGGCACGCTTACTTTGACTTGCTTGGCAAATTACGAACAGCCCCCTGAACTCCTGAAATCACAATAACTTCAAACCTTCTTCAGAATTTACACTTTTACCCCTATTTCTCCAAAATTACCTCAATGCCCCTGAACTTAATAAATACCTGAAAACACTTAATTTACGCCATTAAATCACGTGATAATGCCCAAGAATCAAGCAAAAGGAGAAGGAAGTGAGGGCCAAAATCTTACCAATTTTGGTCAGATCAAATACCACCAAACCTATCTTTTGCTCGTCCTCGAGCAAAACAAATATAAGCACACATGGACATGTTTCAATTATCAACAAATCAACAATAAAACACCGACTCTTTGTAAAAGACTCAAAAGTCAAGATTCGACTTGCAAAACCAAAAGCGAAGAGATTTAACCAACGTTGTGCTCATTAGGAAATAATGCATGTAAGATATGCTAAATGAAGTTTAAAGTCATGCCACTCTAAGTACACATTGCACGTAACACAATCCTACATTCGAGATGCTCAAGCTTCAAGACTAAAGTGCCATTAAGAAAAGAATATAATTCGCCTCGATATCTAATCCTCACTGGATTCTCTCATTTTCGCACAGATTC
Source organism: Acer saccharum (assembly GCA_030490815.1). Lineage (NCBI taxonomy): Eukaryota > Viridiplantae > Streptophyta > Magnoliopsida > Sapindales > Sapindaceae > Acer > Acer saccharum. Next base: position 12,525,316 of record CM059872.1, read on the forward strand.
CTAAGCTTCACTCATAATTCATATGCAATATGAGTTTATGTTCAAGATATCAAATATAGTTGCACATGATCATTTAAAAACATAATTTCTGAAAATTTGTCTCATGAATGGAATTGAAAGCCATTTACCGGAAAGAACATGCATTAACCAAAATTTTCAAAGTGGACATCCCTAAAGATCAAATAGGCCTTTCATTTGGTTGTAATGGGGCCTAAGGTGAGTGGTGAGTCAATAAATGGGAAGAATAGATAACAAACACCCAAAGGTCACACTAATGCATACATTCTATATTAAGCACATTTTTTGCTCATTACAACTTGCATATTCCACACTTTGGCGTCCAGGCTTACAATTTACTTTGTGCAATTACTACTCTTAATTTTCATTGAGTTGCTCATTTAATTCCACATAATTGATCTAGGCACTTAGTGCCTCATTTTTCTTTTCTTTTCTTTCTTTTGCTATGCTTTTCTTTTCTTGCTTTTCTTTTTTTTTCAAGCATTGCATTTCATCTTTTTAATGTGTTTGCACATACATATTTGCCTAGGTACACGCCTTACATTTTCATACTCCTCAAAGCTTACATTCAACCCCTAAGCCTTAGCAAACCATTTGGTACAAGGTAAGCTAGTGTATAGGCTATATGGTTTATGTTAATGTGGTTCATGAATGAAAAGCTTAACCGTGTTTGGTTTCAAATGGGCAATGGAGCACACACATAGAGGGATAGGAAGTATTTAGGCCAATTTGGTGGTTTTTCACATGCATTGCCTAAAATCATTTCTAAAAGTTTGTCCACAAAGTCAATTAAGGCATCCACAAGCAGTTTATATGTTCTATGGCAAACAATATTTTAAGTACGAATGAGACATTTTAAATATGCTTAACATGTGTGTTTGAATGAGTGTATAAAGAGTGAAAACATTCCCTCAAAATAAGCTTTTTAGGCCGTGTTTGTGAACCTCACGGGAAGCCTCCATTATTAATTCTTAACCTTTAAGCACAATTGAATATTCACTCTAACATCAAGAGAAAAGAACTAGCGCGCTTTGCTCAATGCAACCCTAAATGGCATGAAGTTAATCTAAGCTAAGCACGGCAAAGAAACACAATTCCTTACTCGCACGTAGGGGTGTCAAAAGGGCCAGACTTATCCGGCCCGGTTCGGGTCCGGTCCAAGTCCGATCCGGCCCGGCCTGGCCCGTTCCTATATAAATCGGAAAAAGGGTTGGGCTTTGGAAAATTACTGTGCGGGCCAAGTCCGGTACGAATCCGAAAAGCCCAAGCCCGCACAGTAACTTTTAATAATTTATTAAAAAACCGTCTTTAAAAATAATTTAAAAAAAAAAAAAACCATTTCCTTAAATAATAAAAAAAGCTAACAATGACTTGGCCACTTGGGAAATATAAAGACAAAGTAATTTTTTTTTTTATATATAAATATTTAAAAAGACTTTATAATTGTCATTTGTGGAGATTTGTAAGATTTTTGATATCCCAAAGGCCAACATATATTAAATAATTTTTTTTTCAAAGAAGTTAAAGTTTAAATATTAAAATAATAAAAGATAATAAATAATTGAAGATACTTTGAAAACTATAAAGGTAGACTGGTAGAGGGAGACATTGGCAAGTTTCCATGTAAGACCACGTTTCAATTATATTATATTTATAAGTGTTAAAATAAATACCAACAAATGTTGTTTAGATTGGTGGCAACTGGTAAGTCAACCCTTCACTGTGACCATGGTTCGACTCCAACTCAGCTCATCATTTTCCAAATAAATTGATTTTGTTAAGGGCCCAAATCCAATTAGGCTCGAGTGCGGCCCAGCCCGGCCTGTTAACACTTTGGGCTTAAGGGTTGGGCTTAACCCAATGTTTTGAAATTAAATGCCCGGCCTGAACAGTAATTGGGCTTGAAAATTTCAAGCCGGGCCCTTTTGACACTTCTACTCGCAAGCACAATTGCACAATCTCAACAAGCAAAATATGCTTAAGCATGGCATTATCACAAGAATTTCGAAATTTTTGAAAAATTTAGGCTCAAAACATTTGCACACAATTTGCACACAATTGCAAATAAGAGACGGTGTTGTGCACACACCCCCCAAACCTAAATTAGACATTGTCCTCAATGTCTTTGGGGCATATAAACCAATAAACGCAGCGCAACACACATCCACAATCAAAGAGTTTCAAAAACACAATCAATGTCCATTATAAAATTTATCCCAAAGATTGGAATCAAGTGGTTCCATAGCATCATATATGATCATAATCAACTCAAGAGATATAGAAATGTAAGTTCATCAAGAGTTATCATCACAATCCATGTGGACAAAATATGTGTTCATTCAAGCCTAAATCCACAATCACAAACAACTCACAATCTTATTCTAAACAAAAAACTAAAAAGCAAGAAATAAAACAAATTAAAACTAAGAAAGGAAAGAAATTGTACCTAGGTGGGTTGTCTCCCACCAAGCGCACGATTTAACGTCTAGGCAAGACGTGGCATGGTGCTCCAGCACTTCGAACTTCCAAAATGTTGCTTCCTTAGGATAAGGTTCTCGCCCTTTTTATGAGCACTCTTGGTTCGCTCGTCCCTCCAAGACTCGCATGTTGTCTTTGTTTCATCTCAAGAGATAAAGAAACCTTGCTTCAATGCACAAGCAACACAACACGCTTCCTCAAGAAGCAATAGAAAGTCTACACACGCACAAGCATATTAGAAAGTTCAGGCAAATAAGATTCCTCTTTATACAATCACTTGCCAAACCAAAGCTTATACCACTTATTTCTTTAAAAGAAACAAATTTAACCAACTAAAAACACAATGCGAAAGAACATATAAATATGGAGGACAAATTTCCAAAAACTGGTGACTTTCGAATTCGACCTATGTCTGCTCTTCAGTGCATATTTTAAAAAATACACAATAAAACATTCTAAAATTTTGGCACAGGAAAATAGACATGCAAATGCACACTTTTCATTAGAAAACATTTCAAAATTCAAATTGGAAAAGTGTGGAAATGGGCTTTGAAAATGGTTCACGTGTAGAATTTCAAAACAGGGCATCACCTATGATCTTTGGTCGAAGAAACGTTCATAATTTTTTAACCCCCACCCAAAATTTTACATTCTTTATACCGCTAAAACCATATTGAAAAATCAAAGAATGTAGCATGGGCGAAATAATTTATTTCCTCGCCAATAAGTACAGTTTAAATGAAACATTTGACCTCAGAATTTCAAAACAGGGTACTTTCGTAAAGGTCAAAGAAAAACTTGAAAAAATAAAATGAAAAATGACTCAAATAATGAATCCACACCCCCAAACCTAATCTAAACATTGTCTTCAATCTTTATATGACATTGAGATGCATGAACAATGAATAAATGAAGCATGGAAGGCAAGAACTCAAAACACAAACAACTTAAAAACCCTAGGCACTAGACACAACACAAATAAACCACACAGTTATTCTAATAAAAAATGTAAAAACTAAAAATAAAAATAAAATGAACAAAGAAAGAAATTATACCCAGGTGGGGGTGCCTCCCACCGAGCGCTTGGTTTTACGTCTCGGCTAGACGTGCTACTTGGATCAGTCAAACGAATTCCAAGGCTTCGAAGATACGTCGACGCGAGATTAGATCTTGGAAATATTTGGTGCGCATTGGTGTGTTCCTAATCACAACAAGCAAAGGCAAGTAAATATGCACTTGAAAAAGTGGTTTAGAAAGTTTAGGAAACAACCTATACCAAATGCTCTTGAGTAGATGGCTTTGAGAAATAGTAGGAGGGACATAAGACTTTGATTCCTCCATTTCATCATTCGTCTCCTCTTCTCCTACTTCTTCACCTGAAATACTAGAAGACTCATTAGCAAAATTGTGAAAATAATTGTGCTCTACCTTCTCACCATTCCAAGGGATGGTGGTAGCTTCTTCTAGCATTGGTGGACTTGAGAACTCTTGGCTTTCTTCCCCTTGCATGGCATCCATGATAGCTCCAAAGTGCACTTCTACTCTTCTCAACGAAGCTTCTAATCTCGAAAACCTAAGTGCACTTGCCTCTAAACATCCATTCAAAGTTCGCTCGTATGAGATTTGTGATGCTCGAATGGCCTCTAGCATTTCTTCCTCGGGATTCTCATCCTTCGGCCCCATATTGGAAGAATTTGAGTCATGAGCTCTTTCTTCCCTCGAGTGCCTTGAGGCAAATAATTCCATGTCCCGGTTGAATTTTGCCAATTGCAAGCCAAAAGGATCCATTGTTCCTAAAAAGAAAACAAAAAGAAAAACGAAAGCAAGATGCAAAAGAAACAAAACTAGAAAATCTAAAAATAACAAAAATGTCACACTACCTAAAAGAAAAAATCTAAGTACAAAAGAAATAACACAAATCAACAAATCTAAACACCAATCCTCGGCAGCGGCGCCATTTTGATGACTCGCTTTTTGTGTCGTTACCAAATTGTGAATTATCAAAAGATGTTTATAAATAAATTCTTATGCAATATACTTTAAGTTTTGAAAACTAGTAAATCGGTAAGCTTAAGATTCGTTCCACAAGGATTAGGTTAGATTAATCGATTTGCTATTTAATCTAAGTTAGTCTAACTAGTGTGCAAGAAAATAAATCATGTTAAGTTTGACAAAGTGTGGTTTGAGAAACCACCAAACAATACATGAAAAGTAAATTACAAGAAATTAAAGAGAATATGAATGGAGATAGGAATCCAATACAAACAACCAAGATAAGAAAATGGATTAAACAATTAATAGAAATTATAGGGAAATGATAGAGTAGCTAATGGACTATGAGCAATTCATACAAGACTTCTTTAATGTGCTATCTACACAATCAAGGACCGATCTCATTCGAAATTGTTGCTTAGACCATCATTACGAACCCTGAAACTAATTATAGCACGGTGTGTATAAAACTATCTAGAGGGGGGTGAATAGATTTTACGCTTTTTACCCAATTTTCGTTTTTAGTCAAATTTACGAAAATGCCCCAAACTAGACAATATAATAATCAAGTGTAATATGGTGCGGAAATATAAACGACACTTGATTTTTTACGTGGAAACCCTCACGGGAAAAACCACGGGCTGGTAAGTGCGCCACACTCGAACCTCGAATCCACTAATTGTGATAACGTATACAACCTAATCCAGGTTTGACGGCCTAATCCCGGCCAATATCCCGCTACCACTACCCGCAGGCCTGTAAAAGTGGACCTAGTCCAATTTGCTCATGTGACCACCTAATCCCGGTGTCCGACCTAATCCCGGTCTATCACACAAGACTTACAATCTCCTAAGAGATCAAACAACCCTATGTGAATATGCAATGATATCCAAATATTGCAATAAGAGCTAGGGTACTCTAAATGCTTACCTAGGATTATAAGATGACAATATAATCAATCCTAGATATCACATGTAGCTATATGACATGGCATATAACTTTAGCTAAGTAAAGGATAACCAATCCTAGATACAAAGCTATCACAAACAACACTCAATCAATACATCACAAATAATCTCTTTTCTTGTATTTAGCATATGATCTAAAACATACAAGTAATTTAAAAGAGATGGCTTGGTATTTAAAATACTAAAATAAGATGAAATTAATCAAAATCTTACCAAGCAAGTTGTGATGATGCAAACCCATACATGGATGCACTCTATATAGACATAGGAGATGCAATATGAAATTTGATGCAAAAGGGGTTTGATTTGAGTGGTTAAAGGTGAATTCTTGATTTGATTTTCTCTCAAAATCTAACTTTGAAGTTTAGGGTTCTTAAGAGTCAAGAACTTGTTCAGATAATGAGAAAGTGTGATATTTATAGACATCAAGAATAGGGCAAGTGAAAAGACAATTTTGCCCCTGAATCACACTATCGCGGTTGCTCTGTGGCTCGACTGCCGCGGTTGCAAAAACCGCGGCACTGAAACCGCGGCGGGCGTCACAGCACAAAGCTTGATTTTCAAGCGACTCAAAACATGACCAAACGACATCGAAACCTTTCATATAATATACCGTTGGAAAGGTATGGAAGTCTACTTTCTACTCCAATTAACAAAACATGATTTGGATAACTGTAGAAAAAGTTATGGTCATTTGAGTGACCAAAGGTCAGATTCGGATAACAGCTGTGATGCCCTGTTTTAGTGGTCACTTTGGAAATTTCAAAACCAATCCAAACGGTCATGAAATATTACGAATAATATACCGCTGGAAAGGTATGGGTGTCTAGTTTGTACAGAAATTTTCAAAACTCATTTTGAAGCTTTGTGTAAAAAGCTATGGTCACACGACCATGCAAAGGTCAGTTTTGAAAACACTTAAAACATTGAAATCCAATCTTTTGAAACTAGACACTTACTCCAAATAACCAAACCAAATCTAACACTTATCCAAGAGAAGAATGAGACCTTCTCAAGTGGTCAACCATTACGCTAAGACATGCACACCATCGTGCAAGCGCGGACGTTTCCGATCACACAAACGGAAACGAATTACACCACACTTAAGACTAACATACATGAAGTGCACGTATGGGTATTGAATGCATCATAATGCCTATCATGTCATGGCATTTCATAGAACAAGATGCAATCAATTAAATGCAAGAAGAGATATTGAATAATCAATAAAGCACAATGCACACAAAATATAAACACAACATTCAAGAATAAGAGTTATGCATGTTGTGTGTGTGTGCAACTATATCTCTTCAAGGCAAAGTAAGCACTAGATATACCTTTGGTGCTTGTCCTCTTGAGGTCTTGGAAAGGGTCTTTGATCTTCAACAAATCACTTAGACTACCCTTACAACCAAACCCCAACTTGTGGTTTGCCCATGAAATAAGCCAATCAACAAAACAGGAATCCTTACAAACCCTAAGCAACTTCCCACCGAAATGCCTAACCAATTAAGGAAAGGGGGTCAAGGTGGGATCGGTTAGTGACGATCGAATGGCCTAGGCAATAGTGTTTGATCACCCCACCAAAAGCCTATCATATTCACTATGTGCTATAATCAATCAAGTGTGTCAATAACTCAATCAATTTTATCACAAATAAATCCAACAATAGATTGTAATCAACAAGTGTGTCAATACTCATTTAATCACATAAGTGCAAGATCTAATTAAAAAGTAAATAAAACTATAATCATGCAAACATAATATTCAAAGCTTTAATAAATACTCATGTCCAAAAAGTCTCACAAATCATCCCCTAAAATGGGGGTTTAATTACACATAATTACAAACAAGAAAAGGAAGTAAAATGTAGAGAAATCACCCTTGGGTCTCTCTTGTAAGCTTGATCCTTCCTTGAGGTTCCTTGCTTGAATCTTATGTAAAGAGTGGGTGTTGAGGATATGTCTAGATAGGTGGAGTCAAATGGAAAGTGACAAAGGAAATGGGTGGAGAAGATGGAAAGAGAGGAGTGTTTGTGGTGAGGTAATCTAAGTATTTATTGAAGAGGAGAATGGTGGGATTAGGAATGGTGGAGAAAGGAGGTTTTTTGGTTGTCAAGAATGGCCAAGAGTTTTCTAAAAAGGGAAAATAGTGATGAATTTATAGGGTTTTCAATTTAGTTCACATGTTGGTAAATTACCAAAACAGCCCCTGCCATGGCAAATTACCATTAAGTTCCTCAGAGGGACCTTTCCGTAAATTGCCAAGCGAAGTAGACCTGAAGGTAAAGGTAGGGTGCGCGCAGCAGCTACTCTTTTGTCTTTAATGGAATACCTTTAGGAGCAAACTGGGGTGCGTTTAGAGGCATCCTAAATGCACCGTTTCATTTAAAGCGTACTTGCTTGGGTTGCGCACGTAATTGGGCCGGGGTGCATTTAGTAGCCCATTCTAGCATCCAAATGCACTGTTTAACTAAATCTGACATGGCGCGCTTGCTTTGACTCTCCTGGCAAATTACAAACAGCCCCCTGAACTCCTCTGAAATCACAGTAACTTCAAACCTTCTTCAGAATTTACACTTTTACCCCTATTTCTCCAAAATTACCTCAATGCCCCTAAACTTAATAAATACCTGAAAACACTTAATTTACACCATTAAATCACGGGATAATGCCCAAGAATCAAGCAAAAGGAGAAGGAAGTGAGGGCCAAAATTGTACCAATTTTGGTCCGATCAGGCCCTCAACATGGCATAAGGAGTGGGAACGCCCAAAGGGTTAGAAAAGCCTGGACTTCTGGCACCAATGTTCGGTGAAGGGACAGGATTCGCACAAGTAGATTCTTTTTACGACTCGGGTACGAGAGGATCCTCAGGACAAACATCGTCCACATTTTGATCCCTATGAGGCCTATGAGGGATGTTCGCCTCCTCTGTTTGGTCCCCATTGCCCTTTCTTCTCATCTGGTCATCGGTGTCCTCGCCACCCGAAGAAGAATCAACAAACTCCACCACTCGCAGGACCTTCGGTAAAGGTCGACTAGGCGAGAAAGAAGCTCTCCTTTTCCCAGAATGCCTCACTCGAGAAACAAGATCGGCAGCAAAGTCCTCATCCTCAACTTCAACCTCAGTATCATCTACACTAAGGGCCGGGGAGGCCTTAGGAGAAACTAAGGTAGCAAGGCCAGAAGGCTCCCCAACCTTCTGTTTTCCCTTAATAGCAGCAGAATTAGCCAGGTCATCCGTCTCAACAGCTGCCTCATCTGTAGCACGACTACCTGGTTCATTCATTTCCTCCAAATTTGCCTCTTCTTCATGGCCATGAGCCTCCTCGGGCACATATTCAGGAATGCCCTCATCAACTTCTTCCTCTTGAGTCTCCTTAGAAGTGCTCTCATCTGATTCACTGTCGGGAGAAGCAATTCTAGCATCCCGTTGTCGATTGACCTCCTTTCAGCTCATCTCCACAACAGCCTTCATTCGGCGAGCTTGGACGTCACAAACAATATCCACATCAAACACTGAACCAAAAAGTTTTAATTAGTGACAAGCTTAGCACAGGAATTAGCAAAAGGAATACTTAGCAAGAAATAAAGGACTCACAGTGTTGTCGACGAGAAGAGATTTCTGGGAAGAGGCAAGGTTTAATCATCTTCTCCTCATCAAAAATGTAAGGCATGCCTCTTTTCTCCAAAGAGCGTATAACTGCCCTAGCCAGATTAGTAAGTTCCCCATCTGTGAAGACAGGGGTCGTTCATTTCTAGGTTTCGGGCAAACAAAAATACCGAGGGACCTTACGCGTCACCCGAACACCGTCTAGGTCGAAACTGATAGATCGATCCTAACTTCCACCCACGAAAAACCAATTCCTTTTCCAGAATTTGTTAAATGAAGGGAAACCCCATACAAAACCCTTCATCTTATCCTCAGTGGCCACCTCAACATTCCCATGGATCTTCACACCATTTGGTATCCAGTACTCGGGTTTGATGGAGAGAAAAAAGTAGATTCCCGTCTTACCCAGCTGCTTCAGCGTGTATAAGTGCATAATTTCATGAGGGATGATGGGAGGCAGTTTCATCATATGCCACATGTGCCACATGCACATCAAAATTTGGTAGTTGTTCGGGGTAAATTGCACTGGCGAGATCTGAGCCTCTGCCAAAAATAAAGTAATAAAAGGTTGAATAGGGATTGTTACACCGAAATTCAGCATAGCCCCATAAATTGCCACCATGCTCGGTGGGGGATTCCATGCGGCTCGACCATTGGCCGGCCTTAACGAGACGAGATTATCGTTCAAATCAAACCTACTTTTGTACTTACTGATCTCACTATCACCAATCACATTCGGCTTAACATCATAGGCACATACTGGCTCGACGGAAAAAATGATGTGAGCCGCCCGATGGTCCTTCTCCACATCGCTCTCAACTACCCTCTAAGCATCAATCCTGCTCTCTCGGGAATAAGAGTCCTTGTATACTTTATGCTTGCTAACCTGTTTTCCCATTCGCTTCCAAGGACGAGAACCGCTGCGAGTAGAAACAGAAGGGTCAGATTGAACCTCAGACTGGGGAAACCCAGAAAAACTGGGGGTTGGGGGACCTTCACAAATAAGCCCCGAAACATCAGCATTCAAAAAATGAGGCTGATCAAGGGGTTGGTCCCCCAACAATTTATGAACACACAAAGCCATAAAAGTGTTATTTCGCTCAATAGCGGCTATCCTAATAACGAAAAGATGATGTCTAGCTTTAGGGTCTATGGAAACTAACCTTGAAGGCTGTCTGAAATTAGACCAAACGAACTGCAGAGAAACCGCAAAGCAAGAAAAAGCCCGAGGGTAGGGATCCTTGAGTACCCAGAAAAGAGAAAAGGGGTAGCAAAGAGAAGTTCAAAATAAGAACTCAAAACGAACCGAAGAATCTAAGCTATCGAGATGTTTGCAGGGAAGACTAAAGAAAGGAGAAAAGACCTAAGTTTCTTTAGGCTAGAACAAAGAAATGTTATTTCTCAGAGCAAGTGAAAGAAAATAGCAAAAAGTGAGAAAGTGGTCCAAGTCGTCCCCAACACAAGATTAAATAGGCGACGCATCAGTTTTGAAATTTGAAACCCTAGGTTGGATACGCAAAAAAGCAAGAAACAAAAAGGCACAGAGAATGACATGGGTAACGCACAGAGTAGCAGAGAGGTCGTGTCCCATAAATGCCATCTGGCATAGCCAACCGCAAGGGGACAAGTGGTAGCAGAAGAGCACCTTGAGCCGTCAAAAACCCTAGACGTCACCATCAGTAGATCTTCAATTGAGGGATGAATCAAATGTGTGCGGAGGCAATTAAGACACATCATTAATGGTTCGAATTTATAAAGAAATTTAACTCCTGCATTTATGAGGAAAACGACAAAAGACAAACGGAGTGAACTTGGTCAAGCAAAGGCTAAGTGAAGGTTAAATACTTTCTCCGAGTAACCACATCAGGACCACTCGGCTCAAATATTTAAGGGGGTATTGTTGTATGTTAAATTCGTCAAAGAGGACACGTCGTCATAAAGTGTAGACTGACATAGCCACGTAGGCAGAAAGTCAAAAGGTCAGTCAACTAGGAGATGTTAGCATCCTACACGAACAAGCTAATCGGTGCCAACATCGATACTAGAAGACATCACCAAATAGAGTCGAGTGAGCCGACCAAGGTAGTGAAATATGTTTAGCCCTACTCGGTACCAGCATGGATAAATATATAAAATCCTTGTCCATCAACTGCAAGGTAAAACAAGTGACGACAGGCAATCACAAATCGATTATAATACGGTCACTTAGAAACCAACAAGGAAACAAACAAATCCTTTCCTATACTTAAGGTAATCAGAGTCCAAAGCAGATTGGGATTCGAGGGCATTAAACACATGATAGATATCAAATAGGAAATGAATCCTTAAACCACTTCAGTCATCCACAACTTGGACGCCACGATATCAAACCCTAGCGACACCCAGAAACCCTAGTAGTACCACTAGACCTGACACGGTTCCGGTTTTGATTTCGAATCGATGGTTTCGGTTTCGATTTCGGTTTCGGTTCTGGTTCCACGGTTAGGTGGAACCAGAACCGGAATCGATTTTAGCCGATTTCGGTTCCGATTCCAGTTCTAGAATCACCGGTTTCGGTTCCGGTTCCCATGGAATCGGCAGTTCTGAACCGGTTTTTTTTTTTTTTTTTAATTAAACAAACAAAAAAAAGACTTCTAAATTCTAACTTGACAACTTGTAACTTATAAGTTGTAGATTGTAATTGAATAAAATAAAATATATAAATGAAAAATTACAAAATTAAATTAAATTCACTGGGTTATTATTTGAATAAAATAAACAAATGACAAATTACAAAATTAAATTAAAATAAAACTAAACAAAATGACAATTTTGGAGTGAGCTTGAAGGCCCATAAGACCAACCTGCCTGAAACGAAAGAAAAACAGTAACAATCTTGTTAGGGAAAAAAAACAAAAGTAGTACACGCAGCGGAAGCGATACTAAAATTAGATTTAGTGACTTTTAAAAAAAATTTCCTTTATGAACCTTAAACCCTTTTAATCAATAAACAAGCATATACATTAACAAAAAGTAGATTACCTTTTGTCGCGTGATCCGATTGACTTACGTCGATGGTAATCCGCAAGACCTTCAATCCGAGCACGAACGTGGATCACCTAGGAGCGTGGTCTCCCTTTTCTTTGAATTGCAAACCTGTGAATGGACAAAACAAAACTTTTCTTTTCTATGTTAGTCACAAAACAATCAAAAGAATGTCTAAGATTATTCCGGTCACTTTTGAGTTCTCAATCTAATGATCGAAACTCGCGTGAACCTAGATCGATATCGTATACACAAGCTTATTGATGATTAAGCAATAGTATACTATCAAAGAATAATCTAACACTCCTTTTTGTCTTAGTAGAATAAAAAATCTCTATGAATGAAGAAGAAGAAGAAAAATAAAATCTCAAGCACACATGTGTGTGGTGGCCGAACCCTATAAGAACACTTATAAAGGTTGGCCGAATTTTTCTTCTTTTTCCTTTAGGGTTGCCGAATTCTATGTAGTTGTGTATTAGGGTTGGCCGAATTTCATCATGTCACTTATATAGGGTGACCGAAATTCAACCTTAATTCTTTTCAACTTTATAGACCTCAAACCCTAATCCAACTCATTGATTTTTATTCTTTTATTTTGACTAAATAAAAAGACTCCTTATTTGATTAAATAAATAAAATTAATTTATTTATTTCCTTATCAAACAAGTCTTTTACTTTTAGGAAAGATTTGTTTCTTTAATTAAACAATTAATCAATAAATTAATTAATTCTTATTTAATTAAAACAAATGAAACAAAATAATATATTAGGTTAAAACATTAACCTTGCCGCCCCACTTGTATAAGATTGGGCCTAATATTATTTTCTTATTTCATTTAATCCATTGGACTTTAAATAAAAAGCCCACATGTGAACCAGACCCATTCTTACTAAAAGAAACAAGCCCACATGTCTTTCATTAATATATTAATATAATTGAGCAGCCCATTACATAAATAATGTGCATATTATATTCTTAATATATTAAATGCAATTCTAGATGGACCCTTAAATTGGTCCGGTAGAATATATCAAGTGATCCATGCAAGTCCGTGTGGATTGGGGATCTTGGCGGGCCATCTAAATTTAAGCTTCAATAGACATAACCTAATCACAATCAACAAATGATTCACTTAGGTCCGATCCATTAATTTTAACTCATTCCACTAAAGAGCTAAAACTGAACTCTTAAATAAAGATAGAAAAGGAAGATGCTCCTCATTCATACCCTAGACAATCATATTGGAGATAGTGTATCCTTGTGATTAATATCAGTAATCGCCAAGAGTTCATAGACCGCCTATAACTCTCCAAGTTACCATATTTACTCATATGACCACGTTTTGAACTTGGATATTTTGACTTGTCCAGAAGCCATGTTTTCAATAGACACTATCGAAAACTCAACGTTGAGATTTAATATCCAATTACCTCAAAACATCCATATGATGATATTATACTCTCATTTAATTAAATGGAGCCACGATGTCCATATCTATAAATGAAGTCCTCTATTGATTAACAAATGAATATCACCAAACTATCGAGGATAGACTATGCGATATAATCGTACTCATTGATAACTCAAATGATATCACTTGCAACCATAAGTCCATCATTTATCTCAGGATTAAGATAGACTCTCCGATTGTCCTGATAATGAAAAGACTATTATCTACTGACGGTTCTAGATAAAGCTTTTCATTGTGACCCAATTCAATGCACCCAGTGCACTAGATCCTTTTGCTCGAAGACACTCCGATGATTTTAGACTCATCATATCTCATTTGATCCCACTCAAATGCTAGCAAAAGAATTCTACAACTTTAACAAGATAAAGGTGCCCAACCTTTAACTTAAGTTGTGAACATTATTCAAGACTAACTAAAGAATTGTGTCTACCACATACATATCCAGATGTACGAACAATTCTTCTTTTCCCATAGTCTTTAGACCTTATGATTATTTACTTTGACAATTATAATATTAAACTATAAATGCTATACCATTTGTTAAACCAGAAATCACTTTATTAATATGAAAAAGATTGTTAATTACAACATTACACTCTTGCTATTGAGCATAATCCTAACAAATCTAACTAGTGAAACCACATTCTATACTGGTATAATATTTCGCCAAAAATATTTAAGTAGTAGTATCAAGATTATATCTATTAAGTTTTATGGGCTATGGATGCTTGAACCATGGTTGCATGTAAGGATTCCTATTTATTGATTGGCTTGTTTCGTGAACAAACCACATGTGGGGTTTATTGTAAAGGTAGCTTAGGTATTGGTATTCAAGCTCAAGGCCCTTTCAAGACCATATCTTGATAAGCACCAAAGGTAAATTTCTAGTGCTTACGTGTTTTGAAGAGATCTAGTTGCACACACACACAACTCATGCATAAATGTTATTCTTATATGTTGTGTGTTTTCATATGTGTGCATTCATAATTGTTGAATATCTCTTTATGCATGTTTATTTAATTGCATCTAGTTTATTGAAATGCCATGACATGTTTAGGCATTAGGGTGCAAAGTCATGAATTTTAATTCATACATGTTTGAATTGAGTGCATCTTGTTCAATGATAATGCCATGACATGTTAGGCATTAGGATGCATTCAATACCCACACTTGCACTTCATGATTAGTCTTAAGTGTGGTGTAATTCGTTTCCGTTTGTGTGATCGGAAACGTCCGCGCTTGCACGATGGTGTGCATGTCTTAGCGCGATGGTTGACCACTTGAGAAGGTCTCATTCTTCTCTTAGATAAGTGGTAGTTTTGGTTTGGTTGATTGGAGTAAGGTGTCTAGTTTCAAAAGATTGGATTTCAATGTTTTAAGTGTTTTCAAAACTGACCTTTGTATGGTCTTGTGACCATAACTTTTTACACAAAGGTTCAAAATGAGTTTTGAAAATTTCTATACAAACTAGACACCCATACCTTTCCAACGGTATATTATTCATAATATTTCATAACCGTTTGGATTGGTTTTAAAATCTCCAATGTTACAACCAAAACAGGGCAACTCTGTTGTTGTCCGTTTCTGACCTTTGGTCACTCAATTGACCATAACGTTTTCTACAGACATCAAAATGTCATTCTGTAAAAACAAGTAGAAATTCGACATCCATACCTTTCCAACGATATATCATATGAAAGGTTTTGATGTCGTTTGGTCATGTTTCGAAGTGCTCGAATCTTGAGTCGCTGCACTGACGCGAGTACCGCGAAAATGCCTATAATTTTTCCATTTCTTCCAAAACGACATAGTTTCATTTGGGCATTATAAATACATATCTTTCTCATCATTTTAAGGGTATAGCCACAAAATCAAACCCTAGAGAGAGAGGCTCCTTATTCTTGAGAGAGAAAGAGAGACTTGAGAGAAAAAGCTTAAAGATTACATCTTTATCTCTCTAAACCCATTCCCACATGCACAAATCATCATCTAGGCATCATCTAGGTTCATCTAGCATGTGCTAATGCATGGGTCTTCTTCAACACACATGGTATGATTTGTTGAACACTTTTATCTTACATAATTAGTGTTTCTACTTATCAATTTTATCTCATTTATTACTTGTATGTTCTTTGAGTAATTTCTACATACATGATTGAGATTATGTGTTGATTGGGTTATTTATGTTAGCTAGGTTTTCATGCCTATTTTATATCTAGCTAATTAATCTCATTATATGATTGAGATTATTTTTGATAGCTTAATTGATTAGGTCATTATTGCCTAAAAGCTATGCCATAAACATTCTTGTGTGATTTATTGATAACTAGGTTGATAGATTGTATTTTAATCAACTAGTTAATCTTTTGAATGTTTGTGGGTTATTTGTGATAGCTATTGTATTTATGATTGGTCATCCTTAACATAGCTAAAGTTGTATGCCATGTCATATAGCTATTTTGATATCTAGGATTGATTTTATTGTCATCATATAATCCTAGATAAGCATCTGAGGTTCCCTAGCTTTATTTGCTCTTTGAATATTCATTGCATATTCACATAGGGTGTTTGATCTCTTCGGAGAAGTAAGTCTTGTGTGATAGACCGGGATTAGGTCGGACACCGGGATTAGGTGGTCACATGAGCAAATTGGACTAGGTCCACTTTTACAGGCGTGTGGGTAGTGGTAGCGGGATATTGGCCGGGATTAGGCTGTCAAACCTGGATTAGGTTGTATACGCTATCACAATTAGTGGATTCGAGGTTCGAGTGTGGCGCACTTACCAGCCCGTGGTTTTTCCCGTGAGGGTTTCCACGTAAAAATCAAGTGTTATTTAATTTCCGCATTTTATACTTGATTTATTGTTTTATCTAGTTAGGGGTAATTTCGTAATATTGACTTCACACGAAAAATTGGGTAATACGTTTAAAATCTATTCACCCCCCCCCCCCCCCCCCCTAGATAGTTTTATACACACCGTGCATTAATTTGTTTCATTGCAAAAGAAAAACAATAACAACCTAGCCGTTGAAACCACAGTCAATATCAGTATAATATTTCAAACAAAAACCTTAAGTAGTATAAAGATTTATTTTAAAACGTGTCCATTTACACGAGGCCTGACTTTAAAGTAATTCTCCAGACCAAGACGGGCACGGCTGTGGTGTCGGATCGAGAGGAAAAGGTTTCTTACTAGGTTTAAATGAGGTTCAAAATGGACATGACACTTAAAAACACTTTTTTTTGATGAAAAAGGGGTTTTTGGGGCAGGAAAAGTGCCCACAAGCCCTTTGGGCTTGCTCCCATTGGATTCCTTGCATCATTCTATACGATTTCAAAAAAAAAATCACCCAATTCGGACATCCGAGCACAAAGTTATGGCCTTTCAAAGTTTAAGGCATATATAAAAATATTTTTACCGCATTTTTTTTTTTTTTGAGGCAAATTTTTTCTATTCTCTCGTTGTCAACGGCAATTTTTCTAAGAGTTTGACACTTTGTTCTCTATTCCGTTCAATACTCATTGTTTACTAAAACTGAATACTGTCTTCAAAACAATTACAAAATGAAATAAATATTAAAAACCTTGGAAACTTGGAGACTTGGAGATTGAGAGAATTGAGAAGAAATTGGTGTGAGGAAAAATGGAAGGGGGGGGGGGGGGGGGGGGGGGGGGGGGGGGGGGGGGGGGGTGGGTTGTATTTATAGAAAGAAAAAAAAAAAATTGCGGCGAACCGGAACCGGGGGGGGGGGGGGGGTGGTATTATAGAAAGAAAAAAAAAAATTGCGCGAACCGGCGGTTCGAACCGGAACCGGAACCGTCGGTTCAGTTCCGGTTCGAACCTCCCGGTTCCTCAAACCTTAGAACCGGAACCGGCCTCCTCCGGTTCCGATTCCGATTCCGATTTTTTCGGTTCCGGTTTCGGTTTCGGTTCGGTTCCACAGTTCGAACCAGAACCGTGCCAGGTCTAAGTACCACGTATAAATACCCCTGCAAAACACAATAAACGGGGTACGTAATAATTAGCCACAGAGAGAGAGAGACCAAAGTGTGTATCATTAATAATTATAGTGGATTTGACTGAGTTGCTTAGACAACAACCCGTGGACGTTTCTCCAATCACCGGAGTTTTACCACGTATTTCACCTCTTTTATTATCCACCATTGTCGAGTCCTTTATTTCATTCATATTTACAGGTTATTTACTGACCTTGACTGTTGACTGGTTGACCATCGAGAAATCACCGTCAACACTCTTACAATTCAACTAATAAAAGGACCAAATTTCTGTTAGTTAGTTATTAAAATTTAAAAATTGAGATAATCCTTTTATTAAAAAAAACAATTTAATTAAATTAATTAAAGATAATCCTTTCAATGGAATATCAATGAAAAAATAGTTTTGAAATGGAAAAAATAAAAAATATTTTTAAATTATCTTCATTTTTAAAATTAATTTTAAAAAATGAAAATAACTTAAAATTTTAAAATAATTTTTAATTTCCATATTAAAATTGATTTTTAATTTATATCCAATTGAAAGGATTATATACAGTTAATTAATTTAATTGTTTTTTATATACTCTAAACCCTTTAATTCTTAATTTTGTATTTTTTTTTTCACATATCTTTTAAGTTTTATTTGTTTTTCAAAGTATTGGAAAACATATCACCATCCAATCCTTTGAAATTCCATTAAAAATTTTAATTATATTTTAAAAAAAAGTGTGAAAAAATGATTTGTAAATATATATATATATTTAAAAAAAAAAACAATAATATCAATAAGCCCGTAAAATAGCTTTTGAAAACACAATTTGACCCAATTACATGCCTTTCAAGCTTAAAACATTGAGATTTATAGGATAATGCTTGGGTGCAAACCGGTTAGCACCCAAAATACTGACCCACCAATTGAAGTGTAGCACGTGACCCAATTTGTGAAGAATGCAAGGAGATAAATGTAAAAAGTAAAAGAAAAAAGGTCACATGCTACACTTCAATTGGTTGATCAGTATTTTGGGTGCTGATTGGTCAGCACCCAAGCATTATCCAAATTTATATAATCCTTCATTTAATTGGGGTATGACCGTATGACTACATTGTTGGGAGATTAAATCTCAATAACATTACTAGAATTTTATTACCAGATTCCTCAAATACTTGGATAACCTGGGGCAACCAAACAATTTAAAAAAGATGAAGTAACTAGTTATAATTAGTTAACCAGTTACTTTCAAATTATTTTATTATAAAAAATGTAATAATCTAATTTAATCTAATTTAATTTAATTTAAATAATTGTGTTAAATAATTTTAAATGATAATTAGACAAGGATTATATATATTCTCACAGTAATCTTCTATAATTTAAATAAATAGGTGATATTTTTTTATTATTTGAATTTGTATTTAATTTAATTAAACATTTATAAGATACCAGATTTAAAATAGTAAAATTAATTTTTTTTATATTTTCAATTATTATTATTATTTTCAGAAAATAAAAATATATATTGTTTAATTTTTAAAATATTTTTGATGTATTATATTTTGAAATTAATATTTATTCAATTTAATTTTATAAAATATTTGTAACTTAATAATTTTTGAATTAAAATTTCATTTTAAATATTTAATAATTATTTTTATTATTTTTATATGATAAATTACGCGTAACATAATTTTTATACAATGTAATAAATTTTGGATAAAAAGTTGCATGTAATTTAGATGTGTGTAGTAATAATTTCAACAAAATTTAAGTAATATGTAACAATAAAGTCGTAGCTAACAACTTTACCATAACATGTAACAACTCGGTTTATATGGGTAATAAAATATATGTATTTTGTAACAAGTTTCACATGAAAATTTGTAGTTAAAACGTTTGTTGTAACAATTTCACATTGGTTTGATGTGTAACGATAAAGTTGTAAATTGTAACAACGTTGTTGTATCATGTAACAACTCATTTTATATGAGTAATAAAATATTCGTACTATGTAACAAGTTTTACATAAAAAAAAATTAATTAAGATGTATGTGGTAACGATTTAATATTGTAACAAATCTGACATGATGTGTAACAATAAAGTCATAGTTTATAACAACTTTAACGTAGCATGTAACAACTCAATTTGTATGGGTAACAAAATATGTGTTTTGTAATAAGTTTCACATAGAAAGTTAAGTTAAAAGGTTTGTGGTAACAATTTCACGTTGGTTTGATGTGTAATGATAAGGTTATAGGTTGTAACAACATCGTTGTATCATGTAATAACTCATTTTATATGAGTAACAAAATATTCGTATTATGTAACAAGTTTTACATAAAAAAAAATTAATTAAGATGTATGTTGTAACCATTTAACATTGTAACAAATCTGACATGATGCATAACAATAAAGTCATAGCTTGTAACAACTTTAACATAGCATGTAACAACTCGATTTATAGGGGTAACAAAAAATGTATTTTGTAACAAGTTTCACGTAGAAAGTTGTAGTTAAAAAATTTATGGTAACAATTTCATGTTGGTTTAATATATAACAATAAAGTTATAAGTTGTAACAATGTTGTCATATCATACGTAACAACTTATTTTATATAAGTAACAAATAACCGTACTATGTAACAAGTTTTACATAAAAAAAAAAAAAAAAATTGTAATTAAGATGTACGTGGTAATGATTTAACGTTGTTGTAAGGATTCCCGTTTGTTGATTGGCTTATTTCGTGGACAAACCACGTGTTGGGGATTGTATGTAAGGGTAGCTTAAGTGATAGATATTCAAGCTCAAGACCCTCTCATGTCCTCAAGGTTGATAAGCACCAAAGGTAAATCTCTATGTGCTTACTTGTCTTGAAGAGATAGTTGCACACACTCACAACTCATGCATATGTTTAATCCTTGTATGTTGTGTGTCTTATTTGTGTGCCTTAATGCTCATTAACATCTCTTCTTGCATGTTAGTTTGATTGCATCTTGCATATCCAATTGCCTTGTCATGCTTAGACTTAGGATTGCATTTTTGCACTGGGCGCTCCCAAAAGCGCTCTACAAAAGTGCTCTACGAACAGCCCCCGTTGGGCGCTGTACAGACCTGATCGATTTAATTCGAGCGCTGTAGAGGCGCTCTACAAAGCGCTCTACAAAGCGCTCTACGTAGAGCGACCTCTTTGATGGCGCTCTACAAAGCGCTCTACGTAGAGCGCCCCTCTGTTTTCTCGCGAGAATAGAGCAGGGGGCTCTACAAAGCGCTCTACAAAGCGCTCTACGTAGAGCGCCCAAGGTAAATTTGAGGAAAAACTTATCAAAACGACCACACTTTGTTTTGGCCTCCTATATATATGCCACTTTGACTTTAGGTCAATTACAAGAGTTCTTATTCATGCTTCATACTTAGGATATTTTTCAAGAGAAGAAAAATACACAAAGAACTCATTTTTAATTACTCAAACACATTTCCATGATCATCAATCATCATCTAGCATCATCTTAGATCATCTAGATGTCATCTTGCATGGATTCTTCATCATACCTTGCTTGGTAAGCTTTTCACTAATATCTTACATATTTTGTGTTTCTCTTATCTAGCAATCTCATTTAATTACTTGTATGTTATTTTATATTCTTTGAATACAAGTTTGAGATTAGTATGATGTATGTTTGAGAAGTTGTATTGTGATAGCTAATTAGGTTTTTAATTAATCTTGATTAGTTAAGCTATTTGACATGTCATCTAGCCATTTATATCTAGGATTGTTTTAATTGCAAAATCATTATCCTAGATAAGCATATAGAGTAACCTAGCTCTAATTTGCATTTTGAATATTCATACATATTCACTTAGGTTGTTTCTCTTCATTGAGAAGTAAGTCTTGGGGCTAAGAGTGCTTAGGCCTCAAGCAAATTGGAATAGGGTTGCTAATAAAGGCCCGCAGGGTAGAAGTGAGGGGTTACAGACCGGAGTGTTAGACGAGGTCTACATAGGTTGTAAACTTCATTTCAATTAGTGATTTCGAGTTCCGAGTGTGGCGCACTATACAGCCCGTGGTTTTTCCCAGTGGTTGGGTTTTCCACGTATATATCTTGTGTTATTTAAATTCCGCACATATTACACTTGATATATTATTTTGACTAGTTAGGGGCATTTTCATCAAATTGACTTGCATGCGAAAATTGGGTAATATTTGATAAAATCTATTCACCCCCCCTCTAGCTTTATATTATACACACTGCGTTAATTAGTTTCAATTGGTATCAGAGCGGGTTCCTAGACATACATAGGTGATCCTAGCTCATTTTAGGTGTGTTGTGCATTTGTGTGATTTTTGCTCATTCATACATTTTGCATTCATTTCATCCATTCATTATACACTATGAGTGGAATCGGTGGTCCAAATGAGGGTGCTTCGAGCGTAAGGCCACCCCTCCTCACCGGCATAAATTACTCCCAATGGAAAGGGAAGATGGAGGCATATGTGTGTCAAATCCATGATAGGGCATGGATGGCCATTGAAGATGGATATTCGCCTCCTATGATGACTCCCACGGGTGGAGGAGAAGAAGTGCTCAAGCCTAAGGCACAGTGGACACAACCCGAGTTTGAGTTGTCCAAGTGGAATCAAAAGGCGTGGCACGCCCTTATATGTGCAGTGGACGAAAATCAGTACAAACTGATTCAGAACACTAAGATAGCCAAGGAGGCTTGGGACATCTTAGAGGTTGCACACGAGGGAACCGAAGTAGTGAAGGACTCCAAACTTCAAGTCCTCCAAACTCAATTTGAGACACTTAGGATGGAGGAGAATGAGTGCTTCAACGACTTCGAGATTAGGTTGATGGACATTGTCAACCAAAGTCATCAACTTGGTGACCCTTACTCGGATAGAAGGATCAAGCAAAAGATAATGAGATCGCTTCCCGAGAGGTTTGAGTCTAAGGTGATGGCTTTAGAAGAAAACAGTGATTTTAAGGACATGAAGCCGAGCGAGGTAATAGGTAGACTTCTCGCCTACAAGTCTAGGAAGGGTCCTAGCTCCACTCCTTCAAAGAAGCAAAAAGGAATTGCTTTGAGTGCTTCTAAGGTAGGGAAGGAGGAGAGAGGTGACTTGGATGAAGACATGATTTTGATGCTTCAAAGATTCAAGAAATTTGTCAAGTTCGAGAAGCGTGGCTTTGGATCCAAAGGCCAAGACTTGAAGAAAAAGGCTCCTTTCAAGAAGCATGAGCCTAGGCAAGAGAAAAGGGTCCAATGCTATAAGTGTGGCGGTATAGGTCATATCTCACTAGATTGTGGGAATTTGAAGAACAAGAGAGGAAAAATGATGGCCGCCATTTGGAGTGAAAGTGATGACTCCGAAGAGGGAGATAAGTCATCAAGTGATGATGAGCTTATCAATAACTTCAAGGCATTGGGTGCCACTTGTGAAGAAAATGAAGTTGTTGGTAAGAATTCCGTTGCTAGTGATCCCATAGAAGAGAAAGTCGAAGAAGTAGCTCTAGAGGAGATAGTTGTTGCTTCACATTGGGATATGGCACTTATTGACTCAAGAGACCAAGGTGAAGGTTTTGATGAGGATATTGGATCCATAGGAGAGGAGGAGAGTCTAGAAGATGACACTAGTGGAGATGACTCCTTATCTAACTCTACAAATGGAAATGTAGAGAATATGGATGTGCATGACTTTATAGTCAATGTTGAAAGCTCCATGAAGAAGAAAGATAGACTTCTAAGGATTTTAGAGGAAGAAAATCTAGAGCTTTCAACATACAATAACCTCCTAAGGAAGCAAGTGGAGAAGATGGATCTTAAGGACAACTTTGAAAGTTTTGAAAGCTCTAAGTTAAAGAATGAAAAAGAGATTCAAAGGTTAAAGGAAGAACTACTTAGGCTTTCAACACAAGTGGACCACTTGAATGATGAAGTGGTAAGATCCATGGTGGAAGAAGACAAGCTAAAAGATGAGCTAGCTTTGTCTAAGAGGAATGAAGAGGGTTTGAAGAGAGAGCTTGTTGAAGCCAAAGTGTCATTGACTAGAATGACCATAAGCACCAAGAAGCTTGACAACATACTTAGTGTAGGAAAAAGCCCTTGTGACAAAAGAGGTCTTGGATTCGAAGTGAGCAAGGATTGCTCTATTCCTAAGAAGACCGTCTTTGTGAAGAGTTTGGGTAAGATAGAAGCGTCACCGGTGCAAACTCCTAGGAAGAAGTTAGAACTAGGACAATGTTCGAAAAATGCACAAGTAAAGGTGGTGAAAACAAGACAGCCCCAAGCTCAACGGTTTAGTGCCTCTCGAGTCAACTCTCCTCAAAAAATGACTCACTATGTGAAGAGGCAAAACATGCTATCTCATCCAAGGAGGCAACCCATTCCGGTTCAACCACATAGAAGACATGAACCGACTCAACACCAAAGGAGACATCAAATGCATGATGAGTCTCCAATGACTTCACAAGGACATGGTATGAATTCTTACTTTGTACCAACTTGTCATTATTGTGGTGTTTATGGGCATATTAGGCCTAAGTGCTTTAAGTACATTAAGCATTGTAGGATTAATAGCATGATAGAGAAAAAGAGGCTAAGAAAAGCCCATTTGCATGAGCCTAGGAAATCCTTTGTCAATAATCCTAGGTTAGTGAATGACATGCAACCCTTAACCACTAAGACCAAAAAAGTCATATCTATGTGGATAAGGAAAAATGAACCCGCTTGCTACGAGACTAATAAGTCTCAAATAGGTTCATCCAAGTCAAATGGACTTGGGAGGTCTATAGGACCTCATCGCCTTCGTTAATGAAGGTTGGTTCTAACCCCATATGGGGAACTCAAGCAAAGAGAGCTATTTTTGCATTCTTGTCACTTGCAAAAAATTTGATATATCTTATGCTTCTCTTTTTGTTCTTGAGTAAGCTTGGTTGCACATATGTATATATGTTTTCAATTCTATAAGTGTGAACCTTGCTTGTTTACAATCCATGTCATATTTATGTTCAAACATGCATTTTTGGACTAGGAGATTTACATAGGAAGTATGATGTGAATGACCTATAGTTATCTCCATGACATGATGATTCTTTTATAACATGCTAATGTTAAATGAAAAAGCATGAAATTCATATAACATGCTCAAATGAAAAAGCATGAATTGATGATTGCAATTTTTAAATGCAAAAACTTGTGTGAAAAAGCTTATGAGACTCAAAATGAAAAAGGATCTTGTATCCATTCAAGGATTTTACAATCCAAATGTCTCTCTTTCTTTATTGGTTGAACATGTTTACTATCATACGGGTTTCATTTCCGGAAAAATCAAATAGGGTGCAATGTTGCTCATGACATGTTTAGCTTATAAAGTTGGATATAGTTGCTCATATATTAAAATCAATGAAATCTCTATATCCTTGCTTTTCTCATGACAATGGTGAAATTAGTTTGAATTCCTATTAGAAACCTTTGTCATTTGCTTTGCCAAATACCATGGTATTTTGGACTTAAATGCTATATGTCTTGTATGCAAAGCATTTTTGTTTCACACATTTTTATTCTAATAAAACTCCTTGTTTCTCTCCGATTAATTGAGATTGCATAAAGTGACTTATATTGATTATGCAAATACTAGAATGCTACTTTCTCTCTTTGCTTTGAGTGACCCGGTTGGGGACTACTCCTTTGCCTATATCATGACAAAAAGGGGGAGTAGGATGTGGTAAAGGGAGGTGCAAATTGTTGTAGCAATTGGTGCACATTGGGGAGAATATATATTGAGGGGGAGTAACCCTTTGAGGGGGAGCATTGCATACACAAACATTGCATGATGTTGTGCTTAATTTTTTTTATATATGCAAATGCTTGTTTTAATCTCACTTGATTCATCTCACCTTTTCTTGTTTTGGAAAGTTTAGAAACCTTGTTTCAGGGAATGATTGTTCTACAAGAGATTGAAGACTTCAAGATTTATTTTTATATATCTCTTTGTATTGTAGAAAATCATCATTGACCCATAGGTTTAATTTTTTGTGAGAAATCAATGTGAGTGGTGGTTTTGTCACGAAATAGCCAAAGGGGGAGATTGTAAGGATTCCCGTTTGTTGATTGGCTTATTTCGTGGACAAACCACGTGTTGGGGATTGTATGTAAGGGTAGCTTAAGTGATAGATATTCAAGCTCAAGACCCTCTCATGTCCTCAAGGTTGATAAGCACCAAAGGTAAATCTCTATGTGCTTACTTGTCTTGAAGAGATAGTTGCACACACTCACAACTCATGCATATGTTTAATCCTTGTATGTTGTGTGTCTTATTTGTGTGCCTTAATGCTCATTAACATCTCTTCTTGCATGTTAGTTTGATTGCATCTTACATATCCAATTGCCTTGTCATGCTTAGACTTAGGATTGCATTTTTGCACTGGGCGCTCCCAAAAGCGCTCTACAAAAGCGCTCTACGAACAGCCCCCGTTGGGCGCTGTACAGACCTGATCGATTTAATTCGAGCGCTGTAGAGGCGCTCTACAAAGCGCTCTACGTATAGCGCCCCTCTGTTTTCTCGCGAGAACAGAGCAGGGGGCTCTACAAAGCGCTCTACGTAGAGCGCCCAAGGCAAATTTGAGGCAAACTTATCAAAACGACCACACTTTGTTTTGGCCTCCTATATATATGCCACTTTGACTTTAGGTCAATTACAAGAGTTCATATTCAAGCTTCATACTTAGGATATTTTTCAAGACAAGAAAAATACACAAAGAACTCATTTTTAATTACTCAAACACTTTTTCATGATCATCAATCATCATCTAGCATCATCTTAGATCATCTAGATGTCATCTAGCATGGATTCTTCATCATACTTTGCTTGGTAAGCTTTTCACTAATATCTTACATATTTTGTGTTTCTCTTATCTAGCAATCTCATTTAATTACTTGTATGTTATTTTATATTCTTTGAATACAAGTTTGAGATTAGTATGATGTATGTTTGAGAAGTTGTATTGTGATAGCTAATTAGGTTTTTAATTAATCTTGATTAGTTAAGCTATTTGACATGTCATCTAGCCATTTATATCTAGGATTGTTTTAATTGCAAAATCATTATCCTAGATAAGCATATAGAGTAACCTAGCTCTAATTTGCATTTTGAATATTCATACATATTCACTTAGGTTGTTTCTCTTCATTGAGAAGTAAGTCTTGGGGCTAAGAGTGCTTAGGCCTCAAGCAAGTTGGAATAGGGTTGCTAATAAAGGCCCGCTGGGTAGAAGTGAGGGGTTACAGACCGGAGTGTTAGACAAGGTCTACATAGGTTGTAAACTTCATTTCAATTAGTGATTTCGAGTTCCGAGTGTGGCGCACTATACAGCCCGTGGTTTTTCCCAGTGGTTGGGTTTCCATGTATATATCTTGTGTTATTTAAATTCCGCACATATTACACTTGATATATTATTTTGACTAGTTAGGGGCATTTTCGTCAAATTGACTTGCATGCGAAAATTGGGTAATATTTGATAAAATCTATTCACCCCCCCTCTAGATTAATATTGAACACGCCTCAAGTAGTTATTTACAATTGTAACAAATATGCCATGAAATATTGAAATGTAACGATTAAAATATACATTGTAACAACTTTGTGGTAGAATGTTAAGAACTAATTTTATTTAAAAAAAAAAAAGAAATTCATTCTATATAACATGTTTTGTGTATAATTGTAAACATATTCTTTATGTTAATAATTTCACTTTGTATAAAATAAAGCTATTATGTTTTTATTTAAAGAAAAGTAAAACAATAATATTTATAGGTTTCGATTAATATTTTAAATTTATAATGTAAGTTTTTTGTTTTTATTTCACAATTCATTTTTTAAGAGTACTAATAAAATCATTTATTTACTTTGTTAAATTATATCCAATATAAATATAAAGAAAAATATATCCAATATAAATATTTTATTATACATATTTTAACCTTATTTCAATTAAATAGTTTCATATTGCTAAAAATATATGAGGCTAATAGAGCCCCATTGAAATTATTGTTATCAATACTACTGTTAGTAGTGCCTAGCTATGAAATAAAGATAAATTATAACTAATTAATATAATTATTTCATTTTAGTCATTAATTCTTTATTATTTGTTCAATATTGTATTTTTAATATGTGTATTACTTATTGTATGTGGTGAATTCGTATATCGCATTATTATTTTTAAGAAATTATCAATAAATTTGTATTTAAATTCATATATTATTCTATTATATATGGA
This sequence comes from Acer saccharum, assembly GCA_030490815.1. Taxonomy (NCBI): domain Eukaryota; kingdom Viridiplantae; phylum Streptophyta; class Magnoliopsida; order Sapindales; family Sapindaceae; genus Acer; species Acer saccharum. Next base: position 12,553,157 of record CM059872.1, read on the forward strand.
ACTGTAATATTTTTACTATATCATATAGATGAATTGTAGTTATAGATCATTTCCACCAATGATCTTTCTTATTTTGTGTTATGTGAATGATTAGTTAACTTCAACTGAAATCATTACTTTTAATACTTGTTAGTGTAGCACTTCCTAAACATTAATATAATATTTTTACATGTTTCCTCTGGAATTGTTATTTTAAGAGTAATACCATTGTTATTATGATATCAGTGACTAGTTATGAATTAACTATAAATTATGATTATTTAATGTAATTTCTTATAATAAACGTATGATTGTATCGTCTAGTTATAAATAAACTAAAAATTATAATTATTTAATGTAAATTCTTTCATTCTACTAATTAATTCTGTATTACTTGTTCATTATTGTAATTTTACTATTTGCTTCTAAAATAATTTTAACAAAATTATAAAATTTAATTAAGGTTAAACTAGCCCAGACCTTAAAGGGCAAAGCCCTAAGGTCCAAGCCTATCATGACGTTTAATAAGTTCATATGAATATGCTAGGCATTTTTTTTTTTTTTTTTTTTTTTTGAAATATTGCACTATTATGTAAATCGGGGTTTTTTTGGTGAGGGGAATGACTTGAACCCGCAATCTCGTGGTGCAAATGTGAAGGGTTTTACCACTGTACCAACCTTATCTCATCTATATTAGACTTAGTTGGGAAGCCTATTGTTCATCAAATTGATATATCTTTATTACTTATAAAGTATTGTGTTCCATTTTCTTATTTCCATGTGGGATTGCTTCTTATGAAGTTTGAATCAAACATCTCTAACATAAATTGCTAATACACATAATTTCCACGTATGGTATGATTTCTTACTTCTTGTATCGAAATTGCTAATAAGCATTATTTCCACTTATAGTATGATAACTTATTTCTTGTATTGAAATTGCCGATACATATTATTTCCACCTATGGTATGTTATCTTATTTCTTGTATTGGAGGGGTGATTGTATCAGTGCAATTGCAATTATTAATATCACAATGCTTAGTTATAGATTAACTATAAATTGTACTTATTTAATGTAATTTCTTGTAATAGACTTATGATTGTCTAATTGCAATTGAAATTGTTATTATTAATACCATCGTTAATGTGACAATATTGTCCAAATATAAAATTTTTTGTAAGGTTCCCGTTTATTGATTGGCTTATTTTGTGGACAAACCACAAGTTGGGGTTTATTGTGTAAGAGTAGTTTAGGTGATTGAGGATCAAGCTCAAAGGCCCTTTCAAGACCTCAAGGGACAAGCACGCCAAAGGTATAATCTCTAGTGCTTATTTTTCTTTGAAGAGTTTAGTTGCACACACACACTTAGCATACTAGCATTTGTGTGCATTCTCTTCACATGTCACATTCAACACTTGCACTTCTTTGTTATATTTTTTATGTGTGGATTTGTCCATAGATGAGTTCCGAGCAATTCGGAGACTTGTCTATATGTTTCGGATGATTTTCGAGATATTTGGGACATTCCGTGTTTTTATCAAAAATCGGAATTCAATTCCGAGTTTAAATTGGAAAGTTATGTAATTTTCCATATTTATGATTGAGTCCGGGTCAATTTTTCGAAAACGGAATTGAATTCTGAGGTTCGAGGTCAACTGAACTAAAGAACGTTCGGGACCGAAGCCGACTTAGTGTGGCATGATAGCCACACCAAGCAAAGGTGGCATGTGAGCCACGAGCTCTTCACGCCCAAATAGGCTCTCTGCCCCCATTTGCTACATGGGACTGTCAACGCGCACACTCACCTGATTCATTTCATTTTGCTTTTGATTTTTCAAAGCTTTTTATTGTGTGCATTAAATTAAATGTGAGCTCATTTGTGTGTGTTGACTTGTTGCTTTAGTGGATTTGACTTGATAAATAATTGGTCTACTTGATTGCCTCTCACGTGAGCTCACCTCACAAGATCACTCTCATTTGTCACTCACTTTTCAGCATCCAAATGCTGTGCGTTTTGATTGTTATATTATATATATATATACTGTTGCAACCTGTGCGTTTTGTGTGTGTGTGATTATATAAATATATATATATAAGGATAAAACTTTAAAACAGTGCAGTTTTTGTTTCATGACCTAATATATATATATAGGGGTAGGATCCATGGCCCCATTTTTTTACACAATTTTTGACACAACTTTTTAACCATTGGATCTTACATCTTTTAATGGATATGATTTATTCTCTTTTTCTTTCCTTATTTATTACATACATTGTCTCTCACCTAATTAATTCTTTATCTCTCATCTTAATTAATTTTATGTCTTTAATTTATTTTCTTTTCTTTTCTTTTTTCCTTTACACGTTTTCTTTTTTTACTTAACCTAAAACCAGAACATATCATTCTCACTTTTTCAGTCTTTAAAATCCCTTTATTTTATTTTTTATTTTTTATTTTTTTTATTATTCTTATTTCTCAATTTACTTCACCTAAAATCAAAAATTAAGTGAAATATTATTTGCAAAGTTGAACAGAAACATCATACATGACTTCATTTATACTGATATTTACATAATTCTAGGTAATTTTTTTTAAAATTTTAAAATTACCATGAATTTTTAACGTAGTAGTAATTTCTAGCTTCATCCATTGTTTCAAAAAAAAAAATCCCTACATCTAGTGCTTTTAAGTCTCCTGCATTATTTTTTGCACTACTATTTTCACTAATATTTTCTTGAGTTGTGTCAATAGTCTAAATAAAATTCAATATATAAAATAAATCATGGTAATACAAAAATACAATAATTTAAATGAAAAAAAAAAAAAAAACACTTTTTTTACTACTTATTTGGATTTGGATTTTTTTTATTGTTAATAATTTATCCAAACAGATGAAAAACAATTCTTAGAAATTACTTTGGTATGATTACTGTGTATCTATATATATATATATATTTAACTATCACAAAATCTATTTAAAAAAATAGATATCATTACATCTATCCAAAAAGAAGAAAAATAAACAAAATCAATTTTTTTCAAAGCAAATCTTTAACTATCAGCATCTGTTGATAAGTCTTCCAATTCTAAATTTTTAAATATTTTTGAATATGATAAAAATCAGTTGAAGCTAATCCAATGAAAGAGAAAGAAAATAAAGATAGGAAAATGAAAGATTTTAAAGATTGAAGAGTGAAATTATGATAATATTCTGATTTTAGGTAAAGTAAAAAAAAAAAAAACATGTAAAGGAAAAAATAAAATAAAAGAAAAATAAATTAAAGACATAAAATTAATTAAGGTGAGAGAATTTAATAAAATAATAATATTCTAGAGAGATAATGAATTAATTAGGTGAGAGACAATGTCAGTAATAAATAAGGAAAGAAAAAGAGAATAAATCTTATCCCTTAAAAGAAGCAAGATCCAATGGCCAAGAAGTCGTGTCAAAAATTGTGTAAAAAAATGGGGCCATGGATCCTGCCCCATATATATATATATATATATATATATATATATATATATATATATTTTTTTTTTTTTTTTTTTCTTCTTCACTTGGCAAGCCACACACTTTTGAGAGACAAATATCTTCAAGAGAGAAACTCCCAAGAATTTTTCTTTAACTCTCAAAATCCATTTTGATATGCATCAAAATATCATCTAAGCATTTTCTAGTATAGTTAGGATGTTTACTTGCATGGGTCTTGGTCAACACACTTCCCTTGGTATGTTCTTCACTATTATCATTTATAATTAGTGTTTTATTTATCAAGACATCTCTTTTATTATTTACTTGTTCTTAGATTAAAATATAATATTCAAAATAGAGATTGTTGTGTTTGACATGATTGAGTGTTGTATTGTGACAGCTATTTAGGTTTTTATAATCTATGTTTAGCTAAGCTTTTTGACATGTCATTTAGCTATTAATATATAGGATTATTTTAATTGCCATATTGTCATCCTAGATAAGCATATAGGGTTCACTAGCTCTTTATTGCATTTTGGATATTTCATATATTCACATAGACTCTTTATCTCTTCATTGAGAAGTAAGACTTGTGTAGCTTCCGGGATTAGGTTGCGTAAATCACAAGCAATTGGACTAGGTTCACTTATACCGGGATTAAGTAGGTGTGTGACTATATACCGGGATTAGGTTGTAATCTTTAACACATTTAGTGGATTCGAGGTTCGAGTGTGGCACACTTACTAACCCGTGGTTTTTCCCGTGAGGGTTTCCACGTAAATATCAAGTGTCATTTAAATTCCGCACATATTACACTTGTTATTTAATTTGACTAGTTAGAGGCATTTTCGTAATCTTGACCTTACACGAAAATTGGGTAAAATTAGTTAAAATCTATTCACCCCTCCTCTAGATAATATTATTCACACCGTGCATTATTAGTTTCAAATTTATTGAATTATACTTTAATAATAATGTGATAATAGTGTCTAATAAAGAATGGTTTAATAAGACAAGATGAGGTTGGCCTGGTGGTTTAATAATATTGTTATTATTAATATCATTATTATTGTAACATTAGTGTCTAATTATGAATTAACCGTAAATTATAATTATTTAATGTAATTACTTATAATAGAAGAATGATTGTATCACTCCAATCGATATATATATATATATATAGTCTTTCTATTGTAGTTCGAACTGATATAAAATATATTAGTTCCTTGTATGTGGGCCATTGGATTTAAAAGATGCTTTGACAAGTTCATGCAACCAAGTCAAAATAGCCCACATACAAGGAACTGATATATTTTATATCAGTTCGAATTGACAATAGAAAAACTATATATATATATATATATATATATATTTATATAGTTGTGAATATTGTGTGGATTTACCACCAATTGTATTCACCGCATAACACTTGATCCAGCCCCACTTAATCCATAAACACGGGTGGGTTCCACCATCTTCTCTTCACATCTTCTCGGGCACACTAACACATGTGGAAGTTTGGTTTGCTTTTGCTTTATGCTTAAGTTAATTAGGTGGAATATTATAACAACTACCCCTCTCTTTATTGCATATATATATATATATATATATATATATATATATATGGATGGCTTTGATTGTAAATATGATGAAATTTTTGTGATCTCTCTTTCTCTGATACTCGACTCTCTCATCTCACTTGAAATCAATAAAAAGGCTAATGTGTTCTCTCCCTCGTTTCACTGTTCTCTAGTCTCTCTCACTCACTTTGTTCTTCATTTATTTCATTTGTTCTTCATTTATTTTACAACACGTTATCAGCACGATCATATGTAAGTAAAAAGTATCTACAAGTGAGTGATTTACTTACAGCTCGATATTCGTGTATGTAAGTAAAAAGGATCCCCTAATGGGTGATTTACTTACATCTCAATATTTTGGATCTATTTATAGTTCCGTATACAAGATGGCTTATGTCTTTAACGGATCCTCTATATATAGTCCTGGATTTATTTATAATGTTTAAATATTTGTATTTATTTTTATGCACATAATAGGTGAGCTCAGCATCCTGGAAGTGTTTAAATATCCACATTTAATTATTTGCAATATATGAGACTGGCTTATGCTGTGTCTCGGGACTGACTTATGATGTGTCTCGGGACTGACTTATGCTGTGTCTCAAGATAAATTGTTTAAATATTTAGCATTTATTTTTATACAATACATGAGACTGGCTTAAGTTGTGTCTCGGGACTGGCTTATACTATGTCTCTAGACTAGCTTATGTTGTGGCTCTAGATAAATTGTTTAAATATCCAGCATTTATTTTTATACAATATATGAGATTGGCTAGACTAACTAACCAGAACATAAAGTTTTTGAAATTATGATATTTAAGTCGGCACGGTTTTGAAAACTGATAAGAACCTAGAGTTCTGGATCCTATGTTATATACATGAATGCCATACGACACGGTTTTGAAAACCGATGAAAACCTGGAGTTCTGGATCCAGTGTTATATACATGAATGCCATACAGTGCGGTTTTGAAAACCGATGAGAACCTGGAGTTCTGGATCCAGAGTTATATACAAGAATTCCATAATTTATTATTTGAAGCCTGGGGTTTCAAATCCATTTAGAATATGAAGTTTTCTGAATTTTATATATGAACTTACAGTTCATGGTCAAATTGGAAGTTCAAAAAATTAATATGATCATGATTTTATTATATCTCATATATATGAAGTGATATGTTTACATATCATTCATTTGAGAAAAAGAATCTATACACTCAACAGGATGATGTGAGTATCATAAAACGGATTTAAGATCCTAATGTATAATGAAATTGGAAATAATATTTTATCAATTTCATATATACTTGATGCTCATGAAGAGCAATATTCAGAGAAGGATTTACACATCCAACATGATGTTGTGAGTATCATAAAAATGATTTAAGATCCTAACTTATAATGAAATTGGAAATAATACTTTATTTATTTCATACATGTTTGATGCTCATGAAGAGCAATATTCAGAGTTACTGAAAATAATAATAATAATAAAATAAGGGGGGGAGTCTGACTGCTGGGAAAGAAAATAAGAGAGTTTAAAGATGGCTTGATACTCACAAAAACAAAAAATATATATTAAATGGCGAGGTCCATGATGGTGATGTTTACAATATATATATATATATATTAAATGGTGGGATCACCATATCCACCGTATAAATGATATGAGAAAAGGTTTATAGAATAAACCTATTAAAAATTATCATTTCAGATGAGATATAAAATGGCATTATAAATAATGTCCAAAAAATTTCCAGAAAGGAAAAATATATATGGCTTGCCGATAGTGCAACGACTCATACAAATTCTGCGAAATCAAAAATATTTTATGAATTTGACTTTGCTTAGAGCAAATGATAATACTGTATCAGGTCCAACGGATCTGATAAAAAGCTCTGGAACAATCAATACTTACAGATGTATATCTTTATCTTGTTGAAAATCCTAATAAGAGAAGGGCATTCTTTGGTTGTCCGTTTGAGGGTCACAGAGATCTTTTGGAAATGATGATGTATGGTTATGGTAACTGTTGAATCGTATGTATATCAATGGTTACTATAGTTAGACACCGAAGATGTATTTTTTTTTTTTTTATATAGATATTTTGGGATAGATTTATTTTGATTAGTCTATATGACTTTGAATAATTTGTTTTTATTTAGCTAGTTTGCACCTTTGTTTTTTTTTTTTTTTGGTTGTGTTTTCGTAACTTTATGCACTGCTTTTTTGAATAACTTATTAGTATTTATATTATTATTATTATGGTGTTATGCTTGAATCACTACAATTAATTTGATTGCATCATTGCTATGATAGTGTTTTTTTTTTTTTTTTTTTTTTTTTTTTTTTTTTTTTTTTGTGGAAAATATTGATATGCTAATGTTGGGTAATTGGTGAGAAAAGGATATTTTCGTAAATAGAATAAAATATATTTATTTATTTCTTTTCCAAAAAAAAAAAAAATTGTTTCATTTGCTTTCCTTCCTATTCATAATCATCCAAACAACTATCATTAAAAACACTATCCTTTCCTTTTCTCTTTAACTTATCATTTCCTTTCTCTCAAATTCCATCAAACCAAACATAGTGTAAATCAACTCTATAAGAGTCTGATATTCTAAAGAGACACAAGTCTATGAAATGACTAAATCCATTGAAATGGAAAAAATCTCAACAGAGATACAAGAATATAGAAATTGAGAGAAATTCTATAAATCACACAAGTCTATGAAATGACTAAATCCATTGAAATGGAAGTAATCTCAACAGAGATGCAAGAATATATAAATTGAGAAAATTTCTATAAATCATGAGAGAAATGTGGAATTATAAGGAAACAATCATTGATGATGTATTTTTATACACAATAGCGTTACTAAAATTATAAATGATAATTATGATATTCATAATATCAATGATTGTAGATAAAAGGCACGATTAGCCTACATGAAAAGAAGCAATTCAAGAAGAATTGACTTCATAAGCCAAATATAAAGTGTTTAGACCAATAGTACTCCAGACACTTGAAGATGTCAAACTAGTTAGATACTAATGGGTATTTACATATAAACGTAATGAGAAAAACAAGATCGTGAAATATGAGGCACGACTCGTAGTACAAGGTTTCTTACAGAAACTTGATATTCACTACTGATGAATACAATTACGTTTCAAACTTTTGATAAATTTGGCTGCCTTTAAAAGGGTTGAAATACGTCTTCTAGACGTAGTAATCATTTATCTATATGATTCACTCAATGCAGATATTTATAATCCTGGGAGGATTTAAAATGCTAGAATAATGTAAATCGAGATCTCGTAATTTGTATTTGATGAACATACAAGATCCTTATATGGATTAAAAACAATCTGGATAGATGTGGTATAACCGTCTCAGTAAATATCTGATAAAATAAGGATATAATAATTATACCCAAATGTCTTCGCAAAGAAATCAGAATCCAGATTTACTATATTCACAACATATGTTGATGATATGAATTTAATTGGAGCTCTCGGAGAGCTCTTGAAAACTCTTAAATATTTGATAAATAAGTTTAAAAATGAAAGACATGGGAAAGGAAATATTGTCTCAACCTGAAGGTCAAGCATAGATCAAATGGAATGTTTATCCATCAATCAGAATATGTTGAAAAGATTCTGAAAAGATTCCATATGGATATTACTCCATAAAGCAAATTTTTGCTTATACTCCCACCAATAATTTTTGACGTTATTTCATTAATGAAATAAACATTTGTATGTGTTAATTTTAGCAATCCAAAAGATTGCTTCAAACAACTTTTTATCAGGGGGAGTGTTCCATCAGGGGGAGCATATCAAATGAAGTATATTAATTATATTGGGGCATATGTGCGTTGTACTCTTTTTCCTTTCAATCAGTTTTTCGTCTCATTGGGTTTTCCTGATAAGGTTTTTAATGAGACAATTCCCTAAGCACACACAAAAATCTTTTGATCCATAAAGATCATCATAAATATTACATTAATCTAGTTGATTATAGTATATATGTTGTCTTGATCAAGAAGATCATTGTAAATATTACTTTGATCGTGCTAATCATCGTATATATGTTACATTGATCCATAAAATCATCACAAAAACTACTTTGATCCGATATATATAGATAATGGCAGGATCCATGGCCCCATTTTTTTGAGTTCATTTTTGCTCACCCCCCCTTAACTGGAGGTGAGCATTACCCCTCACCTCAATAGCTGATGTGTCCTAACTTTAACCAAATGTTAACACTATTAACTCTTATTTATATTCTACCATTTTTACCCCTTATGTCTATAAAAGTAACAAAAATAGAAAAAGATATCTAAGAAGACAAAAAACACTTACAAAAAATTAGAAAAAATAAAAAACAAAAGAACAAAAGAACAGTCGTAGAAGACAAAAGTACCAGTAGCTAGAGCCAACAACTTTTTTCATCTCTTTCACAGGTACTCCATCTGATTCTTCTTTTTCCCTTTTCTCAATCTCTAAAGACAAGTTTGCATCTTCTTCTTCTTTGTTCTCAATCTTCTTCATCTCCGTCTTGGTTTCGTCTTTGTCTCGGTTTCGTCTCCAAATACCACCCACTAGGTTCTCTTCTTCTTGTTCTTCATCATTGTTTGGTTTAGATCATGTGTTGGTTTGTAGGGTGGTTTTTGATTAATTCCCATGAAAAAAAAAAAAAAAAGTTAGGTTTGATTGATTTTTCTTGGTTTTTGATTGATTTGTGAAATTAGTTAGCTTTGAATTTGATTAATTGTTTGTAGGGTAGAAAATACACTCTAAATTAGTAGAATTTTTTTTATTTTTTTATTTTTTTTTATTTATTATTATTTTTTTTTATCTTTGAAGGGAAATTTAGCATAATATTTTTTTTTTTTTGAAGATCTATAAATCTAGAGATCATTATAAATTCCCATTGTAGTATCCCATGGTGTTTAATTAACAATTGTTGGAACTACTTCCAACTGAATTAAAAATGTGCTCTTTTTCTTCAGTGCATCCACATTATATTGAGCCAATTGAACCATAGCTCGGAGTTCATAGTAGAAGACATCCTTGAAGTTCATGAGATCACTATTGCTTTGCTTGTGCAATGAAGTGAATCATAGAAGCCCTATTTTTGCCAAATGCATATATGCCTTTTGACCTATTATCTAGTTTTGTTGTGAGAGTTTGCATTTGTTTGTGGTTGATTAAGTGGACTGGAACAAGTACAAACAAAAATCTGTATCAAAAACCAAGAGTAATATATACTGATTAACTAAACAATTGGACCAACGTAGAAATACATTGGATGAAGTTTGGCATCATATATATATATATATATATATATATATATTTTTTTTTTTTTTTGTAAACTAAAAGCAAACTTCATTAATCAACTGAAAAATTACTAGAATGAAAATCCTTATTGGCCAACATTAACAGGCAATCTGGACCAAAAGAGCTCCAAACAATTGAGCTAACAAGACTAATAACAAATTTAGCTGTAGCATGTGCTACACTATTACAATCTCTGGAAATATGAATTTGATTCAACAATAGCATGCCCTAAATTTTTGATTCAACAATAAGAGCACAAAAGAATTATGTGATTGCAACCGCCTAATATGTTCTTTGCCCTAAAAAATTCAATTGATGAGCCCGTCATTGAGGTCTTGTTCTCTATCAATTTGTGATAAAAAAAAATTTATTAGTTAATTTGCCAAAAAAATTAAAATTGTAATGGAACTTATATAAGAAATAAACAAGACAAACCTGTGAATATGAGTAATATTCTTTGATTTGGAGCATATTTTCCACCCAACAAACAATTAAATTAATCAAAGCATACTAACTTCAGAAATCAATCAAAAACCAATGAAAATCGATCAATCAAATTAATCAAAAAAACTTGATTTTATCTTTTTTAAGTTTTTGTAATATTAGGTATCATGATATAGAGATTTTGTGCAGTAAAGAATGCAAAATTTCGGAATGCCAATAACTCTAAAAAAATATATACCTTCAAACGATTGACAGTCAATTTTGTGCGAAAGTTCAGTATACTTGTATAAGTTATAACTTATGTATTTGTATTGATTCTCTATTTTTTATTTGAATTCAATTAATAAACATGTTGAATATACAAATAAACATATTACAAATCAATAAAGCGAAAGGGACTTATTTAGATCATATTTTCCACCCAACAAACAATTAAATTAATCAAAGTATACTAACATCACAAATCAATCAAAAACCAATGAAAATCGATTAATCAAATTAATTAAAAAAACTTGATTTCAACTTAGTTTTCGTAATATTAGGTATAATGACATGAATATTTTGTATAGTAAATAATGCAAAAATTTGGAATGCCAGTAATTCTAAAATAAAATTCAATAATAATAATTTTACATTATCAATAATTATATATAAAAAAATAAATAAATTACATTATCAATAACATACATAGACAAGGGGAAAAAGAAGAATCAGATGGAGTACCTGTGAAAGAGATGAAGAAAGTTGTTGGCTCTAGCTATTGGTACTTTTATCTTCTATGACTGATCTTTTGTTCGTTTTTTTTTTTAATTTTTTTATTTTTTAATTTTTAATTTTCTTTTCTTTTTTTTTTTTTTGTAATTTTCTTATGTTTTTACAGACATAAGGGGTAAAAACGATAGAACATAAATAAGAGTTAAAGTTAGGACATATGTCAGTTATTGAGGTGGGGGATAATGCTCACCTCCAGTTAAGGGGGGTGAGCAAAAATGAACTCTTTTTTTTTTTTACACAATTTTTGACACAACTTTTTAGCCATTGGATCTTGTTTCTTTGAATGGACAAGATTTAATCTCTTTTATCTTTATTTATTAAATGCAGTAATTGTCTCCCACCTATTTAATACTTCATCTCTCCAAAATATTATTATTTTATTTAATTCTCCCACCTTATTTAATTTGGTCTTTAATTTTTTTTCCTTTACACATTTTTTTTATACTTTATCATCAGACTTTCACTCTTCAATCTTTAAAATCTTTCATTTCCCTATCTTTATTTTCTTTCTCTTCACTGGATTATCATCAAATAATTTTTATCATCTTCAAAATGTAAAAAAACTTTAAATTGGAAGACTTATGAACAGATGCTCATGGTTTATCTACGGTATTTTTTTTTTTTTTCTATTCTTCGAGTTTTTATATTTATTTAATTGCTTTTGTTATATTGTATCTTCTTGTTTTCTAGTTAATAATGATAAAAAAAAAAAAAAAAAAAAAAAAAAGATTGAACGAACACAAAATTTGGTTTTTTAGGAATTGTTTATATACGACTGTTACAATTTTGTTAAAATTTTCTTTGTAATATTTGACATGTTAGGTTTCTTTTTAATTTTTTGCCTTGGAAAAAAATTGATTTAGTTTACCTTTCTTCTTATCGAAATCGATGTGATGATATCTATTTTTGTAAATAGATTTTGTGATAGTTAAATCTATATACAGTAATCACATCAAAGTAATTTCTAAGAATTGTTTTCCATATGTTTGGATAAATTATTAACATTAAAAAAAATAAAAATCTAAATTCGTAGTAAATCAGAGGAAGGTCTTTTTCGTAATGGATGACCCTCGAAACCATAATCTGTTGATATACGGCGTAGATCTGAATGATTGATGAAAGAAACACCAAACATATCCCAAACTTCTCGCTCCCACCGGCCGGCTGATGGAAATAGACTGACTACCAAAGATATTTGTGTTACTTCGTCTGCACTGGTTTGTACACGAATGCGTGAGTTATACCGAATACTCAGTAAATTATAGACCATTTCAAATCTTCGTTTTCTAGAAGGATGATCAACTCCGCAAATATCGATCGAAACTTGAACCCTTGTATAGGTATGCAATTTAAGAAAGCACAACAATTGAAATAGGTAGTCCGTATTGGTATCAGATCTATTCCCATGTTCCAATCTTTCCATTTTTTTTACCCATTTCTTAGGTAAAGTCTCCCAACTATATTTGAAAATGGATTGGTTATCCATAAAGATAAAGAAAGCAATGAATATGAAGAACCCGCTTCTAACCTCGTTTAACACTATGCTTCCTCTAAAGCTTTCATCTGAGTAGTCACTATGCCCTACCCTATCGTGGAGTCTTTGGAAGCGGTTTCAGTATCATTTCCATCTGAACCACTAACTTATTAAGAGAAATATGTGAAGATTCCATCTGGAGCCGAATCACTAAACAAGTGTTTCAGAGATCTTTGACTATACACCTTCGGTGCCTCCTTGTGGTCCTTCTCTTTAGCTTTTCCTCGACCTTTAGAACTAGCTGATATGCCATTTTCCACATCCGATGCATCAAGATTTCATCTTGTGATTTCTAACCTCAAGCCCTATCAAGCAAGGGATTCCTCGTCGGATTCGTTCAAGCCATTGCCAATAAACAATTGGTAGAACTCTGCAACTTGTTAGGACTAGGGGCTTTCTTGTACGCTTCTCTCCCCCTTATCCTTTTAAGCAAGGTAAACCCTTTGGAACAAGCTTTGGGTATAATCGGAGGGTAAAGAAATTTCTCCCGCAACCTCGATCGGTCCCATGTACTTCCCTTTGCCTTTCCGCTCACGCCTTGCTTGGACTTGATCCCACCAAATTAAGGCATGACCCATGCTCAGGAATTTCATCTTCGCACACCTCAGATAGTTCTTTCCAATCAAAGAACTTCTTCACGCTACCTAGCCAATCAAGAAAGTCCTCGGGATGCAATCGCCATGGAAATCGGGAACATCCACTTTGATCCCACGATCTCCTTGATCTCAATGCCCTTTTAAGGCCTAGATCAAGCGTTTCCTTATCATTAAAAAAATAGAAATTTGTTCTTCTTCTTTTCTTCTTCATGAATAGTTCTTTGATCATGTGAGCGGATCTAGTCAATTAGATTGGAATGGAATCGGAGGTCATGAATTCGAGTTTGTGAGATACTCGCCACCCTAGCTCTTTAATTTAAGCCCTTTTATTGCCCTAAAAAGAAGACATGGCTTCCTCTTCTTTTTACGAATCCTGCAAGTGAAAATCCTTTCTTCTTTTGACTTGAGTGATTGCTTGAGTTAAGCCTTCTTGACTTTTGAGTCCCTATTTGAAGCCCTTGGATGATCTTGTGAGCCTTAGTACAACGGATTCCATAGGCTGTTGCCATGCTCTTCCAAAAGAAGCATCTGGAAATGACTTGTCATGGGCTTATGCGATGAAGAATGATTTGCTCGAGAAAATGTCTTGTGCTTATTAGGGTCGCTCAATTTCCCAAGACTAGAGAAGGGGATTTTCCTACAAAAGATGAAAAGTGCTTAGCTTCAAGTGGGATGACTAGCTTACTTCCTTTGAGCCCTATATACACCGTCACCTCTTTTTCGACTGCTAAAGATTCAAAACAAAAAGTAATCTTGATTCTCCACCTTTCTATCAGTTGCAAGGTGAAGAACATGCTTTAGCTTTTAGGTAAAAAAGAAGTGTGTGTGCTATAATTACCGAAGGCTTAGGCTTCTATGCGACCAGCTGAATATGAGGGACCACTTTCAAAGATAGGGGCACCAATTCTAAAGGATCTTACTGGGAATGATTTCATATAACATAGAATAGTCTTAGCCTTATATAGTATAAATAGGCTTTCTAAGTTTTTGATGGGCTTGCGGCTTGAGTTTGAGAATGTTATATCCTCAATCGAGTTCCTCCACTAGACATTAAGAGAGTAGTTGCTGATGTGAGATTCAGAGGAGACTCGACTTGCTTCTCTTTGTAGGGAAAAATACGGTCACGCAGCGGAAGCGAGACTAAAATCGAGTTTAGTATAGTTTAAAATTTTTCCATAATTTGAACCTTAACCCTCTAATTAATTAACATATAATACTAAAGATATCATACCTTTGTCGTGTGATCCGATTGACATTGCGTCGATGGTAATCCGCAAGATCTACCAATCCAATCACGAACGTGAATCACCTAGGAGCGTGGTCTCCCTTCTCTTTGAATTGTGTACCTGAGGATGGATTAACAAAACTTTTTCTTTTTCGTTAGTCACAACAAGTTCCAAGAGATTACAAAGAATGTTCCAGTCACTTTTGAATTCACAATCGTTAGATCGAAACTCGCGTGAACCTTATTCGAAATTGTGCACAAAACCTTTTGGTGTAAAAGTTACTAGTGCACTATCGAAATAAGAACAATCTCTTCTCACTTTTCTCTTGGCCTAAAAAAAACTTAGTCTTAAGAGATAGCTTTTATTTTTCAAGCAATAGAAAAATAAATCTCTAGAAAAACAATTAGGATTGCCAAATTCTGATTGCTATATATTTATAGTTTCTTGCACAATATTTTGTATATCTCGTGCGCAGACTTTTCACAATATGTTATATATATATATATATATATATGTCTAGTGCGCAGACTTTGCATCATATATTATATATGTCTAGTACACAATATCATATATATATATCTAGCACAATATATTATATATATCTAGTGCAATTACCGTGCACCATATATTATATATATACAGTGGTTCTCTCATAAGGGATCCCTTATTTTAATTTCGGTAAGGACCACCATGAAATCATATCGATTTGAATGAATTTTAATCTGAATTTTTTTGTGAATGATAAGTTCGTTGAAATCTACCTATGAATAAAATTTGAGAATTTTTCAAGCACGAAAACTATTTTTCTTGAATTTCCTATATTTCGCCTATTTTTCTAATGCCTTCGTATTTAAAAAAAATCGGTAAAAATAGTTTTCGTGCTTGAAAAATTCTCAAATTTTATTCATAGGTAGATTTCAATGAACTTATCATTCACAAAAAAATTCAGATTAAAATTCATTCAAATCGATATGATTTCATGGTGGTCCTTACCGAAATTAAAATAAGGGATCCCTTATGAGAGAACCACTGTATATATATATATATATATATATATATATATATATATATATATATATATTTCGGCCTTGCTAAATGTATAATATATATCTAGTGCGAAATCTTTGCACAATATATTATATATTGTAACTGAAATCCTTTACCATGTAGGATTTGTGTCTTTTGACTTAAATCCTAACCCTAGGTAGATTTCCTTAGAATTCCAAACCCTAATCCAACTCTTTAGTGTTTTTGTGACTATATTAAAGACTTCATAATTTGACTAGATAAATAAATCCCTTATTTATCTACTTACCAAATAAAGTCTTTTATATTTATTATACTACCACAATAGTATACTACTAAGAAACATATTTCCTAGTCAGAAAAAGATTTTGATTTTTAATTAAATAATCAATCAATCAATTAATTAATTTCCATTTAATCAATTAATAAAAATAAAACAATATAATATTATATATATCTCGGCCATGTGCCATATATATTAATATATCTATATATTGTTTTTCTATTTTATTAAATCCATTGGACCTTAACAAAAGGCCCACATGTGAACTAGACCCATTCTTACTAAAAAAAAACAAGTCCACATGCCTTAATACAATTCTAGATGGACCCATAAATTAGTCCGGTAGAATATATCAAGTGATTCATGCAAGTCTGTGTGGATTGGGGATCTTGGCGGGCCTATCTAAATTTAAGCTCCAATAGATATAACCCAATTACAATTAACAAATGATTCACTTAGGTTCAATCTATTAATTTTAGTTCATTCCACTAAAGAACTAAAATTGCACTCTTAAATAAAGATGGAATAAGTAATGATTCTCATTCATACCCTAGACAATCTTATAGGAGATGGTGTATCCTCGTGAAGAATATCAGTAATTGCCAAGAGCTCATAGACCGCCTATAGCTCTCCAAGTTACCATATTTACTCATATGACCACATTTTGAACTTGGATATTTTGATTTGTCCAGAAGCCATGTTTCAATAGACACTATTGAAAACTTAACGTTAAGATTTAATATCCAATACCTCAAAACATCCATATGATGATATTCTACTCTCATTTAATAAATGGAGCCACGATGTCCATATCTATAAATGAAGTCCTCTATCGATTAACAAATGAATACCACCAAACTATCGAGGATAGACTATGCTATATAATCGTACTCATTGATAACTCAAATGATAATACTTGCAACCATAAGTCCATCATTTATCTCAGGATTAAGATAGACTCTCCGATTGTCCTGATAATGAAAAGACTTTTATCTACTGACGGTTCTAGATAAAGTATTTCATTGTGATCCAGTTCAATGCACCTAGTGCACTAGATCTTTTACTCAAAGCCACTTTGATGATTTTAGACTCATCATAACACATTTGATCCCACTCAAATGCTAGTAAAAGAATCTACAACTTTAACAAGATAAAGGTGCCCAACCTTTACCTTAAGTTGTGAACATTATTCAAGACTAACTAAAGAATTATGTCTACCTCATACATATCCAAATGTACGAACAATTCTTCTTTTCTCACAGTCTTTTGACCTTATGATTATTTACTTTTGACAATTATAATAATTAAACTATAAATGCTATAAGATTTTTTAAACTAGAAATCATATTATTAATATGAATAAATTGTCAAAAACACTAATACACTCTTGCTATTGAGCATAATCCTAACAATCTCCCACTTGCGCTATAGCAAATGTGTCATATCTCTCATTCCCATGTACCCCTATATACAATTTCCCTTAAAAGATGATACTTCCTTTCAATGTGTTTTCCTCTCTTATGACTTCTTGGTTCTTTCAAATTAGCCACTGCTCCACTGTTGTCACAGTAGATAGTGTTCTGCTTATTCGCACTGGGAACCACTTCCAAGTCAATCAAGAATTGGCGGAGCCAAACAGCCTCTTTGGCAGCCTCGCATGCAGCAACATACTCAGCTTCCATGGTGGAATCAACAATACATGATTGCTTGATACTCCTCCATATGACTGCTGCTCCTCCAATAGTAAACACAGATCCTGATGTGGATTTTCTGGAGTCAGAATCTGATTGGAAATCAGAATTTGTATACCCAACGAGAATCAAATCCCCTCCAGAGTATACAAGCATATTATCTCTCGTTCTCTTGAGATACTTGAAAATATGCTTGACTGCCGTTCAATGATCAGGACCAAGTTTCGATTGAAACCTGCTAACTATGCCAACAGCAAAACAAATATCTGGTCTAGTGCAAAGCATTGCATACATGAGACTTCCAACTGCCGAGGCATATGGAACTCTACTCATGAATAGCTCTTCATGCTCGTTCTTAGGAACTTGCTCCTTAGAAAGTTTAATTCCACGTCTGAAAGGTAACATATCTTTCTTGGAATCTTGCATGGAAAACCTAGACAAGATTTTGTCTATGTATGAAGCTTGGGATAATGCAATCATTTTAGTATTTCTATCCCTTATTACTTGGATACCTAGAATAAAACTTGCTTCTCCTAAATCCTTCATATTAAATTGTTTTGCTAACCATTCTTTTACTGATGTCAATACACCTACATCATTTCCAATGAGTAGTATATCATCAACATAAAGAATAAGGAAAACCAACTTGTCGCCTTTAATCCTTTTGTATACACAAGGTTCGTCAAGATTCTGAATAAATCCAAAATTTTTCACAGCTTGATCGAACCTTATGTTCCAGGATCTGGATGCTTGCTTCAATCCATATATGGATTTCTGCAACTTGCATACCTTTTCCATTTGGCCATTTTCAATGAATCCTTCTGGTTGCATCATGTAGATGCTTTCGTCAAGACTTCCATTAAGGAAAGCTGTCTTGATGTCCATTTGCCAAATCTCTAGATCTAAAGATGCTGCAATGGATAAGAGTATCCTAATGGATTTAAGCATGGCCACAAGAGAGAAGGTTTCCTCGTAATCGATACCTTCTTTCTGTGTGTAACCTTTAGCCACCAATCTAGCTTTAAAGGTTTCCACTTTTCCATCTATACCTCTTTTCCTCTTGTATACCCACTTGCACCCAATGGGTTTTATCCCTTTAGGCAAGTCTACAAGGGACCAGACTTTGTTATTGAACATGGATTCAATCTCAGATTGCATTGCCTTTTGCCAATGGCGACAATCAACATCCTCCATTGCTTCCTTATACGTGTCGGGATCATCGTCGTCCAAGAGATTCTCCACTGATTCTCCTAGACCGATGTATCTCTCGGGTTGTGTACTAACCCTCCCACTACGACGAGGAATGGTAGGTTGTTGATTTTGTGTTGGAGTGGAACTTACAATTGGGCTAGGTTGTAAAACCTCTTGTGGAATTATATCTCCTGACATCTCATTCAGGACAATTCTACCTTTTGGGCACAAAATCATTCATATAGTCCTTTTCCAAAAATTTAGCATTTGTCGAAACAAATACTTTTAGATTTGAAGGACTATAGAAATAATATCCTTTAGTTTCTTTTGGATACCCCACAAATATACATGTTTCCGAACGGGACTCCATCTTTTCTGTCTTTCCTTTTAACACATGTGCAGGACAACCAAATATCCTTAAGTGTTGTAAACTAGGCTTTCGCCCAGTCCACAACTCATGCAGTGTTTTTAGGAACCGACTTAAATGATACAACGTTTAGAATGTATATTGCAGTTTGTAGAGCATATCCCCAAAAGGAAAAGGAGCGTTGAATAACTTAACATACACCTAACCATATCCAAAAGAGTTCTATTTCTCCTTTCTGCTACCCCATTCTGTTGAGGTGTACCTGGTGCAGAAAACTGAGAAACTATCCCATTATCAATAAGATATTGCTGAAACTCACCAGATAGATATTCTCCACCACGATCAGATCTCAAGATTTTTATGTGTTTCTCAAGCTGATTTTCTACTTCAGCTTTGAATGCTTTGAACATGTCAAAAGCATCCGACTTATGTCTCATGAGATACACATAGCCAAATCTCGAGTAATCATCTGTGAAGGTGATGAAGTACTCATATCCACCTCTAGCTTGAATGCTCATAAGACCATATACATCAGTGTGTATTAGTCCTAAACATTCAGTGGCTCTTACGCCTTTGGCCGAGAACGACCTTTTGGTCATTTTACCTTCCAAACAAGATTCACAAGTTGGTAGATCATCAACCTTTAAGTCACTTAAAGGTCCGTCACTATCCAACTTAAAGGTCCGTCACTATCCAATCTAATAATCCTATTAAGGTTAATATGACCTAGGCGTAAATGCCATAGGTAGGTTTCATCTATTGATAATTTTACTCTTTTATGATTAGGTTCCGTTAATACTGTGTCTAACGAGTGAGAGATATTTCTATGCAAAAAGAACAGACCGTTTTCCAATGTACCTTTGCAAATAATTTTGTCATTCTTACTAATAATAAAAATTTTATTAAAAGTAACCGAATATCCAAATTTATTTAAACAAGAAACTGAAATTAAATTCCTCTTGAATTAGGTACATAATAAACGTCTATCAATTCTAAATGCCTACTAGAATCAATATTAACTCTAATATCTCCCACTGCACTTGCAGACACTAACGTTCCGTTAGCCAAACGCAAGTTGATTTCATTTTTATTCAGTCTTTTCCTTTCCTTGAACCCTTGCATGGAATAACAAACATGATTAGTGGCTCCAGAGTCTATGATCCAAGAATATGTAGAATCTGCCAAAAAACATGTTTCAAGATAATTAACATTACCTTGTTCCTTCTTGTTCTGAGACTTTGGGCAATTACTTTTCCAATGTCCCTTTTCACCACAAAGAGAGCACTTCCCTTTGATCTTGGTTACTATCTTGGTAGGCTCAAGTTGCTTTTTCTTTTGTTGTTTCTTAACCTTCTTACGGGTCTTTAACAGTAACAACTCTACCAACCAAATGAATCTCTTGACTTGTGCCATTAGATGGAGATTCACAAGTATGAGCAAGTGGCTTAGGAATAGATAGAATAAATTTATGTTTTTCAGCTTGCAGCAACAACTCAATTTTCCTTTTCCATGTGACATAATTATTACCAGTTAAAGTTTTATCTTTTAGGATGTTCATAAGTGATGGGGTCATGATTTCTGAATAAAACAAAACATATATAATTAAATAATCATGATAAAGCACTTTTAAATATTTATCTTGAATTAAATAAATAACTCAATTGTAAAATTTCAACGGTGATCCAACACCCATAAATGTTACGCCTCCTTTGGGAGTACGAACATTTACTAGTTGGACTAGGTCCCACCTAATTGTTAACATAACAACTAGCGTTTTCAATTTTAGCCTTGCAATTTTACTAACAAGAACTCTTGGGAGGATATCAATAAAATTACATTGAGTGTGTTACCAAGATATCGACCCTCAATATTTTCTCTCACGAAAATCCCTCCTTGGGGAGTAGATCTCGTTTGAGTCAATTGTCTAGTCTATCCTTGTAAGGAAGTATGTTGCTAAATTCCATTCATGGACGCCCCTTGGGGGGATTACCAATAAATAATAAAGCTCAACTAACCTTGGAGGCCATAGATGTTTGCAAAACACCTTCTCCCACTCAATTATTTAAGGCGTGTGATTAAATCCCATAGAATGATTTATCAAGTTATCTACATGCCAATTTAGATACCTAAATCATTCAATGCATGTTCATACCAAAAGAGATATATGAGTGGCACTCCTATTCTATATGACATGTTATCATACAATAACAAATATTGTAATATTTACAAAAATAAATAGCCACAATTTTGATCCATCCTAGAAAAACAAGTAAATTACATTTGTTTGGAATACAAAAAACTCCTTTCTTAGCAAACAAGTCTTCAAGCGGCCACCGATCACTTGCGTGTCCCACAGCTGCCCCTATGGGCGTGCGCACTCCACAACCCCAACAAGGGCTGCCGTGCGCAGCCCACAGTCCAACATGCACAGCTGCGTGCAATCTTGCGCGCATGCATGTTGCTATGGTGGCACGGTCCCAAACTTGTTCCAGTTGCTTCCAATTCTTCAAGTCTTCGAATCTTCGATGCTTGAACATATTACAACATTCTTTAAACAATAAAATACTGCAGTTTTTTTTTTTTTTTAAACACTGCAGTATTTTAATACAATAAAAAACTGCACTAATAAAATAAAAAATATTGCAGTATATTTTAATACATAAAAAACTGCACTTAATTTTAATACAATAAAAAAAAACTTAGCAACTACCAAGAAGGAAATTGTGACAATAATAGGTCACCCTTCTTGTTACAATTCCGAAACAAAAATACATTGAAATTCTAGGATCAAAATTGAGCAATAACAATTCACTTTATAACAACATATAACATATATAAATCCATACATTCCAATGTAATTATATATGAGAATACCTAGAGTGCCATCTCTTTCTAAACATGCATAATCACAATAAAAAGAAATAGATTCACGTATATATACGTTAATTAATTAAACGGTACAACCAGGCTCTGATACCAATTGTAGGGAAAAATACGGTCACGCAGTGGAAGCGAGACTAAAATCGAGTTTAGTATAGTTTAAAATTTTTCCATAATTTGAACCTTAACCCTCTAATTAATTAACATATAATACTAAAGATATCATACCTTTGTCGCGTGATCCGATTGACATTGCGTCGATGGTAATCCGCAAGATCTTCCAATCCAATCACGAACGTGAATCACCTAGGAGTGTGGTCTCCCTTCTCTTTGAATTGTGTACCTGATGATGGATTAACAAAACTTTTTCTTTTTCGTTAGTCATAACAAGTTCCAAGAGATTACAAAGAATGTTCTGGTCACTTTTGAATTCACAATCGTTAGATCGAAACTCGCGTGAACCTTATTCGAAATTGTGCACAAAACCTTTTGGTGTAAAAGTTACCAGCGCACTATCGAAATAAGAACAATCTCTTCTCACTTTTCTCTTGGCCTAAAAAAAACTTAGTCTTAAGAGATAGCTTTTATTTTTCAAGCAATAGAAAAATAAATCTCTAGAAAAACAATTAGGGTTGCCGAATTCTGATTGCTATATATTTATAGTTTCTTGCACAATATTTTATATATCTCGTGCGCAGACTTTTCACAATATGTTATATATATATATATATATATATATATGTCTAGTGCGCAGACTTTGCATCATATATTATATATGTCTAGTGCACAATATCATATATATATATCTAGCACAATATATTATATATATCTAGTGCAATTACCGTGCACCATATATTATATATATATTTCGGCCTTGCTAAATGTATAATATATATCTAGTGCGAAATCTTTGCACAATATATTATATATTGTAGCTGAAATCCTTTACCATGTAGGATTTGTGTCTTTTGACTTAAATCCTAACCCTAGGTAGATTTCCTTAGAATTCCAAACCCTAATCCAACTCTTTAGTGTTTTTGTAACTATATTAAAGACTTCCTAATTTGACTAGATAAATAAATCCCTTATTTATCTACTTACCAAATAAAGTCTTTTATATTTATTATACTACCACAATAGTATACTATTAAGAAACATATTTCCTAGTCAGAAAAAGATTTTGATTTTTAATTAAATAATCAATCAATCAATCAATTAATTTCCATTTAATCAATTAATAAAAATAAAACAATATAATATTATATATATCTCGGCCATGTGCCATATATATTAATATATCTATATATTGTTTTTCTATTTTATTAAATCCATTGGACCTTAACAAAAGGCCCACATGTGAACTAGACCCATTCTTACTAAAAGAAACAAGTCCACATGCCTTAATACAATTCTAGATGGACCCATAAATTAGTCCGGTAGAATATATCAAGTGATTCATACAAGTCCGTGTGGATTGGGGATCTTGGCGGGCCTATCTAAATTTAAGCTCCAATAGACATAACCCAATCACAATCAACAAATGATTCACTTAGATTCAATCTATTAATTTTAGTTCATTCCACTAAAGAACTAAAATTGCACTCTTAAATAAAGATGGAATAAGTAATGATTCTCATTCATACCCTAGACAATCTTATAGGAGATGGTGTATCCTCGTGAAGAATATCAGTAATCGCTAAGAGCTCATAGACCGCCTATAGCTCTCCAAGTTACCATATTTACTCATATGACCACATTTTGAACTTGGATATTTTGATTTGTCCAGAAGCCATGTTTCAATAGACACTATTGAAAACTTAACGTTAAGATTTAATATCCAATACCTCAAAACATCCATATGATGATATTCTACTCTCATTTAATAAATGGAGCCACGATGTCCATATCTATAAATGAAGTCCTCTATCGATTAACAAATGAATACCACCAAACTATCGAGGATAGACTATGCTATATAATCGTACTCATTGATAACTCAAATGATAACACTTGCAACCATAAGTCCATCATTTATCTCAGGATTAAGATAGACTCTCCGATTGTCCTGATAATGAAAAGACTTTTATCTACTGACGGTTATAGATAAAGTATTTCATTGTGATCCAGTTCAATGCACCTATTGCACTAGATCTTTTACTCAAAGCCACTTTGATGATTTTAGACTCATCATAACACATTTGATCCCATTCAAATGCCAGTAAAAGAATCTACAACTTTAACAAGATAAAGGTGCCCAACCTTTACCTTAAGTTGTGAACATTATTCAAGACTAACTAATGAATTGTGTCTACCTCATACATATCCAGATGTACGAACAATTCTTCTTTTCTCACAATCTTTTGACCTTATGATTATTTACTTTTGACAATTATAATAATTAAACTATAAATGCTATAAGATTTGTTAAACCAGAAATCACATTATTAATATGAATAGATTGTCAAAAACACTAATACACTCTTGCTATTGAGCATAATCCTAACACTCTTTACTAGGTTGGGTGCTGGGGGTAGATTTTCTTCAAGGTGCTTCAGCTCAATCAGGTTCTTGCAGCTGAACATGCTTCGGGACATCGACCCTATGGTTAGAATCTTCAATCTGGAAGCTTTGCTAGTGCATTAGGCCAATGAGACATGTCCAAGATCATTTGCTACTTTTGCAAGAAGCTAGGTCACGTCACATGATTGCCAACTCTCGCAAGCGGTAGAATGCAAACTCTTGTTGACAGTCAGACACAGCTCATCTTGCTGCTCCCTCGGAGATGCCTATTGAATCGAAAACTTACCAATCCCCTTACTCCATAGGCCTCTGAAGCATTACTTCTTTGATCTTAGGAGCACTCCCACACCCGACACAGATTGTTTTACCCCACGACAGCGGAAGAAAATTCAGAGGTTGAATCCATATTGTCATATCTTTTCCTCCTCTACTACAGCCTCCCTTACGCTAACAACATAGGGGGCTGCTTACTTTCTTCGGGTGCATCGAAGGATGATTCTTCACTTCTTTCTTCTCTTCGTTCTCCATCTAAGTTCTTTATTGTTTAAACTGAAAACTCCGAACAATTCCCTCTAACAAGTCTTGGTACTCTCTCTCGTTATCATCGAATATATTCTGCTATTTTTCATCTTCCTGCTCTTCGTGAATCTTCTTTCCGGCTTGAAAAAAAAAATTGCTTATATTCACTTCTCTCCTACCTCCTGTCTTGTAGAAGATCATGCGAAAGGTATTTTATGGAGTAAGGGGATTGGGAATGACCGTAGAGTTGGCAAGCTCTTTTTTTTGGAGAAACTGAAATTCCCTTAAGCAATATAGTGTAAAATATACCTAGATGGGGGGTGAATAGGTATTTACTCAAATTCTTCCAATATTAAAAATGATGCGGAATATAACAAAGAAAATGCACACTTGATTAGATTTAGCAAATGAATTGATTTCACTAATACAAGAGTTAATCAATTTACAAGATATGCAATCAAAGTAAGATATGGAAGATAAAAAAAAAAAAAAAAACAAAAAACAAAAATGAACACAAGTGTTTTTACGTGGTAAAACCTCAAAGAGGAAACATCCACGGGTTGATACCACAACCACCGGCAAAGCAATTCACTATATGAAAAGGACTTACACACTGAAGCTATCAACACATGATATCCGCTCAAGCTATCAACTCCTAATCTACCCTCGGGCTAGTGAATCACCAAGCCTGCTTCCTATCCGAGATGTATCCTCACCTCTAGAAAGCAACTTCCGATCCAAGACGCTCACGTCTCTAGGAAGATTTCTTGCTTGCCTATCCGGATCCTCCCGACCCTAGACAAGACTTCCTTGCTTGATTATCCGAGTCCTCCCGACTCTAATCAAGACTTCCTTGCTTTATCCACAAAGCTTCACTCACTTTGCTAGAGACTTCAACCTAATGCAAGGCTATGATCTAAGTGATGCAAGTGATGCAAACACAAACAAATTAAGCTAGATGATCAATCAAGCAAAATGTACATGTTCAATGACAATCTAGAATATACTTCCAACACACAATCACAAAGATTATCTAGAAATCAATACATGTAAATCAATAAGAACAAGGTATGAATATTCAATATATCACACTAAAAGCCTAGTTCTTAGATCATAAAATTAAACATAGAAAATAACATGAAGCACATCGCACATACATTTTCTAGAATCAATTTCATGATAAATCAAGTTTAGCACATATATGTTCAAAACAAATCACAAAGCTAAAACTCAATTAACTAATGATCAAACACCCCTAGCATATGATCTAACATACTTCTCAACAAATTTCATCAATCAAATAGTAAGAATCAAAAGAAGATCAAAGATGAAATTGCAAAAGAAGAAGTTGAACAAACAACCTTGACCTCGGACTGAAAATCGATAAACTGAGAAAAATGGCAAAGTCAGCTGCCTCTAGAAATGCTTGGGGTTTGTAGCTCTCTTCAAGACCAACAATTTTGGCTTTTGAATTGATTAATTTCGAGTTCGTATGAGAAAGTTATGATCAAAATAAGAAAATGAAAAATTGAAGAAATTGTGCAGAATTTCGTGAAAATCACTTCAAGTTCTTCAACATGTGTGGAGGGAAGGAGAGGAGTTTAAAAGGAAGAGAGAGAGAGATTTTTTGAGCGAATCGGAGCATGCCATGTCACCTCCCCATGGGGGGTGCATGGGCCACACGGGAGCAGAGGGCTCCCCTGGTCGTGGGGCCCACGGCCTCCCACACGGGCAGGCCTTGTGGCCACACGTGCTCCCGACTTCTCTCGCGCGCTCCTTTGGTTCTTCAGCCCATATCTTGGGCATCCGAACTCCAATTTCGAATTTGTTTTCAGATTACGAACCATGACTCCCTCACGCACGACTATGACTATACAACTTTGAAAAATGGTTGAGAAATCATCTCAGAATCCGACGATGAAATCAACACAACAAATGAGAACGAAAAGTAGCATAGTCAACTTGTTTGGACTCGAAACCTTATGAATGAGTAACCGAAATGACCGGAACTCAATAAGGCATTAAATAAGAACATGTTCAAGTCCTAAACACAAAATACACAAACAAATAAACACATATTCACACAAGCATGCCATATCAAAGAGATAGTCACAAAGCATGCAATTTCACAATGTTTGTCAATACAAGATCAATGCATGAGCATACTATGAAGTGTGTGAATGTGTTATACAAAATGTTTGAACCACGATGCAGGGACACACATGTATGAATTGTGTGTGTGCGCGCTTACGCCTTGCAAGAGGATAGAAGTCAAGATTTACCTTTGACGTTTTTCACCTCTTGAAGACGACTTTTGCACTAGACGTTGCTCTTCTTTAAGCTTCCTTTCTTCAAAGAATATCCTAAGCAACAACTAATATATAATATGGAGTATTTTGCAATGGAATCAAGCCAATACAAATCATAAACCTTACAGAAACTTCGTTTACCTTAGTCTTTTGCCTTTTTTGCTGTGTCTGGTGTTGTTTCCTCTACTCCCATTTTTTTGTTGTGTTGTGGCATCGTAGATTAGGACATGTCTCCAGCCTAAGACTTTTTTATTTGATTTTTACTGGGGCCTGTACCTAACATTGAGATTTCTACTTGTATGGGTTGCAAGCTAGGATAAAACTCTTCCTATTTGAAAGATAAAGACGCTCTTTCTACTTCTCCTTTTGATCTTGTGTTCGAAGCCCATCCTGCCTCTCTGTTATCGAAAGGAGGATTGTTATTCATGGACATAGCCCGTTGTCCAACTGATGCTTCTCTGCAACCTAAGTGATATGGCTCCCATTTTCCACTCCTAGTTTTGTCCAGTGCCTGGCAGCTCAAGCTATCACCTTGAGTCTCCCTACCCAGCCAGCATAAGATATCTAGTTGAAGCGAGGGAAGTCCCACGAAAGAAAGAAGGGGAGCGGGCGCCTAGAACTTGTGGCAGCATTAGAGGAGGCTCTGATGCCTATCCAACAACCATCGAACTGCATGCATAAACTGTCAACTTCTCCCTGCACTAGTGAAGCATCTAATCTCATTCTTGCCAGTGCCGGTTGTAGCAGCAACTGGATCACCAACGCGCCCTTTTTTTAGATCTCAGCCCCGCTCTACTAATCCATCGACTTCTCCTTAATCGCTTTAGCAGGTTTGACAAACCACCAGTCCCTAAGACGTAAAGGGCAACTCACTCTTGCAATAGGAGAATATGCTTTTCATTCACCACTCTAGTTGATGGAGACAACTACTATTGATTCAGTTGAGCCAGCCTTATGAGGGGCCTTAGTGCGCTAGGTGGTAGTTCAACTGTTAGTGTCAACTTGTCGGAAGGAGAACTCATAGCAGGGGAGGAACTAATTTAAAGGGGAGAGAAAGTGAGATAATGAAGGGACTTTTGTATAGTTGATTATGAATTTCATGAAGTAGAGAAATATTATTTATTCCCCTACGCTTGATAGGAGAGTCCTGTGTGCTAAGTGTTACCCTCTCTTAATAGCGAGACATCTAATTCCCTAACTTATTTATTAAGAGAATCGGTTGGTAGAGAAGAGGTTGTAACCTTCCTGATCCAAGCTGAGCTATCAAGCCGTGCATTCCTTGCTAAATAGAGGACGCCTCCCCTAATATTATTGTATCGTCCGCGAAGAGCCTATGGTTTTTTGCTTTGATTGATGGGGCGAGCATTAGCCCTTTTAGCCTCCCAGAATAGAATATATACCATATCTATAGAGAATTCTTCCCGCTCTTCAAGGTAGTTTGGTTGCCCGTTTTTCATGCCAGATGAAGGATCAAGGAAATAATCGGGATCAGCTGCCTTTACATTATTTAAGGGGGTCTTGAATCTCATGTCATCATAAGTGGGCAGGCTTTGAACAAGCAGATAAGAATCAGTTCCACTTTCAAGGAGTTTCGTCCATCTTTTGCCCATCTATCTCCGGATACAAGGATTGATCTTGAATGGTGCAGTTATCATACCTCTTAGGAGGCACTACCCCCAGACCTGCCTGATTCCCTCAACCTATCGGTCGAGTCACTTCCTTCCACTTACCTTACAAGGACCTACTAGACTATCGGCTTTAGATAGTCATCTTCCTCTTCTCTTTTCACTCGCTTCCTCTTGTCTTTTACTCAACTTCTCGGTTGCTCAACCGCTTATCCTTGAGCCAGATTCTACAGGCTACCTTTCCTTCTTTTGTGTGGCCTAGCTTTGATCCGTAGGAGCTAGGGCAAAGGCAGAGGCAGAGGTTCCCGTTGCTTGCTTCGTGCGTACAATTCTTTTATTAAATAAGGATTTCTGTAGCTTCAATCGATTCTCCGAACAACATGTACTAGAACTTTAGAAAAGCTTGGAAGCTGCTAGCCATTAGCTTAGCTCTTCTCTGCCTCTCACAGCCCCACTGCCTCTTTATCGGAACCCATTCCAAACTCTACTTGCTTGAAAGCTCGGCATCGTATTCCCCCCTTCCTTGAAAGCATCACTCGGTCACTAACTTTCATATGCTAAGTCTTCTCCTTCCTCTAGGTAAGAAGCAGGCTTGAAAGTGCTAGCTCCTCCTTTTCTACCCGAAAGGACTTTTCGATCCAATCAAAAGAATTACTTTCCTATAGAATGTTGTCCTGTAACCTCTGATTGAAAGCTCCAGACATCTTCCATGCCGCGAATCCTATCCTCTTTCAATCCCTCTTGCTTTTGGCTACGCAGATAATTTTTTTTTTACATTTAAATTGTCGTATTATTGTATTACCATGATTTATTTTATATATTGAATTTTATATAGGTTATTCACACAACTCAAGCAAATATTGTTGAAGCAAGTAGTGCAAAAAAGAATGCAGGAGACTTAAAAGCACCAGATGTAGGATTTTGGATTCGGACAAGATCTTAATCTAAGACTAGATTGGGTTCAAATAAGGTGACTAGCAGGAAATTTCTGGTTTTAGATGTAGTAAATTGAGAAATAAGAATAGTAAAAAAAAAAAAAAAGGATTTTAAAGACTGAAAAAAGAAAAAAAAAAGATTTGAAAGACTGAAAAGTGAGAGTGAAAGTCACACTGATGATGTTCTAGTTTCAGGTAAAGTAAAAAAAAAACCATGTAAAGGAAAAAAAAAACAATAATGAGAATTTAATAAAATAATAATAATTTGGATAGATAAAGTATT
Organism: Acer saccharum; assembly: GCA_030490815.1. Taxonomy (NCBI): domain Eukaryota; kingdom Viridiplantae; phylum Streptophyta; class Magnoliopsida; order Sapindales; family Sapindaceae; genus Acer; species Acer saccharum. The sequence continues at coordinate 12,583,742 of CM059872.1, forward strand.
AAATAGGTGAGAGACAATGACTGCATTTAATAAGTAAAGAAATCATATCTATTCAATGAAGTAAGATCCAATGACCAAGAAGTTGTGTAAAAAAATGGAGCCTTAGATCTTACCTCATTTAATGAAAATTCTTTCATTGTAAATTTGTAATTATGAATTCTTTATTATTTATTGACTATTGTATTTTAAATATCTACACAGGTTAACACCTAGAAAATAGGTAAAAAGCAATTATGAACCTCTTCATTTATTACATCTGATTTTATCGTTTTTTTGTAATTTGTAAACTGTCAATTATACACTGCCTCTAATTTTTTTTTTTTTTTTGATTTATTAAATTCAAATAGTTAAATGTAATTCTTTCAAAAAAAAAAAAAAAAGTTATATGTAAAATCTACAAAAATAAATTCCATCAAAAGTTTTGCCATGCTCTGTTTATATATACCAACATTAAAAAAAAATGTAAGTAAAAAAAAAAAAAAAAAAACAAAAAACTATCCACCTAATTCCACAAATGAGTAACGGTTGCAAGAGATGAATAATTAATTTTAGTGTTTACAATCTATCCAAACTCCATCAAAATATTAATAAATTAATTAAAAAACAATAAAAAAATATATATAGGTCCTTCTATGGATTAAATCTCTCTATCAATAACATCTAAATGGAAAAGACTAATAATTAATTTATTGTGCTTATATTATAACCAATCGATGGAATAGATAATTTCACAAATTTAACCACCTTGTAGACAAGTACAGACATTCAATCAAAATAAAAATCTAGAAATAAATTATATAAATAAAAAATCAAAGCAAAATTATAAATAAAAGGTGAACGTAGAATATAAATCATATATTGTTCTACCAAATTTGTTTTTAGTAAGAATAAATATAAAAAGTATAAGAAATTACCTCATTATCTTTCACAAGAACTGCAATCACATTTGAAATTAAAATGAACAATGGTAGAGACCATTTATCTTCTGAGGTTTTGATTCGGTTGTTGTTGTTGTAGAGTTTTAATTAAAATTGTTTATGTTCGGACTAAAACACTACCCAAAAATTAAAGACAATGTAAAATTGGTATTTTTGTTACAACACGTGTGTGTGTGTTTCCACCACCTTCACTTAGACATACCAACACATGTGGAGGCATGCTTCCTTTGCTTTGTCACAAGGTACATATATGTGTCAATTTAGATGGTGAATTACAATAAGCACCCCTTATGATATTGCCTATATATATGGCTTGTATTGTAAATATTGAGGGTTTTTGTTATCCACTTGATACTCACTTCGTCACTTGAAATAAAAAGAAGACAATATATTCTCTCAGATCTCTCTCGCATCTCTCATCTCTTCTTCTATTTTATTTATTTTTGTTTATTTATTCTTTAATTAATCCTTATTGATTCTTCTATTTTATTTATTTTTGTTTATTTATTCTTTAATTAATCCTTATTGATTTCTTGTTTTAATTTTATTATAATAATTTTAAGATTTATAAAAAACTAATAAAATCAAATGCAATAAATGAAGAGGCTAATAATTGCTTTTTACCTCTTCTCTACGTATTATAAATGTCCACCTAACATTATTGGTAGATCATTTGACACTTCAAAGAAGAACCGGTGGTTTTATTAAAATGGAAAACAGAGGAGGAGCAGCAGCAGAACCCCAGCCTGAAAATGTTGAGAAGAAGAATGTTATTCCTCTTCTCACTCCGTACAAGATGGGTCCTTTCAATCTTTCTCATCGGTACGTTTATTTTATGCATCGATAGGTGTTTCTGAAAATTCCCACTTGGAGAAAGTCTTTATATAGATCAGTCAGTCTTTCTGGTCCTCATTTCAGCAGTGTTCTGTTTCCATTGATTTGCATTTTTGTTATTATTTTCTTTTGGTTAGAGATCAGTTTAGTGCTTGGTTTATGCATGCCTTGTGTTGTTGATTTTACTGAAAATTAAGTGTGTTTGAACAAATCCCATTTCGATATGGTCCTTTTATGTACTTTTGATGTGGTTGTTTAGTCTCAACTCTCACGATTAGGTATGCCAATTTCTTCATTGCACAATTTGGACTGGACTATTTTGTTGGGATTTTGAAGCACTTTGTAGTGATGATATTGCACAGTTTTACTTGCGAGAATTAATTTCAATAGTCTTTTACATTATGAACTCATTTAAGGAATGTTCTTTTTCCATTTCATATGTTTTGTCTGACTTGGTTTTCAATTTTCATTTTGGCTTAATTTGGATTTCAGAGTTCAGTGATTTTTGGATTATTGTGTTCATATATGTTACAGAATTGTGTTGGCTCCATTGACTAGGCAGAGATCTTACAACAATGTTCCGCAACCGCATGCCATCTTATATTACTCCCAAAGAACCACTAAAGGTGGCTTTCTCATTGCTGAAGCCACTGGAGTTTCCGACACTGCTCAAGGGTAGTTTTAGCCATTGTGTACTTGCAATAATTAAATGAGAAACATACATTTGAATTTTGAGTGTAAATGTATACTTTCTCGGTCAAAAATCTTATAAGCTCCTTTGTTTGTTCTATGTAAAAGGTATCCACAAACGCCTGGTATATGGACCAAAGAGCAAGTAGAAGCATGGAAACCTATTGTGGATGGTGTTCATGCCAAAGGTGGCATCTTCTTTTGTCAGATTTGGCATGCGGGGAGGGTTTCAAATCAAGGTTTTTTCTATGGCTCTCTCTTTTGTAGTTGTATGTATGTGAGACTGACAAACTTGATTTTATTAAAACTATAGAGACTATTTCCTTTGTATTTTATTATTTCTCTCATTTGTGGCGCTGCAGATTTTCAGCCAAATAGTCAAGCACCGATTTCATCTTCAGACAAGTCATTGGTGTCTCAAGCTAATGGTGTTGATATTGGCCAATTTACGCCTCCAAGACGGCTAAGGACCGATGAAATTCCTCAGATTGTGAATGATTTCCGAGTTGCTGCTAGGAATGCTATTGAGGCTGGTAAATTGTTTTTCTAAAATCAAAGCTTATACTGTAAGAAATGAAAATATGTTCGGCTATTGCAATTTGGGTAGTATTTGGTGGCCCATTTTTTAGGAGAACAAGAAAAACCTGAAATAGAAGCCTAGTGAGAATGTTTGCTTGCTGTCTATAGCTGTTTGAGGAAAATAAAAAACCATTACGAATGCAATTGTAGATTGTTTCTGTTTCGGTAGCTTGTGTACTTCTCCTGAAGTGAGAAATATAGCTTTTACATTTTTAAAGCGAGAAGTGAAATGTCAATGGCGCCAAATTGCATCCTTAGAGACTTGTAAACAGCCCTGTACCTTGAGAGCCCAAGTAGTAACAACTAACAAGTTTCACTAGTTACTTGTTTAGGGAGCAATATGAGCTGGATAAGATAGGCATAGCGTGCTTGTTTCTTGACAAGTTGCGTCTTTGGAGAAAAGTCTTCCTTTCCCTTTGGAGATTTATAGATCTGTCTATAAGATCATCAATTCTCAAGTTTATATGATGGTATTTATTTTTATTTAACCCTTCTTCTGTACTAGCTTTCATAACCCAGACCTTGTCTTGAATCTCTCTTTGTTAACTGTTATTTTTTTTCTGCTGTATAGGTTTTGATGGAGTTGAGATCCATGGGGCACATGGTTACCTTATTGACCAGTTTTTGAAAGATCAGATAAATGACCGGACTGACCAATATGGTGGATCCCTAGAGAAACGTTGTCGATTTGCTCAAGAGATAGTTGAAGCTATTGCTAATGAGATAGGTGCTGATAGAGTTGGGATAAGGCTTTCTCCCTTTGCAAATTACATGGAATCTAGGGACTCAAATCCAGACGCATTGGGTCTCTACATGGCAGAGTCCTTGAACAAATATGGTATTCTCTACTGCCACATGGTTGAGCCACGAATGAAAACTGTTGGTGAAAAATGTGATACTCCTCACAGTTTGCTACCAATGAGAAAGGCTTTCAATGGCACTTTTCTTGTTGCTGGGGGTTATGGCAGGGAAGATGGAAACAAAGCTGTGGCTGAGGGCTATGCAGACCTTGTTGTTTATGGTCGAATATTCTTGGCGAATCCGGATTTGCCTAAGAGATTTGAGCTTGATGCACCTCTCAATATGTACAACAGAGATACTTTCTACATATCTGATCCTGTTGTTGGTTATATTGATTATCCATTTCTTGAAACCACTTCTTAGGTTATTAAAGCATGATAATGTGAACTTGTATTAGTATTCATTTTCTCTAATTCTAAGTTCACACTCCACAGTGAATATTGTATGAATGTATTTTCCTTTTCTGCAGTGATTATCCTAGATAACATTGATCAGTGATTCTACTTTTCTTTAAACTAGATTAACATGATTTTTGAGCTTTATTGCATCTAGTTTACATAAAGTGATTTGATCTAGCATTCTATGTTTTGTATTTGTCATGAACACGTAAATCAAGCCTTGTTAAGGTGTAAAATCTCAATAAGATCTTGTAGAGATCTAGGTTGAGTGTTGATGAACGTTTGCTAGTAAAAGGCCTGAGGGTAGAGTTAGTGGTTGTACATTACAATAGGAGTGTGTGATCACTTAAGTGTGTACTTACTTCCTCAACTAGTGAATTGGTTTATCATGGTTGTGAATTTGACTCGTAGATGTTTCTTTTTTGGGGGTTTTACCGTGTATACAAATCTCTCATGTTCATTTTTCTACCCTTCTCTCTCTCTTAATTGTACATGTGTGCTTAATGGATCATATTGTAAGTATAGTACAATTGATAATTGAATGAGAAATAAAGACAAACATTAAAGATCTTACTGGTATATTTTTATTGTTTAATTTGTGTATATGTGTTTACATTTATAGAGTTAGCTTAACTGCGGTTTGATTGTGTATCTATATTGTGCTGTAGCTTTAAAATTGAGTTGTTACTAAGCAATCTAGAGTGATCAACACTTGCACGTCAAGTGTTCGACGAAAAACGTAAATATAGGGTACAACTTATTCATCTCCTCTAGGTTGTCTTAGAGTTGATCAACCTTGTATTGTTTTAAATATCAACATTTTTTTTTCTTTGAAAATTAAGGTGGAGCGCATGCGCCACTGTTTAGATGTATTGGTATTCGTTGTCCGTAAAACATTTCTTGCGGTACCGTCTACAGTATAGAATTTTCTGAACATATATTAACAATAAGGAATAATGATACATCTTTGAATCACTGCTTAAATAGAAAAATAAAACAAACTCTAATTATGTTTAGGACTCCTAAATCGACCAAAATAAAGAAAAACATCAAAATTTACCAAGAAAAAAAAAAAAATGAAATTTTGAGTTATTGAAAATTTCGATATGAACTTTCCCTAAACGAACTCAACAAAACAAACAATACTAAACGAAATCTCTATTATAAAAGTAATTAAAAAAAAAAAAAAAAAAAAGGAACCTTCTAAAAGTAATTAAGATCCGAAAATACTACCTAATAGAGGAATATCACAAAAACGGAGGTTGAAACTATTGAATTTGGGAAAATGACAGGGTTCTCCCCTTGTTGATTGTTGAAGGGAGCTTATGAGTTCAATTTCGAATTTGTTTCCCCCTTGCTCGGTCTTCTATAAGTTTTCATGTACATTTTGTTGGAAAGACTAACACATATTGTTGGAAATTTATTATTCAAGAAAATAGCAACTAATAATGGATTACATAGAATAAATTCTACTTTAAATCAAGATTTTTGAATTTAAAATAATGTAGTTTTATCGCTAATATAAATAATAAAATCAAATAATAGCCACTGGCTTTCCAATAAATCAGATATTTTTCAAAATACAAGTTCACATTCTCATGCTTTGATAATCTAAGAAGTGGTTTCAAGAAAAGGATAATCAGTATAACCAATAACAGGATCTGGAATGTAGAAAGTTTCTCTGTTGTATTTATTGAGAGGTGCATCAAGCTCAAATCTCTTAGGCAAATCCGGATTCGCCAAGAATATTCGACCGTAAACAACAAGGTCTGCATAGCCCTCAGCCACAGCTTTGTTTCCATCTTCCCTGTCATAACCCCCAGCAACAAGAAAAGTGCCATTGAAAGCCTTTCTCATTGGTAGCAAACTGTGAGGAGTATCACATTTTTCACCAACAGTTTTCATTCGTGGCTCAACCATGTGGCAGTAGAGAATACCGTATTTGTTCAAGGACTCTGCCATGTAGAGACCCAATGCTTCTGGATTTGAGTCCCCAGATTCCATGTAATTTGCAAAGGGAGAAAGCCTTATCCCAACTCTATCAGCACCTATCTCATTAGCAATAGCTTCAACTATCTCTAGAGCAAATCGACAACGGTTCTCTAGGGATCCACCATATTGGTCAGTCCGGTCATTTATCTGATCTTTCAAAAACTGGTCAATAAGGTAACCGTGTGCCCCATGGATCTCAACTCCATCAAAACCTACACAGCAGAAAAAATCTGGGTTATGAAAACTAGTACATAAGAAGGGTTAAATAAAAATAAATACCATCTTATAAACTTGAGAATTGAGGATCTTATATACAAATCTATAAATCTCCAAAAGAAAAGGAAGACTTTTCTCCAAAGACGCAACTTATCGAGAAACAAGCACGCGTTGCCTATCTTATCCGGCTCATATTGCACCCTAAACAAATAACTAGTGAAACTTGCTACTACTTGGGCTCTCAAGGTACAGGGCTGTTTACTTAAATCTCTAAGGATGCAATTTGGCACCATTGACATTTTCACTTCTCACTTTAAAAATGTAAAAGCTATATTTCTCACTTCAGGAGAGCTACACAAGCTACCGAAACAGAAACAATCTACAATTTGCATTCGTAATGGTTTTTTATTTTCCTCAAATAGCTATAGACAGCATGCAAACATTCTCACTAGGCTTCTATTTATTGTGCTCCTAAAAACTGGGCCAATCAAATACCACCCATCTTGCAATAGCTGAAAATCTTTTCATTTCTTACAGTTTATGCTTTGATTTTAGAAAAAGAGTTTACCAGCCTCAATAGCATTCCTAGCAGCAAGTCGGAAATCATTCACAATTTGAGGAATTTCATCGGTCCTTAGCCGTCTTGGAGGCGTGAATTGGCCAACATCCACACCATTAGCTCGAATTTGAGGCACCAATGGCTTGTCTGAAGATGAGATCGGTGCTTGACCATTTGGCTGAAAATCTGCAGAGCCACAAAAGAGAGAAGTAATAAAATACAAAGGAAATAGTCTCTATAGTTGTAATAAAATCAAGTTTGTCAGTCGCATACATACAATTACAAAAGAAAGAGCCATAGAACAAACCTTGATTTGAAACCCTCCCTACATGCCAAATCTGACAAAAGAAGATGCCACCTTTGGCATGAACAGCATCCACAATAGGCTTCCATGCTTCAACTTGCTCTTTGTTCCATATACCAGGCGTTTGCGGATACCTTTTACATAGAACAAACAAAAGATGTTATACAAGATTTTCGACCGAGAAAATATACATTTACATCAAAATTCAAATGTATGTTTCTCATTTAATTATTGCAAGTACACAATGGCTAAAACTACCCTTGAGCAGTGTCGGAAACTCCAGTGGCTTCAGCAATGAGAAAGCCACCTTTGGTGGTTCTTTGGGAGTAATATAAGATGGCATGTGGCTGTGGAACATTGTTGTAAGATCTCTGCCTAGTCAATGGTGCCAACACAATTCTGTAATATAAACACAATAATCCAAAAATTAATAAGACCAAGTATTAAACTCCCTAATCCAAATTAAGCCAAAAATAAAATTGCAAACTAAGTTAAACAAAACATATGAAATGGAAAAAGAAGATTCCTTAAATTAGTTCGTAATGTAAAAGACTATTGAAATTAATTCTCACAAGCCACACTGTGCACCTGCAAGTCACCTGTTCTCACTTTTGAGTTCTGACCACAGATTTTATCATCAATACAATGTGCGACGGTGCGACCTTACAAATAGTCCATTACAAATCAACAACACAAGGCGACCATATGAAGACCTTATCGAAATGGGATTTGTTCAAACACACTTATTTTTCTGTAAAATCAACAAAACAAGGCGACCATATCTGATCTCTAACCAAAAGAAAATAATAATAATAATGCAAATCAATTCAAACAAAACATACAAAATGGAAACAGAAAACTGCTGAAATCATTTAAAAAATTTCACATTCGTTATCAATCCTGAGAGATCTGATGTATAGAAATTAAAGACTTGAATCCAAATGGGAATTTTGACAAACACCTATTCTCAAGTAACATTAATAGTTCAAGAGACGCACCGATGAGAAAGATGGAAAGGACCCATCTTGAATGGAGTGAGAAGAGGAATAACATTCTTCTTCTCAACATGTTCAGGCTGGGGTTCTGCTACTGCTCCTCTTTTTTCCATTTTAATAAAACCACTGGTTCTTCTTCTTCTTCTTCTTCTTTGAAGTGTAAAATGATCTACCAATAATGTGAGGTGGGCATTTTATAGAGTTTTCTCATATGTGAGTATTCGGCCCCATTGGCTGTCGATGACGTTTCAACGTACGTGGCCGAGGTTTAGGGGTAGATACAGATTACAGAATCAGGCAGTTGAGTTATGAGTTTTGACTCACGAACCCACATAAATCGGAAAGAACACGCTGATGTCAGGCAGTTGTTTGTTTGTATATTAAATGTTTGACGTACGCGCTGATGTCAGACGCACATAAATGGTGTAAGCATTAGAGGCATATGATAGAGTCAAAGAGTCAAACAGTGTTTTCTTTTTACAATTGCCCAGGCTCTGGTGAAGTTTGTTTTTGTTGGTTAATGAAATCTTTTTCTTCAAAAAATAAATAATTAAAGGATTTCTTGAAGCCAATTGTTTTGGTAATGGTTTATTTTTTTTTTGCTTTGCTAGTTGAATTGAGCTTGTTTGGTTGGGTTTTTAAAAAACCTCTATAAAATCTACACGTAGTAATTTTATTAGAAATAGAGTTTTTAAAAAGAAAAAAAAATTATAGTATTTTGGTTGGTAATTAAAAAAGCACTTTTAGAGATATCTAGGTCTTTTTTTTATTTTTATTTATTTATTTTTAAGTCTATTTAGTAAAGCTCTGCCAAACTTTTTTTAGTAGAGGTTTACACTATAGTAGCCTATACTACACAACTACACAACTCCCAAAAAAAAAATAAAACACAAAGTAGAGGTTTATAGAGCTTTTGAAGCAATAGACAGCCTAATCAAACAAGCACTAATGAGTGAGGAGGTTTTGGCTTGGAAGGAGTCTTCTCCTTTTATTTTTTTTATTTTTTTTTTATCATTTTTATTAATTATGATATAATTTATTAATTTATGATATTTATTAATAAATTTAGAGAAAGGATATATTTGGTAAAGTGTGGGGTATACTTACAAATTATAATATTTTAAAAGTTTTAATGTGGTGTAAATACAAAATAGGGTGTACATATAGTTTTTTTTTTTTTGAATTATTAGAGGGGTGTAATTATCACCACTCTAAAATAAAATATCCAAAATAAAATAGCCTACCACTATGTTTGCTTTGATGGAATTGGAGAGAAAGGAAAGAAAATGAAGGATTTGGATGGATTTCAAATATCTTGTTTGGATTGTTAAATGAGAGGGAAAGGAAAGGAAAATGAAGGAAAAGAAAGGAAAGGGATTTAATAATTTATTCTTGTTTCACCCAATTGAGTTTCCTTCCAAATTTGAGAGGAAATGGAAGGAAAGGAAAGGGATTTTTCAATATCCCAAAAGTAACCTCATAAAACAATACATATCTATCATTCATATTGTTGAAAGAAGGGTATTTTCGTCAATAGAATAAGATTTATTCATTTATTTATTTTTATTTGTTTTCTTTCCTTTCCTTTCATAACTCTCCAAACAACAATCATTAAAAATGTTGTTGCAAAATTCTTCAATACAAATAGTTGCTAGAAAGTATTTCAAAAATAAATTTTGTTGCTGGAAGTTATTTGTAAAATACAATTTTGTTGCTGGAAATTATTTTAAAAAACAATTTTGCTGCTGGAAAATATTTCAAACAGTACACAACATAATTAGAATAGCCAAACCCGGAAAGTGGCTGAGTCGCAGACAATGTCGCTCTCTTTAAGACGTTTCGTGGTTCTGCCCTGATTGTGCAAGCAGTTCCAAAGTTGCCACGTCGTCCCCAGGATAAAACAACCCAAAATCACCTCTGTCTCGAAACTTCTTTACACAAAGAAGAACCGGACTACTCAAACTCTTTCAAAGATTGCTCGGAATACTAACAAGGAACACTCAAGAATTTCTTTTAAAATTATAACCGAGAGCTTTTGTTGTTTCAAAATGTTGTATGATTGTGAATGAGACAAAGCCTCTATTTATAGTATTAGAAAATTAAAACTGAAAAATCAAATTAACACTGGCTATTAAAATGAAATGAAAACTGACTTAGCAAAAAACACTATCCTTTCCTTTCCTTTCCTCATTAACTTATCATTTCATTTCCTTTCTTTTCCATCAAACCAAACATAGTGTTAAATCTTCTTTAGACTTTGGCCCAAAAAACTATATCATTAGTTTTTAGAGTGGTGATATTTGCACATTTCAAAACTTTTTTGTGCACCCCACTTCTTATTAAATTTAAATCTCTATTGTTGACGGTGATTTTTGGTGATCACCAAGTCAATGATTCGTTTTTTGAATTACTGCAGTTTATACTTGAGTATAGTCAAAGATTGTAAAGAAATAACAAGTGATTTACGTGGTAAAACTCCAAAAGATCGGAGAAACATCCACGGGATTGTTGCTTTTAGCAACAAAGTCAAATCCACTATGAATCACGATTATAAGATGAAGAACGATAAAGAAAGATTACAAGAACTTTGCACTATGATCCTCTCTCTCCCTGTTCTACTTCTCGCGTACCCCTGTTTATGAATAGAGGGGGTATTTATACATGTTGTTTCTAGGGTTTTAAGGTGACCGCTAGGGTTTAGTGTTGTGGCCCCCAAGTCTCAAGCGGTTTCCTAGTCCTATTTAGATTATGTTTTCCTTTTTCGGCTGTGTCCAATTCTGAACGGGATTCTTTCTCCTTTATTCACGGGAGAACTGCTTGTTTCCTTTTTAAACTCTAATGGTCCACATCGTTGCTTATTGTGGACCTGCTGGCTGCTGATTGCAAGTGTTGGCGACTGTTTTATTGTTTCCCGAGTGAGTGTGCCCGAGTGTGCCCGAGTGTGCCTGAATCTGATCTGCTGCTCAAGCTGATCGTCTTTGTTTGTGGTCGGACTACTTATCCTCTTTTCCGAGTAAGTTATTGTGGAGGTTTCTGCTCCATAAGTTGACTTATCTTGACCTCTGCTGACCTGGCCTTCCATGGTGATGACGTATTCATCATGACTATTTTTACCTATAACAATACCCCCTTAAATATTTGAGCCGATCATGCTTAGTCAAGCCCTCTCGGGTCTAATATTTAACCTCAATATTTCTTTATGATTAATCCTCATTTGTCGTTTCCTGCATTAAAGTATCCTCGTTTGGATCAGAGCTTTAAATGACGTGTCTTAATTGCGACCGCACACGTTTGATTTATCAATCATTTCAAATCTTTATGATGGCGATGCTTCTACTCTCTGGCGGCGCCTGACGTTCTCTTGCTGCCACTTGTCCCTCTTTGTTTGGCTGTGGTACGGTGTATTTATGGGATGTGACCTTTCTGCTCGCCTGCGCGCAACCTACGTCATCAGTCCAAGCCCCTCTGTTTTCCCGCTTTTTCTGTAACCTCTCCTAGGGTTTTGGTATTTTTGAAATCGAGACGTCGCCTATATATTCTGGTTTCGCTTTTTTCACTTTCACCTTCTTCTTCCATTTTTCGCTTTTATTTCCTCTTCCATTATCTTCGCGTGCTCTTCGAAGGAGACTTTATCCGTGCCTTTTGATTCTCTGTGCTCCATTTTGTTTACTAGCCCGTTTTTCTAACCCTGCTGTTCTTGAGTTTATCTGCTTCAACCCCCAGATTTTTCCTCGGAGACCCTTCTTCTGCGATCTGCATCGTCTTCGTTTTGCTACACCAAGGTTAGTCTTTATGGATTCTAGAGCTAGATATCGTCTTTTTACTGTTGGTATGATTGCTATTGAGCGAAATGATGCTTTCACTGCGTCGGTTGTTCACAGGTTACTAGACGAGCCCCGTTTTGATCAGCCGCGCTATATCGACGCTGACATTTCTGGACTTTTTCCGGAAAGACCTGCAACTTCTGAGGTTCCTCCTGCTTCAGAGATCCCTCCTGCTTCTGCCAGTTCATCGCCACCTTACTCATACCAGCCTGAAGCTTGGTCGGATTCTTCTTCTGCTTGTACTGATATTCGCCCGAGCAGAAGACCAGGAAAGAGGATGAGTACTCGCAGAGTTTACAAAGACTCGCATTCTCGGGAAAGCCGAGTGGCGGCCCAAAGGATCACCGAGGACGACATTGAAGAGGAGCACAGGGCCGCTCGCATTCCCTTCTCCCCCGAGCGTATATGTATTTACGATGTGGAGCCGAACGTGGTCGGTCCCGAAGAGGTGATGAAGTATATGCGGCGGTTTGACTTGGATAGCGACCAGATTTCGCTGGTTCCGGCCGAGGGTCGGGCTGCATGGAACCCCTCGCCTGGCCATGTGGCGGTCTATGGGGCGATGCTTACTTGTGGCGTCACACTCCCCTTCCAGCCTTTTATCACGTGGTTTCTGGTTGAGGCCCGACTTGCTCCAGCGCAGCTGACCCCAAACAGTTACCGTATTTTGATGTGCATGTGGTGCATGTGGCATAGAATGAAGCGGCCACCTCCTACCCCTCGTGAGATCCGTCATTTTTACTCGCTGAGGCTGGTGGGGCAGACCGGGATTTATTTTCTTTAGTCGACTCAGCCCGAGCTATGGATCCCAAAAAATGTTGTGGTCAAGGGTGAGATCGAGCCGACCACGGAGGAGAAGATGAAGGGGTTTGTTTGGGGCTTCCCTACCTCAAACAAATTTTGGAAAAATAGCTGGTTTTTTGTGGGCAAGGACTGGGGCCAGTCGATCAGCTTTGACTTGGATGGCACTCAGATGACTTGCCGGGTTCCTCGGTACTTCTGTACGCTTCAGTGGAACCATCTGACTTCAGCTTTTACCGACGAGGAGCTGAAGACTTTGGCTCGGGCAGCAGTCCGCCCCCTAGAGAAAAGGGGGAAACCCTATCTCTACAAAGAGGGGAAGATGATTAAGGCCCGTCTCTTCCCTCAGATTTCTACGTGCCGCAGACGCCGTAAGTTTATTTGTTGTATGTATTTTTTATTTGCAACCTGATTCCTAAGTTTGTCTGCTAACTCGGACTCCTTTTTTTTTTGAAGTGTTTGAGGTAGACGTGGTCTGCGATGCTCTGGCCCGCCGAATGAAGGGTATTGTGGAGGCAAGCCGGAAAGCTGCCCTTCGTCAGCGAGACGCTGGGATAGCTCCTCCCGAAGAGTCGGAGGAAAGTGCTCCTGATAACCCTCCCGAGGGAGATGATGAGGGGGGAGTCCCTGACTATGTTCCCGAGGAGACCCAAGGTCACGGGACGCCTGCCTGTTCTGCGGAGGATGCGGGCGATCCGGAAGACTTTGGAGTAAGTAGGACCTCTCCCGACCAAGGCGACCGAGCAAGTCCATCTTCCAAGGGGAAGGAGAAGGTAGGGGATCCCTCTGAGCCCGAGCAGGCAATTTTTCCCAGCGGATCCCGTTCTACTCCCTCTGCTGCAGACCTGCCAAACGTTGCCTCTCAAGGTTTTAAAGCAGTTGGGGGACACTCGGATACGGTAGCTCTGGAGGTTTCGACTTCTACCGAACTGCATCTTTCTGGCTCGGAGACTCCAGTTCCTGCTGATCCGATTTCCACCCCCGGAGGCAGTAATGTTGAAGCAGGGCAGCCCGGGAAAAGGAAAGCCTCGTTTTCTTCTGGTCGCCCTTACCCCAAGATTCCCCGAGTAGTTGCATATGTTGATTCTTCATCGGGCGATGAGGGGGTGGGTGATGTTGAAAGAGAAGCGGGCATGGTCCCTCCAGAGGAGCAGGTCAAAGATAATGCTGGTGGTTCAACTGACTTGCCCCGGGCGGCTTCTTCTGCTGGACTCCCCGAAGCTGGTGTACGCGGTTCGGGCTCTCCTCCCCAGATCGATGATCCTACCCCCGAGTCAATGCTAAGGGCCATGGCTTCAGGCCGAGCCTATATTGGGGAGGATCACTGGAGTCACTTCCGGACCGGGACTGTATCTGACCGGCTCTGCAACTTCTTTAACAGTGCTTCCTATGTAAGTAACGCCTTGCAACGCCTTGGTCTTACATGTAATCTCATTTTCCTCCTTTTTACTTACTTTTATTTGCTGCTGACTTGTTGCAGATGGTGGCCGAGATGTCTGGGGCTTGCCAAGCTGGCGAAGCCCAAGCGGAGAAAATAAGAAGGCTGGAAGCCCAATTGAAGGAGAGCGAAGATCATTGCTCTCGGGCTGAGTTAGCTCATCAGGAGGAGGCTAAGTCGAGTCAGATGCTCCTAAATCAGTGCTTAGCACGGCAAATGGAAGCCGAGCAACGGGCATTTTCTGCTGCGGAGGAGGTCAGGACTCTGCAGGATCAACTATCATCCACCCGGGAAGCCTTGCTTCGGGCCGAACAAAATGCCGAAGACGCCAAGTCAACTTATGAACGCCGAATCGAAGACTTAGAGTGTCAAGCCCTGACGGCTAAGGAACTGTCGAAGGGAGCTAGGCTGGAAATGGAGCTACAAAGCGTTGACCGTTTTAAGAGATCTCCAGCCTATGATGCTTTGCTTCTTCGGGAATTCCAGCGGGGAATGGTCTCGGCTGGCGAATTTTTTAAGCAGAAGAACAGGGCGACTGATCGGGCCCGGGCCAACTGGAGCCTCTCAATTAGGAAGCATGTGGACACATCCTTGGAGTCTCTTCGGATCCAGATGAAGGAGTGGCGGGCGTATTATAGAAGTAAAGGAAAAACGCCACATCCCATGCACCTTGAGGTTCCTACCGCCGAGTCTTTCTCCACTTTTTACGCCAGTGAGAGGGCGGGGTTCAACAATGAGAGACCCGACTTGGGGCCTGTTCCTGGTACCGACTACAGTCACTGGATGGATGACGAGGAAGATGTGATCGTGTGGCCTTCGGATGACAGCCTTCTGAGCGAGTATGTGATGGAGCCTGACCCTGACGTTGGCAGAAGCAGCTCACCACCCCCGGCGCCTTCCTCTTGATTTCCAAGCCCTTTTTTGTAACTACACTTGTATATTTTTCGTATATTTTTCATACATTGTATTTTTCTATACATAAAATAAGAATAAAATTTACTCTTACATTCTTACTGTTTTATTTTACTGTACGACCAATGCCTAAATGGGACGACCGTCTGCTTGTACTAACCATCTTTGAATTTATGGATCCTTCGGGAATCTTTGGCTATGCTTTGACCGAGTACCTTGTGGCTGGCAATTAATTTCAGCCGAGTATCTTATGTAACTGGCTTTTTACCCGATCAGACCGAGTATCTTATTTAACCAGTAATTAATTGCTACCGAGTATCTTATGTAACTGGCTTATATCAATTAGACCGAGTATCTTATTTAACTGGTTAACTAATTTTTACCGAGTATCTTATGTAACTGGCTTTATCAATTAGACCGAGTATCTTATTTAACTGGTAACTAATTTTTGCCGAGTATCTTATGTAACTGGCTTACACCCTTTGATTTTTGGGGTTGTTTAACCTCCACGTTACGTCGAGGCTCGCCACGACCATACGTTGAGGTCCTTGCACAAGTCACCTAGGACGTCTCCTGGTTTTATCTGTGCAAGGGTTTGTCGAATCGTTGGGGTAATTTGTACCGGCCAACACGACTGCGCATCTCACTAGTCTTTCTAGCGGCGCTCCGAGCATTTTCCCAGTTGTCCTGGTGCCTCGGTTTTGCCTTTTTGCTAAGGGACGCGTTTGCATCGCCTTAACTAGGCGGGCATGCTACTACAGCTTTTCCGCCCTTCGAGCACCACTCGTCCGCTCTTTCGCGGCCTTATAGCGCCCGACTCTTTTTGGCGTTTATTCGGTCGCCTTGAGTGGCCGCCATTGAAATGTTGCTCATGGATTTTATTGATTCCGCCACACCATATTAGCAACTGAACTTTATTAGATGATCATGAATATGAAATTAATAAACAAATCTGAAATTTCAACGCAGAAACTAAAAACTGAGCTAAAGCAGAATAAATAAACTGTAGAACCATAATCAGATTCTTTTAGGGATAGAAGATCTTCAGATATTGTGCGTTGCAGGGTCGGGGTACCAGGCTACCTTCTGGTCGGGCTATCATGTAGGCCCCATGCCCTACGATTCTCTTGATGATATATGGCCCTTCCCATTTATCGGCGAGGGATCCCGATGATTTATCCTTGGTATTTGGGGATACTCTTCTCAGCACTAGATCCCCGAGTTGGAATCTCCGCTCCCGAACATGAGAGTTGTAGTACCTAGCAGCCCTTTGCTGGTATGCGGAATTTCTTACTTGTGCTGCATCTCTGATCTCTTCAAGCTCGTCTAGGTTCTGCTGCAGCATGTCTATATTGTGCTCGGGGCTGTATAACTGGACCCTGGGGGATGTAAAAGTAGTTTCTGCTGGGATAACAGCTTCTGTCCCGAATGCCAGCGCGAAAGGAGTTTCCCTTGTGGACGACCTTACAGTTGTTCGGTATGCCCATAGCACCTCAGGCAGTTTGTCTGCCCAGCCACCTTTCTTTGCCTCTAGTTTTGCTTTCAATGTGTGCTTGATCACTTTATTCACGGCCTCCGTTTGGCCATTGGTTTGAGGGTGAGCAGACGATGCATAGTAGTTTGCGATCTTGAACTCTTCACACATTTCTCTGAACTTCTTATTGTCGAATTGAGTTCCATTGTCTGTTATGATGATGCTCGGGATCCCGAATCGATATATTATATTCTTCTTAACGAAGCTGGTGGTGTTTGCCTCGGTGATGTGTACAAGTGCTTCTGCCTCTGCCCATTTGGTAAAATAATCCACTGCCACAATAGCATGCTTTGCTCCTCCCTTCGTTCCTGTGGGCATTGGTCCTATCAGGTCGAGTCCCCACATGGCAAAGGGCCAAGGCGAGGTTAAGCTTCTAAGCAATTCTGGGGGTCACCGAATGTCGTTTGCTACTCTTTGGCATGTTTCGCAACTCTCTGCGAATTGTTGCGCTTCCGCGAACAGAGTCGGCCAGTAGAATCCTTGCCTGAGTATCTTGTGTGCTAAGCTTTTACCCCCAGTGTGGTTCCCACACACTCCACTGTGGATGCTTCTCAGGATCTCTCCAGTCTTTTCACCGGAAATGCATCTCTGCAGCACTTTTGAGAATCCTCTCCTATATAATTCTCCTCTCAGAATCGTGTACCGGGCTGACCTGTATCTGATGCGTTTAGCTTCCACAGCATCCTCCGGTAGTATGTTCTCCTCTAAGTACTTTCTGAGTTGGTATGTCCAGTCGCCCGGGCTAGGTCGGATCTCTGCTATTATGATTTCCTCGGGTTCCGCTGTACTTGGTTTAGTCAGGTGTGCCACTGGTATTGCTTTGGATCTGATGCTTGTGGTGGCTGAAGCTAGTTTGGACAAAGCATCTGCTTTTTCGTTCTCTTCCCAAGGGATCTGAGAGATTCTGTACGCTTTGAACTTTTTAAGTAGTCTTTTTGCAATGTCCAAATAAGCTATCATGTGCTCTTCCCTGGCCTGGTATTCATCCAGTACCTGATGGACCACGACCTGTGAATCACTGTAAACTTCCAGCTCATCTGCCCCTAATGCTATGCAGACCCTTAGGCCAGCGAACAAGGCTTCATACTCTGCTTGATTGTTGGTTGCCTTGAAATCGAACCTCATGGCACATTCTACAGTATCCCCCCTCGGGGGTCGTTATGACTATTCCTGCCCCGCTGCCATGCGTGTTTGATGACCCATCTACATGCAATTTCCATTGGAATTTAGTAGTCTGTTCATCTTTCATTGCCCTCCTTACCTCGGCGTCTGGCTCGGTGAATTCTGCTATAAAGTCGGATACCGCCTGCCCTTTGATGGCCGCTTTTGGTGTGTATCTGATATCGTATTCGCTGAGCTCCACCGCCCATTTGGTCAGCCTTCCCGACACCTCTGGCTTTTGAAGAATGAGTTTCAGTGGGCAGTCTGTATATACCTCTATTGTATGTGCTTGGAAATATGGCCTCAACTTCCTGGCCGATGTGATCAGAGCTAGCGCTATTTTTTCTACCGGTGAGTATCTGGTTTCCGCAGCTAACAACGCTTTGCTTGTATAGTACACTGGCTTTTGTATTCCTTCCTCCAGTCGGATCAACACCGAACTCGTCGCCACTTCGGTGACCGAGAGGTATAAGTACAATGTTTCTCTCCCCAGATACTCTTTCAATTTTTGAAAGGCTTCTTCACACTCTGTACTCCATTCGAGCCCTTTTCCCTTTTTTATTGCTTTAAAGAATGGGGCGCATTTGTCTGTTGACTTGGCTATAAACCGGTTGAGTGACGCAAGGCATCCCGTTAGCCTCTGCACATCTTTCAGTGTCTTGGGTGAAGCCATTCCTTCTAATGCTTTGATTTTCTCGGGATTTACTTCGATTCCCCTCTAGTGCACCTGAAAACCTAGAAACCTTCCCGAAGGTACCCCGAACACACATTTGCTTGGGTTGAGCTTCATCTGATACTTTCTTAGGATGTCAAAGGTTTCCTTCAAATCCTCCGTGTGTTTTTCTGCAGTGGTGCTCTTAGTCAACATATCATCCACGTAAACCTCCATATTTTTCCCAATCTGCCGAGCGAACATCCTGTTTACCAACCACTGGTACGTTGCCCCGGCGTTTTTCAATCCGAATGGCATCACTTTGTAGCAATATAAGCCCTGGTCCGTGGTAAACGATGTCTTTTCCTCATCTGCCTTATTCATCCGGATCTGATTGTATCCCGAGTAGGCGTCCATGAAACTCAACAATTCATGTCCTGCTGTCGCATCTACCAACTGGTCGATCCTCGGTAGTGGGAAACTATCTTTTGGGCAAGCTTTGTTCAAGTCTGTAAAGTCTACGCACATCCTCCATTGTTTGTTCTTTTTCTTGACCAACACTACATTGGCTACCCACTCCGGATACTTGACTTCCCTTATCGACCCCGCGGAAAGCAGCTTTTCCACCTCCTTCTTGATTGCGACGCTTCTTTCTGGATTGAATAATCTTCTTTTCTGTACCACGGGTCGGAACTCTGGGTTGGTGGAAAGATGATGTGAAATCACCTTCGGGTCTACCCCCAGCATATCTTCATGACTCCAAGCGAAAACGTCCTTGTAGTTTCTTAGCAGCGTAATAAGTAAGGTTTTGACATGTACGCTGAAACTTGCCCCTACCTTCACTGTCCTACCCGGATCTTCTGGGTCTAGTGCCACTTCTTGAGTCAGCTCATCTTCCCTGTCCTCCGGTCCTTCTCTGGGATCCAACTCAAAATCTTTCGGCACTTCTGCCTGTTCTTCAGGTTCTTCAGGTTCTCTAACCTTTTGTTGGACCGTTACCATGTATACTTGGCGTACCTCCCTATCTTTATACACTGACAAGTTTGCTTTTCGGGCCATCTCTTGTGACCCTTTGACCACTCCCACACCATATTCGGTCGGGAATTTCATCATGAGGGCATAAGTTGCTGTCACCCGCCTTGGCTTTATTCAAAAATGGTCGGCCCAGTAAAGCATTATACGGCCAGTTTTCCGTATCTACCACCACAAAGTCGAGCAGCACTGTTTTCTGGCAAGGGGCTTTCCCGATCTTCACGGGTAGCTTTACCGTGCCAAGCGACCTTACTTCGACTCCTCCAAATCCTCTAAGGGGTGTGGGAAACGGCTGTAGGTCTTTCCTGTCTAGCCTTAGCTGGTCATATACTTCTGCACTAAGAATGTCTGTTGAACTCCCATTGTCGATCAGAATTCGATGAACTTCTCTATGGCCGATCCGTGCGCTGATCACTAGCGCGTCGTTTGGCCTAACATCCACTCCGTGTGAGTCGGCTTCTGTGAACACGATCGGGTCCCAGCCCTCCTTGATTCTTTTCGGGTCGGGCTCAATAGAATTGACGTCCAGGTCTCTCCGTGCCTCCATGGCCTCCCGAATCTCCTGGGTCCTTTCCCTGTTACTCTTGCCCGTTGCTGGTCCTCCGAAGATTGTGTTAATTGCCCCTTCATCCTTGGCTTTCTTGGGACTAAGTTTTCTTGCTCGTCCGTCCTGTCGGCTATCTTTCTGTCCATCTGCCCTGTCCGTCTTTTTGAAAACAATGTCCTTCAAATGCCCTTCCCTAATGAGAGTCTCGATGTGGTACCTTAGCTGGAAACAC
The DNA here is from genome assembly GCA_030490815.1 of Acer saccharum. Lineage (NCBI taxonomy): Eukaryota > Viridiplantae > Streptophyta > Magnoliopsida > Sapindales > Sapindaceae > Acer > Acer saccharum. The sequence continues at coordinate 12,604,181 of CM059872.1, forward strand.
TTGGATGTCTTGTGCCCATTCTCTTTGTGGAAACGGCAATATTTGGTGGTGTCCCTCCGAGCATATGTCGATTGCTTAGGTGGTTCTTTGGACATGTTCTTCTCTTCTAGGATTGCCAGGACTTCTTCTTGATCTTTCTTCAACGGGGTATAATTTGTGTATCGGCCCTGGAACCTCTGCCGTGGTTGATCGGTTTTTGGGTCGTATGCTCGTCGTCCATCCCGACCATCCCGACCATCCCGTGCTTTATTCTTCTGTTTGTCACCTTTGGTATCGGGCGTCTTTGTCTGGTCCTTGGTTTTGGATCCCTCTGGGCGACCGCCATGTATGAAGTAACCTCCTGTGGCAATTTCCTCTTCTTTGGCCAAGGCGTAACCCCCTGCCATGTCCATCATATCGGCATAGCTGGTTAGTCGGGCTCTTCTGAGGTCAAAGGACAATTGGCCGTTCTGAAGGTTGTTAATGAACGCGGCAATTATTGCTTCGTCGTTTGCACTTCCAATCTCGGACACTTCCTGACCGAACCTCCCCAGATATTTCTTCAGCGACTCGTCTTTTCCCTGTTTGAGTTGGGATAAATGAGCCACTGACTTTTTTCTGTGTACATTCCCGAGGAACTGCCTTGAGAAAGCCTTGCTCAGTTAGCCGAAGCTACTTATGCTTGCTGCTGGCAATCTTCCAAACCACCGGGAGCCTAGATCCCCAAGAGTTTGGGGAAAATTCAAACATAGTAGTGCATCATTATGGACATATTGCGCCATAGCGCTCTTATACCTCCGGACGTGTTCTTTTGGGTCGGTATCCTTCTTGAACAGCTCAATGTGGGGCATCCTGAATCTCTCTGGGAAAGGCATCCTCAAAACCCCATTGGTGAAAGGGCTTCCGGATTCATCATCTGACAGCTCATTACGCCCATACCGCCTGACCAAAGCATCCATTTGTCGACGATTATTCTGAACTTCCCGGGTGAGGCTCTGTATAAGTATGTCTCTGTCCCCTTCAGGTTCTCCTAACGCATTGAAGTTTTGGCTTATGGTCAGTTTTTGGCCCCTCTCCTCGGGATTCAACTCTCTATGATCTCGGTTTAGGCCATGCAGCCGGACTGTGCCCCTTTGGCGCTTGCGATGATGATTCTGCTCACTTTCTTCAGAGGATGACCGGTCTCTCCGGTGACCACGCCTCCTAGGGCGGTCTTGATCCCCGGCTACCCGATCTTGATCGTACTCTTTGTCGGAATCATTCCCCTCTCTGTGCTCCCTACTTCTCCTGGCCACTCTTTCAGATAGCATCTCTGGTCTGCCTGTAGGATCTCGTCTCGCCTTTGGGGGTGCATCAGGGGTTGGTATCACCACTGCGGAACGCAGCCTTGCTGTCTGCTGGCTTGGGGCGGACAGTTCATGAGGTGACATCAGACCTTCCGTAACAGAAAGGTCAATTCCCTGCCTTGCTGTGTCTGATATGAGTTGTTGTAGAGAAGCGCGGAGTCGTTGCGCGATTTCTTCATTAGCTGTAGGTAAACGTTGAATACCAGCTAGGGCAGCTGACTGGTCTGCCGTCGTCAGAGTTGCATCCGCCGTATTGAGCGCGGTGTCATCTTCCAACTCGTTACTTGGCATGCCTTGACTGTACCTGGAATCGCTACCATCTCCGTCTCCAGCCATTGTCGTCACAATTTTTGGGTTCCCCTCCTTCTAGCGCCAATTGTTGACGGTGATTTTTGGTGATCACCAAGTCAATGATTCATTTTTTGAATTACTGCAGTTTATACTTGAGTATAGTCAAAGATTGTAAAGAAATAACAAGTGATTTACGTGGTAAAACTCCAAAAGATCGGAGAAACATCCACGGGATTGTTGCTTTTAGCAACAAAGTCAAATCCACTATGAATCACGATTACAAGATGAAGAACGATAAAGAAAGATTACAAGAACTTTGCACTATGATCCTCTCTCTCCCTGTTCTACTTCTCGCGTACCCCTGTTTATGAATAGAGGGGGTATTTATACATGTTGTTTCTAGGGTTTTAAGGTGACCGCTAGGGTTTAGTGTTGTGGCCCCCAAGTCTCAAGCGGTTTCCTAGTCCTATTTAGATTATGTTTTCCTTTTTCGGCTGTGTCCAATTCTGAACGGGATTCTTTCTCCTTTATTCACGGGAGAACTGCTTGTTTCCTTTTTAAACTCTAATGGTCTACATCGTTGCTTATTGTGGACCTGCTGGCTGCTGATTGCAAGTGTTGGCGACTGTTTTATTGTTTCCCGAGTGAGTATGCCCGAGTGTGCCCGAGTGTGCCCGAGTGTGCCTGAATCTGATCTGCTGCTCAAGCTGATCGTCTTTGTTTGTGGTCGGACTACTTATCCTCTTTTCCGAGTAAGTTATCGTGGAGGTTTCTGCTCCATAAGTTGACTTATCTTGACCTCTGCTGACATGGCCTTCCATGGTGATGACGTATCCATCATGACTATTTTTACCTATAACATCTATAATACCCTCAAGTAAAATTACTCTTATACCCATTAAAATCTTTGAAATAGAAATGAATTTAATCATAAATAAAAATGAAAACTAGAAATTAAAATTAAAAAAAAAAAAAAAACAAAAAGAATGGAAAAGAGGTCCAAATCACCTTTACTTGAATATATGATTAAGTTCTATAAGCAATCCCAACATTATGACTTTTTAAAAACAAAAATTAACCAAAAAAAGTTTATTTATGAATAGGTTTATTTATAAAAATCAATAAAGGATATTTTTGATATCAAGTGGATGTAATTACAAATTTTAAATTTAAATATTTTTTAATAGGAAAAACTAATTAAAAGGGTGTAAATACTGCTTTTTAATGGGTGCATGCATCGCCACTCTAGTTTTAAATAAATAAATAAAAATGTCCAAAAACTTGAAGAAAAAAAAAAAGCTTCATACCAACACATTTATATTTTCCTCATCAAATATGCTAGTAACGAAAATTTAAGAATTTTGAACCCTAAGAGCATCTCCAATGCAAGCGTGGCTTGTGAAAAAAAGAGATTTCACGTAAGATAAATAGACGTTATGTTAATAATTGTGTCCCCAATGCAGCCGTGCATATTCAACCTCAAGCTGACGTGGCAAAAAAAAAAATTAGACATTGTCAATATGACCGTCCACTTTCAGACGGTCTGTTGCACAATTATTTTTTAGGTTGACTCATCAAACATTTAAAACTGATATTAATTTTTCATATATTTTTGGTAAGAAATAAAATAAAAAATAAAACAGAATAAAAAGATGGACACGTCATTAAAAAAATAGTGTTTTAGACGGAAACATTAGAGACCAAATTTTGAGTTAATTGTCTATCAAGTCTATTTTTATGCCACATAGGAAGTAAGTCTCTTGACATTGTTGCCATGTCAACAATTATTGGTATACAAGCCACTTTTGCATTGGAGATGCTCTTAAAAGTCATGCTTCTTCAATATATGCTACAATTAAGCAATTTGAATTGTGTTGACAGTGATTTTTCGTAATCACTCAGCCAACGATTTGATCAGTTTTGTGACTGAGAATGATTGAAAGTAACACAATAAAATATTAGCAATAACGAGAAAAAATACGTGGTAAAACTCTGAAGGCCGGAGAAACGTCCACGGGTTGTTGCTTAAGCAACGAAGTCAAATCCACTATGAAAAACTGTTACAAAATATTACGCTCTGATCTTTCTTGCTAATTCGCACATACCCTTTATTTTGTGTGTTACAGGGGTATTTATACATAATGCTACTAGGGTTTGTGGGTGCCGCTAGGGTTTGGTATCGTGGTGCCCAAGTTTTGGGCGATTGTCCAGTCCTAAACGGATTCTGTTTCCTTCTTGAGTGTAACATGTTTCCTGATTTGGTTGAGTCCGAGTTTAGGCCGGATTCTTTCTCCTCTATTTGCGGGAAACCTGTTTGTTTCCTTGTTAAACTCTGGGTAGCCGTACCATTGTTTATTATGGGGATGTTGGTTGCTGATTCTGCCCACGTGTTCGGGACGTGAATGCTAGTAACTATCTTTTTTATCGAATCCCGAGCATGCCTGAGCAGGCTTTGCTGCCAGAGCCGATTCTCTTCGTTTATGATCGGGTTGCTTTAGTTTTAGCCGAGTAAGTTACCTTGGGGGATTTCTACCCCTTTGAGTTGACTTATCTTGACTCTTGCTTACGTGGCTTCTTATGGTGATGACGTGTCTTTTATGACGATTTTTACCTATAACAATATCCCCTTAAATATTTGAGCCGAATACACCAGGTCCGGCTTACTCGGGACAAATATTTAACTTCTGTTTGCCTATTTTCTCATGAATTTTTTTTCATTTGTCGTCTTCTGCATTAATGTTAGGTTTCAACGTCCTCGTTTGATTCGAAGCATTAATGACGTGTCTTAATTATGTCCGCATGTGTTTGATCCGCCCCTCATTCAGAAATCTCTTGATGGTGACATACTGACTTTTTGACGGCTCAAGGCTTTCTTCGATTGCCACCTGTCTCCTCTTGCTTGGTTGTGGTATAAGGCATTTATGGGACACGACCCTTCTGCTCGTTCGCGTACAGCCCACGTCACTACCCCCGTCTCTTTATTTTCCCGCTTCTCTACCTACCCTTTCTAGGGTTTCGATTGTTCGAACCTGATACCTGGCCTATATAAACATTGTGCTTGAAAGAAGATTTTCACCTATTTTCATTCTGCCATTTTCGTCTTTCTTCAAGAAAATACTCTGATCTTTACTATAGATTTTCTGGAAAAGTTTTCTGAAAAGTCTTCTTGAACCCCAACTCGCTTTAAATCTCGGGTACCCCTTGATCTCATTTTGTCAGAATCCCAGTCTCTATCCCCCCTGATTTCTGCTTAAAGGTTCTCCTTTCACGGTTAATACTTCTCCAGCTTCCTGTTGTCTTAAGGTTAGTTCTTATGGATTTTGAAGCTAGACATCGTCTATTTACTGTTGGTATGATTGCTATTGAGCAAAATGATACTCTCACTGCTGCGCATGTTCACAGGTTATTAGGGGACCCTCCTTTCGATCAACCACGTTTTACTGACGCTGACGTTTCTAGAATTTTCCGTGGCAACCCTACCGTTTCCGAAGTTCTTCCCACTTCTGATTCTTCAACCCCCGAGTCTTACCATCCTAAGGAATCCTATCACTCCGAGGTTCAGTCGGATTCCTCTACTTCTAACCCTAGTTCTACTTGGCCGTGGTGGAGACGAATGGGGAAGCATGCTAGCAAGCGCAAGGTGTACAAGGACTCTCATTCCCGAGAGAGTTGTATCGGCTCTCAGAGATTGCATGAGAGTGACGTGGAGGAGGAGCATAGGGCAGCTTGCCTTGTTTTTTCTCCCGAGCAGGCATGCGCTTACGATGTTGAGCCGAATGTGGTTGGTCCCACCGAAATAAGTAAATACATAAGTCGATTTGACTTGGATACCAACCGCGTTCAGTTGAGCCCGACTGAAGGTCGCGCGGCATGGAACCCCCCGCCAGGCATGGTGGCGGTTTATGGGGCAATGCTTTCTTGCGGTGTGACCCTTCCACTCCAGCATTTCATTACTTGGTTTCTTGCGGAAGCCCAACTCGCCCCTGCTCAGTTGACCCTGAATAGTTACAGGATTTTGATGTGTATGTGGCATATGTGGCATCGAATGAAGCGGCCACCTCCTACTCCTCGTGAGATCCGACACTTCTACTCATTGAGACCACTAGGAAAGTCAAGAATTTATTTTCTTTCTTCGACTAAGCCCGAACATTGGATTCCTAAGGATGTGGAAATCCGTGGGCAGGTTAAGTCGACCGCTGACGAGAAGATGAAGGGGTTCGTCTAGGGCTTCCCTTTTTCTAACAAGTTTTGGAAGAACAGCTGGTTCTTCGTTGGTGGTTATTGGGGCCAATCAGTTTCTTTTGACCTCGACGGGACTCGAGTGACGTACAAGGTCCCTCAATATTTTTGCTCGCCTGAGCGCTGGAACCGAGTGACTCTGACTTGTACTGATAGTGAGCTTGTGGCTCTGGCTCTGGCTCGGGCTACGGTGCGGCCTTTGGTGAAAAAAGGCAGGCCGTACCTCTTCAGCGAGAGTAAGATGATAAAAGCTTGTCTTTTCCCTTAGATTTCTACCCATCGGCAACGCTGTGAGTTTTTCTTGTTTCATTTTCATGTTCTTTTTGGGTAACTAATCTTTTGTTTAGTTGGCTCAATAACCACAAGTTCCCTCTTTTCTAGTGTACGATGTAGATATCGTTTGTGACGTTCAGGCGCGCTGGATGAAATCTGTGGTTGAGGCCAGCCGGAAAGAGGCTTTACACCAAGAAGCGGCTGGGATTGTGCCTCCACAAGGTGATTAAGACGAGAGTTCTCCAGAAGATCCCCCTGAGGAGGAACATAATGAGGATATTCCCGAGTACACACCTCAGGAGACTCGCGGTGCTGGTGAGGAGGCTGACTTGGCGGGTGACTTGCAAAATCTGGGTGAACCCCCTGCAGACGAGGCAGCTACACAAACAGACAATCTTGCCCGCTTAAGGCTCAAGGGTAAGGAAAAGGTTGGGGAGCCTTCCGAGCCAGTAGCTCTTTCTCACAGGACTTCCTCATCTCGCTCTATTGTAAACGAGCCGGATACTACTCCACGGGATGCTGAGACAGCTAGGGAGCCCCTTGGTGCGGTGGCCTCTAAAATTTCGATCCCTTCCGAGTCGGTCCCTGTCCCTTCTTCCGCGGGTGGTGGTGCTGAGTTGAGACATCCCGACCCGGATTCTGAAGATCCTGCTGCTGAATTGAATACTCGCAGGAGGTAGCCTGGGAAGAGAAAAGCTTTATTTTCGCCCGGTCGTCCTGCCCCAAAGATTCCCCGAGTGGTCACCTATGTTGACTCATCTTCGGGCGACGAAAGCGATGCTGTAGCTGGTCGAAGAATGACCCTAACTCCCCCACGGGATCAGGCCAGGGTGGATAATCGGGATTCTGTTGATTCTCTTCGGGCGACATCAACCGCGGGGTTACCTGAAGTTGATGTTGGTGGTTCGGGCCCGTCGGTTCAACCTGGCGTACCTACCCCCGAGGCTATGTTGAGTGCTATGGCTTTAGGCCGGGCCTACATAGGAGAGGACAGCTGGAGTTGCTTCAGGGTTGGCTCTTTATCTAGCCGTTTGCACAATTTTTTCAACAGTGCCTCCTATGTAAGTTTACTTAAATTAACTTTCACGTTCTGTGACTTCTTCTTATTCTCACTTTATTGCATAACTTGCTTTGTAGATGGTGGCTGAGATGTTAGAGACCTACCAAGTTAGTCAGGCTCAAGTTGACAGAATAAAGTTCTTGGAGGCTCAACTGAAGGAGAGCGAAGATGGCCGTGCCTAGACCGAGTTGGACTGTCGGGAGAAGATCAGGACCAACCAGGAATTTATGGACAGATGTTTGGCGAGTCAGATGGAGGCCGAGCAGAAGGCGTCTTTCACTGCTGAGGAGGTCAAGACTTTGCAAGATCAGTTGTCATCTACTCAGGATGCTTTGCTCTAGGCCGAGCAGAACGCTGAAGACGCTAAATCATCTTATGAGCGCCGAATCGAAGACTTGGAGCGTCAGGCCTTGACAGTTAAGTCCCTATCGAAGGAAGCTAGGCTGGAGTTGGAGATACAGGGGGTCGATCATTTTAAGAGGTCTCCGGCTTATGATGCTTTGCTTCTTTGGGAGTTCCAACGGGGGATGGTCTCGGCTGGGGAGTTCTTCAAGATGAAGAATAGGGCAATTGACTGGGCCAGGGCCAACTGGAGCCTTTCAATTAAGAAGCATGTGGATACGTCTTTGGAGTCTCTTCGGATCCAGATGAAATAATGGCCAGCATATTGTTGGAGTAAAGGTAAGGTACCACATCCCATGCATCTGGAGGTTCCCACTGCCGATTCCTTCTTTACTTTTCACGCTTGTTAGAAAGCGGGGATTGACGGTGAGAATCCTGACGTTGGGCCCATCCCTGGGACTGACTATAGTGCCTAGATGGATGATGAAGAAGAAGATGTGATCGTGTGGCCCTCTGATGATAGCCTCCTGAGCGAGTATGTAATGGAACCTAACCCGAGCGTCGGCGGGAGCAACTCACAACCCCCAGCCCCGTCTTCTTGATCTTTTATTTGGTTATTTTTGTAATGATCTTTGTATTCGCCTTTACTCATATCTATATGAATCTTTATTCTTATGTTGTTTCGCTATTTCTAACTCCCTGCATGATAAACACATAAATGGGATGAACTAAATCTGTATTGAGTATAATTTATTTGATAGCCTGTATTCGGCTGTCTCTGATCTTAAGGATTTTCAGAACCCTTTACTCTAGCCGAGTATCTCATTTACTGGCGTTTGTGAATTTGAGCCGAGTATCTTATTAACTGGCAATTAATTAGTTCGGCCGAGTATCTTATTCAACTAGTGTTTGTGAATTTGAGTCGAGTATCTTATTTAACTGGCAATTGTCTTTCGGCCTTTTATTAAGGTCGTTTTACCTCAACGTTACGCCGAGGCTCACCGCGACCATACGTTAAGGTCCTTGCACAAGTCACCTAGGACGTCTCCCGATTTTGTCTGTGCAAGGTTTCACCGAATCATTGGGGTAATATGCACCGGCCAATACAGCTGCACATCTCACTAGCCTTTCTAGCGGCGCTCCGAGCAGTTTTCCAGTTACCCTGGTGCCTCAGTTTTGCCTTTTGCCAAGAGATGCGTTTGCATCGTCTTAACTAGGCGGGCACGCTACTTCAGCTTTTTCGCCCTTCGAGCACTACTCGTCCGCTCTCTCGCGGCTTCATAGCGCCTGAATTTTATTCTTTTTTGGATTTTATTTGGTTGGCTTTTGAGTGGCTGTTGTTAAGGTGTTGTTCTTTGATCATGAAACTCATCAACTTCACTGAATAACTTTTTTATTGGCAACTAAACTTTATTAGATAATCAACACGGTTATGAAATCAACGAATAAATCTGAAATAGTCAATGCGAAGCTAAAATTGAACTAAAGCAGAACAAATTAACATAAAAATATGGATGGGTTCCTTAGGGGTAGAAAATCTTGAGGTATTGTGCGTTGCATGGTCGGGGTACCAGGCTACCCTCTGGTCGGGCTATCATGTAGGCCCCGTGCCCCGTGACTCCTTTGATGATGTACGGTCCCTCCTATTTATCGGCGAGGGATCCTGCTGATTTGTCTTTGGTGTTCGGGGACACTCTCCTTAGCACTAAATCTCCGAGCTGGAATCTACGCACCCGAACATGGGAATTATAGTACCTTGCAGCCCTTTGTTGGTACGCGGTGTTTCTTATTTGCGCTGCATCCCTGACTTCCTCAAGCTCGTCTAAGTTCTGCTGCAGCATGTTAACATTGTGCTCGGGGTTGTATAGTTGAACCCTAGGGGATGTAAAAGTTATTTCTGTTGGGATAACAGCCTCTGTCCCGAATGCCAGTGCAAAAGGAGTCTCCCCTGTGGATGACCTTACAGTTGTTCGGTATGCCCACAGCACCTCTAGTAGTTTGTCCACCCAGCTGCCTTTTTTTGCCTCCAATTTTGCTTTTAGTGTGTGCTTGATCACCTTGTTCACAGCTTGGTGTGTAGCCATTGGTTTGAGGGTGAGCAGGTGATGCGTAGTAGTTTACGATCTTATACTCTTCGCATATCTCTCTGAACTTGCTGTTGTCGAATTGGGTCCCATTGTTCGTTATGATGATGCTCGGGATCCCGAACCTATATATTATGTTCTTTCTGACAAAGTTGGTGGTGTTTGCCTCGGTGATGTGCACGAGTGCCTCCGCTTCTACCCATTTGGTAAAGTAATCTACTACCACAATGGCGTGCTTCGCGCCTCCCTTTGTTCCTATAGGCATCGGTCCAATTAAGTCGAGACCCCACATAGCAAAAGGCCAAGGTGAGGTCAGACTTCTAAGTAATTATGGTGGTCACCGAATATCATTTGCTGTTCTCTAGCAACTCTCACAGCTCTCCGTGAACCGCTGTGCTTCTGCAAATAGAGTCAGCCAGTAAAATCCTTGCCTTAGTACCTTGTGTGCTAGGCTTTTACCCCCGGTATGGTTCCCGTATACTCCACTGTGGACATCTTTTAGGATCTTATTGGTTTCTTCACCAGCAACACACCTTTGCAGCACTTTCGAGAACCCTCTCCTGTATAGCTCACCTCTCAGAACTGTGTAGCAGGTTGACCTGTATTTGATACGTCTAGCTTCCACAGCATCTTCCGGTATTACGTTTTCCTCCAAGTATCTTCTGAGTTGGATTGTCCAATCGTTCGGGTTTTGTCGGATTTCTACGACCATGATTTCCGCGGAGTCTACTATACTCGGCTTAATAAGGTGTGCCACTGGTATGGTTTTAGACATAGTACAAGTGGTGGCTGAGGCTAGTTTGGACAAGACATCTGCTTTTTCATTCTCTTCCCGAGGGATTTGGGAGATCCTATATCTCTTAAACCTTTTGATCAACTTTTTTGCAATGTCCAGGTAAACTATCATATGCTCGTCCTTGGCTTGATACTCGTCCAATACCTGGTTAACCACAACTTGTGAGTCACTGAAAATTTCTGACTCATCTGCTCCCAATGCTGTACAGACCCTCAAGTCGGCCAATAAAGCTTCGTACTCTGCTTGATTGTTGGTTGCTTTGAAATCGAACCTCATGGCACATTCTATAGCGTCTCCTTCCGGAGTTGTTATAACTATTCCTGCCCCGCTGCCATGGGTGTTTGATGATCCGTCTACATGCAACTTCCATCGGAACCTAATCACCTGTTCGCTTTCCATCATTCTTCTTACTTCAGTATCTAGCTCGGTGAATTCCGCTATAAAATCGGACACTGCTTGCCCCTTAATTGCGGCTTTTGGGGTATATCTGATGTCGAACTCGCTCAACTCCATCGCCCACTTGGTCAGCCTTCCTGACAGTTCTGGCTTTTGCAAGATGAGTTTTAGCGGGCAATCAGTGTACACCTCTATTGCATGTGCTTGAAAATATGGCCTTAGTTTTCTGGCTGCCGTGATCAGGGCGAGTGCTACCTTCTCAGCTGGCGAATACCTAGTTTCTGTGGGTAGTAATGCCTTGTTGGTGTAATACACCGGTCTTTGTATCCCTTCCTCCATCCGAATCAGCACTGAGCTTGTCGCCACTTCTATGACCGAGAGGTATAGGTACAATGTTTCTCCAGCCACCGGTTTTGAAAGGATGGGTGCCTGCCCTAAGTACTCTTTCAACTTCTGGAAGGCTGCTTCACATTCTTTGCTCCACTTAAGCCCTTTTTCCCTTTTCCCTTTTCCCTTTTCTATTGCTCTAAAAAACGGGGCGCACTTGTCTGTTGATTTTGCTATGAATCGGTTGAGTGATGCAAGACATCCTGTCAGCCTCTGTACGTCCTTCAACATCCTTGGCGAAGCGATTTCTTCTAGTGCTTTGATCTTCTGAGGGTTCACCTCAATTCCCCTTTGATGTACTTGAAAACCTAAAAACTTCCCTGATGGTACCCCAAACACACATTTGTTTGGGTTAAGCTTCATCTTATACCTCCTTAGAACCTCAAAGGTTTCCTTCAAATCTTCCGAATGTCTCTCCGCCGTGACACTCTTGGTCAGCATGTCATCTACGTAAACTTCCATGTTCCTCCCAATCTGCCGAGCGAATATTCTGTTCACCAACCTCTGGTACGTTGCCCCGACATTCTTTAATCCGAATGGCATCACCTTGTAGCAATACAATCCCTAGTTTGTGGTGAAGGCTGTCTTTTATTCATCTGCCTTGTTCATTCGGATCTGATTGTATCCCGAGTAAGCATCCATGAAGCTTAACAACTTGTGCCATGTTGTTGCATCCACTAGTTGGTCAATCCTTGGCAGTGGGAAGCTGTCTTTCGGGCAAGCCTTGTTCAAATCTGTGAAATCTACACACATCCTCCACTGATTGTTCTTTTTCTTGACTAACACCACATTGGCCACCCATTCCGGGTACTTGACTTCCCTTATCGATCCTGCAGAAAGCAACTTCTCTACTTCATTCTTAATGGCTATGCTCCTTTCTGGGTTGAACAGCCGTCTTTTTTGCACCACCAGGCAGAACTCCGGGTTGATAGAGAGGCAATGTGATATCACCTTTGGGTCAATCCCGAGCATATCTTCGTGGCTCCAAGCGAACACATCCTTGTAATCTCTCAGTAGTGTGATAAGCTTGGCTTTGACATGTTCATTCAGGCTTGCCCCTACCTTCACCATTCTACTCGGATCCTCCGGGTCGAGTGCCACCTCTTCGATCGGCTCATCTTTCTTGGCTTCAGGTTCCTCTCTGGGGTCTAACTCGAATTCCTTCGGCACTTTTGCTTGTTCCTCAGATTCACCAGTTGCTTGCTCGGCTGACACTATATATACTTGGTGTACTTCCTTTTCTTTGTACACTGACAAATTCGCCCTTCAGGCCATTTCTTGTGATCCCTTGACCACTCCAACCCCATACTCTGTCGGGAACTTCATCATGAGGTCATATGTTGATGTCACTGCCTTAGCTTTATTCAAGAAGGGTCGGCCTAGTAAGGCGTTGTACGGCCAATTCTCCATGTCCACAACCACGAAGTCAAGCAGCACTGTTTTTTGACAAGGCGCCTTCCCGACTTTCACTAGTAATTTTACCGTGCCGTGCGATCTTACCTCAACTCCTCCAAACCCTATAAGGGGTGTAGGAAAGGGCTGTAGGTCTTTCCTGTCCAACCTCAACTGGTCATATACTTCCGCGCTTAAGATATCCGCTGAGCTTCCATTGTCAATCAAAATCCGATGAACCTCCTGTGGCCAATCCGTGCGCTGATCACCAGCGCGTCATTTGGCCTTACATCTATTCCATGTGAATCGGCCTCTGTGAATATGATAGGGTCCCAGCCTTCCTTGATCCTTTTTGGGTTAGGTTCAATAGAGTTGACGTCCAGGTCTCTTCGGGCCTTCATGGCCTCCCGGATTTCCTGGGTTCTTTCCTTATTACTCTTGCAAGTTGCTGGTCCACCAAAGATGGTGTTAATTGCTCCTTCATCCTCAGCTTTCTTCGGACTAGGTTTTCTTGCCCGTCCATCATGTCGGCTATCCTTCTGTCCATTTGCCTTGTCGGCTTTTCTTAGGACGATGTCTTTCAAGTGCCCTTCTTTGATAAGGGTTTTGTAAGGTTTATGATTTGTATTGGCTTAATTCCATTGCAAAACACTCTATGATTGTATTAGTTGTTGCTTAGGACATTATTTGAAGAAAGGAAGCTTAAAGAGTGAAGAGCAACGTCTAGTGCAAAAGTCGTCTTCAAGAGGTGAAAATCGTCAAAGGTAAAACTTGACTTCCACCCTCTTGCAAGGCGTTAGCGCACACACACACAATTCATACATGTGTGTCCCTGCATCGTGGTTCAAACATTTGGTATAACACATTCACACACTTCATAGCATGCTCATGCATTGATCTTGTATTGACAAACATTGTGAAATTGCATGCTTTGTGACTATCTCTTTGATATGGCATGTTTGTGTGAATATGTGTTTATTTGTTTTCGTATTTTGTGTTTAGGACTTGAACATGTTCTTGTTTAATGCCTTATTGAGTTCCGGTCGTTTCGGTTACTCATACATAAGGTTTCGAGTCCAAACAAGTTGACTATGCTACTTTTCGTTCTCATTTGTTGTGTTGACTTCATCATCGGATTCCGAGATGATTTCTCAACCATTTTTCAAAGTTGAGTAGTCATAGTCGTGCGTGAGGGAGTCACGGTTCGTAATCTGAAAACGGATTCGAAATCGGAGGTCGGATGCTCAAGATATGGGGCAACGAACCGAGGGAGCGCGCGAGAGGAGTGTGAATCAAGTGTGGCCACTTGGCCAGCCCGTGTGGGAGGCCGTGGGCCCCACGGGCAAGGGAGCCCTCTGCTCCCGTGGGCCCCACGCGCCCCCCACGGGGTGCTGATGTGGCAGCACGTGATTCGCTCGAAAAATTCTCTCCTTTCCCTCCTTTTAAGCCAACCTCCTTCCCTCCACACTTGTGCAATTTTTTGAAGAACACTTCATTTCCCGCATCAGTTTTTCAACAATTTTTGCTTACTTGTTTTGATCATATCTCTCTCATACGAACTCGAAATCATTCGATTCAAAAACCAAAATTGTTGGTCTCGAAGAGAGCTACAAACCCCAAGTATTTCCAGAGGCATTTGACTTCGGTATTTTTCTCAGCTGGTCCATTTCCAGTCCGTGGTCAGTGTATGATTTTCAACTTCTTCTTTTTCAATTTCATCTTTGATCAACTATTGATTCTTTCCATTTGATTGATGAAATTTGTTAAGAAGTATGTTAGATCACATGCTAGGGTTATTTGATCATTTGTTAATTGAGATTTAGCTTTGTGATTAGTCTTGAACATTTATGTGCTAAACTTGATTTATCATGAAATTGATTCTAGAAAATATATGTGTGATGTGCTTCATGTTATTTTCTATGTTTTATTTCATGATCTAAGAACTAGGTTTTTAGTGTGCTAAATTGAATATTGATACCTTTGTTCTTATTGATTTGCATGTCTTGATTTCTAGATAACTTTTGTGATTGTGTGTTGAAATCATATTCTAGACTATCATTGAACATGTACATTTTGCTTGATTGATCATCTAGCTTAATTTGATTGTGCTTGCATCATTTGCATCACTTAGATCATTGCCTTGTGAAAGGTTGAAGTCTCTTGCAAAGTGAGTGAAGCTTTGTCTTGAGCAAGAAGTCTTGGCTAGGAAAGTGTTCCGGATAGCCAAGCAAGAAGTCTTGATTAGAGTCGGGAGGACTCGGATAGTCAAGCAAGAAATCTTCCTAGAGACGTGAGCGTCTTGGATAGGAAGTTGCTTTCTAGAGGTGTAGGACACATCTCGGATAGGAAGTAGGCTTGGTAGTTCACTTGCCCGAGGGTAGATTAGGAGGTGATAGCTTGAGCGGATATCATGTGTTGATAGCTTGAGTGTGTAAGTCCTTTTCGTATAGTGGATTGCTTTGCCGGTGGTTGTGGTATCAACCCGTGGATGTTTCCTCTTTGAGGTTTTACCACGTAAAAAATACTTGTGTTCATTTTTGTTTTTACTTTTCTTTATCTTCCATATCTTACATTGATTGCATATCTTGTAAATTGATTAACTCTTGTCTTAGTGAAATCAATTCATTTGCTAAATCTTATCAAGTGTGCATTTTGCTTTGTAATTTTCCGCATTATTTTTAATTGGAAGAATTTGGAGCCTATACCTATTCACCCCCCCTCTAGGTATATTTACACTATATTGCTTAAGGGAATTTCAGGTTTCGATGTGGTCCCTTAGCTGGAAGCATTTTGACGTCTTGTGCCCATTATCTTTATGGAACCTGCAGTACTTGGTGGTGTCCCTCCGAGCATAAAATGACTGCTTAGGCGGCTCTTTAGACATGTTCTTTTCTTCCAAGATCGCCAAAATTTCCTCCTGATCCTTCTTCAATGGGGTGTAATTTGTATACCTGCCCTGGAACTTTTGCCGCAGCTGATCGGTTTTTGGATCATATGCCCGACGACCATCCCGACCATCCCGCATCTTATTCTTCTGCTTATCACCTTTTGTATCGGGCGCATTTGCTTGGTGTTTTGCTTTAGATCTTTCCGAGCGGCCGCCATGCACGAAGTAACCTCCTGTGTCAATTTCTTCCTCCTCAGCCAAGGCATATCCCCCGGCCATGTCCATCATGTTGGCATAACTGGTTAAGCGGGCTCTTCTTAAGTCAAATGACAGTTGGCCGTTCTGAAGGTTGTTGATGAATGCTGCAATTATGGCTTCATCATTTGCACTCCCAATCTCTAACACTTCCTGATCGAATCTCCCTAAATATTTCTTTAGCGACTCATCTTTTCCTTGCTTTAGCTGAGACAAGTGGGCCACCGACTTCTTCCTATGTACATTCCCGAGGAATTGCCTCGAGAAGGCTTTACTTAATTCGCTGAAACTGCTTATACTTGCTACTGGTAATCTACCGAACCACCTGGAGCCTAAATCTCCAAGAGTTTGTGGGAAGTTCAAGCAAAGTAGGGCATCGTTTTGAACATACTGGGCCATGGCACTTTTATACCTTATGACGTGTTCCTTTGGATCGGTGTCTTTTTTGAATTGCTCTACATGAGGCATCCTAAATCTCTCCGGGAAGGGCGTCTTTAGGACTCCATTGGTGAAAGGGCTTCCGGATTCGTCGTCCGACAACCCATTACGCCCATACCGCCTGACTAAAGCATCCATTTGTCGACGATTATTCTGAACCTCCCGGGTCAAACTCTATATGAGTATGTCCCTGTCTCCTTCCGGTTCCCCCATCGCATTGAAATTCTGACTTATGGTCAGCTTTTGGCCCTTTTCCTCCGGATTCGATTCTCTGTGTTCTCTGTTTAGGCCATGCATCCAAACTGTGCCCCTTTGGTACTTGTGATGATAATTCTGCTCACTTTCTCCTGAGGACGATGACCGATCTCTCCGATGAGTACGTCTCCTGGGACGGTCTCGATTGCTGGCCATTCGATCCTGATCATATCTTATGTCAGAATCATTCTCCTCTCTATGCTCCCTGCTACCCCTGGCTAACCTTTCAGACAAAATCTCTAGCCTGTCTGTAGGATCTCGGCTTGCCTTTAGGGGTGCGTCAGGCGTTGGTATCACCACCGTGAAACGTAATCTTGTTGCCTACTGTTCTGGAGCGGACGGATTGTGAGGTGACGTCAAACCCTCCGTAGTGGAAAGGTCAACCTCTTGCCTTGCTGCGTCTGATATAAGTTGCTGCAGAGAAGCCCGGAATCATTGCATGATTTCTTCATTAGTTGTAGGGAAACGTTGGATACCAGCCAGGGCAGCTGATTGATATGCCGTTGCTAAGGTTACATCTGTAGTATTGAGGGTGGCGTCATCCTCCAACTCGTTAATTGGCAATCCGTGACTGCATCTGGAATCGCTACCATCTCCTTCGCCGACCATTGCTTCACAAGTTTTTTAGATAGCCCCCTTCTTCTAGCGTCAATTGTTGACAGTGATTTTTCGTAATCACTCAACCAACGATTTGATCAGTTTTGTGACTGAGAATGATTGAAAGTAACACAATAAAATATTAGCAATAATGAGCAAAAATACGTGGTAAAACTTCGAAGGCCGGAGAAACGTCCACGAGTTGTTGCCTAAGCAACGAAGTCAAATCCACGATGAAAAACTGTTACAAAATATTGCGCTCTGATCTTTCTTGCTAATTCGCATGTACCCCTTATTTTGTGTGTTACAGGGGTATTTATACATAATGTTACTAGGGTTTGTGGGTGCCGCTAGGGTTTGGTGTCGTGGTGCCCAAGTTTTGGGCGATTGTCCAGTCCTAAACGGATTCTGTTTCCTTTTTGAGTGTAACATGTTTCCTTTTTAAGTGTAAAATGTTTCCTGATTTGGCTGAGTCCGAGTTTGGGCCGGATTCTTTCTCCTCTATTTGTGGGAAACCTGTTTGTTTCCTTGTTAAACTCTGGGTAGCCGCACCGTTGTTTATTGTGGGGATGCTGGTTGCTGATTCTGCCCACGTGTTCGGGACGTGAATGCTGGTGACTATCTTTTTTATCGAATCCCGAGCATGCCCGAGCAGGCTTTGCTGCCCGAGCCGATTCTCTTCGTTTGTGATCGGGTTGCTTTAGTTTTAGCCGAGTAAGTTATCTTGGGGGATTTCTGCCCCTTTGAGTTGACTTCTCTTGACTCCTGCTTACGTGGCTTCTTATGGTGATGACGTGTCCTTTATGACGATTTTTACCTATAACAAATTGCTTTTTTGAACTTGTTGATAAAATTGATTCAGAATCGATAATATATGTTTTTCTTTCTTTGAAGCCTCACAAGTAGGGGTGGGCACTAAAACCGGAACCGATCTGAAACCGAATCAAAAAGTGTTGTTTGATTCAATTCACCAATCGAATTCGGTTCAAACCGGTTTCAATTTGTGATTTCGGTTTTGGTTTTACCAAACCGATTTGATCCGAAAAATAATTTTTTATCTATAAAAAACGATTATCACATCAGTCCACCCAAAAAAATATTGTGGTTTCGCCCATGGTTATCATTTATCAACATAGATATTTTTCAAAATACATTCAAAATAGAGTTAAATCATGCTAAGACCTATATATTAACCTCTGGAACTGATTGGCCTTGAAACTACTTTGAATCTCGAGTCTTTAACTTTTTGAAACACTCAAATCGGTGTTAAAACGAGTGAGAAACAAACAAATGAAAATTGGTGCGTAGAGTTGAATTTATTGATGTGACATAGACGAAGCCATGCAACTCAACAAAATTCGTGCGGATGTTGAGCGCACAGCCCACGCTGCGCGCACGCCCATGTGCTATGCACTACTATAGCATTAATGTAGTGTAGCACGCTACAATACTGCATGCACACAAGGTGTACTACACACGTACACAAGGCCATTTTTGGCACAACTTGTGCTGCATGCAGCACACATCGGCCACACAAGCTGAGAGGCACCTTTGGTGCAGTGGAGGCTACGCCAAGGCCAATCCCGCTACGTCGTTTTTTTTCAACTCGATCGATTTGACCGAGACATGAACCTGAGCATCTTTGTGACTCTGAAACTGAATCCAATTTCCATCAAAAACTCGGAATGTCCCAAATGTCTCGAAAAACTTCCGAAACACATTCAAGTTTCCCGAAATACATTCAAATTCCTCAATGAAACCTGAAAATCCTCAGAAACATCCGAAAACACATAGACCAGTCTCCTAATCGCTCGGAACTCATCTAGAGATAAATCCACACATGGTTGGACCCGATATCATCGGAATCTTAGAAATACAATTTTGATAATGAGATTACCAACCACAAAATAAAAACAAACAAAAACATAAAATCAAACAAACATACACAACACATTCAAGTATGCATTTTTCTAAAATTAAATCCGAGGACATTTTTCAAATAGGAATTTAAATCAATTACGAACAAAAGCATGAACACACAATTTGAACATGTGTGCTGCGTAAATGTTGCACAACGATGCAGGGACACAAATGAATGATATGTGTGTGTGTGTGTGCGCATCCTATGCTTTGCAAGAGGTAAAGTCCCAATACCGAAATATCGGAAGACGATGCAACCTCTTGAAGACTTGTTTGCTCAGAAAGTCGCCATTCTCTTGAAGCTCGAAACAGCACGAATCATCTAGACAACTAAACCATTACATGCAAAGAGAGTTTTGATACATAATCAAGCCAACACAAAAACTAAACTGAACAGATATATAAAAAATTATTATTATAGTGGAGCTATTATTACTACAAAGAAACAAATAGGTAAAAAAAATTAATTTTTTTTTGAAAAAAATAATTAAGAATTCAAATTTATCCTCCCATTTTAATATAGATTTTTTAATGTCTTATTTATTTTGCAGTCTTTTCCAATTCCTTTATCATCATCTACTTTCTCTATCCGGTTGTTATTGTCAACATCTTGTCTATACTCGATTTTTAGTAAGTTAATTCAATTTTATTTTATATTAAATATCTATTATTATTTTGAACTTTCCTAATTTCTAATATGAAAGTCCCACTATTTTGTGATTGGCTTATTTCCGTGACAAACCATATTGGGATGCTTTTGTATTAGGTAGATTAGGTTCATCATGTGCTCATCATTGTGATCTTGATTGGCAATCTTCCCGGCATCTCAAGACTTCAATAGCAAGAGCTTCAAAGGTATAATCTACTTGACTTGTCCTCTTGAAGCGATTAGGTACACACACACAATTCATTCATTTGGGGTTTTTTCTTATTATTTTAGTGTGCATTACACCAATTTCACATTTGCACATCATGCATATAGGTTAGTGTGTTAGATCGCTTGAGAAGGATATTTTCTTCTCTTTTCGCGGTCTAGGTGTTGTCATAGTGAACCGTGAAAATCCCTTCACTGATTTTCGTGGTCTAAGTCTCGTCTAGGTGAATCGCGAAAGTTCATAATGAAATCTCTCCAAAGATTTTCTCGGTCTGGTTCTCGTCTTTATGTACCGCGAAGTATTAGACGTGAATTTCATTCTAGTGATTTTTGCTGTCTTGGTTTCATCCTGGTGGATTGCAAAACTTGTGCGGAAAGTCTGCACCAAAGATTTTCACGGTTGTGTCCTTGTCTTGTTGGACCATGAAAATGTGACCGCGAAGTATAGGCGATGTTTTGTTTGCCACTTTCGCGGTTGTTTTTCATGTTGGTGGACCGCAAACTATGGACCACAAAAAGTTGTTTTTCTCAAAACTCTATATATACTCCAAAACATCATCTTTTTTAAAAAAACAAAGTCCGATTTTAAGAGATTTAGAGAGAGGTTTGAGTTCTTAGAGAGCGAAAGGTTTAGGAAACTATTTTTAACTCTCCATCCCCCATTCCATGAGCATTTAAGGCATCATCAAGCATGGGTCTTTATTGCACCTTCATTTGGTAGGTAAGAACAAACATCCCATTTCATTTATTGCTTTTTTTAGTGTCAAGACTTCATTTTTTTTTAATTTTTTTTTTATAGTCTTTGAAGTTATGGAGATTGTTGGGTATTTGTATTCAAATCTAGTTAAGTATTTTGTGTCTGTCTAGCATAATTTTGTATTGAGCATTCATACATGTTCACTTAGACATTTACTCTCTTCATTGAGTTCAAGTGTTGTGGCCACAGGTGGTGGTTGGACAAGCAAGTGTCAAGAATCACTATAAAAGGTCTGCAGCTAGATATGTTTAAGTTACAATCCTTGAGAAGAGTGATTAGGTTGTCTACTTAGGATGTAATTAAACTATCATATAGTGGATTTCTATGACTAAGTGGCTAGAGAGGCTAGTCCAGTGGGTTTTTCCTCAATTAAAGGGTTTCCCACGTAAAATAATAAAAATCTAGTGTTGTTATTTTCCGTATTTATTACTTGATTTTATTGTTGGTTGTGTTTTAATATCGACTATTGAAAATTTGGTAACTTAATTGATTAACAACCCATTCACACCCCCCTTCCCTCTAAGTTTTTTAGACACATTTTCAATTGGTATTAGAGCAGGCGCCTAGATACACATAGGTAGATCCTTGCATTCATTTGTGTCTTTCATATTGCATCTCATTCATTTCTTCAAACTATATGAGTGGGAGTGGAATGTATAAAATGGGAGCTTTGAATTCAAGGCCACCATTGCTCACTGGTGACAATTATGTCTTCTGGAAAGGAAGAGTGAAATCTTTCCTTTCGGCTATTGATGAGCATGTGTGGATGGCTGTAGAAGATTGGTATACAAAACCTGCAATGGTAGCACAAGATGGAACCACTGTGCCTAAGCCCAAGTCTCAATGGACCACTCAAGAATTTTATGAGGCAAAGTGGAATTCCAAGGCTATGCATGCTTTATTTTGTGCCATGAATGACAACCAATACAAGCTCATTCAAACTACAAGGAAATCCTTCAAACTACTCATGAAGGCACTCATACTGTGAAGAAGTCAAAGCTTTAAGTCATTCACACTCAATTTGAGACCATCATGGTGGATGGGAATAAGTCCTTCAACGACTTTCAAATCAAGTTGATGGATATTGTTAACCAAAGCCACCAACTCGAGATCCTTACACTGAATCAAGAATTGTGTAAAAGATTTTGAGATCTCTTCCTGATAGGTTTGAGTCGAAAGTCACCGTCATTGAAAAGAAGAGTGACTTGGACAACTTGAAGATGAACCAACTCATTGTCAAGCTTCAAGCCTATGAGTCAAGAAAGTTTCCCACTCCAACCAAGAAGCAAAAGGGGATAGCTTTGAAGGTTGCCAATGAGGACAGTGACTCCGATGATGACATGACTCTCTTAGTGAAGAAGTTCAAGAGATTGTAGGGAAAAATACCGTAGTACACGCAGCGGAAGCGAGACTAAAAATAGATTAAGTAGTTTTAAAAATTTTTCCTTTTTATGAATCTTAACCCTTTAATTAATTAAACATACATATAATCAACAAAAGAAGAATACCTTTTGTCGCGTGATCCGATTGACTTACGTCGATGGTAATCCGCAAGATCTTCAATCCTAGCACGAACGTGAATCACCTAGGAGCGTGGTCTCCCTTTTCTTTGAATTGCAAACCTGAGAATGGACAAACAAACTTTTCTTTTCTTTTGTTAGTCACAAAACAATCAAAAGAAGACTAAGATTATTCCGGTCACTTTTGAGTTCTCAATCTAATGATCGAAACTCGCGTGAACCTAAATCGATGTTGTACACACAAGCTTATTGATGAACAAGCAATTAGTGTACCATCAAAGAATAATCTATTCACTCTTTTATGTTTTTAGTAGAATAAAATACTTTCTATAAATTGAGAAGAAGAAGAAAATTGTATCTCTGAAACTCTGATGTGGCCGAACCCTATAGCAAGTATTATATAGGTGGCCGAATTTCCTTCCTCTTTTCTTTTAGGGTTGCCGAAAATCCTTCTCTAAAAACAACTAGGGTTGCTGCAAATCACATGCCAAAATAGGCTTGTGTTGCACCCTAATTTCCATCAAAGAATAGACTTCAAAACCTAATCCAACTCATAGATATTTTATTCTTTTTATTGACTAAATTAAAAGACTTCTTATTTGATTAAATAAATAAAATTAATTATTTATTTTCTTATCAAACAAGTCTTTTATTTTTAGTATACTACTACCAATAGTATAGCTTTAGGAAATATATTTCCTTATCAGAAAAAGATTTGTTTCTTAATTAAACAATTAATTAATAAATTAATTAATTCTTATTTAATTAAACAATGAAACAAAATAATATATTAGGTTAATTTATTCACCTTTGCCGCCCCACTTAAAATAAATGGGCCATATATTATTTTCTTATTTCATTTAATCCATTGGACTTTAAATAAAAAGCTCACATGTGAACCAGACCCATTCTTACTAAAAGAAATAAGCCCACATGTCTTTCATTAATATATTAATACAATTGTGCAGCCCATTAAATAAATAATGTGCAAATTATATTCTTAATATATTAAATGCAATTCTAAATGGACCCATAAATTGGTCCGGTAGAATATATCAAGTGATTCTTGCAAGTCCATGTGGATTGGGGATCTTGGCGGGCTATCTAAATTTAAGCTTCAATAGACATAACCTAATCACAATTAACAAATGATTCACATAGGTCCGATCCATCAATTTTAACTCATTCCACTAAAGAGCTAAAATTGAACTCTTAAATAAATATAGAATAAGAAAATGTTCCTCATTCATACCCTAGACAATCATGTTGGAGATAGTGTATCATCGTGATTAATATCAGTAATTGCCAAGAGTTCATAGACCGCCTATAACTCTCCAAGTTACCATATTTACTCATATGACCACGTTTTGAACTTGGATATTTTGACTTGTCCAGAAGCCATGTTTTCAATAGACACTATCGAAAACTCAACGTTGAGATTTAATATCCAATTACCTCAAAACATCCATACGATGATATTATACTCTCATTTAATAAATGGAGCCACGATGTCCATATCTATAAATGAAGTCCTCTATCGATTAACAAATGAATATCACCAAACTATCGAGGATAGACTATGCTATATAATCGTACTCATTGATAACTCAAATGATATCACTTGCAACCATAAGTCCATCATTTATCTCAGGATTAAGATAGACTCTCCGATTGTCCTGATAATGAAAAGACTATTATCTATTGACGGTTCTAGATAAAGCTTTTCATTGTGATCCAGTTCAATGCACCCAGTGCACTAGATTCTTTTGTTCGAAGACACTCCAATGATTTTAGACTCATCATATCTCATTTGATCCCACTCAAATGCTAGCAAACGAATTCTACAACTTTAACAAGATAAAGGTGCCCAACCTTTAACTTAAGTTGTGAACATTATTCAAGACTAACTAAATAATTGTGTCTACCACATACATATCCAGATGTACGAACAATTCTTCTTTTCTCATAGTCTTTAGACCTTATGATTATTTACTTTGACAATTATAATATTAAACTATAAATGCTATACGATTTGTTAAACCAGAAATCACTTTATTAATATGAAAAAGATTGTTAATTACAATATTACACTCTTGCTATTGAGCATAATCCTAACAATCTCCCACTTGCGCTATAGCAAATGTGTCATATCTCTCATGCCCATGTTCTCTAGATGCCCATCGAAACTCTTCTGAGGTAGAGCCTTTTTGAAGGGATCCGCTAGATTTTCTGCTGACGCGATTTTGGTAATCGTCACGTCACCTCTTTGAACAATCTCCCTTAAAAGATGATACTTTCTTTCAATGTGTTTTCCTCTCTTATGACTTCTTGGTTCTTTCGAATTAGCCACTGCTCCACTGTTGTCACAGTAGATAGTGATCTGCTTATTCGCACTAGGAACCACTTCCAAGTCAATCAAGAATTTGCGGAGCCAAACAGCCTCTTTGGCAGCCTCGCATGCAGCAACATACTCAGCTTCCATGGTGGAATTAGCAATACAAGATTGCTTGATACTCCACCATATGATTGCTCCTCCTCCAATAGTAAACACAGCCCCTAATGTGGATTTTCTGGAGTCAAAATCTGATTGGAAATCAGAATCTGTATACCCAATGGGAATCAAATCCCCTCCAGAGTATACAAGCATATTATCTCTCGTTCTCTTGAGATACTTGAAAATATGCTTGACTGCCGTCCAATGATCAGGACCAGGTTTCGATTGAAACCTGCTAACTATGCCAACAGCAAAACAAATATCTGGTCTAGTACAGAGCATTGCATACATGAGACTTCCAACTGCCGAGGCATATGGAACTCTACGCATGAATTGCTCTTCATGCTCATTCTTAGGAACTTGTTCCTTAGAAAGCTTGATTCCATGTCTGAAAGGTAACATACCTTTCTTGGAATCCTACATGGAAAACCTAGACAAGATCTTGTCTATGTATGAAGCTTGGGATAATGCAATCATTCTATTCTTTCTATCCCTTATTACTTGGATACCTAGAATAAAACTTGCTTCTCCTAAGTCCTTCATATCAAATTGTTTTGCTAACCACTCTTTACTGATGTCAATACACCTACATCGTTTCCAATAAGTAGTATATCATCAACATAAAGAATCAGGAAAACCAACTTGTCGCCTTTAATCCTTTTGTATACACAAGGTTCGTCAGGATTCTGAATAAATCCAAAACCTTTGACAGCTTAATCAAACCTTATGTTCCAGGATCTGGATGCATGCTTTAATCCATATATGGATTTCTGCAACTTGCATACCTTTTCCATTTGGCCCTTTTCAATGAATCCCTCTGGTTGCATCATGTAGATGCTTTCGTCAAGACTTCCATTAAGGAAAGCTGTCTTGACGTCCATTTGCCAAATCTCTAGATCTAAAGATGCTACAATGGATAAGAGTATCCTAATGGATTTAAGCATGGCTACAGGAGAGAAGGTTTCCTCGTAATCGATACCTTCTTTCTGTGTATACCCTTTAGCTACCAATCTAGCTTTAAAGGTTTCCACCTTTCCATCCATACCTCTTTTCCTCTTGTATACCCACTTGCACCCAATGGGTTTTATCCCTTTAGGCAAGTCTACAAGGGACCAGACTTTGTTATCGAACATAGATTAAATCTCAGATTGCATTGCCTTTTGCCAATGGCGACTATCAACATCCTCCATAGCTTCCTTGTACGTATAGGGATCATCGTCGTCCGAGAGATTCTCCACTGATTCTCCCAGACCGATGTATCTTTCGGGTTGTGTTCTAACCCTCCCACTACGACGAGGAATGGTAGGTTGTTGATCTTGTGTTGGATCGGAACTTACAATTGGGTTAGGTTGTGTAACCTCTCGTGGAATTGTATCTCCTGACATCTCATTCAGGACAATTCTATTTCTAGGCACAAAATCATTCATATAGTCCTTTTCCAGAAATTTAGCATTTGTCGAAACAAATACTTTAAGATTTGAAGGACTATAGAAATAATATCCTTTAGTTTCTTTTGGATACCCTACAAATATACATGTTTCCGAACGGGACTCCATCTTTTCTGTCTTTCCTTTTAACACATGCGCAGGACAACCAAATATCCTTAAGTGTTGTAAACTAGGCTTGCGCCCAGTCCACAACTCATGCGGTGTTTTAGGAACAGACTTAGATGGTACATCGTTTAGAATGTATATAGCAGTTTGTAAAGCATATCCCCAAAAAGAAATAGGAAGTATTGAATAACTCAACATAGACCTAACCATATCCAAAAGAGTTCTATTTCTCCTTTCTGTTACCCCATTCTGTTGAGGTGTACCTGGTGCAGAAAACTGAGAAACTATCCCATTATCAATAAGATATTGCTGAAACTCACCAGATAGATATTCTCCACCACGATCAGATCTCAAGATTTTTATGTGTTTATCAAGCTGATTTTCCACTTCAGCTTTGAATGCTTTGAACATGTCAAAAGCATCCGACTTATGTCACATGAGATACACATAACCAAATCTCGAGTAATCATCTGTGAAGGTGATGAAGTACTCATATCCACCTCTAGCTTGAATGCTCATAGGTCCACATACATCAGTGTGTATCAATCCTAAACATTCAGTGGCTCTTGCACCTTTGGCAGAGAACGACCTTTTGGTCATTTTACCTTCCAAACAAGATTCACAAGTTGGTAGATCATCAACCTTTAAGTCACTTAAAGGTCCGTCACTTACCAATCTTTTAATCCTATTAAGGTTAATATGACCTAGGCGCAAATGCCAAAGGTAGGTTTCATCTATTGATAATTTTACTCTTTTATGATTAGGTTCCGTTAATTCTGTGTCTAACGAGTGAGAGATATTTCTATGCAAAAAGTATAGACCGTTTTCCAATGTACCTTGGCAAATAATTTTGTCATTCTTACTAAGAATAAAAACTTTATTAAAATTAACCGAATATCCAAATTTATTCAAACAAGAAATTGAAATTAAATTCCTCTTGAATTGAGGTACATAATAAACGTCTATCAAATCTAAATGCCTTCTAGAATCCAAATAAACTCTAATATCTCCCACTGCACTTGCAGACACTAACGTTCCGTTGCCCAAGCGCAAATTGATTTCATTCTTACTCAGCCTTCTCCTTTCTTGGAACCCTTGCAAGGAATAACAAACATGATTAGTGGCTCCTGAGTCTATGATCCAAGAATCTGTAGAATCTGCCAAAAAACATGTTTCAAGATAATTCACATTACCTTCTTCCTTCTTATTCTGGGACTTTGGGCAATTTCTTTTCCAATGTCCCTTTTCACCACAAAGGAAGCATTTCCCTTTGATCTTGGTTACTTTCTTGGTCTCCTTCTTGATAGGCCCAAGTTGCTTTTTCTTCTGTTGTTTCTTGACCTTTTGACGGGCCTTAACAGTAGCAACTTTACCAACCATATGAATCTCTTAACCTTTGCCTTTCACAAGGATCTTTTCAGCACTTTGAACATCTTGCATCAGTCCTTGTAAGGTGTATTCCTTTTTGTTCAAAGTGTAGTCCAATTTGAACTGATCAAAGGAATCTGACAATGAATTGACAACCATATCAATTTTTGTCTCACCATCTATCTCAGAGCCATGCAGTTCAGCAATGTTGAGATGTGCTATGACTTTCATCATGTGATCTTTCACAGCCTGTCCAGGTTTCATTCTAAGATTCATAAAAGCAGTCACTGCCTCTCTCTTAGTCGTCCTGGACTTCATAGCAAACATCTCCTCTAGAGACATCATTATATCAGCAGCGGACTCCATTCCTTCATGCTGTTGTTGCAACACGTCGGAGATAGTGGCCATAATATAACATTTGGCCATATCATCTGAAGTCTTCCACTGCTCATACTCATCTCTATACATTATGCTAAATTCATTATTAGGAGCAGGTGGTTTAGGAGTAGTTAGAACAAACTTATGTTTTTCACTTTGCAGCAACAACCCAATTTTCCTTTTCCATGTGACATAATTATCTCCAGTTAAAGTGTTATCTTTCAGGATGTTCATAAGTGATGGGGTCATGATTTCTGAATAAAACAAAACATATATAAGTAAATAATCATGATAAAGCACTTTTAAATATTTATCTTGAATTAAATAAATAACTCAATCATAAAATTCAACGGTGATCCAACACCCATAAATGTTACGCCTCCTTTGGGAGTTCACACCATTTACTAGTTAGACTAGGTCCCACCTAATTGTTAACATAACAACCAGCGTTTTCAATTTTAGCCTTGCAATTTTATTGACAAGAACTCTTGGGAGGATATCAATAAAATTACATTGAGTGTGTTACCAAGATATCGACCCTCAATTTTCTCTTATGAAAATCCCTCCTTGGGGAGTAGATCTCGTTTGAGTCCATTGTCTAGTCTATCCTTGTAAGGAAGTATATTGCTAAATTCCATTCATGGACGCCCCTTGGGGGGATTACCAATAAATAATAAAGCTCAACTAACCTTGGAGGCCATAGGTGTTACAAAAACACCTTCTCCCACTCAATTATTTAAGGCGTGTGATTAAATCCCAAAGAATGATTTACCAAGTTATCTAGATGCCAATTTAGATACCTAAATCATTCAATGCATGTTCATACCAAAAGAGATATATGAGTGGCACTCCTATTCTATATGTCATGTTATCATACAATAACAAATATTGTAATATTTATGCAAAAAATAAATAGCAACAATTTTGGTCCATTCTAGAAAAGCAAGTAAATTACAATTGTCAAGAATACAAGATCTTCAGGTGGCCATCAACCATACGCTCATCCCTCGGCCTCCTCCCATGGGCGTGCACAGCCCACAACCCCACAAAGGGGCTGCCATGCACAGCCCATAAGGCCACACAAGGCTGCCGTGCGCAGCCCACCAAGGTTTGGGCTTGCCATGCGCAGCCCAATCCACTCCTAGGGTGCGCACGGTGCTCGTTCTCGGTTCCGGTTGCTTCATTTTTCTTCGTGTCTTCGAATCTTTTGTACCCGAATACATTACAGCAGTATAAAATAATAAAATATTGCAGTATTAATTTTTTTATTTTTTTATTTTTTATTTTTTTTATTCGCTGCAGTACTTTTACAAAATAAAAACTGAACACAAAAATTGAATAAAAACTGCAGTAGTCATAAAAAAACTACTGCACTTATATTTAAACAAAGAAAATAAAAACCTAGCACCTACCAAGAAGGAATTATGGCGATAATAGACCACCCTTCTTGTTACAATTCCGAAACAAAAATTACATTGAAAATCTAGGACCAAAATCGAGCAACAACAATCCACATAAAACATATATAAATCCATACATCACATGTAATTATATATGCGAATACCTAGAGTGCCATCTCTTTCTAAACATGCATAATCACAATAAAAAGAAATAGATCCACGTATATATACGTTAATTAATTAAAAGGGTTCAACCAGGGCTCTGATACCAATTGTAGGGAAAAATACCGTAGTACACGCAGCGGAAGCGAGACTAAAAATAGATTTAGTAGTTTTAAAATTTTTTCCTTTTATGAACCTTAACCCTTTAATTAATTAAACATACATATAATCAACAAAAGAAGAATACCTTTTGTCGCGTGATCCGATTGACTTACGTCGATGGTAATCCACAAGATCTTCACAATCCTAGCACGAACGTGAATCACCTAGGAGCGTGGTCTCCCTTTTCTGTGAATTGCAAACCTGAGAATGGACAAACAAACTTTTCTTTCTTTTGTTAGTCACAAAACAATCAAAAGAAGACTAAGATTATTCCGGTCACTTTTGAGTTCTCAATCTAATGATCGAAACTCGCGTGAACCTAAATCGATGTTGTACACACAAGCTTATTGATGAACAAACAATTAGTGTACCATCAAAGAATAATCTATTCACTCTTTTATGTTTTTAGTAGAATAAAAATACTTTCTATGAATTGAGAAGAAGAAGAAAATTGTATCTCTGAAACTCTGATGTGGCCGAACCCTATAGCAAGTATTATATAGGTGGCCGAATTTCCTTCCTCTTTTCTTTTAGGGTTGCCGAAAATCCTTCTCTAAAAACAACTCGGGTTGCCGCAAATCACATGCCAAAATAGGCTTGTGTTGCACCCTAATTTCCATCAAAGAATAGACTTCAAAACCTAATCCAACTCATAGATATTTTATTCTTTTTATTGACTAAATTAAAAAACTTCTTATTTGATTAAATAAATAAAATTAATTATTTATTTTCTTATCAAACAAGTCTTTTATTTTTAGTATACTACTACCAATAGTATAGCTTTAGGAAATATATTTCCTTATCAGAAAAAGATTTGTTTCTTAATTAAACAATTAATTAATAAATTAATTAATTCTTATTTAATTAAACAATGAAACAAAATAATATATTAGGTTAATTTATTCACCTTTGCCGCCCCACTTAAAATAAATGGGCCATATATTATTTTCTTATTTCATTTAATCCATTGGACTTTAAATAAAAAGCCCACATGTGAACCAGACCCATTCTTACTAAAAGAAACAAGCCCACGTGTCTTTCATTAATATATTAATACAATTGTGCAGCCCATTAAATAAATAATGTGCAAATTATATTCTTAATATATTAAATGCAATTCTAAATAGACCCATAAATTGGTCCGGTAGAATATATCAAGTGATCCATGCAAGTCCGTGTGGATTGGGGATCTTGGCGGGCTATCTAAATTTAAGCTTCAATAGACATAACCTAATCACAATTAACAAATGATTCACTTAGGTCCGATCCATTAATTTTAACTCATTCCACTAAAGAGCTAAAATTGAACTCTTAAATAAATATAGAATAAGAAGATGTTCCTCATTCATACCCTAGACAATCATGTTGGAGATAGTGTATCCTCGTGATTAATATCAGTAATCGCCAAGAGTTCATAGACCCGCCTATAACTCTCCAAGTTACCATATTTACTCATATGACCACGTTTTGAACTTGGATATTTTGACTTGTCCAGAAGCCATGTTTTCAATAGACACTATCGAAAACTCAACGTTGAGATTTAATATCCAATTACCTCAAAACATCCATACGATGATATTATACTCTCATTTAATAAATGGAGCCACGATGTCCATATCTATAAATGAAGTCCTCTATCGATTAACAAATGAATATCACCAAACTATCGAGGATAGACTGTGCTATATAATTGTACTCATTGATAACTCAAATGATATCACTTGCAACCATAAGTCCATCATTTATCTCAGGATTAAGATAGACTCTCCGATTGTCCTGATAATGAAAAGACTATTATCTATTGACGGTTCTAGATAAAGCTTTTCATTGTGATCTAGTTCAATGCACCCAGTGCACTAGATTCTTTTGCTCGAAGACACTCCGATGATTTTAGACTCATCATATCTCATTTGATCCCACTCAAATGCTAGCAAAAGAATTCTACAACTTTAACAAGATAAAGGTGCCCAACCTTTAACTTAAGTTGTAAACATTATTCAAGACTAACTAAAGAATTGTGTCTACCATATACATATCCAGATGTACGAACAATTCTTCTTTTCTCATAGTCTTTAGACCTTATGATTATTTACTTTGACAATTATAATATTAAACTATAAATGCTATACGATTTATTAAACCAGAAATCACTTAATTAATATGTAAAAGATTGTTAATTACAATATTACACTCTTGCTATTGAGCATAATCCTAACATTTCATGAAGCTTGACAAGAAGGGCATAAGCTCTAAAGGAAAGGATTTGAAGAAGAAGACATCCTTCAAGAAAGGTGAGCCTAGTCAAGACAAGCCTTCGATGAAAGGTGTATAGTGCTTCGAATGTGGTGGAATCAGGCACATTTCCCCGGATTGTGGGAACTTGAAGGAAAAGTGGAAAAGGAAGGCAATGGTGACTGCATGTAGTGATAGTGATGATGAAGAAGATAAGAAAGACTCTTCTGATAATGAAGATCATGTAGCTAACTTCATTGCCTTTGCAACTTCTTTCATCAATAATGAGGTAGAAGATAACAATGCCTTAAATCTTGATCTTGATAGAGAAGTAGGAGAGGACTTAGCTACTAGTGATGAAGAGAGAGCCACTAAAGGAGAAAATTTCTCAAATGTTGAAGAGTCAAGTGATGAGAGTTCATCAGGCTTGAGGGAAGATAGTAGCAACGATGATATGTGAAGATTGATTCTCTCAAATCATGAAGATGATAGTGATGTGGATCTTGCCACAAATTTCAATTGATTTCAGCGTTTGGCAATTAGGGTTAACTCAAGGTTCATAGAACTGAATTGTATGCTCCATTAGAATTTTGATACAAGCAATGAGTAGGTTAAGACTCAAAGTCGCTTTGTAAATAGACTTAGAAGAAAAGTTAGCAATCGAGATCTAACTTTGTTTGAATGGTTGGGAAGATTGAGTAACTAAATGTTAGGAAGTATGCCCCAAAGCAAGGATTTTTCTATAACAAATCATTTGATATCAATAAAAGTCTGTTACTTACAAATAAATTATGTAGCATTTATAAATCGTTTATTATATATATCAAAAGTAAAATATTCTAAGGATCAAAGACTAAAAGAGACATAAAGAATTATTCACATAATGAAGTTTGTGTGTGGAAGACATAATTCTTTATTTAGTCTAAAAATGTTTAAAACTTAAGATACAGGCTGGACACTTTATCTTAATTAAAGTTGTGGGTCTTTTGTTTTCAATTGGGAAGTGATGAGTCTAGAATCACTAAGTGAAAGACTTTGAATAAAAGACCTAGTACATATAATGTATTGAACGGATTAAGTGAAAAGTATATTTTGATTTTACCGTTAATGGAATAATACAATCACAGTAGAGCAAATGAAATATATATTTTAATCCCGAGATAAATAATGTACCATATGTATTATGAGTTGTGACGTTTGAGCTATTAATAGGTACGACCACAGGATAACTATTCAATCTTGATAGTTTGGCATTATTGATTCATATGTCATAGCGGACATATATTTATAGATATGGACATCATGGCTCTTATGATCAAATAAGAGTAAATACCGCCTTATGGGTTTTACAAGGACTTGGACAATAAATCTTGGTACTGAGTATTCAGGAGTTATTGAATCATGATTTATGATAAATCAAAATTATCCATTAGATGTAAGGATGTTCCTAAGGAATAAAATAATTAATAATGCAACGGTCAAAAGGCATTTTAATTATTGGTATTTTTCATGAGGATACATATTTCACACAATTGCTTAGGGTAAAAATATTTAATATATTTTATTTTAATTCAAGAGTGAAATTTAAGTTTTTTAGTGGACTAAACTGAAATTAATATATCTGGGCTCAATTAATTAAGAGTTAATTGGTACTTGGGCCAAATATATTGGAGCTTGTAATTAAAATTGAAATTAAATACAGTGTGTCTAATACGACCTAGAGGAAGAGGAGAAAGGGGGGGGTGTGGGGTGGGGGTGTAGTGAATGGGTTGTTAATCAATTATTAGCAATTTTTCGATTAGTCAATATTAACAATATAACCTAATACAAACATATAACAAAAATCAAGTAAAGTGCGGACAGTAAAGAATACTTGATTTTTACGTGGAAACCTTCAACAAGGAAAAACCACGGGACTAGCAACTTAAGCCACAACAATCCACTATATGATAAGGTTGTTACACCCTCAAGTGATACACGAACTCTCACTCATGACAATCTCAAGCTATAGACACTACTACTTACCACTCTTGGTTCAATCCTAGTGATATCCCCCGATCCACTACTCTTGGCGTGAGCACCTCCTAATCTACCCTCGTGGGCCTTTTATAGCGGTACTTGACAAATGCTTGCCAATCAACCCTTGGTTGAAAGACTTTAGTTGCTTCTGTAACTTCACCTAAAAGCCACAAGACTTTAACTCATTGAAGAGAATTAAAAGTACAAGTGAATATAACAATGATGCTCAAATGCAATAATGTGTAAGACCACACACAAAATGCCTAACTAGATGTTATAATGCAATTTAACAACCTAGTTATCAAACATTGCCTACATGCCCATACTTGAGGTCTCAATTAGTTGTAGAAAGATTCTAACAACCTAATTGTCAAATACAACTCACATAAACATTCATGAACTTGACTAGATGCACAACCTAATCATCAAATGATCATACTTGAATATTTATGGTTTAGCTATTTAGGTAAAACAACCAAATCATGCAAGCTATCAGAAACAAACCCAACCATGTTATCAAGACTCATAAATATATGCAATAAAGAGAGTCTTGGTATTTAATTAAGCAATAAATACGTAATTTAGAGTAAGAACAACAATAAATGAGATTTAATGTAGTTGCAGCTTACCTAGTCATGAAACCAAGAAGATCCATGCTCAAATGATGATGATAACGTTAGATGCACATGAGTTTGGGTTTGGGAGAGTTAAAGAAGCAATCTTGGTATTTTTTCTCACTAGGGAACTCTTAATCTCTCTCTAGGGTTTTGTAGTTTGAGTTCCTTAAAGACAAATTATGAGAAATAGATGTATTTATAGTGTTTAGATGATAACCCTATAAATTTCATGAATTTCCCTTAAAAAATGAGCCAAATCGGACTCCAAATGAATAAGATATGACCAAATTATGAAACAGGGGCGGAAATCAGAGTAGTGTGTATGTCTATTATGCTGGTAGGGAACCGCGTAACACCCGTGTGTAAGGTTTATGATTTGTATTGGCTTAATTCCATTGTAAAACACTCTATGATTGTATTAGTTGTTGCTTAGGACATTATTTGAAGAAAAGAAGCTTAAAGAGTGAAGAGCAACGTCTAGTGCAAAAGTCGTCTTCAAGAGGTTAAAAACGTCAAAGGTAAATCTTGACTTCATCCTCTTGCAAGGCGTTAGCGCACACACACACACAATTCATACATGTGTGTCCCTGCATCGTGGTTCAAACATTTGGTATAACACATTCACACACTTCATAGCATGCTCATGCATTGATCTTGTATTGACAAACATTGTGAAATTGCATGCTTTGTGACTATCTCTTTGATATGGCATGCTTGTGTGAATATGTGTTTATTTGTTTCCGTAATTTGTGTTTAGGACTTGAACATATTCTTATTTAATGCCTTATTGAGTTCCGGTCGTTTCGGTTACTCATTCATAAGGTTTCGAGTCCAAACAAGTTGACTATGCTACTTTTCGTTCTCATTTGTTGTGTTGCCTTCATCGTCGGATTCCGAGATGATTTCTCAATCATTTTTCAAATTTGAGTATTCGTAGTCGTGCATGAGGGAGTCATGGTTCGAAATCCAAAAACTGATTCAAAATCGGAGGTCGGATACACAAGATATGGGCTGAAGATCCGAAGGAGCGCGCGAGAGGAGTTGGAATCACGTGTGGCCACATGGCCAGCCCGTGTGGGAGGCCGTGGGCCCCACGGGCAAGGGAGCCCTCTGCTCCCGTGGGCCCCACGTGCCCCCCATGGGGTGGTGATGTGGTGGCTCCTGATTCGCTCGTAAAATCTCTCCTTTCCCTCCTTTTAAGCCAACCTCCTTCCCTCCACACAATGATGAATTTTGAAGAACACTTGAACATTTCTCGCATCAGAATTCTACAATTTTTTGTTTACTTGTTTTGATCATATCTCTCTCATACGAACTCGAAATCAATCGATTCAAAAACCAAAATTGTTGGTCTCGAAGAGAGCTACAAACTCCAAGTATTTCTAGAGGCATCTGACTTCACCATTTTTCTCAGTTGAGCGTTTTCCAGTCCGTGGTCAGTATGTGTGATACAACCTTTTCTTTTTCAATTTCATCTTTGATCTTCTTTTGATTCTTACTATTTGATTGATGAAATTTGTTGAGAAGTATGTTAGATCACTTGCTAGGGTTGTTTGATCATTTGTTAATTGAGTTTTAGCTTTGTGATTTGTTTTGAACATATATGTGCTAAACTTGATTTATCATGAAATTGATTCTAGAAAATATATGTGTGATGTGCTTCATGTTATTTTCTATGTTTTATTTCATGATCTAAGAACTAGGTTTTTAGTGTGATAAATTGAATATTCATACCTTTGTTCTTATTGATTTGCATGTCTTGATTTCTAGATAATTTTGTGATTGTGTGTTGAAATCATATTCTAAACTATCATTGAACATGTACATTTTGCTTGATTGATCATCTAGCTTAATTTGTTTGTGTTTGCATCACTTGCATCACTTTAGATCATAGCCTTGCATTAGGTTGAAGTCTCTAGCAAAGTGAGTGAAGCTTTGTGGATAGAGCAAGGGAGCCTTGATTAGAGTCGGGAGGACTTGGATAATCAAGCAAGGAAGTCTTGTCTAGGGTCGGGAGGATCCGATAGGCAAGCAAGAAATCTTCCTAGAGACGTGAGCGTCTTGGATAGGAAGTTGCTTTCTAGAGGTGTAGGACACATCTCGGATAGGAAGTAGGCTTGGTGATTCACTAGCCCGAGGGTAGATTAGGAGTTGATAGCTTGAGCGGATATCATGAGTGATAGCTTGAGTGTGTAAGTCCTTTTTCACATAGTGGATTGCTTCGCCGGTGGTTGTGGTGTCAACCCGTGGATGTTTCCTCATTGAGGTTTTACCACGTTAAAATCATTGTGTTCAATTTTGCTTTACTTTTCCTTATCTTCCATATATTACATTGATTGCATATCTTGTAAATTGATTAACTCTTGTCTTAGTGAAATCAATTCATTTGCTAAAATCTAATCAAGTGTGCATTTGCCTTGTAATAATCCGCAATATTTTTAATTGGGAGAATTTGTAGCCTATACCTATTCACCCCCCCCCCCCCCCCCCCCCCCTCTAGGTGTATTTCACTACTACATTAAGGGAAATTTCACCGTGCACTGGTACCAGGAAAATCATTGAAAATGACTTCGCTAGTGATTGTGTGGGTAGGAACCCGCGCATTGGCAAATTAGCACAAAACCTTAATTTCTAAGCGGATAAAAACAAGACCAAACGACATTGAAACCTATCGAATAATATATTATTGGAAAGGAATGGATATCTAGTTTCTATCCTTTTTACAAAATGAAGTTTCGATGTCTGGAGAAAAAGTTATAGTCATTTGAGTGACCAAATGTCAGATTCTTATAACAACAAAGATGCCCCGTTTTAGTGGTCATTTTGGAGATTTCAAAACTATTCCAAATGGTCATGAAATATTATGAATAATATACCGTTGAAAAGGTATGGAAGTCTACTTTCTACTCCATTTTACAAAAAGAGGTTTCGATGTATGTAGAAAGAGATATGGTTAAAAGAGCTGACCAAATGTCATATATGGACATCAACAAAATATCCAAAACTCAAGGTATATGACCATGTGATTAAAGACCAAACCAAGAGAAGAATGGGACCTTCTCAAGTGGTCACCCATCATGCTAAGACAAGCACATCATCGTGCATGTGTAGACGTTTTTGATCAATTATCAGGAAACGAATTACTCCATACAAAACCACACTTAAGTCTAAAAATGAAGTGCAAGTGCGATTGTGAAAAAAAATGCACACATAAGCAATAAGGAACAAATGCATAACAATCCAAATGCATGTAAGTGTGTGTGTGAAACTATTCTCTCCAACTATTCTCTGACACTATTTTATATTGATATCGGACTTGAATATGTTCTTATATTGTCCCTCTTTGAGTCCTGAACATTTCGATTACTCATTCATATGTTTTCGATTTTCGAGTTCCGAGTTGGATTTTACGAAACTTTCTGTTTGTTTATCGTATATGGTTTTCGTCTTTGTCTATCGAGTCAAATTCTAAGTTTTTGATTAAAGTTTCATAGACGTCCATGTCCGTGAGTGAGTTAGGGGGCGATTGTGAGGACCTCTATTTTATGATTGGCTTATTTCATGAAAAACCACATAAGGGATGTTTTTGTAATGGGTAGCTTAGGTCTTCGATGACAAGCTTCCAAGCATCTCTATGACTTCAAGAGCGAAAGGTATATTCACTTGACTTTACCTCTTAAAAAGTTTAGGTGCACACACACACACACACACACACTTCATGCATGCTTTGTTCATATAGCATTTGTGTCTCAATTCTTATTTGTGTGCATTCTTTTCACAATCACACTTGCACTTCATTCTTAGTCCTAAGTATGGTTTTTGTGTGATGTAATTCATTTTCCGATGATTAATCGGAAATGTCTGTGCATGCACGATGGTGTGGTTGTCTTAGCACAATGAGTGACCATTTGTGAACGGTCCCATTCTTCTCTTGGTTTGGTGTTTGGTCACATGGTCTTATACCATGAGTTTTGGATATTTTGTTGTTGTCCATATCTGATCTTTGGTCACTATTTTAACCATATCTCTTTCTACAAACCTATAAACCTTATTTTTGTAAAATGGATTAGAAAGTAGACTCCCATACCTTTCCAACGGTATATTATTCATAATATTGCATAACCGTTTGGATTGGTTTTAAAATATCTAAAGTGACCACTATAACATGGCAACTTTGTTTTTGTCCAAATCTGACCTTTTGTTATTGAAATGACCATAACTCTTTCTACAGATATCAAAATCTTGTTTTGTAAAAAGGAGTAGAAATTAGACATCCATATATTTCCAACGGTATATTATACGATATGTTTCGATATTGTTTGGTCATGTTTCGGTGCGCTCAAATATTGAGCTATGCGTTGTGGTGAAATTCGACTGGTCAGAACCATCGATTTCGGGAGCCAAATTTTTGTAGTGATTTCGGTTCCTCAATTTGACTGGTTGGAATTTGGTGGCCACCAACTGCTGAATTGCCCGATAGCTGGACATTTTAGTCTTTTCACACCAGCTCATTTTCGATCTTTATAAAAAACCCTCTTTCTCTTCTTCTTGCCCAACTCTCTAGACAATTGAAACCCTAGGAAAGAGAGAGAGAGAGAGAGAGAGAGAGAGAGATTCTTGAGAGAGAAAGCTTCATCAAAGCCTCATTGACTCTCTAAACCCAAAACCCAAAACTCATGCATCTATAACATCAATCTTTCATGAGTCTTCTTGGTTTCATGACTAGGCAAGCTACAACCACATTAAATCTCATTTATTGTTTTTCTTACTATAGATTAAGTATTTATTACTTGATTAAATACCTAAACTCTCTTTATTGCATATATTTATGAGTCTTGATAACATGATTGAGTTTGCTTGTGATAGCTTACATGATTATGTTGTTTTACCTAAATAGCTAAGCCTTGAATGTTCTTGTGAGATTGTTTGATGACTAGGTTAATAGATTCATGTTTATTTATATAGTCAAGCTCTCTTGAATGTTCAAGTGTATTTATTTGACAATTAGGTTGTTATATTTACTCTACACATCTAATTGAGTCCACATGTATGGGCATGTAGGCATTGTTTGATAACTAGGTTGTTAAATTGCATCATAACATCTAGTTAAACATTTTGTGTGTGGTCTTACACATTATTGCATTTGAGCATCATTGTCATATTCACTTAGACTATAAATTCTCTTCAATAAGTCAAAGTCTTGTGGCTTCTAGGTGAATTTGCACAAGCAAGTGAAGTCTTGCAACCAAGGGTTTGTTGGCAAGCATTTGCCAAGTACCATGATAAAGGCTCGCGGGGTAGATTAGGAGGTGCTCACGCCAAGAGTAGTTGATCGGGGGATATCACTAGGTTGAACCAAGAGTGGTGAGTGGTAGTGTCCATAGCCTGAAGTTGTTGAGAGTGAGAGTCTGTGTATCACTTGAGGGTGTAATGGTTTTTTCATATAGTGGATTGATGTGGCTTAAGTGGCTAGCGTGGCTAGTCCCATAATTTTCCTTGTCAAAGGTTTCCACGTAAAAATAAAGTGTTCTTTATATTTCCGCACTTTACTTGATTTTTGTTGTATGTTTGAATTGGGTTTTATTGTTAATATTAACTAATCGAAAAAGTTGGTAATAATCCTCTAGGTTGTATTAGACACACCGTATTTATTTTCAAACTTTACCAAATAAGTGGCCACTAGGGTAATTTTCTCTACGAATGGCCATTACCGTCACACCGTTTGCCACAAATGGCCATTTTGAAACGAATTTCCTATCTAATGGCCATTTTGATAGCGTATGACTAAATGGATGGACATCGGGGTAATTATCCCTTTATAATTTTTATTTTTACATTTTAAATTTTTTTTAGTTTATTTTGTTAAACTAGTTTACTTCATGGCAACTCATATACCAAGAAGTTACATCCAAAAGATAAAAGTTTTTTTTAACTCATAAAAGAAAATAAGTTTTTTCATTCATTGCCATGCATCAACCAATAGCAGTGTTCTAAAACCTGGGGTAGGCAGCTGTCTAGTCGGTCGCCAAGGCCCTAGGTGGCTCTGGTCACTGCGAGGAACTAGGCACCAAGTCGGCGACTAGCGCTGACAAGTCAGCCGCCTAGCCCAATTTTTAACACCGATTAATCGTCCTATGCGTTTAAAACAACGTCGTTTGGGGTGCAAAACAACACCATTTTGGTTAGGCTTCATTGACTTGAAGAGTTGAAAAGTTGAACCAAAAACAAAGCCAACTAGGCGTTTTAAAAAAAAAATTCTTCATTTAAATAGAGCCATGTCCAAAGACGATATCCGGTACTGGAGCTTTAGGATGGAAAGAAGGAAGTAGATCTGCTGTCGTCGAAACACAAAAAAAGAAAATGAAAAAGATTTGCAGAGAAAACAAAGAAATGGAAAAAAAATTGAGTTTGTAGAGAGAGATGGAGAGAGAGAGAGTGTGTTGAAATATGAATGTGTAGGAGAAGATGAATGAAATAGATAAAAAAAATAAAATAAAATAAAACACAAATCGATAAAGACCGATAAGGGATAAGAATATAAGATCATAAGATCATAAGATTGATGATAAAAATTAAAAATAAAAAGAAAAAAAGAAAGTGAAAAAGTGGGGTCTAGAAAATGATGTTACTATGATGTACCCCACCCAAGTTAGTGACCCAAGAAAGAAATTAAAAAATAAATAAAAAATAAGAAGAGGAAACTACATGCAAAAAACCAAACAAAAAGGAAAAGGAAAAAAAAAAAAGGGTTTCGTCTGCCTAGGCGGTTTAGGCGTTAAGCGCTAGTTTACCGTACGATTGGCACCTAGCGCCTACTAGAACATTGACCAATAGGGGTATCATACTGTAAGTTCCACCATTTTGTGATTGGCTTATTTCTATGACAAACCACAATGGGATATTTTGTAAGGGTAGCTTAGGTTCTTAATGTGGCCATCAAGTTAGTGATTGTGTATGGAAAGCTTCCTGGTATCTCAAGTGCTTCAAGATCAAAAGTCTTAAAGGTATATCACTTAACTTGTACTCTTGAAGAGATTAGGTACACACACACGTCATTCATTTGTGTTATATTATTTGTCTTTTAGGGTGTATTACACCATTCACACACTTGCACATGTTGCATATAGGTTAGTGTGTTATATTGTATGAGAATGCCTCTTCTTCTCATTATCGCAGTCTTGGTGGCGTCGTATTGAACCACAAAAACCATTCTAGTGGATTTCGCGGTCTAAGTGTTGTCTTGGATCACCGCGAAAAATGGGCGCGACATTCTTTCCAGAGGATTTTACGGTTCAAGTGTCGTCCTGGACCACCCGAAAAATTACTGTGAAAAACCTTCCAGAGGTTTTCGCTGTCTAAGTGTCATCATGGAGAGCCGCGAAAAAGTGGCGCGAAGTTTTTTCTAGTGATTTTCACGGTTGTGGTTTCGTCATGAACCACTGCGAAAAAGGGACTACGACTTTTCCGCGACAACTCAATTGCCTTTGTCACGACGGTTTGTCGTCATGATCAACCGCAAAAATGGGACCGCGACAAACTGATTTTGCCAACACGATGTAGTTTTTCAAGTCTCCTATATATTGGCCAAGACACTTTCTTGTTATTCAATAACTCCGAATTTTTAGAGCATAAGTGTCATTGTTGAGTTCTTAGAGAGAGGAAGGTTCTTGCAACCATTTGTGACTCTGCATCCCCATTCATGTGCATCTAGGACTTCATCAAGCATAGGTTTCATTTGCATCATCACTTGGTAGTTAAAAACAAAATTTCATTTCATTTATTGTTCTTCCTTTTTAATTACCAAGATATCATCTTTATTGCTTTTTCATTAAAGCTTTGGTGATTATAGGGGTTAGCTAATAACTAGGCTGTTGGATTTGCATATTCACGCCTAATTAATCATTTAGTGTTAGTCTAGCACTCATATGCATTGAGAATTCATTGATTGTTCACTTTAGACTTTAATTCTCTTCTTTGAGTCAATGTCTTGTGGCTATATGTGGTAGTTGCACATGCATCTGTCAAGTCTCACTTTCAAAGGCATGCGGGTAGAATAGATTGAGTTACGAACCTTGAAAAGTGTGACTAGATGTCAACTTAGGTTGTAATCAATCATTCAAATAATGGAGTTTTTATGACTAAGTGGCTAGCAAAGCTAGTCCCGTGGTTTTTCCCAATTGGAGGGTTTCCACATAAAAAAATCAAGTGTTCATTCATATTCCGTAATTTACTCGATTTTTTGTGTTGTTTGTGTGTTTAATTTTGATTAATCAAAAAGTTGGTAATTAATTTGATTAACAACACATTCACTCCCCTTTTAAGTTGTTTAGACACATGTAAAGTTTATTTTCACATAACACTCCTCTTATATACAATCATTTTCCCAAATTCAATGGTTTTGGCCTCCGTTTTTGTGTTTTTCCCTTTTTATGCATTATTTTCAGATCTTAATTACTTTTAATATGGATTTTTATATTCAGTATTGGTTGTTTAGGAAAGTTCTTTTAGAAATTATTAATATATAACTCAAATTTTCATATTTTTGGTAAATCTTGATATTTTTCCTTATTTCAGTGGATTTAAGAGTCCTGAACCTTATCAAGTATTTTAAGAAGAGTAATGCTAGAGGACCCAAAAATCCAACCCAA
Source organism: Acer saccharum (assembly GCA_030490815.1). Taxonomy (NCBI): domain Eukaryota; kingdom Viridiplantae; phylum Streptophyta; class Magnoliopsida; order Sapindales; family Sapindaceae; genus Acer; species Acer saccharum. Next base: position 12,647,302 of record CM059872.1, read on the forward strand.
ATTTTGGACCCAAACCATGTGGCACACATCACATGGGGTATGGGAAAGAGTGAAATGGGGCCATGTTGTGTTTGATGTGTGCCACATAGGTTTGGGTCCAAAATTTGGGTTGGTTTTTTGGGTCCTCTAGCATTACTCTTTTAAGAATTATGGTTTTCGTTTTGTCGCATGTCAATTCTCTCCATCAATTAAATTCTCCTTCTAAGAATTATCCTTAATACGTGCATTAGATAGATTCCTTATTCTTAATACATGTTCAGAAAATTCTGTACTGCGGATTGTACGCTAGAAATGTTTTACGGGCAACGGATACACGAATACATATTCTAAATCATAACCGATCAATTTGCAAATAGTTTCCGATATTATTTGAGGTTTTTAAATGTGGATGCTGATGTATGTAACCCCAATCACGGCCACCTAATCTCAAACGTCATTGAATTAAATTATAACATGAAAAAGCAGTCACTGTCTTGTTATCGTACTTTGTAAAAAAGTAAAAGATGTACAGATTTGGAGGATTTTTTTTTGTTAATTTTAGTATATATCACACTCGCTCATGGTTGAGAGGACATTTTTTATAATTTCTAATTGCTTCCTTACTAGTGTTGCAAAAGTTCGCTAGCTGCTAATCTGGTGGCAACCTACCGACCCATCGCCTAGCGCCTAGAGGAACCAGTCGGGAACTGGGTAAATGGTCGGAAGTCGACTGTCGGCTGACTAACAGCAATCCGACGGCCAGCCGACTGGAAATATATATTTTTATATTAAATTGTAATTGAGTAAATGTCATTCTATTTCATATATTTTCATCTATCGAAAAGTTGTAACACATTACACACTAACACTTGTTAGTTGTACATAAATTAAAAAGTATAAACTATTAGACTAAGCATAATTAAAAAGCAAAAAAAAGTTGTAACACATTACAGTATTACGCACTAACACTAACACTAACATGTGTAACTCACTAACACCACACAGATTTCATAACTCACACTAACTCACTAACTCACACTAACACATGTAGCTCACTAACACCACACAACTTTCATAACTCACTAACTCACACTAAAACCACACAGCTTTCATCATTCTGTTGTCAAAAAAGAAAACAAAAAAAGTAAAGCCGATGAAGAAGTGAAGAAGTGAAGAAGTGAAGGACAGGGACGATCTGTGATGGGCGACGACGGTTGGCGACAAGCGGTGAAGGAGTGAAGCATAGTGGTCATTGGTCAGCGAGAGAAGAAGAGAGTGCATGATTTCGGCGATTAGGTCTGATTAGGTCTAACTAGGACTGACTTTGACTGAAGCCGCCTAACAACGCTGACTACCCTCAAATCGCAGTGGTAGCTCACCGTCGAGCAACTAGTCAGCCCTAGTCGTTGACTTCTGCAACACTGTTCCTTACACAGCCATAGCCACTCTTGAGAAATTAATTAATAAGTAATGCTAGACATTCCTTCTATAATCTTACTTTTTCCATCTCAATCCGTATGGTAGTTGAGGTGTCACTTGGTAAGTGGATATGAAATAAATCACAATTAATGTGTATCCACACACACCAAGTGACACCTCGCTCGCCTAGCATCACTCTTAATTATTATTATTATTATTTTGAAAGAAAGCTTTACTCTTAATTAATTATGAGGTGTTGGTCAAGAGAGGTAGTTGATTGCAACAGCATATCCACCGAATCTCAAACGTCATCGAATCCAATTATAAATAAATAAATAAATAAAAATAAAATTAAATAAATAAATAAATAATTTAAAAAAATAAATAAAAAATAAAAAAAAAACATTGGCTGTCTTAGGGTTAGGGAGGGAGAACTAGAGCCGGCTTTCATGGGTGCTTACGCGAGCAGTTGGCGGCCTCTATAGAGACTATAGAGTTGGTTTTTTTTAAATGGAGAAAATCTTATGTGGGATGGTGAGATCGTCTAATAGGATTGAGCACGTCCCAATATCTGTGTTAGAAAAATAAAATGGGGCCAAGTCCCATGGTAAATAATGGGACGTGCACTATCTTGTTGGGCAGTCTCACCCACGTAAGATTTTATCGCCTTTATCGGCCTACAAATACCTACAAGAAGAAATCTATCTTTCAATAGACCAAGAAAAATAAGTAAATTAATTTATATATTTGAAATGGAAAACAGAGCAGATGCAGAACCCCAGCAAGAGCAAGCGGAGAAGAAGAATGTTATTCCTCTTCTCACTCCATACAAGATGGGTTCTTTCAATCTTTCTCGTCGGTACATTCTTTATTATATTGTTTTGGCTTTGTTTGGGTTAGAGATGAGTTCAGTCATGGGTCTAATTAATTTTTTTTTATTATTTTGTTCACATATGTTTCAGAATTGTGATGGGTCCGTTGACTAGACAGAGATCTTACAACAATGTTCCACAGCCGCATGCTATCTTGTACTACTCCCAAAGAAGCACCAAAGGTGGTTTTCTCATATCTGAAGCCACCGGAGTTTCTGACACTGCTCAAGGGTACTTTAGCATACTGTATACTTTTGTCGATATATATAAAGAAAACTGTTTATTGAATATGTACGTAAACCGGTTAGTAGTACTACAGAACCAGGATTCCAAATGAAAAAAACGTCCAGAATCCCCATATCAAAAAAGATGTTAATCTGTTTATTGTTTGTATAAGGTTTACGCATACGCCTGGTATATGGACGAAAGAGCAAGTAGAAGCATGGAAACCTATCGTGGATGCTGTTCATGCCAAAGGTGGCATCTTCTTTTGTCAGATTTGGCATGTGGGGAGGGTTTCAAATCAAGGTCTGTCCCATATGTCTCTTTCTTAAACAACTTATATGCATAAAGTGATCTTCATCGAATCCTATAAATAGAAAACACGATTATGGGTCATGATTGTTGCCAAATACGTATGTGTGATGGTGTTGATGGACACACTTGATTTTATAAAAACAATATAGATGGATCATTTTTTTCCATCCGGATATATATATAGGGGTGAATTCATAAAGAGCCAAAAAATTTATCAGTTTATTATTTTTAGCCAACAATTTATTTTTTATTGTTTTCGTCACTTTTGATCATTTTTGGACAAAAATACCCCTAAATTAAAATTATTTTTTAAAAAAAAAGAGGAAGTCAATGGGTGATAAAAACGTGAAGAGAGAGAAAGAGAAATGGAAAAAGTTAGGGTTTATGGCTGAAAGAGAAAGAGAAAGAGAAAAGGAAAAAAAAAGTCCATCCCCGCCTCCTATCTCGTCGTCCATTGCCGTCGGTCTCTTGTCTATCAAGGCCGCCACCTACGGCTAGCTTCCTCGCGATCCCGTCAATGCCGCGCTTCACCTTGGCCATTTTTCTCTCGTCGCCGACTTCGCTTGGAGCCCATTAACGCCGCAACTGGTTCTGTGTTCAAAAGGTAAATCAATTCTAGATATTTAGGTGAGTTCTTACATAATACAAAATTTAATCACCTTAACATATATTATCATTCAGAAAAATATGTTTTCTTTAAAAAAAAATAAAAAATTGTTGTGTTGGATTTGCTGGGATTTGATTTGATGAATAATTGGGCACATTCGAATTGTTTGAACTGTTGTTGTTGTTGTTGTTGTTCTCGTGTTGTTGGGATTTAATTTGGTGATTGTTTTTGTTTTCTGGGTTTTTGTCGTTTGCGTGATTTTCACCAAGTAATGAAATGAAATTTGGCTTCTTTGATTGACTTTTCTAGTAGGGATCACCTCAATTTTATTATTTATTTATGGTACCACAACCAGTGTTTTTATTTGTTAACCCCAAAAAGCTTTCTTTTGTTTTTGATTGTTAAAGAAAAACCCATTTACAATTTGTCAATTATATAATCAAATCTAGCTTGTGATTTTCAACATTTTTCCTTTTCTATGTATGCATGTATGCATGTTATAGCTTTACCATATGTTTTTTTTTTTTTTATTGTTTGAGGGAAAACTCACCTACAATTTGTCAAATTTGTAAGCTAATCTAGCTTGAAACTTGCAATATTTTGTGTATGTTAAGGAACCTAGATCTATTACTTGTTTGGATTTTGTTGGGATCGTGCTAATAAGCTTGTTTCTGAGTTCTAGGGCATTCTTATAATTTTAAACAGCGAATTCAGTATTCTATCATTCTGTAGAAATTGCATACAGATTCTTGGAAATTTGGGAATTTGTGAATTTGAGTTCTTGAACTTTCACTTTTGTTGATTTTTTTTGGGTGGATCTGTGAGTTGGTTGGTTTTGGTGGGTGATATGTGAGTTTTGTGGAGTTGGGGTGTGTTTTTGGGACCGATCTAGAGGTCAGCTGTGAGGGAATCTGTTGATTTTTTGTAACAATAGAGAAGCTTGTTGATGTTTCTTGAAAGAAAATGGTATTGCTTGAACCAGAAAACCTGTAAACGAATGCTCCCATCATCATCAGTAGATGTTCCTCTGTCCATATTGAACCAAGTTTGGAAACTTTTAGCTCTGTTTGTTAAATTTGATCGGGAAATTACTTGATGTCAGATTGGTGTTTGAGATTAGCTTATAAACAAGAAAGGGAATTGGGATAAATGAGCTTGAGACAATTATCTTGTTGTGGTCTCTGCAGTATCACTTAAATTTAAAGCAACCTACTTGTGTTTGCATGTATCCTGTTTGTATTGACATGTATCTTTTTTGTACTGGCATGTAACTTGTTTGTTGTATTGGCATGTAACTATTTTTACTGGCATGTAACTTTCATAGACACTAATGCCTTTTTTATGTGATTTTGTAGATGAAAAATATAAATTATGAGGATTTCCTCATAAAACTGAGGGATTCGAGGATTAAAAAATCCACCACGAACATATACTGCAATTTGAATGGCCTCCCAAACATTGCAAAGGTTCTCCGCAATGTTGGAGAATTAGATGAGTTTCGGACCACTTGTTTCGAGCACTTGCTATCCCGAAAGACTTGACTTTTTCTGTCGACGTACTTCATAACCTTTTGCTGCGGCAAATACATGTACCCGGTGTCTGTGGAGAGAATGAGTTTCACTTCTCCATAGGTGGGAAAATGGCGAAATGGCACTACAAATATTTGCAAATAGTGTAGCGTCAGAATGATAACTTTGTTGGTACATCATCGTTGTATTTAAAGTTTTTGAAATGTATGAAGTTTACGTTGGTGCCTAAGTTGTGAAGTTTTTTACTTTGTCATGTACAAACTAGCATGTAACTTCATTTTCAACTGGCATTTAACTTCAAATTATACTGGCATGTAATAATATTGGAATTTTAATTTGGAATCAGTGTCTTTCAACTGTGAAAGTCAATACGAACTGGCATGTAACTTCATTTTAAACTAGCATGTAACTTCAAATTATACTGGCATGTAATAATACTAGAATTTTAATTTGGAATCAGTGCCGTTCAATTGTGAAAGTATGTACAAACTAGCATGTAACTTCATTTTCAATTGGCATTTAACTTCAAATTATACTGGCATGTAACTTCTGACATGTAATAATACTGGAATTTTAATTTGGAATCAGTGTCTTTCAACTGTGAAAGTCAATACGAACTGGCATGTAACTTCATTTTCAACTGGCATGTAACTTCAAATTATACTGGCATGTAATAATACTAGAATTTTAATTTGGAATCAGTGTCGTTCAACTGTGAAAGTATGTACAAACTAGCATGTAACTTCATTTTCAACTAGCATGTAACTTCAAATTATATTGGCATGTAACTTCTTGTATTCATTTCTCTTTCTAGTAATTTATCTATTGATTCTCTTTCTTTATTTCTTCTCCTTTATTTGTTATTTGTTTTTAATTAATTCAAATACAACTGACATGTAATTTCATATACAACTGTCAACTGGCATATATAAGTTCGAATACAGCTGCCATCATGTAACTTGAAATTAAACTAGTATGTAACTTGAAAATCAATTGATATGTAACTTGAAAATCAATTGACATGTAACTTGAAAATCAATTAAGTTTCAAATTACATGTCATTGGCTCATTGACTTCAAATGACACTTTGGAAGCACCAAGCCAATGCAAAGTAGACATCTTTTAGATTTAAAGCATTTGAGACACTTCAAGTACATATATATAACTAGTAAATGATGCTCTGTATCTGTTGGGGTCCCGTGGTTCACTTTGGAATATCCAAATATGAAATGTTTACATTAAAAATAACAAGTTAAAAGCAAGCAAAGCTAAATCCAATACTTCTTCAATGAACAAACACCAGACTTGAAGCTTGCTTTCTTCTTTGAATCTTTCTTCTTTAATTAGCATGCAAGTTAATTTGGAAATCTTCTCTCGCTGTAACTGCAGAAAATTTTACAAGCACGCAGTTAGAAATCATTTCCCCTTGTCTAGACTTTATGAAGCAACTGTATTAAACAGAACATTCATGTAAAGGACTATAGCATCATTATTTGGGTATCTACACAAGCCACATTTAAAAAAAAAATCAACAAAAGATGTATTCTATCTGTGCCATTACCATTATTCTGCTTCACAACCTAGCACTTATAATCCCACCATTAAGTAGGAGAAAGCAACCAACTACATGTAAACCAAATATGCTATATCACATAAGACTTTCAAAGTATATATAACATTGTAGTTGTTTATAACCTATAGATAGCTGATAGCAAGAACCTAACAAATGTTAAATTTAAATGTGCATGTGTTGTATTTATATGTCTACTTGTGAAAGAGAAATACAAAGCAGTTATAACTGTATACATACATACTGTAACTCTGTAAGTCATTGTGAGCAATGACTTACATACATACTAAAAGTCAAAAATCCGTCTTACCTTGTTCATCATTTACCATTATATTCCTAGAAAGCAAGTCATTGTGAGCAAACACCACCAGAGAATTAAGATGGCCTGCTAATTCCTGTTCAATTATCACAAAATATATCTTGTAAATCGGTAAAAGTTCTTAATTTTAAAATACATGAATAAAATCAACATTAGAATAAAATGTTGAACTACTCAAGGTCAAAATGTTGTAATTTGGACAGCCAAGTCGGTCCACTAAGTATGTTGAACAACAAAGAACTTCAGGAAGATGCCAGGTTAGAGTCAGCTAACTAGCTTATCATCCTCATTAAGGTATGTGCATTGATAAAAGATTGGACCATGCCATTTCCAAAAACTGCGAGTAACTTGGCACCAAATCCTGTAGTCAAGAGATATTTGATGGCCTAAACCCAATATGTGGTGAGAAATCACAAATAGCATGTAATCAAAATGACATCAACTTTACAAAATAGACTGAATCAACTATAAGAAGCATAATTTAAAATTCAATAAAAGTTGGCATTCAACAAAGAAACACACCATTGATATACTTGTCTTAATTAATACCATATACCAAACATTACAAAATCTTAAAGAACAACTGATTTAATTTCCTACACTTATGACATCACTTATTCAGGAACCAAGAAACTATAATAATGGCAGAACAATTCGAATATGAATAACCAATAAACATCAAACTGTCTTTAACATAAAACCTAACCAAAAGAATTACAATAAAATAAATCTTCTCAGTAAAGACTAGTAGATATCATAATAAAAAAGCTATAGCATCATAACCACCTGCAATTCCCGTTCTCGATTAATGACATAATCAATGTTAGGCTCGTATAATCTGACCGTCATGGAAACATCATTTCCGTTCTCTTCCTTCGTGGAAACCTTCAAAACTGGAAGATTCAATACAATTTCCTCCTTTAGAAAACTATTGACCGGGAAACGGAAACAATTACATCACGCATATTACATACAAATCATATAAATATCAAAAATCTTTTATACTCACGCAAATTTCAACAAAACCACGTCAAGAAGAAATGAATCAAGCATTCGAAATGGTAATAAGAACTTGAAGAATTCATTCTGATTTGTGACAAGTATACAATCCCTCATTATTGCGATCTGAGTATTCCTCTGATTTGTGAGAAGTATACATTTCCTTCTTAAAGAAACCCTATTTTTGAAAAGTTCCCTCATTATTTGAGAATAGTCACAAACCAGAGGAATACTAAAATCCTTTTTTTTAAAACCCTATTTTATTCAAAACTGTTGTAGGATGAATGTCGATTAACTCACCGGCAGCTGAAGACGGCGTCGACAAGTGACGGCGACGAGCAAGTGCAGCGGCTTCGACGAACGAGGGCAGTAGCAGCGGTGGTGGACAGTAGCTGAAGACGGCGTCGACAATTGAGAGCGACAGCGTAGACGAGCAAGGGCGACGGCGAGAAGGGCGGTGGGTTCGGCAACGATAGTCTTTCTTTTTCTCTTTCTTTCTCTCTTTCTCTATTCGTAGTAAGCTGTCGCTTTCACTTCCTCCATTTCTCGGCGACACTGCTGGGTTAGTCGAATGTTGGAGGAGACAAAATTGGTTTCTGGGTTGAACAGAGAGAGAAATTGGCTTCTGATTTTGAAGAGAGAGAAATTCTGATTTTGAAATATTTGGGACAGCAGACCGAACATATCAGGAGAGAGAGGGAAAATTTTGGCATTCAATGTAATTATAAAATCTAATTCAGGGTAATTTTGGCAATTCAAGTCAAAAGATGATGAAAACAATAAAAAATAAACTTTTGGCTAAAAACAATAAGTCCATAAATTTTTTGATCCTTTCCTGCAATTTCCTCATATATATATATATATATATATATATATAGAAATTCTATTATCAGTTCAAACTGACAAAAGTTATATCAGTTCCTTGTATGTGGGCCACTAGATTTAAATACTTTGACTTGGCTGTATGCACTTGTCAAAGCATCTTTTAAATCTAATGACTCACATACAAGGAACTGATAATAGAAAGCTGATATATATATATATATATATATATATATATATATATGGGGGTGCATTCAAAAAGAGCCAAAAATTTGATGGATTTATTGTTTTTAGCCACAAGTTTATTTTTTATTGTTTTCGTTAATTTTTACCACTTTTGGACATAAATACCCTTAAATTTGAAATTTGAAAAAAAAAAAAAAAAAAAATTGACAGGGTGGAACCCATCCATCAGTAAAACAAATGTTAGGGTGGAACCCACCCATCAGTAAAGGAAAACAAGTAAAAGTGAAAAATTAAAAACAAAGAGAAGGGAAGAGAGAGAGAGAGATCGCCGTCCATCGCCGAGAGAGATCGCCGTCTGTCGCTGCTAGTCGCTGTCGCTGCCCTCGTCGTTGTGTCGAACTTCTTCACCGTCGCTGCAAAGAGAGAAAGGAAGAGAAACAGCTGCAGTTCGCCGTCGACGTCGCCTCACTCCTCTCCCCGTCGCTGCCGCTGTCGCCGAAGCCACTCCTCTCAGGTTTGATTTAGCTTTTGTTCGTTCTTTATCTAGGTTTTGTATGTTGATTGGGTGACGATTTGAAGTGTTGGATGTTCAATACTGATATATATATATGGGTTTGAGGAGAGACAGTATGCTGATATATACTTTAGAGATGCATTATCACTTTAGAAGGTATCAAAAAAGTTCTGCATATTTTATTTGTACATATGGCTAGGCTATATATTTTTGTGTGGTTTCTTTTTGTTTCTTACTTCAGTTGTCATATTGCTATTTTCACCTTTGTGATGTTCTTTCCAAAAAAAACAAAAAACAAAAAACAAACAGTTCTTCTGCCTGCCGAAAATTGAATAAAAGATATTGAAAAAAGATTGCAGCAGTGATAATAATAATACACAGAGTGGTTATAACTCTACCATTTCAACATACTTGATACATCCAATACCAGTTGCTCAAAATAGACTGTCTCTACCAGCAGTGGATATCTGCTCTCCAACTTTTTTAATGAGCTAAAAGAATTTTAAAGATTTGTAGCCTTGTAGGGAATGGTTATCTGTAGTCATCTCTCTGATCTGTTTCTCTGTTCCATTTTCAATGATTTTCTCTGCCAAGGCTCTTGAAGGATCTCCTTTATATTGAAAAGATTTGAGTTGATATGGGTTTCAAATTGAGTCCTTACATTTTCTATATTCCAATCTTGAATTCATTTTTTAAAAGTTTGAATGCATATTTTCTTACTTGTTTTTTAGGTTCTGAGTGGAGGATGCTTTGTCTAGTGCTTTAGGATATTTCAATCTTCTCACTCTTTTCTTCTAAGGATAATACTTCTCTTCAGTAAAGGGGAGGATTAAAGTAGCTGTTTTCCAGATTGTTTTAAATTAATGTGTTATGCAATTGAAGTTTCCTTTCTTTGATCTGCAATTTATTTTGCAAACACATTATTAGATTTGTCATTCGAACTAATGTGGAAGTGATATCTAATATAGTAGTTGGAAGTGATATCCTTAATAAGTGATGCTATCATGGCATATGATTTATTAAGTTTCAATACAAGTGAGCTGACAACTGTATATTATATGTACTGTAGGAACTTATTTCATATATTTTGTCAAGAGGAATTATTTTGCATGTTTTATGTAAATACTTATGTTAACTATACACATTTAGGCGTAAGTATCTTTTAGGAAATTAACAGGGTGCTTTCCTTAGTTTATTGGGTGGATACATTTATTTTCAAAGTTTATTTTTTCTTCTTTATAGACTCCAAGTGTTGACTTATTGCATTTCAATATTTAACAGAATGGTGTTTTGAAGCTTGGTCGAACATTCTGTTTTCTTCCACTGCTTGTAAAAACTGAATCTTGTTTAATTTGATTATAATTTCTGTACAGTGTGTCTTGCTTGTGTTTCAACAATATATAGCATATTATCTAGTTAATTAATTAGCTATATAGAAGTACTAATTCTTTTCAGGATTAGTATACATGAATTATAAATGGAGGAAAATCCTTTTCTAAGGTTGGTATTCCAAATTATTATATATTATTAATTATTCTGATTGAATATTAAAATTAATTAGGATCTTCAAATAGGGTGACTTAATTAATTACTCTTGCTAATTAATATTAATAGTATTATGGCCGTGTTATTCACATATTTAAAGACTCGACTATAGGTGGAAACATCGACCATGTGTGTCTCCTCCCCATTCTAGTATGTACCTAAGGCCACTTTGCGATTTCACTTAAAGACAGGTTTAGAAAACTGGAACTGCATACACATACTAAGAAAGCAGTTATTACAAATTCTTAATGAGAGGATTGCTAAATCTGCACATTGAACAAGAACATATAAAAAGACTGAAATCCAATATCATCTTCATCGATTCTAGTTTATACATATAAATGTACTGCAATTCAAATGTGCTGAAATTTTAACAAGTCTGGTTCAAAAAATGTATGTTGATCGAGTACCAATTCTGGGTATCTTCCTGGCACAGTTTTTGTTGGTTGGCCTCCACGCCTGAAATACCCTTCTCTAGCTGCACCATGAAATCTGAGTTATAAAGAACAGGAATTTGAAGACATAAAAATTACAAAGAAAACATATATATATATAGGGTTGCTTGACAAAATTAGGATTGCTTGAATCTTGCAAAGCTTGAACTTCAGCAAATTGGCTGTCCAATATTCCCTGCACACCACCACATCACTATTCAATAAACATAATAAATTCTTGTAGGAAAATTAGTTGGACGTCCGTTGAATATGTAAGTACACTAAACGTTACTCATTTTGAAAAAGCAAGTGCACTAAACGTTACTAATGTTTTCTACTCATTTCTTGCAGCTATTAGTCCTATGTGCGGTTGGAAATCCGGATGGACATTGGATATTATGTCAGGTTGATTTGCTGAACCAAAAAGTTGGCATATATGATCCATTATACATGAAAACGAAGATTTCCATCCTTCGGAAGCAAATCGCCCCACTTTTACATTTCATTCCAGCCATTTTATAATATTCCGGATATTTTCAACAAAAAGGTATACCACCCAAAGGGAACAAGTTGACCATTCAACACTCTATTCCGAAGAAGTTACCAGCACAATTGACGATAATAGTTGTGGTGTCTTCATATGTCGATACGCAGATATATTGATGTGTTATACTTGTTTTTGGGGATGGGGAACCAAAAAATTCCCCAAGCTTAGGGAGGAGATGGCACTAGGCATTTTTGCAAATAATGTACCGGCAGAATGATAACTTTTTTGATGCTTCATCTTTGTTTTTTAAGTTTATAAACCATCATGTACATGGAATGATTATAACAAACAACTGGAATTTATGATGTAAATTCAGAACTGGCATGTAACTTGTTCAGGTGCTGGCATGTAAAAATACTGGCATGTAACAATAATAGAATTTGATCATTTAAGTGAGTGTCTTCCAAGTAGGGAAACAAGAATATCCAGGCATGTAACTTCTAATTACACGGGCATCTAACTTCAAAACCAACTGGCATGTAACTTGTTCAGGTGCTGGTATGTAAAAATACTGTTATGTTTAGTTTTCAACTAAGTTTTTCAAATAGATACATCATAAATAACTATTGAACAGACCCTGGCATGTAACAATAATACAATTTGATCATTTAAGTGAGTGTCTTCCAAGTAAGGAAACAAGAATATCCTGGCATCTAACTTCTAATTACACTGGCATTTAACTTCAAAACCAATTGGCATGTAACTTCTTCAGGTGCTGGCATGTAAAAATACTGGAATGTTTAGTTTCCAACAGAGTCTTTCAAATAGATACATCATTCCTAACTTGTTAACAGACCTGCCATGTAACAGTACTGAAATTTGATTATTTAAGTGACTGTCTTTCAAGTAGGGAAATAAGAATATCCTGGCATGTAACTTCAATGATCATTACTAATAACTAAGTTATACCACTAACTTTCGGTGTCAATGGACATTTTTGTGAATTGTGGCCTTCTTCTCCGCATTTTCTGCACCTGTACGGTCTACGTGGTCGCTTCGATGTTATAGATGTTGCAGTTGTTGTAGATGTTGTAGATGGTACAGGAATTTGACATGGTTGTGCATTCCGACAATTTTGTCGGTTGTGACCAGATTTACCACAAATCGTGCAATTTCTTGTCTTTCCATTTCTATATTCCCCGGCAGATTTATATCTTTTTTTTTTGGCCTTCCAACTTGTGCACGAAAAGGAGGCGGATAAACAACCCTTGATCTCACATTTTCAGGAATATTCCATTCACTAGGATGGCCAACAGGGAAGATGTTCCGGGAATATGCTTAAACCCAACTAGTAGTTTTGTAGCAATCCCCACAAAAATCTGCGGCTACGAAATTAAAGTGTATGAGTAATTTAATGAATCACATTTGGTAAGAAGATAAGATACAATGGAACAAAAGGATAATAACCTTATTGCGGCTAATGCGTGGCGACATGGCAGTTTATCAACTTGAAATTTCATACAACTATAAGTCTTTTCAGATGACCAATCTCTTCATATCCATATTCCTGCATGTCAAGTATTTCACTATGAATCAAAATTACAAAATCACATGTAAGTTAGAAATAAATTGGCACGTAACTTTAAAACAAACTGGCATGTAACTTCGGTACAGAAAATAAAAAAATCTGGGTTTCACTAAAAATCGAATCCACTATCTTAATCTTCATATCAAACAACATATAATTGTAAAAAAACAATAGGAGATTGATTTCACTATGAATCAAAATTACAAAATCACATGTAAGTTAGAAATAAACTGGCATGTAACTTTAAAACAAATTGGCATGTAACATTAAACCAAACTGGCATGTAACTTCGGTACAGAAAATAAAAAAATTTGAGTTTCACAAAAAATCAAATCCACTATCTTAATCTTCATATCAAACAACATATAATTGTAAAAAAAACAACTGGGAAGGGGATACATACATTCTAGAAGGTCGTTCGCTCCAAATCTAAATGGGTTTCGGTTTCGGTTTCGGTGGAAGAACCAAAATGGTGTGGAAGAGACGAAATGGAGGTCGACGAAATTGAAGAGACGAAGTGGAGGCTGCCGTCGCTGGGTTTTGAAAGATAAAAGTCACATATCTCGTTTTTAGAGAGAGAGAGAGCATATCAGATTTTAAAAGATAAAAGTCACAAAGATAAAAGAGAGCCAAATTTTGGGAGGGAAATTTTGGTCCAAGTAAAACAAAATTCAGGGCAGTTTTGGCAATTCAAGCACAAAGATGACAAAAATAATCAAAAATAATTTTTTGGCTAAAAACAATAAGTCCATAAATTTTGTGATCATTTCTTACAATTTCCTCATATATATATATATATATATGTATGGGTGGTATTTAAGTATTTAATAGGAAATACAATAATAATCAATCTTCTTGTATCCAAAATGCTATTGGGTTTTATTTGACCCTTCGTGTATACTAGCTTTCATAGTCATAAAGCTTTCTCATTGGCAATTGACGTTGTAATATCTGTTGTACATGTTTCGATGGAGTTGAGATCCATGGAGCACACGGCTATCTTATTGATCAGTTTATAAAAGATCAAGTGAATGACCGTATAGACCAATATGGTGGATCCCTAGAGAACCATTGTCGATTTGCTCTAGAGATAGTTGAAGCTATTTCTAATGAGATAGGAGCACATAGAGTTGGGATAAGGCTATCTACCTTTGCAGACTATATGGAATCAGGGGACTCGAATCCGAAAGCTTTGGGTTTGTACATGGTAGAGTCCTTGAACAAATATGGTGGTATTCTTTATTGCCATATGGTTGAGCCAAGAATGAAGACTCTTGGCGAAAAATTTGATACTCATAACAGTTTGCTACCCATGAGAAAGGCTTTTAATGGAACTTTTCTTGTTGCTGGGGGTTATGGAAATGAAGATGGAAACATAGCTGTGGTAGAGGGCTATGCTGACCTTGTTGTTTATGGTCGACTGTTCTTGGCGAATCCTGATTTGCCAAAGAGATTTGAGCTTGATGCTCCTCTCAATAAGTACAATAGAGATACTTTTTACACACCTGATCCTATTGTTGGTTATACTGATTATCCATTTCTCGAAGCCACTTCTTAGTTAATCAAAGTATGAGAATATGAACTTGTATTGGTATTCACAAGGCCTGTACTAAATCCAATGTATTTTCTCTCCCATAGTGGCTATTGTTATATTGTAATCGTATGAATGTATTGAAAAACATGAATGACGCATGGTGATAACAAAATTTGTAGACCAGGGGTATTTTTTTTTTTTTTTTTAACATAATAAATTCATTACCAAAGTGGACAAAAACCCCACAGATGAAAACAACCAGCCAGGGACAGACCCCAGACCCGACAGAACAGTGGGCAAACCAACACAAACAACCAAAGACAGAGGGCAAAGAGACCCAAAATAGAACAAAAAGAGCAGACCAGGGGTAATATTGATAGTTTCCTAACTTCTAACATTTTTCTTGACACCCATACATGTGTAATTGTGTAGCATAAACTGAAATCAAAATTAACTAGATAAAACTATGCTTCTCAATCAACTCGAGAAGAACGAAATTAGGTGGACTATAGATCACAGATGAATTAGGAGATCATTAAAAATTTATATGGACAAAACAACTTGTGTGATTTATTACACATACAATATTGTTAGGATTATGCTCAATAGCAAGAGTGTAATGTTGTAATTAACAATCTTTTTCATATTAATAAAGTGATTTCTGGTCTAAACAAATCTTATAGCATTTATAGTTTAATATTATAATTGTCAAAGTAAATAATCATAAGGTCTAAAGACTATGAGAAAAGAAGAATTGTTCGTACATCTGGATATGTATGTGGTAGACACAATTCTTTAGTTAGTCTTGAATAATGTTCACAACTTAAGTTAAAGGTTGGGCACCTTTATCTTGTTAAAGTTGTAGAATTCTTTTGCTAGCATTTGAGTGGGATCAAATGAGATATGATGAGTCTAAAATCATTGGAGTGTCTTCGAGCAAAAGAATCTAGTGCACTGGATGCATTGAACTGGATCACAATGAAAAGCTTTATCTAGAACCATCAATAGATAATAGTCTTTTCATTATCAGGACAATCGGAGAGTCTATCTTAATCCTGAGATAAATGATGGACTTATGGTTGCAAGTGATATCATTTGAGTTATCAATGAGTATGATTATATCGCATAGTCTATCCTCGATAGTTTGGTGATATTCATTTGTTAATCGATAGAGGACTTCATTTATAGATATGGACATCGTGGCTCCATTTAATAAATGAGAGTATAATATCATCATATAGATGTTTTGAGGTAATTGGATATTAAATCTCAACGTTGAGTTTTCGATAGTGTCTATTGAAAACATGGCTTCTGGACAAGTCAAAATATCCAAGTTCAAAACATGGTCATATGAGTAAATATGGTAACTTGGAGAGTTATAGGCGGTCTATGAACTCTTGGCGATTACTGATATTAATCACGAGATACACTATCTCCAATATGATTGTCTAGGGTATGAATGAGGAACATCTTCCTTTTCTGTCTTTATTTAAGAGTTCAATTTTAGCTCTTTAGTGGAATGAGTTAAAATTAATGGATCGGACCTAAGTGAATCATTTGTGGATTGTGATTAGGTTATGTCTATTGAAGTTTAAATTTAGATAGCCCGCCAAGATCCCCAATCCACACGGACTAGCATGGATCACTTGATATATTCTACCAGACCAATTTATGGGTCCATCTAGAATTGCATTTAATATGTTAAGAATATAATTTGCACATTATTTATTTAATGGGCTGCTTAATTATATTAATATATTAATGAAAGACATGTGGGCTTGTTTCTTTTAGTAAGAATGGGTCTGGTTCACATGTGGGCTTTTTATTTAAAGTCCAATGGATTAAATGAAATAAGAAAAATAATATAAGGCCCATTTATTCAAGTGGGGCGGCAAGGTGCTTTTTAACCTAATATATTATTTTGTTTCATTGTTTTAATTAAATAAGAATTAATTAATTTATTAATTAATTGTTTAATTAAGAAACAAATCTTTTCTGATCAGGAAATATATTTCCTAGAGTAATACTATTGGTAGTAGTATACTAAAAGTAAAAGACTTGTTTGATAAGAAAATAAATTATTAATTTTATTTATTTAATCAAATAAGAAGTCTTTTTATTTAGTCAAATAAAAGAATAAAAGATCTATGAGTTGGATTAGGGTTTGAAGTCTATTCTTTTATGGAAATTAGGGTGCAACACAAACCCCTTTTAGGAGTGTGATTTGCGGCAACCCTATTAGAAAAAGAGAGCAAGATTTCGGCAACCCTAAAAGGAAAAGAGAGGAAAATTTCGGCCACCTATATATTCACATGTATAGAATTCGGCCACCCTATGCTTTGTGCTTGAGAGACAATTTTCTTCTTCTTCTTAATTCATAGAGAGCATTATTTTTATTCTACAAAAACATAAAAGAGTGAATAGATTATTCTTTGATGGTACACTATTTGCTTGTTCATCAATAAGCTTGTGTGTACAACATCGATTTAGGTTCACGTGAGTTTCGATCATTAGATTGAGAACTCAAAAGTGACCGGAATAATCTTAGTCTTCTTTTGATTGTTTTTGTGACTAACAAAGAAAAGAAAAGTTTGTTTATCCATTCTCAGGTTTGCAATTCAAAGAAAAGGGAGACCACGCTCCTAGGTGATCCACGTTCGTGCTAGGATTGAAGATCTTGCGGATTACCATTGACGTAAGTCAATCGGATCATGCGACAAAAGGTATTCTTCTTTTGTTAGATAATATATATGTTTAATTGATTAAAGGGTTTAAGGTTCATAAAAAGGAAAAATTTTAAAAGTTACTAAATCATTTTTTAGTCTCGCTTCCGCTGCGTGTACTACGGTATTTTTCCCTACAAATATAACATGATTTAAGTGGACCAAACATATATCATAGTCTCTCTCGTTCGACTAACGTATATTTGTGTATCAACATTGAATGAAGAGATCATTGCACCAGTTGTTCCATGAATATATGAAGTACACCAGAAAAAGAATGTTTGAAACTACTCATGAAGGGTTTAGTGGAAACAAGATATATTATGTGTCATGTATGCCCAAAGGTTTAGCTAGTATAAATGAATTTTAAGGATATATAGTAGTTAGAATTAGGTATGATAATGATAAGAGAGGTGATGCATCACTTTAAAAGTGGCCAGTTCTGTCCTTTCTGCATCTACAATGTTGAATCCATAGATCACTTATTTTTGCATTACCCTTGGTCATGGTAAAGAGACAATATAAATTAATGAAATTATATTGTATAATGATTCAGAATAGAACAAAGCTTTATACAAAAACTACAGAATATTGAAAAGGAAACTAATCCTAGAGATTGACTAAATTAAACATATATTTGAATGGAAAATATTACACAATAATTACAGAGTAAATTAGAGATTGTTTCCATAAGTTTCCAACCAGGAATCATTGATACAAGAAGATTGTGGCTAGATAGAAGGAGCAATGGAAGGTGTTAATCTGTCATAGTGATTAACGAGAGGATGAAGGCTGGATAGATGGAGCAATGGAAGGTGTTGACTTATCATGCCCCCGCAAGATTGATTGTCCATTCAGGACACCAATCTTGGTTCGGTGAGTGTGAAAGTGAAGACGGGGTAGCGGCTTCATGAGGGAATCAGCTAGTTGGTCCGGAGTGTGAACATGAGAAACGCATAAGCGACTTGTAGCAACTTGATCCCGAACAAAGTGGAAATCAATAGCGATATGCTTCATACGAGAGTGAAAGACTGGGTTGGCATAGACATACGTAGCACTCACATTGTCACAATAAATGACCAGAGCTGAGGGGATAGGTATATGCAACTCTTGAAGAAGATTCATCACCCAATTGAGCTCAGCTGCAATGGAAGCAATGGCCCGGTATTCTACTTTGGTGGATGAGCGAGCGACAGTCTTTTGCTTTTTAGAACTCCAATAGATGGGATTGGTGCCAAGGAAGATGACATAAGCAGAGGTTGAGGTTCGATCATTGGGATCCCCTACCCAATCGGCATCTGCGAACGCATGAAGAGTCTGAGGAGATTTCTTGCGAAGCATTAGACCATAATCAATAGTCCCAACTAGATAACGGAGTAATCGTTTAACTGCGGACTACTGAGAACGGAAGGACAATGCATGAACTAAGATAGCTTGTGGATGGCAAATGAGACATTCGGACGAGTCAATGAGAGGTATTGTAAGGATCCAAGTGCTTGGCGATACAATGTAGCATCGGCCTGTGGAGAGCCATCAGATAATTTGAGGACTTCAGTTGTAGCAAGAGGTGTAGAGACGGGTTTGGCATCAGCCATATTTAGTCTGTGTAGGAGGTCGCTTGTATATTTCCTTTGAGATAAAAACAAGCCATTAGAAGTAAAATGAGCTTTAACTCCAAGGAAATATGAGAGATTACCAAGATCCTTTAGAGAGAACCGTAGGGCAAGAGTAGAGATAAAGGTAGTCACATGAGCAATGGAGGATCCAGTGATGATGATATCATCAACATAAACTAGTAGGTAGAGAACTGAACTCAGAGAGTGAAGCATAAACAATGAGGTGTCTGAATGGGAGTTTTTGAATCCTTCGGTTATGAGAAAATTACGAAGTTCATGATACCAAGCACGAGGAGCTTGCCGAAGCCCATATATAGCCTTTCGCAACTGATAGACATGATTTGGAAGGTCGGTATTTACGAAGCCAGGGGGCTGGTCCATAAACACTTCATCGGATAAAGAGCCCTGCAAGAACACATTATTTACGTCAAGTTGGTGAAGAGGCCAACCATTAGTCACAGCAATAGCAAGTAATAACCGAACAATCGTTGGCTTGACAACAGGATTGTATGTTTAAGAGAAATCAACCCCAGGCCGTTGACGAAAGCCTTTAACTACTAGGCGAGCTTTGTAACGAGTTATTGACCCATCGAGATTTTTCTTAATTCTGTAGACCCATTTGCACCCAATGACATTTTGTGTGGAGGTTCATGGGATGAGGGACCAGGTTTTGTTGGAGAGTAAGGCATTATATTCATCACTCATTGCTTGACGCCAAGCGTGATGTTGTGGGCTTGTTTGAAGGTTGAGGGTTCTATGTTTGGAGAGGTGGTAGTGGCATGAAGGTCAAGTATGTGTTTCGGTTTGGTGATGTTATTTTGTAGTCTAGTTTTATAAGGGTGAGGTTCGGTTGTGATTGGAGGAGGAGATGTATGAGATGAGACACTTACCTGTGAGGGATGAGATGCATCATGAGATGGAGACGTGGATGAGGAACTTGAGGATGAGATGTTTTGATTCAGAGAGTCAGACCTATGAGGAGAGGGCTCACCGAGCGAATTGGACGGATGTTCATGATGGGAATTAAACACGGTCTTGGTTTGACTAATACAAGGTATATGTAAGTTTGGGATATTTTGAGTGCCTAAGATTAAAGGTGGTGAGGTATGAGTGATGTCAGGTGAAGACATGGGATTTAAAATTTTGGAAGATTCATTTGTTGATATGGGTGACCACGTTTCTAAGGTAGGCAAGGTGTGGGGTGACTCATGACGAAAAGATTTATTATGGAAAGGAAAATTATTTTCCACAAAGACTACATGTCTAGAAATGAAGAGTTTATGTGTGGAGAGATCAAGGCAGATATACGCATGATGAGGATTTGAATAGCCAACGAACACACATGGGCAGGATCATGGTTCTAGTTTGTTGGTGGTGTAAGGTCTTAACCACGGGTAACAAAGCAAATATTTTTAAAGATAGATAATTTGGTGACTGCTTGAAAAGATGAAAGAAGGGAGATTTCTTACATGTGACCAGAGATGGCATTCGATTGATGAGGTAAACTGCTGTTTGAAAAGCTAATGACCAGTATTTGAGTGGAACAGAAGCATGATGAAGTAAAGTGAGAGCAATTTCAACAGCATGACGATGTTTATGTTAGGATTATGCTCAATAGCAAGAGTGTAATGTTGTAATTGACAATCTTTTTCATATTAATAAAGTGATTTTTGGTTTAACAAATCTTATAGCATTTATAGTTTAATATTATAATTGTCAAAGTAAATAATCATAAGGTCTAAAGACTATGAGAAAAGAAGAATTGTTCATACATCTGGATATGTATGAGGTAGATACAATTCTTTAGTTAGTCTTGAATAATGTTCACAACTTAAGTTAAAGGTTGGGCACCTTTATCTTGTTAAAGTTGTAGAATTCTTTTGCTAGCATTTGAGTGGGATCAAATGAGATATGATGAGTCTAAAATCATCGGAATATCTTCAAGTAAAAGAATCTAGTCCACTGGGTGCATTGAACTGGATCACAATGAAAAGTTTTATCTAGAACCGTCAATAGATAATAGTCTTTTCATTATCAGGACAATCGGAGAGTCTATCTTAATCCTGAGATAAATGATGGACTTATGGTTGCAAGTGATATCATTTGAATTATTAATGAGTACGATTATATAGCATAGTCTATCCTCGATAGTTTGGTGATATTCATTTGTTAATCGATAGAGGACTTCATTTATAAATATGGACATCGTGACTCCATTTATTAAATGAGAGTATAATATCATCATATGAATGTTTTGAGGTAATTGGATATTAAATCTCAACGTTGAGTTTTTGATAGTGACTATTGAAAACATGGCTTATGGACAAGTCAAAATATCCAAGTTCAAAACGTGGTCATATGAGTAAATATGGTAACTTGGAGAGTTATAGGCGGTCTATGAACTCTTGGCGATTACTAATATTAATCACGAGGATACACTATCTCCAACATGATTGTCTAGGGTATGAATGAGGAACATTTTCTTATTCTATCTTTATTTAAGAGTTCAATTTTAGCTCTTTAGTGGAATAAGTTAAAATTAATGGATCGGACCTAAGTGAATCATTTGTTGATTGTGATTAGGTTATGTCTATTGAAGCTTAAATTTAGATAGCCCGCCAAGATCCCCAATCCACACGGACTTGCATGGATCACTTGATATATTCTACCGGACCAATTTATGGGTCCATCTAGAATTGCATTTAATATATTAAGAATATAATTTGCACATTATTTATTTAATGGGCTGCTTAATTATATTAATATATTAATGAAAGGCATGTGGGCTTGTTTATTTTAGTAAGAATGGGTCTGGTTCACATGTGGGCTTTTTATTTAAAGTCCAATGGATTAAATGAAATAAGAAAATAATATATGGCCCATTTTATACATGTGGGGCGGCAAGGTTAAAATATTAGCCAAATATATTATTTTGTTTCATTGTTTAATTAAATAAGAATTAATTAATTTATTAATTAATTGTTTAATTAAGAAACAAATCTTTTTCTGATCAGGAAATATATTTCCTAGAGTTATACTATTGGTAGTAGTATACTAAAAGTAAAAGACTTATTTGGTAAGAAAATAAATAATAAGTTTTATTTATTTAATCAAATAGGAAAGTCTTTTATTAAGTCAATAAAAGAATAAAAATACTTATGAGTTGAATTAGGGTTAGGAGTCTAATTACATGTGAATTAGGGTACAACACAAATCCTTTTTTGTAGAGGAATTTCGGCAACCCTAATTGGACTACATGTAGATTTCGGCCAACCCTAAAGGAAGAGGAGAAGAAATTTCGGCCACCCTATATAACACATGTTATAGGGTTCGGCCACCCTAGTTGTTCACTGAATCAATTTTCTTCTTCTTCTAAACTCATAGACAAGTGTTTTGAATATTCTACCTAGACAAAAAAAGAGAGAAGAGATTATTCTTTTGATTGTACACTAATTGCTTGTTCATCAATAAGCTTGTGTGTACAACATCGAATTAGGTTCACGCGAGTTTCGATCATTAGATTGAGAACTCAAAAGTGACCGGAATAATCTTTGTATTCTTTTGATTGTTTTGTGACTAACAAAAGAAAAAGAAAAGTTTGTTTGTCCATTCTCAAGTTTGCAATTCAAAGAAAAGGGAGACCACGCTCCTAGGTGATTCACGTTCGTGCTAGGATTGAAGATCTTGCGGATTACCATCGACATAAGTCCATCGGATCACGCGACAAAAGGTATTCTACTTTTGTTACTTGATATGTATAGTTGATTAATTAAAGGGTTTAAGGTTCATAAAAAGGAAAAATTTTAAAACATACTAAATCTATTTTTAGTCTCGCTTCCGCTGCATGTACTACGGTATTTTTCCCTACAATTGGTATCAGAGCCTTGGTTGAACCCTTTTAATTAATTAACGTATATATACGTGGATCTATTTCTTTTTATTGTGATTATGCATGTTTCGAAAGAGATGGCACTCTAGGTATTCGAATATATAATTACATGTGGATGTATGGTTTTATTTATGTTTATTATGTGGATTGTTGTTGCTCGATTTTGGTCCTAGATTTTCAATGTAATTTTTTTGTTTCGGAATTGTAACAAGAAGGGTGGTCTATCATCGCCATAATTCCGTCTTGGTAGTTGCTAGGTTTTATTTTTATTTTAATTTTAAGTGCAGTATTTTATATATTATAATTTACTGCAGTTTTTTATTTAATTTTAAGTGCAGTTTTTTTTGTAAAAAGTACTGCAGTGAATAAAATAAATAAATAAATAAATAATACTGCAGTATTTTATTAGTTTAAATACTGCTGTAATATGTTCAAGCATTGAAGATTCGAAGACTTGAAGAAAAAGGAAGCAACCGAAACCGAGAACGAGCACCATGCGCACCCTAGGAGTGGATTGGGCTGCGCATGGCAAGCCCATTACATGGTGGGCTGCGCACGGCAGCCCTATGTGGTCTCATGGGCAGCCCCTTTGTGGGGTTGTGGGCTGTGCACACCCATGGGAGGAAGCCAAGGGATGAGCGTATGGTTGATGGCCACTTGAAGATCTTGTATTCCTGACAAATTGCAATTTACTTGCTTTTCTAGGATGGACCAAAATTGTTGCTATTTATTTTTTGCATAAATATTACAATATTTGTTATTGTATGATAACATGACATATAGAATAGGAGTGCCACTCATATATCTCTTTTGGTATGAACATGCATTGAATGATTTAGGTATCTAAATTGGCATCTAGATAACTTGGTAAATCATTCTATGGGATTTAATCACACGCCTTAAATAATTGAGTGGAAGAAGGTGTTTTTGTAACACCTATGACCTCTAAGGTTAGTTGAGCTTTATTATTTATTGGTAATCCCCCCAAGGGGCGTCCATGAATGGAATTTAGCAACATACTTCCTTACAAGGATAGACTAGAGAATGGACTCAAACGAGATCTACTCCCCAAGGAGGGATTTTCGTGAGAGAAAATTGAGGGTCAATATCTTGGTAACACACTCAATGTAATTTTATTGATATCCTCCCAAGAGTTCTTGTAAGTAAAATTGCAAGGCTAAAATTGAAAACGCTGGTTGTTATGTTAACAATTAGGTGGGACCTAGTCTAACTAGTAAATGGTGCGAACTCCCAAAGGAGGCATAACGTTTATGGGTGTTGGATCACCGTTGAATTTTTATGATTGAGTTATTTATTTAATTCACGATAATCATGATTATTTACTTATATATGTTTTGTTTTATTCATAAATCATGACTCCATCACTTATGAACATCCTGAAAGATAACACTTAACTGGAGATAATTATGTCACATGGAAAAGGAAAATTGGGTTGTTGCTGCAAAGTGAAAAACATAAGTTTGTTCTAACTACTCCTAAACCACCTGCTCCTAATAATGAATCTAGCATAATGCATAGAGATGAGTATGAGCAGTGGAAGACTTTAGATGATATTGCCAAATGTTACATTATGGCTACTATCTCCGACGTGTTGCAACAGCAGCATGAAGGAATGGAGTTTGCTGCTGATATAATGATGTCTCTAGAGGAGATGTTTGCTATGAAGTCCAGGACGACTAAGAGAGAGGCAGTGACTGCTTTTATGAATCTTAGGATGAAACCTGGACAGGCTATGAAGGATCACATGATGAAAGTCATAGCACATCTCAACATTGCTGAACTGCATGGCGTTGAGATAGATGGTGAGACAAAAATTGATATGGTTGTCAATTCATTGTCAGATTCTTTTGATCGGTTCAAATTGGACTACACTTTTGTAAGGATTCCCGTAGTTTTTAATTGGCTTATTTCGTGATCAAACCATATGTGGGGATCATGTAAGGGTAGCTTAGGAATGTGTTCAAGCTCAAGGCCCTTGCAAGTGTTAAGCACTCCAAAGGTATATGTTTAGTGCTTATTTTTCTATGAAGAGATTTAGTGCACACACTCACTTAGCATACTTGCATTTGTGTGCATTCTCTTCACATGTCACTTGTCACACTTGCACTTCCTTGTTATATGTTGTTGTGTGTTTATGTGTCTTGTAATTTGTTTCCCGTTGTTGTTCGGAAATGTCCGCGCATGCACCTTGTGTGCTTGTTTTTAGCGCGAAGATCACCGTTGGAGAGTGCCCTTGGCTTCTCCCTTGGTTTCACCAAAATTGGTGAAACGGCGGTTTGGATTGGCGGCCTGGCCACCGAATGAAACCGCCGTTCATACCTGATTGATTTTATCTCTCGGGTCAATTCGGTGGTTTGATCGGCGGTTTCGAAACCGCCGAATGAAACCGCCGTTGTGCCCCTGTTCGTGTCAGGTCAATTCGACGGTTTGATCGGCGGTCGGTGGCCGCCGAATGAAACCGCAGAAGTTCCCCTGTTTCTCTCGGACTCATTCGGCGGTCACATTCTGCGGCCTGGCCGCCGAATGAAACCGTCGATCGGCGCGTTTCTTTGAAACTTACCTAAACGACCACACTTTGATTTGGCCCCCTATATATATGCCATTTTGTCTTTAGGTCAATAAAGAGAGTTCATATTCAGATTTCATACTTAGGATATTTTTCAAAGAGATGAAAAATTCCAATAACTCATTTTTAATTACTCAAACAGTTTTTCATGATCATCTAGCATCATCTTTGATCTTCTAGATGTTATCTTGCATGGATTCTTCATCATACTTTGCTTGGTAAGCTTTTCACTAATATCTTACATATTTTGTGTTTCTCTTAACAAGCAATCTCAATTAATTACTTGTATGTTATTTTATATACTTTGGATACAAGATTAAGATTAGTGTGATGTATGTTTGAGAAGTTGTATTGTGCTAGCAAATTAGGTTGTGTGCTTAATATTGATTAGCTAAACTAATTGACATGTCATTTAGTTTTGATATCTAGGATTGTTCTTAATTGCAAATTAATCATCTTATATAAGCATATAGGGTTTCCCTTGCTCTATGTTGCATTTGGATATTCATATATTCACTTAGGGTTGTTATTCTCTTCTTGAGAAAGTAAGTCTTGTGTGTAGCATCCGGGATTAGGTTGCTTAGATCGCAAGCAAATTGGACTAGGTTCACTCATACCGGGATTAGGTAGGTGTGTGATTACTTCCAGGATTAGGTTATAATTGTTTACACATTTAGTGGATTCGAGGTTCGAGTGTGGCTTACTTACTAGCCCATGGTTTTTCCCGTGAGGGTTTCCACGTAAAAATCAAGTCTTATTTAATTTCCGCATTTTATACTTGATTTATTGCTTAATCTATTTAGAGGTAATTTCGTAATTTTGACTTATCACGAAAAATTGGGTAATAAGCTTAAAATCTATTCACCCCCCCTCTAGATAGTTTTATACACACCATGCTATATTTAGTTTCAACTTTGAACAAAAAGGAATACACCATATAAGGCCTGATGCAAGATGTTCAAAGTGCTGAAAAGATCCTTGTGAAAGGCAAGGGTCAAGAGATTCATATGGTTGGTAAAGTTGCTACTGTTAAGACCCATCAGAAGGTCAAGAAACAACAGAAGAAAAAGCAACTTGGGCCTACCAAGAAGGAGACCAAGAAAGTAACCAAGATCAAAGGGAAGTGCTTCCTTTGTGGTGAAAAGGGACATTGGAAAAGAAATTGCCCAAAGTCCTAAAATAAGAAGGAAGAAGGTAATGTGAATTATCTTGAAACATGTTTTTTGGCAGATTCTACAGATTCTTGGATCATAGACTCTGGAGCCACTAATCATGTTTGTTATTCCTTGCAGGGGTTCCAAGAAAGGAGAAGGCTGAGTAAGAATGAAATCAATTTGCGCTTGGGCAACGGAACGTTAGTGTCTGCAAGTGCAATGGGAGATATTAGAGTTTATTTGGATTCTAGAAGGCATTTAGATTTAATAGACATTTATTATGTACCTCAATTAAAGAGGAATTTAATTTCAGTTTCGTGTTTGAATAAATTTGGATATTCGGTTACTTTTAATAAAGTTTTTATTATTAGTAAGAATGACAAAATTATTTGCCAAGGTACATTGGAAAACGGTCTATACTTTTTGCATAGAAATATCTCTCACTCGTTAGACACAGAATTAACGGAACCTGATCATAAAAGAGTAAAATTATCAACAGATGAAACCTATCTATGGCATTTACGCCTAGGTCATATTAACCTTAATAGGATTAAAAGATTGGTATGTGACGGACCTTTAAGTGACTTAAAGGTTGATGATCTACCAACTTATGAATTTTGTTTGGAAGGTAAAATGACCAGAAGGTCGTTCTCTGCCAAAGGTGCAAGAGCCACTGAATGTTTAGGATTGATACACACTGATGTATGTGGACCTATGAGCATTCAAGCTAGAGGTGGATATGAGTACTTCATCAACTTCACAGATGATTACTCGAGATTTGGCTATGTGTATCTCATGCGACATAAGTCGGATGCTTTTGACATGTTCAAAGCATTCAAAGCTGAAGTAGAAAATCAGCTTGAGAAACATATAAAAATCTTGAGATCTGATCGTGGTGGAGAATATCTATCTGGTGAGTTTTAGCAATATCTTATTGATAATGGGATAGTTTCTCAGTTTTTTGCACCAGGTACACCTCAACAGAATGGGGTAGCAGAAAGGAGAAATAGAACTCTTTTGGATATGGTTAGGTCTATGTTGAGTTATTCAACACTTCCTATTTCTTTTTGAGGATATGCTTTACAAACTGCTATATACATTCTAAACGATGAACCATCTAAGTC
Organism: Acer saccharum; assembly: GCA_030490815.1. Taxonomy (NCBI): domain Eukaryota; kingdom Viridiplantae; phylum Streptophyta; class Magnoliopsida; order Sapindales; family Sapindaceae; genus Acer; species Acer saccharum. The sequence continues at coordinate 12,675,336 of CM059872.1, forward strand.
CGTTCCTAAAACACCGCATGAGTTGTGGACTGGGCGCAAGCCTAGTTTACAACACTTAAGGATATTTGGTTGTCCTGCGCATGTGTTAAAAGGAAAGACAGAAAAGATGGAGTCTCGTTCGGAAACATGTATATTTGTACGGTATCCAAAAGAAACTAAAGGATATTATTTCTGTAATCCTTCAGATCTTAAAGTATTTGTTTCGACAAATGCTAAATTTCTGTAAAAGGACTATATGAATGATTTTGTGCCTAGAAGTAGAATTGTCCTGAATGAGATGTCAGGAGATACAATTCCACGAGAGGTTACACAACCTAACCCAATTTTAAGTTCCGATCCAACACAAGATCAACAACCTACCATTCCTCGTCGTAGTGGGAGGGTTAGAACACAACCCGAAAGATACATCGGTCTGGGAGAATCAGTGGAGAATCTCCCGGACGACGATGATCCCTACACGTATAAGGAAGCAATGGAGGATGTTAATAGTCGCCATTGGCAAAAGGCAATGCAATCTGAGATTGAATCTATGTTCGATAACAAAGTCTGGTCCCTTGTAGACTTGCCTAAAGGGATAAAACTCATTGGATGCAAGTGGGTATACAAGAGGAAAAGATGTATGGATGGAAAGGTGGAAACCTTTAAAGCTAGATTGGTAGCTAAAGGGTATACACAGAAAGAAGGTATCGATTACGAGGAAACCTTCTCTCCTGTTGCCATGCTTAAATCCATTAGGATACTCTTATCCATTGCAGCATCTTTAGATCTAGAGATTTGGCAAATGGACGTCAAGACAGCTTTCTTTAATGGAAGTCTTGACGAAAGCATCTACATGATGCAACCAGAGGGATTCATTGAAAAGGGCCAAATGGAAAAGGTATGTAAGTTGCAGAAATCCATATATGGATTAAAGCAAGCATCCAGATCCTGGAACATAAGGTTCGATCAAGCTGTCAAAGGTTTTGGATTTATTCAGAATCCTGACGAACCTTGTGTATACAAAAGGATTAAGGGCGACAAGTTGGTTTTCCTGATTCTTTATGTTGATGATATACTACTCATTGGAAACGATGTAGGTGTATTGACATCAGTAAAAGAATGGTTAGCAAAACAATTTGATATGAAGGACTTAGGAGAAGCAAGTTTTATTCTAGGTATCCAAGTAATAAGGGATAGAAAGAATAAAACGATTGCATTATCCCAAGCTTCATACATAGACAAGATCTTGTCTAGGTTTTCCATGCAGGATTCCGAGAAAGGTATGTTACCTTTCAGACATGGAATCAAGCTTTCTAAGGAACAAGTTCCTAAGAATGAGCATTTAGAGCAATTCATGAGTAAAGTTCCATATGCCTCGGCAGTTGGAAGTCTCATGTATGCAATGCTCTGCACTAGACCAAATATTTGTTTTGCTGTTGGCATAGTTAGCAGGTTTCAATCGAAACCTGGTCCTGATCACTGGACGGCAGTCAAGCATATTTTCAAGTATCTCAAGAGAACGAGAGATAATATGCTTGTATACTCTAGAGGGGATTTGATTCCCGTTGGGTATATAGATTCTGAATTCCAATCAGATTCTGACTCCAGAAAATCCACATCAGGGGCTGTGTTTACTATTGGAGGAGGAGCAGTCATATGGAGGAGTATCAAGCAATCTTGTATTGCTGATTCCACCATGGAAGCTGAGTATGTTGCTGCATGCGAGGCTGCCAAAGAGGCTGTTTGGCTCCGCCAATTCTTGATTGACTTGGAAGTGGTTCCTAGTGCGAATAAGCAGATCACTATCTACTGTGACAACAGTGGAGCAGTGGCTAATTCGTAAGAATAAAGAAGTCACAAGAGAGGAAAACACATTGAAAGAAAGTATCATCTTTTAAGGGAGATTGTTCAAAGTGGTGACGTGACGATTATCAAAATCGCGTCAGCAGAAAATCTAGCGGATCCCTTCACAAAGGCTCTACCTCAGAAGAGTTTCGATGGGCATCTAGAGAACATGGGCATGAGAGATATGACACATTTGCTATAGCGCAAGTGGGAGATTGTTAGGATTATGCTTGACCGCGCCAAACCGGGTCTAAATTAACTACACTAAATTACGCTATTCTACCACGGTTATTCTAAGGGGCGCGTGGGTGGTTCACCCTTCAAAAGCGTACGAGTCGTGTGAGTAGTAAATGGTAACGAGTAAGGGTTGTCGTTCCCACGAGGAATGTTTAGCTACGTGAGTCTAGATTAATTACCAATTTATAAAGTCTAACAAATTTACTAATTAATGTTATCTAAAATCAATTATTCTAAGTTTGCAATTAACTAATGATTAAAGCTAAATTAAGATGATTAAGCTAGACTAAAGATGTTAGGGGATTGATTCATTCAAGTAATTACCATATCATTAATCAATCATTCATTTAAAACATTCACAACATTCTAAGGCATGTATTTCATTTATCATTTATGTTAAGCATAAAATCCATCATCTAACACATAACCTAATATCATAGATAAGTGATTAAGAGAGGATTTAGGAATAGTGATGTAGAGATTTTCTAATTAACTCAATAAAGAATTATTTAGATATATCTCTATGAATTTGATAGTAAAACATTCATACATATTGTAGGACACTCTATGCATGAAATTAACTACCAAGTGTGTATACATAGATGTACATGCAAACATATCATCCACATATCATAATTATTAGAGTTCATAATATACACATACAAGCCTTAAAGAGTGAAATAATAAATTGATTGATTAATTCAATAGTATAATTACAAGAATTACATCAATCCCTTAACAAAAGAGTTTAGTTACACATAGAATTATATAAGCATGAAAATACAAAAGAAGAGCTAAACAAACCCCATCCGGATTCGTTTCTTGCGCAAGAAGGCTCCTCCTAGCAATCCAAGCACAATATCCTTCTAGAGCAACTCCAAAGGATCAAGCCTAGGTAACCTAAATTGGTGTTTGGCTACCTAGAAAGTGATGGAAAATGATGAGAAAATCTACACTAAAGTTGAGAGAGTTATTCTCTCTCTTAAAAATAAACTAAAAGTGAAATTACAAAACTAATGTGTGTCTCATGATCACTAAACTGGTAACTAATGACTAAATGTAGTATGTAGTATATGTGTGTAGTATTACTTACAAACTAAGATAGATAGGATAGATATTTTATCTAAGATAATTGTATGGAAAAATATCTCAAATATCTAAGTGGGAAGAGTTTTTGGGCAAGCTCATGTGATTGGAGAGCAAGTGGGATGAGTTGAAATTCTTCCAGGCATTCCGGCGAGTTCATGCCTTCTGGAAGGTGAGCTTGTTCCCGCCGTATGAACCCGCCGCACGAAGTCGCCTCGATGGTGGCGAGTTTGGCTACTTCAGGAAGGCTGGAATAATCCTGCCGCACGAAGTCGCCTCGAATTCTGAAAAGCTATGGGCGGCCTCTTTCCCACCGCACGAGCTCGCCGCGCGAACCCGCCTTGCTTTATGGAGACTTCAAACCTTCGGGAAGGCTGGCATATTCCCGCCTTCAGAACCCACCTTAATTTCTCCTCATGGTTTTGCTCCTTTTTTAACCACTTTTCTCCAGTTTGGTCTAAAATACCCTTAATGAGCTGAAATACCTGAAAAACACTTATTTACAATATTAAATACCAAAAAGGGCTCGGAAAACGGTTACAAAAGCTAAGTTAGGGAGCGCTAAATGTAAACATTTGGAGTGCGATCAGACCCCCAAACCTGACTTTTGCTCATCCTCGAGCAAATTACAAAAAATATTAACACAAAAACTATACAATCCTAAAATAAAATAAAATAAAATAAAATACAATGCACACAAAAATATTTTGCGAGAGCCAAACATTAAGATGATGCAAAAAAGAGATGTGCAATATAGGAATGACACATGTGAAAACCGCTAATTAGAAGCTAACATGATTACTTCCTTAAAAACACACAACACTGTGAATCCCACACTCTAAATACCAAGTTTCAAAAACGAAGCACTCGAATGCAAGAACACAATTCGCCTTGACTCTAATCCTCACCGGATTTCAGTCGAATTTTCTCTTGGTATCCTAAGTTCACTCTCAATCAAGCATATGCGAGTTGGAAGTTATGTAAAGACGACAATTATAACGCATATGAATAATATCAAATAAAACACAGTTTATGGAATTAATCTCATGAAAGAATTGATGTGCCACGAACGTGGAAAGAACATGTAAAAACTGTATTCCCAAGTTAGACTTTCTAAAAGATCAACTAGGGCTTTCCTTATAGGTTGTAATGGGGCCATGGGTAGATTTGTGGTGAATGAAAGAAATGGAATGAATTCTAGAGTTATTGATCATACTAAACAAATTAACTTCAAGCTCATTTTACCATTTGAATTTTTAAAACGTCTAGGCTAAGACCTTGAATTCCAACAATGCAAATTTTTGAACTCTTATTTTTAAGTAGCTTTTCAATTTGATAACATCAAAGGCTTCAAGTGTTTAATTTTCACACTTGTACAATTTTTTTTTTTTTTTTTTTTTTTGCCTCTATAACTTGCATAGTTTCTCATAACGCCTAAGTACACGCTATTTACAATTTGAGCTAAACATTTGCATTTATAATTTATGCACTAATTTTATGATCAACAACTATGGTATGGCTTGTGTTTAGTGTATATGGTTGTTTATGGAGATGTGAGTGATGAAATGAATGGTTTGTGTTTGGCCTCAAAGTTGGCAATAGGAGCACACATAAGGGACATGGAATGTGTTTGGGCAATAAATATACGTTAAGCACACACATTGCCTAGAATCATATCAAAAAGTCTATCTAACAAGGGAATACAATTCACACAAGCAGTCCACATAATTTTCATGTTCTATGGCAATCAATGAGCATTATGCAAAATGAGATCATACTTGAAAAACTGTTTCGAAGAGTGTGTATACGAGTAGAAACAAAAACCCTCAAATAAGAACGCTAAAGCTCTAAATCTTACATGGGTAGTCTCCACTATTGGTTCAAGCAATCTTGCAATAAGTCCTATTCACTAAGCAAAAGAGAAAGGAACTAATACACAATGCTTACATGCAATCTTGGAAAGAAATCTGTTAGCTAAAACTTAGCAAATAACACATGTAACACATTCCTTTACCGCACATACACTCTAGCATCAAATTAGACAATTTGTCAAGTTTGGCTCAATCGCAATAAAAACAAAAATTTTTACACAAAAATCTCAAAAACACAATTTTCAACACAAATATATACAACAAAATGTGACAAAGTGCTAACGTGTCCACACCCCCAAACCTAAACTCAACATTGTCTTCAATGTTTGAACATTGTACGAACAAGTATGCAAGTTCCGTTGTTTGGTTGCTTGGGCACCAAGCAACTTTGCAAACAAGCACAAAAATAACCTAAAACAACTATACATGGTATTTCAATTCATCCAAAATTCCTATCCACTCAAAAATGGCCGAATCCACTAACATACAAGTTTTCCTCCAATGAGGAACATGGCATTGCATTAGTATCATCCTAGGCACTAATCAATCACAAACACATATAACCACACTTATTCTAATAATGCTATTAAATTTGCAAAATGTAAATAACGTAAAAATATCCACTAAAACTAATGTGAAAATGGTTGCTTAGGGTTGGCGAGTTTGTTTCCGCGGACCGAAGTCGTGGGGATACCTGGCTGGTTTGTTGTTTCTGGAAGGCTGGACAAGTCCCGCCGCACAAGGTCGCCATGATGTTGGTGAGCTCAGCTACTTCAGGAAGGCTGGAATAAACCCGCCTCACGAAGTCGCCGCAAATTATGGCGAGTTCATGCCTTCTGGAAGGCGGGCTTCAGCCCGCGGCATGAAGTCGCCGACTCTCTGTGCTGCTCAAAATGTGTCCAAAACTTTCCCAAGCTTCATGTAACATGTTGCCTAGCTAAACACCTACACATGGCACAAAAACAAACACAAAAATACCAACAATTGCAACTAATATATAATGCAATGTGTTTGGAGTCCAAACCCCCAAACCTATCTCTTTCACTCATATCATCATACATGAGTATCTTGAGTACCAAGGTTGAATCAAGATAGATAAGGTGTTTAAAACCAAATACACAACATCTACACTAATTACTTAACAAGACATTAAAAGTTCATATATTTACAAAACAAGTGTAACTCAAATGAGTGCACCACTAATGTCCATCAAGTGCATTTTGATCTTCAATTCCCTGCACACTTAATAAACACATCAAAAAGCTCACAAGAGTCAACCACCACCCATGATAGGTGGTTTAATAACAATGTACCCATTATCTTTCTTTTTGACCCAAAGGGGTCCCTCCCTATCAAGTCCTTCCAATTTGGTTTTGTCAATCCATATGGATTTGACAACCAATTTGTGCACACGCTGCCATTTTTGCTTTGGAAAATAAGGCCGATTTTGACCTAAATTATGGCAATGGCAACAAGTAGGGTTTAAAGATTGAAATGTACCTATTGTTGTTGGTGAAGGGTTGAATCTCTTCTTGTTCCTTCTTCTTGGCCTCTTCTTCTTGACTTGGCTTGGGATAGGCATTGAGGCAAGAGGTTTGAGCTCCTTATTCTTAGCTTGCATTTCCAACACTTGTGGTTGTCGGATGACTCCCTTGGACTTGCCTTTTGTATCAAGTTTTGGCAAGGCAAGCTTGGCTAAGTGCTCCTTTTCCTTGGTTCTCATGATCTCAAGAGCTTTGTCCCTTGCTTCTATTTCGGCTTCCATGAGCCGCATTCTCCTAGCAAAGTCTTCCTTGATATCTTCAAGCTCTTTCAAGGATGAGTCCCTTTCCTTCTCAGTCAAGTCAATCTTCAGTATGTAGTCTACATTTAGACTCAACAATTCCGCATTTTTCTTGACCAAGTCTACTTCCTTTCCCTCTTTTTCAAGTCTTAGTTCTTCTTCAAATTTGAGTAAGACTTCACCAAGGTCATACTCTGAGCTATCTGAGGATTCCACCGGTTCATCAACTTCTTTGGAGAGTTCTTCCATTTTCTTCGTTGTCAAGCCCTCTTCCAATTCAAGTGAGTCGATCTCTAGAATTTGACTTATCCATTCCTTTTTGACCTTGAGCTCTTCTTCGAACTCTAGTAAAACTTCATCTAAGTCACATTCCGAGCTTTCTGTGGATTTCACCGATTTGAGTCTATCAACAGTTAGACAGAAAAAAGGGTTGGTCGATTTGTGGAGTTTGGGAGGCTCCTCCGTCTCTTCTTGGTCACTATGGTCCGAGCACTCCTCTCCCTCTTCTTCCATGACGATCTCTGCCAACTCCCCTACTTGGGTTGCTAGTTTCTCAATGGTTGCTTCCACGTCAAGCAGGCGTTGGTCTTCCACATATTGTGCCAATTGAACTCCAATCCTATCCACACTTTCTTCTATGTCACACATTTGTAGGCCAATGGCATGGTGGTAGGATTCATCGTCAAGGTTGTCCCATTGGGTGTCTTTCCACTCTTGATCACTTCTTGCTTGGTGGGTGTAGTCTGGATATAGATACATGGAGGATACTTCTTCTTGCATTCTCGGCCATTGCTCCATTTGAGGACAAAAGGTCATCATAGGCCTATTCCACCCACAAGGTGAATAAACCATAGTCGGAGGCTGCTCACGCTGTGATGCAAAATTCCTCACTTCTCTTGTCAACTCGTCCAATTGAGCGGCTAAGTTCAATTTGCTCCTCTCCATGTCAATCTATATTCCTGAAAATACACTCACAAGACAACTACCAACGGTCAAATGAACAAGAAATTAAAAACGCAACAATTTAAAAGCAATTTTTCTAAAACTATATAGACTACGTTGCTATTGTCCCCGATAGTGGCGCCAAAAGTCTTGACCGCGCCAAACTGGGTCTAAATTAACTACACTAAATTACGCTATTCTACCACGGTTATTCTAAGGGGCGCATGGGTGGTTCACCCTTCGCAAGCGTACGAGTCGTGTGAGTAGTAAATGGTAACGAGTAAGGGTTGTCGTTCCCACGAGGAATGTTTAGCTACGTGAGTCTAGATTAATTACCAATTTCTAAAGTCTAACAAATTTTCTAATTAATGTTATCTAAAATCAATTATTCTAAGTTTGCAATTAACTAATGATTAAAGCTAAATTAAGATGATTAAGCTAGACTAAAGATGTTAGGGGATTGATTCATTCAAGTAATTACCATATCATTAATCAATCATTCATTTAAAACATTCACAACATTCTAAGGCATGTATTTCATTTATCATTTATGTTAAGCATAAAATCCATCATCTAACACATAACCTAATATCATAGATAAGTGATTAAGAGAGGATTTAGGAATAGTGATGTAGAGATTTTCTAATTAACTCAATAAAGAATTACTTAGATATCTCTATGAATTTGATAGTAAAACATTCATACATATTGTAGGACACTCTATGCAAGAAATTAACTACCAAGTGTGTATACATAGATGTACATGCAAACATATCATCCACATATCATAATTATTAGAGTTCATAATACACACATACAAGCCTTAAAGAGTGAAATAATAAATTGATTGATTAATTCAATAGTATAATTACAAGAATTACATCAATCCCTTAACAAAAGAGTTTAGTTACACATAGAATTATATTGTTAGGATTATGCTCAATAGCAAGAGTGTAATGTTGTAATTAACAATCTTTTTCATATTAATAAAGTGATTTCCGATTTAACAAATCGTATAGCATTTATAGTTTGATATTATAATTGTCAAAGTAAATAATCATAAGGTCTAAAGACTATGGGAAAAGAAGAATTGTTCGTACATCTGGATATGTATGTGGTAGACACAATTCTTTAGTTAGTTTTAAATAATGTTCACAACTTAAGTTAAAGGTTGGGCACCTTTATCTTGTTAAAGTTGTAGAATTCTTTTGCTAGCATTTGAGTGGAATCAAATGAGATATGATGAGTCTAAAATCATCGGAGTGTCTTCGAGCAAAAGGATCTAGTGCACTGGGTGCATTGAACTGGATCACAATGAAAAGCTTTATCTAGAACCGTCAATAGATAATAGTCTTTTCATTATCAGGACAATCAGAGAGTCTATCTTAATCCTGAGATAAATGATGGACTTATGGTTGCAAGTGATATCATTTGAGTTATCAATGAGTACGATTATATCGCATAGTCTATCCTCGATAGTTTGGTGATATTCATTTGTTAATCGATAGAGGACTTCATTTATAGATATGGACATCGTGGCTCCATTTATTAAATGAGAGTATAATATCATCATATGGATGTTTTGAGGTAATTGGATATTAAATCTCAACGTTGAGTTTTCGATAGTGTCTATTGAAAACATGGCTTCTGGACAAGTCAAAATATCCAAGTTCAAAACGTGGTCATATGAGTAAATATGGTAACTTGGAGAGTTATAGGCGGTCTATGAACTCTTGGCGATTACTGATATTAATCACGAGGATACACTATCTCCAATACGATTGTCTAGGGTATGAATGAGGAGCATCTTCCTTTCTATCTTTATTTAAGAGTTCAGTTTTAGCTCTTTAGTGGAATGAGTTAAAATTAATGGATCGGACCTAAGTGAATCATTTGTTGATTGTGATTAGGTTATGTCTATTGAAGCTTAAATTTAGATGGCCCGCCAAGATCCCCAATCCACACGGACTTGCATGGATCACTTAATATATTCTACCGGACCAATTTAATGGTCCATCAAGAATTGCATTTAATATATTAAGAATATAATTTGCACATTATTTATGTAATGGGCTGCTCAATTATATTAATATATTAATGAAAGACATGTGGGCTTGTTTCTTTTAGTAAGAATGGGTCTGGTTCAAATGTGGGCTTTTTATTTAAAGTCCAATGGATTAAATGAAATAAGAAAATAATATTAGGCCCAATTTTATTCAAGTGGGGCGGCAAGGTTAAAGTTTTAACCTAATATATTATTTTGTTTCATTTGTTTTAATTAAATAAGAATTAATTAATTTATTAATTAATTGTTTAATTAAGAAACAAATCTTTTCTGATTAGGAAATATGATTCCTAATGTTATACTATTGTTGGTAGTATACTAAAAGTAAAAGACTTATTTGGTAATAAAATAAATAATTAATTTTATTTATTTAATCAAATAAGGAGTCTTTTTATTTAGTCAAAATAAAAGAATAAAAGGTCTATGAGTTGGATTAGGGTTTGAAGTCTTAAATGACATGTAAATTTGGGTGCAACACAACTCCTCTTTTGTAGAGGAAAATTGCGGCAACCCTAGGAGAAACACATGAAGAATTCGGCCACCCTAAAGGAAAGAAGAATGAAAATTTGGCCACCTATATAAGTGTTCTTATAGATTTCGGCCAACACAATGCTTGGTGCTTGAGATTCTATTTTTTCTTCTTCTTCTTCATTCATAGAGAGCTTTTTATTCTACTATGACAAAAAGGAGTGTTAGATTATTCTTTGATAGTATACTATTTGCTTAATCATCAATAAGCTTGTGTATACGATATCGATCTAGGTTCATGCGAGTTTTGATCATTAGATTGAGAACTCAAAAGTGACCGGAATAATCTTAGTCATTCTTTTGATTGTTTTGTGACTAACAAAGAAAAGAAAAGTTTTGTTTTGTCCATTCACAGGTTTGCAATTCAAAGAAAAGGGAGACCACGCTCCTAGGTGATCCACGTTCGTGCTAGGATTGAAGATCTTACGGATTACCATCGACGTAAGTCAATCGGATCACGCGACAAAAGGTATTCTACTTTTTGTTATTGTATATGTATGTTTAATTAATTAAAGGGTTTAAGGTTCATAAAGGAAAATTTTTAAAAGTCACTAAATCTAATTTTTAGTATCGCTTCCGCTGTGTGTACTTCTTTGGTAATTTTTCCGTACAATTGGTATCAGAGCCTAGGTTAAACCCTTTTAATTAATTAACGTATATATATGTGGATCTATTTCTTTTTATTGTGATTATGCATGTTTAGAAAGAGATGGTACTCTAGGTATTCAATTATATAATTACATGTGGATGTATGGATTTATATATGTTTGTGTGGATTGTTAATGCTCGATTTTGGTCCTAGATTTTCAATGTAAATTTTGTTATGGAATTGTAACAAGAAGGGTGGTCTATCATCGCCATAATTCCTTCTTGGTAGATTGCTAGGTTTTATTTTATTTTTTATATATAGGTGCAGTATTTTTTTTATTACTGCAGTTTTTTTTAATTTTTATTATGTGTAGTTTTTTGTATGTAAAAAGGTACTGCAGTGATTAAAAAAAAAAAAAAATACTGCAGTATTTTATTTGTTTAAATACTGTCGTAATATATTTAGTCTTGAAGATTCGAAGACACGATGAAAAACGAAGCAACCGGAACTGAGAACGAGCACCGTGCGCACCCTAGGAGTGGATTGGGCTACGCATGGCAAGCCCAAGCTTGGTGGGCTGCGCACGGCAGCCCTGGAGTCTTCATGGGCTGCGCACGGCAGCCCCTTAGTGGGGTTGTGAGTTGTGCACACCCGTGGGTTGGGCCAAAGGATGAGCGTATGGTTGATGGGCCACTTGAAGAACTTGTATTCCTAAACAATTGTAATTTTACTTGTTTTTATAGGATGGGCCAAAATTGTTGCTATTTAATTTATGCTTAAATATTACAATATTTGTTATTGTATGATAACATGACATATAGAATAGGAGTGCCACGCATATATCTCTTTTGGTATGAACATGCATTGAATGATTTAGGTATCTAAATTGGCATCTAGATAACTCGGTAAATCATTCTATGAGATTTAATCACACGCCTTAAATAATTGAGTGGGAGAAGGTGTTTTTGTAACACCTATGGCCTCCAAGGTTAGTTGAGCTTTATTATTTATTGGTAATCCCCCCAAGGGGCGTCCATGAATGGAATTTAGCAATATACTTCCTTACAAGGATAGACTAGACAATGGACTCAAACGAGATCTACTCCCCAAGGAGGGATTTTCGTGAGAGAAAATTGAGGGTCGATATCTTGGTAACACACTCAATGTAATTTTATTGATATCCTCCCAAGAGTTCTTGTCAATAAAATTACAAGGCTAAAATTGAAAGCGCTGGTTGTTATGTTAACAATTAGGTGGGACCTAGTCTAACTAGTAAATGGTGCGAACTCCCAAAGGAGGCGTAACATTTATGGGTGTTGGATCACCGTTGAATTTTATGATTGAGTTATTTATTTAATTCAAGATAAATATTTAAAAATGCTTTATCATGATTATTTACTTATATATGTTTTGTTTTATTCAGAAATCATGACCCCATCACTTATAAACATCCTGAAAGACAACACTTTAACCGGAAATAATTACGTCACATGGAAAAGGAAAATTGGGTTGTTGCTGCAAGCTGAAAAACATAAGTTTATTCTGTCTGCTCCTAAACCACCTGCTCCTACTTATGAATCTCAGATTCATATGATTGGTAAAGTTGCTACTGTTAAGACCCGTCAAAAGGTTAAGGAACAACAGAAGAAAAAGCAACTTGGGCCTACCAAGATGGAGACCAAGAAAGTAACCAAGATCAAAGGGAAATACTTCCTTTGTGGTGAAAAGGGACATTGGAAAAGAAATTGCCCAAAGTCCCAGAACAAGAAGGAACAAGGTAATATTAATTATCTTGAAACATGTTTTCTGGCAGATTCTACAGATTCTTAGATCATAGACTCTGGAGCCACAAATCATGTTTGATATTCCTTACAGGGGTTTCAAGAAAGGAGAAAGTTGAGTAAGAATGAAATCAATTTGCGCTTGGGCAACGGAACGTTAGTGTCTGCAAGTGCAGTGGGAGATATTAGAGTTTATTTGGATTCTAGAAGGCATTTAGATTTGATAGACGTTTATTATGTACCTCAATTCAAGAGGAATTTAATTTCAGTTTCTTGTTTGAATAAATTTGGATATTCGGTTACTTTTAATAAAGTTTTTATTATTAGTAAGAATGACAAAATTATTTGCCAAGGTACATTGGAAAACGGTCTATACTTTTTGCATAGAAATATCTCTCACTCGTTAGACACAGAATTAACGGAACCTAATCATAAAAGAGTAAAATTATCAATAGATGAAACCTACCTTTGGCATTTACGCTTAGGTCATATTAACCTTAATAGGATTAAAAGATTGGTAAGTGACGGACCTTTAAGTGACTTAAAGGTTGATGATCTACCAACTTGTAAATCTTGTTTGGAAGGTAAAATGACCAAAAGGACGTTCTCTGCCAAAGGTGCAAGAGCCACTGAATGTTTAGGATTGATACATACTGATGTATGTGGACCTATGAGCATTCAAGCTAGAGGTGGATATGAGTACTTCATCACCTTCACAGATGATTACTCGAGATTTGGTTATGTGTATCTCATGCGACATAAGTCGGATGCTTTTGACATGTTCAAAGTGTAAATAACTAAATACTCGAGGCGTGTTATCAATTATATTAATCTAGAGGGGGGGTGAATAGATTTTAGCTATTATTACCCAATTTTCGCATACAAGTCAATATTACGAAAATGACCCTACTAGTCAAAAATACAAGCAAGTGTAATATAGTGCGGAATTAAAAATGACACGTGATGTATACGTGGAAACCCAACCACTGGGAAAAACCACGGGCTGTATAGTGCGCCACACTCGGAACTCGAAATCACTAATTGAAATGAAGTTTACAACCTATGTAGACCTCGTCTAACAATCCGGTCTGTAACCCCTCACTTCTACCCAGCAGGCCTTTATTAGCAACCCTATTCCAATTTGCTTGAGGCATAAGCACTCTTAGCCTCAAGTCTTAATTCTCTAAGAAGAGATTATGCAACCTATGTGAATATGTATGAATATTCAAATACAAACAAGGCTAGGGAACCTTAGATGCTTATCTAGGATGATGATATAATCAATTAAAATCAATCCTAGATATCAAGTGCTAAATGACATGTCATAATAGCTTAGATAAACATAGATTATTAAAACCTAGATATCTATCACAATACAACACTCAATCAATTCATCACAATTAATTCTCTAATCTTGTATTTATCATATGATCAAAACATACAAGTAAAATAAAGAGAATAGCTTGATAATAAAAATAATCAAAAAGATGAACTTAATCAAAATCTTACCAAGCAAGTTGTGATGATACAAATCCAATCATGGATGCATTCTATATAGTAATAGAAGATGCAATATGAAATATGATGCAAAAGGGATTTGATTTGAGTGGTTAAAGGAGAGTTCTTGATTTGATTTTCTCTCAAATCTCTCTTTCTCTCTCAAGAATATGGAGCCTCTCTCTCTAGGATTTGATTTTGTGGCACACCCCTTAAAATGATGAGAAAGATATGTATTTATAATGCCCAAGTGAAACTATGTCATTTTGGAAGAAATGGAAAAAATATGGGCATTTTCGCGGTACTCGCGTCAGTGCAGCGACTCAAGATTCGAGAGCTTCGAAACATGACCAAACGACATTGAAACCTTTCGTATGATATATCGTTGGAAAGGTATGGAAGTATAATTTCTACTCGTTTTTATAGAATGGCATTTAGATGTCTGTAGAAAAAGTTATGGTCAATTGAGTGACCAAAGGTCAGAAACGGACAACAACAGAGTTGCCCTGTTTTGGTTGTAACTTTGGAGATTTTAAAACCAATTCAAACGGTCATGAAATATTACGAATAATATACCGTTGGAAAGGTATGGGTGTCTAGTTTGTACAGAAATTTTTAAAACTCATTTTAAAGCTTTGTATAAAAAGTTATGGTCATAAGACCATGCAAAGGTCAGTTTTGAAAAACATTTAAAACATTGAAATCTAATCTTTTGAAACTAGACACTTTACTCCAAACAATCAAATCAAAACTACCACTTATCCAAGAGAAGAATGAGACCTTCTCAAGTGGTCAACCATCGTGCTAAGACATGCACACCATCGTGCAAGCACGGACGTTTCCGATCACACAAACGGAAACGAATTACACCACACTTAAGACTAATAATGAATTGCAAGTGTGGGAAGTGAATGCATCCTAATGCCTAAACATGTCATGGCATTTCAATGAACAAGATGCAATCAAAATAAAACATGCAAGAAGAGATGTTCAAGAACATGCATGCACACATATAAAACACACAATATACAAGAACAAAATTTATGCATGAGTTGTGTGTGTGTGAAACTAATCTCTTCAAATCAAATTAAGCACATAGAAGTTTACCTTTGGTGCTTATCAACCTTGAGGACATGAAAGGGTCTTGAGCTTGAATATCAATCACTTAAGCTACCCTTACTTGCAATCCCCAATACGTGGTTTGTCCACGAAATAAGCCAATCAAGATATGGGAATCCTTACAATCTCCCCCTTTGGCTATTTCGTGACAAAACCACCACTCACATTGATTCCTCACAACAAAATAGAAACTATGGGTCTACTATGATTTTCTACTTTACAAAGAGATAATAAAAATAATCTTGAAGTCTTCAATCTCAAGTAGATCAATCAATCCCTGAAAGCAAGGTTTCTATACTATCCAATACAAGTAAAAAGTGAGATGAATCAAGCGAGAGCATAAACAAGCATTTGCATTCTAAGAAATTTAAGTACAACAAATAACATCATGCAATGTTTGATGAATGCAATGCTCCCCCTCAATGTGTTGTCTCCCCAACATGCACAATTGCCACCACAATTTGCAACACCCCTTACCACCAATCTACTCCCCCTTTTTGTCATGATATAGGCAAAGGAGTAGTCCCCAACCGGGTCATTTAGCAAAGAGAGATGATAGCATTCAAGTCATTTGCATAATCATTAAATGCACTTTATGCAACTCTATCAAATGGAGAGAAATAAGGAGATTTATTTTGATAAAATGTGTGAATCAAAAATGCTTTGCATACAAGACATGTAGCATTCAAGTCCAAAATACAATGGTATTTGGCAAAGCAAATGACAAAGGTTTCTAATAAGAATTCAAACCAATTTCACCAATGTCATAAAAGAAGCAAGGATATAGAGTTTTCATTGATTTTAATTTATGAGCAACTATATCCATCTTTATAAGTCAAACATGTCATGAGCAACTTTGCACCCTATTTGATTTTTCCGGGAATAAAACCCGTATGATAGTAGACATGTTCAACCAATAAAGAAAGAGAGACAATTGGAATGTAAATTCCTTTGAACGGATACAAGATCCTTTATTCATTTTGAGTCTCATTAGCTTTCACACAAGTTTTGCATTTTTAAGAATATGCAATCATCAATTCATGCTTTTCATGTGAGCATGTTATATGAATTTCATGCTTTTTCATTTGACATTAGCATGTTATAAAAGAATCATCATGTCATGGAGATAACTATAGGTCATTCAAATTTTACTTTCTATGTAAATCTCCTAGTCCAAAAATGCATGTTTGAACATAAATATGACATGGATTATAAACAAGCAAGGTTCACACTTATTGAATAGAAAACATATATACATATGTGCAACCAAGCTTACTCAAGCAATCAACAAAGAAGCATAAGATTTTTCAAATGTTTGCATGCAACAAGTATGCAATTAGCTCTCTTTGCTTGAGTTCCCCATATGGGGTCATCATCATCCTTCATCAATGAAGGTCATGAGGTCCTATGGACCTCCCAAGTCCATTTGACTTGGATGAACCTATTTGAGACTTGTTAGTCTCGTAGCAAGCGGGTTCATTTTTCCTTATCCACATAGATATGACTTTTTTCTTCTTAGTGGACAATGGTTCAAGAGTTCTAGAAATAATAGGATCATAAATATGAATGTTTTCCTTCCTATTAGCATGCATTCTAGCTCTTGTCATTCTCTTTTCAATCATGCTTTTGATTCTACATAATTTAATGAAATGAAAGCAATTTGGTCTAATGTGACCATGAATACCACAAAAGTGACATGTAGGGATAAATTTAGAATTCATACCATGTCCTTGTGCATGCATAGGAGCCTTCCCATGACTTTGTGGTTGAGCAGTTCTTGCTTGCGTCCTTGATCCATTTTGCATGATTGGCCTCTTCCCTTGATGAATGTGAGCTTGAGGGAAGTTTGGTTGAGGAACTTTTTGAGCTTGAGGTTGTCTCCTTGGAGCTTCCTTCACTTGTGCATTTTTTGAACATTGTCCTAGATCAATTTTCTTCCTAGGAGTATGCACCGGCGAGGCTTCTATCTTGCCCAAACTCTTGACAAAGATGGTCTTGGTTGGAGTAGTGATCTCCTTGCTTTCTTCATACCCAATACCTCTCTTGTCACAAGGGTTCTTTCCACCACCAAGAATGTGGTCAAGTTTCTTGGTGCTTGTAGTCATCCTAGTCAATGACTTTATAGCTTCATCAAGCTCTCTTTTCAACCCTTCTTCATTCCTCTTAGACATAGCTAGCTCATCCCTTAGCTTGTCTTCAATCTTCTTGGATGCTTCCACTTGATTACTTAAGTGGTCATTGTGTGTTGAAAGTTCTAGATTTTCATCCTCTAAAATCTTCAATTTTCTATTGTTCTTCTTCAATGAACTTTCACACTTGACTATAAAGTCATTTACATCCATTTTCTCTACACTTCCATTTGTAGAGTTAGATGAGGAGTCATCTTTACATAAGTTATCTCCTCCACTCTCTTTCTCACTAATGGAGTCATTTCCCCTATTAAGACCTTCACCATGGTCTCTTGAGTCAATGAGAGCCATATCCCAATGAGTAGCTACATTTATCTTCTCTAGAGCTACTTCTTCATTTTTTTCTTCTATGGGATCACTAGTCAAGTCATTCTTACCAACAACCTTGTCATCTACACAAGTGGCCCCAAATGCCGTGCAGTTGATGGTAAGCTCATCATCACTTGATGACTTGTCTCCATTTCCGGAGTCATCACTTTCACTCCAAGTGGTGGTCATTACTTTTGCCATCTTGTTCTTCAAGTTCCCACAATCCGGTGAGATGTGACCTATACCACCACACTCATAGCATTGGACCCCTTTCTTCTCACTATGCTCTTTCCTAGGCTCAAAATTCTTGAAGGGAGCTTTTTTCTTCAAGTCTTGGCCCTTGGATCCAACGCCCTTATTCTCGAACTTGACAAACTTCTTAAATCTTCTAAGTAGCAAAGCCATGTCTTGGTCCGAGTCACCTTTTTCCTCCTTCACAACCTTGGAAGCATTCAAAGCAATTCTTTTTTGCTTTTTAGGAGGTGAAATACTAGGAGCCTTCCTAGATTCATAGGCGAGGAGTCTTCCAATCACCTCGCTCGGCTTCATATCCTTGTAAGTGCTATTCTCCTCTAAAGCCGTCACTTTTGATTCGAACCTAGTGGGGAGAGACCTCATAATTTTCTGCTTAACTCTCCTATCCGAATAAGGATCACCGAGTTGATGGCTTTGATTGACAATATCCATCAACTTGACTTCAAAGTCATTGAAGCACTCGTCCTCCTCCATTTTAAGCAACTCAAATTGCGTTTGAAGGACTTGTAGCTTGGAATCCTTAACCACATCGGTTCCCTCATGTGCAACCTCTAGGATATCCCATGCCTCCTTGGCTATCCTAGTGTTCTGAATCAGTTTGTACTGATTCTCATCCACTGCACATAGAAGAGCATGCCATGCCTTCCTATTCCATTTTGAAGTCTCAAACTCTTCAGGTGACCACTGGGCCTTTGGCTTGAGTACTTGTTCTCCACCACTCGTGGGAGTCATCATAGGAGGTGCATACCCATCTTCAATCACCATCCATGCCCCATCATGGATTTGGCACACATACGCCTCCATCTTGCCTTTCCATGAGGCATAATTCACACCGGTGAGGAGAGGAGGCCGTGTGCTTGAAGCACCCTCATGGTTGCCACCGAATCCACTCATAGTGTATATAATGAATTCAAATGAATGCAAAATGTATGAATGAGCACAAATCACACAAATGCAAAACACACCAAAAAAATGAGCAAAGGATCACCTAAGTATATCTAGGAACCCGCTCTGATACCAATTGTAAATAACTAAATACTCGAGGCGTGTTATCAATTATATTAATCTAGAGGGGGGGGTGAATAGATTTTAGCTATTATTACCCAATTTTCGCATACAAGTCAATATTACGAAAATGACCCTACTAGTCAAAAATACAAGCAAGTGTAATATAGTGCGGAATTAAAAATGACACGTGATGTATACGTGGAAACCCAACCACTGGGAAAAACCACGGGCTGTATAGTGCGCCACACTCAGAACTCGAAATCACTAATTGAAATGAAGTTTACAACCTATGTAGACCTCGTCTAACAATCCGGTCTGTAACCCCTCACTTCTACCCAGCGGGCCTTTATTAGCAACCCTATTCCAATTTGCTTGAGGCCTAAGCACTCTTAGCCTCAAGTCTTAATTCTCTAAGAAGAGATTATGCAACCTATGTGAATATGTATGAATATTCAAATACAAACAAGGCTAGGGAACCTTAGATGCTTATCTAGGATGATGATATAATCAATTAAAATCAATCCTAGATATCAAGTGCTAAATGACATGTCATAATAGCTTAGATAAACATAGATTATAAAAACCTAGATATCTATCACAATACAACACTCAATCAATTCATCACAATTAATTCTCTAATCTTGTATTTATCATATGATCAAAACATACAAGTAAAATAAAGAGAATAGCTTGATAATAAAAATAATCAAAAAGATGAACTTAATCAAAATCTTACCAAGCAAGTTGTGATGATACAAATCCAATCATGGATGCATTCTATATAGTAATAGAAGATGCAATATGAAATATGATGCAAAAGGGATTTGATTTGAGTGGTTAAAGGAGAGTTCTTGATTTGATTTTCTCTCAAATCTCTCTTTCTCTCTCAAGAATATGGAGCTTCTCTCTCTAGGGTTTGATGGCACACCCCTTAAAATGATGAGAAAGATATGTATTTATAATGCCCAAGTGAAACTATGTCGTTTTGGAAGAAATGGAAAAAATATGGGCATTTTCGCGGTACTCGCGTCAGTGCAGCAACTCAAGATTCGAGAGCTTCGAAACATGACCAAACGACATCAAAACCTTTTGTATGATATATCGTTGGAAAGGTATGGAAGTTTAATTTCTACTCGTTTTTATAGAATGGCATTTCAATGTCTGTAGAAAGAGTTATGGTCAATTGAGTGACCAAAGGTCATAAACGGACAACAACAGAGTTGCCCTGTTTTGGTTGTAACTTTGGAGATTTTAAAACCAATTCAAACGGTCATGAAATATTACGAATAATATACCGTTGGAAAGGTATGGGTGTCTAGTTTGTACAGAAATTTTCAAAACTCATTTTGAAGCTTTGTATAAAAAGTTATGGTCATAAGACCATGCAAAGGTCAGTTTTGAAAAACATTTAAAACATTGAAATCTAATCTTTTGAAACTAGACACTTTACTCCAAACAATCAAATCAAAACTACCACTTATCCAAGAGAAGAATGAGACATTCTCAAGTGGTCAACCATCGCGCTAAGACATGCACACCATCATGCAAGCGCGGACGTTTCCGATCACACAAACGGAAACGAATTACACCACACTTAAGACTAATAATGAAGTGCAAGTGTGGGAAGTGAATGCATCCTAATGCCTAAACATGTCATGGCATTTCAATGAACAAGATGCAATCAAAATAAAACATGCAAGAAGAGATGTTCAAGAACATGCATGCACACATATAAAACACACAACATACAAGAATAAAATTTATGCATGAGTTGTGTATGTGTGAAACTAATCTCTTCAAATCAAATTAAGCACATAGAAGTTTACCTTTGGTGCTTATCAACCTTGAGGACATGAGAGGGTCTTAAGCTTGAATATCAATCAGTTAAGCTACCCTTACATGTAATCCCCAATACGTGGTTTGTCCACGAAATAAGCCAATCAAGATATGGGAATCCTTACAAAAGCATTCAAAGCTTAAGTGGAAAATCAGCTTGAGAAACACATAAAAATCTTGAGATCTGATCGTGGTGGAGAATATCTATCTGGTGAGTTTCAGCAATATCTTATTGATAATGGGATAGTTTCTCAGTTTTCTGCACCAGGTACACCTCAACAGAATGGGGTAGCAGAAAGGAGAAATAGAACTCTTTTGGATATGGTTAGGTCTATGTTGAGTTATTCAACACTTCCTATTTCTTTTTGGGGATATGCTTTACAAACTGCTATATACATTCTAAACGATATACCATCTAAGTCTGTTCCCAAAACACCGCATGAGTTGTGGACTGGGCGCAAGCCTAGTTTACAACACTTAAGGATATTTGGTTGTCCTGCGCATGTGTTAAAAGGAAAGACAGAAAAGATGGAGTCTCGTTCAGAAACATGTATATTTGTAGGGTATCCAAAAGAAGCTAAAGGATATTATTTCTATAGTCCTTCAGACCTTAAAGTATTTGTTTCGACAAATGCTAAATTTCTGGAAAAGGACTATATGAATGATTTTGTGCCTAGAAGTAGAATTGTCCTGAATGAGATGTCAGGAGATACAATTCCATGAGAGGTTACACAACCTAATCCAATTGTAAGTTCCGATCCAACACAAGATCAACAACCTACCATTCCTCGTCGTAGTGGGAGGGTTAGAACACAACCCGAAAGATACATCGGTCTGGGAGAATCAGTGGAGAATCTCCCGGACGATGATAATCCCTATACGTACAAGGAAGCTATGGAGGATGTTGATAGTCGCCATTGGCAAAAGGAATGTAATCCGAGATTGAATCTATGTTCGATAACAAAGTCTGGTCCCTTGTAGACTTGCCTAAATGGATAAAACCCATTGGGTGCAAGTGGGTATACAAGAGGAAAAGAGGTATGGATGGAAAGGTGGAAACCTTTAAAGCTAGATTGGTAGCTAAAGGGTATACACAGAAAGAAGGTATCGATTATAAGGAAACCTTCTCTCCTGTGGCCATGCTTAAATCCATTAGGATACTCTTATCCATTGCAGCATCTTTAGATCTAGAGATTTGGCAAATGGATGTCAAGACAGCTTTCCTAAATGGAAGTCTTGACGAAAGCATCTACATGATGCAACCAGAGGGATTCATTGAAAAGGGCCAAGTGGATAAGGTATGCAAGTTGCAGAAATCCATATATGGATTAAAGCAAGCATCCAGATCCTGGAACATAAGGTTTGATCAAGCTGTCAAAGGTTTTGGATTTATTCAGAATCCTGACGAACCTTGTGTATACAAAAGGATTAAAGGCGACAAGTTGGTTTTCCTAATTCTTTATGTTGATGATATACTACTCATTGGAAACGATGTAGGTGTATTGACATCAGTAAAAGAATGGTTAGCAAAACAATTTGATATGAAGGACTTAGGAGAAGCAAGTTTTATTCTAGGTATCCAAGTAATAAGGGATAGAAAGAATAGAACGATTGCATTATCCTGAGCTTCATACATAGACAAGATCTTGTCTAGGTTTTCCATGCAGGATTCCAAGAAAGGTATGTTACTTTTCAGACATGGAATCAAGCTTTCTAAGGAACAAGTTCCTAAGAATGAGCATGAAGAGCAATTCATGAGTAGAATTCCATATGCCTCGGCAGTTGGAAGTCTCATGTATGCAATGCTCTGCACTAGACCAGATATTTGTTTTGCTGTTGGCATAGTTAGCAGGTTTCAATCGAAACCTGGACCTGATCACTGGACGGCAGTCAAGCATATTTTCAAGTATCTTAAGAGAACGAGAGATAATATGCTTGTATACTCTGGAGGGGATTTGGTTCCCGTTGGGTATACAGATTTTGATTTCCAATCAGATTCTGACTCCAGAAAATCCACATCAGGGGCTGTGTTTTGTAGGGAAAAATAATAACAAAAGTGGTAAACGCAGCGGAAGCGATACTAAAAACGATTTAGTGACTTTTAAAATTTTTCCTTTATGAACCTTAAACCCTTTTAATCAATAAACATGCATATATATTAACAAAAGTAAATTACCTTTTGTCGCGTGATCCGATTGACTTACGTCGATGGTAATCCGCAAGACCTTCAATCCGAGCACGAACGTGGATCACCTAGGAGCGTGGTCTCCCTTTTCTTTGAATTGTAAACCTGTGAATGGACCAAACAAAAGCTTTCTTTTCTTTGTTAGTCACAAAACAATCAAAAGAATGTCAAAATTATTCCGGTCACTTTTGAGTTCTCAATCTTATGATCGAAACTCGCGTGAACCTAGATCGATATTGTATACACAAGCTTATTGATGATTAAGCAATAGTATACTATCAAAGAATAATTTCACACTCCTTTTTGTCTTTCTAGAATAAAAACTCTCTTAGAATTAAGAAGAAGAAGAAAGAAATAAAAAACTCAAGCACCAAAACTTGTGGTGGCCGAACCCTATAAGAACCCTTATATAGGTTGGCCGAATTTTTTCTTCTTTTTCCTTTAGGGTTGCCGAATTCTATGCAGTCTAAGATTAGGGTTGGCCGAATTTCATCATGTCACTTATATAGGGTGACTAAAATTCAACCCTAATTCTTTTCAACTTTATAGACTTCAAACCCTAATCCAACTCCTTGATTTTATTCTTTTATTTTGACTAAATAAAAAGACTCCTTATTTGATTAAATAAATAAAACTAATTTATTTATTTCCTTGTCAAACAAGTCTTTTTCTTTTAGGAAAGATTTGTTTCTTTAATTAAACAATTAATCAATAAATTAATTAATTCTTATTTAATTAAAACAAATGAAACAAAATAATATTTTAGGTTAAAATTTTAACCTTGCCGCCCCACTTGTATAAGATTGGGCCTAACATTATTTTCTTATTTCATTTAATCCATTGGACTTTAAATAAAAAGTTCACATGTGAACCAGACCCATTCTTACTAAAAGAAACAAGCCCACATGTCTTTCATTAATATATTAATATAATTGAGCAGCCCATTACTTAAATAATGTGCAAATTATATTCTTAATATATTAAATGCAATTCTAGATGGACCCTTAAATTGGTCCGGTAGAATATATCAAGTGATCCATGCAAGTCCGTGTGGATTGGGGATCTTGGCGGGCCATCTAAATTTAAGCTTCAATAGACATAACCTAATCACAATCAACAAATGATTCACTTAGGTCCGATCCATTAATTTTAACTCATTCCACTAAAGAGCTAAAACTGAACTCTTAAATAAAGATAGAAAAGGAAGATGCTCCTCATTCATACCCTAGACAATCATATTGGAGATAGTGTATCCTCGTGATTAATATCAGTAATCACCAAGAGTTCATAGACCGCCTATAACTCTCCAAGTTACCATATTTACTCATATGACCACGTTTTGAACTTGGATATTTTGACTTGTCCAGAAGCCATGTTTTCAATAGACACTATTGAAAACTCAACGTTGAGATTTAATATCCAATTACCTCAAAACATCCATATGATAATATTATACTCTCATTTTATTAAATGGAGCCACGATGTCCATATCTATAAATGAAGTCCTCTATCGATTAACAAATGAATATCACCAAACTATCGAGGATAGACTATGCGATATAATCGTACTCATTGATAACTCAAATGATATCACTTGCAACCATAAGTCCATCATTTATCTCAGGATTAAGATAGACTCTCCGATTGTCCTGATAATGAAAAGACTATTATCTATTGACGGTTCTAGATAAAGCTTTTCATTGTGATCCAGTTCAATGCACCCAGTGCACTAGATCCTTTTGCTCGAAGACACTCCGATGATTTTAGACTCATCATATCTCATTTGATCCCACTCAAATGCTAGCAAAAGAATTCTACAACTTTAACAAGATAAAGGTGCCCAACCTTTAACTTAAGTTGTGAACATTATTCAAGACTAACTAAAGAATTGTGTCTACCACATACATATCCAGATGTACGAACAATTCTTCTTTTCCCATAGTCTTTAGACCTTATGATTATTTACTTTGACAATTATAATATAAACTATAAATGCTATACGATTTGTTAAACCAGAAATCACTTTATTAATATGAAAAAGATTGTTAATTACAACATTACACTCTTGCTATTGAGCATAATCCTAACAATCTCCCACTTGCGCTATAGCAAATGTGTCATATCTCTCAAGCCCATATTCTCTAGATGCCCATCGAAACTCTTCTGAGGTAGAGCCTTTGTGAAGGGATCCGCTAGATTTTCTGCTGACGCGATTTTGGTAATCGTCACATCACCTCTTTGAACAATCTCCCTTAAAAGATGATACTTTCTTTCAATGTGTTTACTTCTCTTGTGACTTCTTGGTTCTTTCGAATTAGCCACTGCTCCACTGTTGTCACAGTAGATAGTGATCTGCTTATTCGCACTAGGAACCACTTCTAAGTCAATCAAGAATTGGCGGACCCAAACAGCCTCTTTGGCAGCTTCGCATGCAGCAATATACTCAGCTTCCATGGTGGAATCAGCAATACAAGATTGCTTGATACTCCTCCATATAACTGCTCCTCCTCCAATAGTAAACACAGCCCCTGATGTGGATTTTCTGGAGTCAGAATCTGATTGGAAATCAGAATCTGTATACCCAACGGGAACCAAATCCCCTCCAGAGTATACAAGCATATTATCTCTCGTTCTCTTGAGATACTTGAAAATATGCTTGACTACCGTCCAGTGATCAGGACCAGGTTTCGATTGAAACCTGCTAACTATGCCAACAGCAAAACAAATATCTGGTCTAGTACAGAGCATTGTATACATGAGACTTCCAACTCCCGAGGCATATGGAACTCTACTCATGAATTGCTCTTCATGCTCATTCTTAGGAACTTGTTCCTTAGAAAGCTTGATTCCATGTCTGAAAGGTAACATACCTTTCTTGGAATCCTGCATGGAAAACCTAGACAAGATTTTGTCTATGTATGAAGCTTGGGATAATGCAATCGTTCTATTTTTTCTATCCCTTATTACTTGGATACCTAGAATAAAACTTGCTTCTCCTAAGTCCTTCATATCAAATTGTTTTGCTAACCATTCTTTTACTGATGTCAATACACCTACATCGTTTCTAATGAGTAGTATATCATCAACACAAAGAATCAGGAAAACCAACTTGTCGCCTTTAATCCTTTTGTATACACAAGGTTCGTCAGGATTCTGAATAAATCCAAAA
Organism: Acer saccharum; assembly: GCA_030490815.1. NCBI lineage: Eukaryota > Viridiplantae > Streptophyta > Magnoliopsida > Sapindales > Sapindaceae > Acer > Acer saccharum. Next base: position 12,701,609 of record CM059872.1, read on the forward strand.
CCTTTGACAGCTTGATCAAACCTTATGTTCCAGGATCTGGATGCTTGCTTTAATCCATATATGGATTTCTGCAACTTGCATACCTTATCCATTTGGCCCTTTTCAATGAATCCCTCTGGTTGCATCATGTAGATGCTTTCGTCAAGACTTCCATTTAGGAAAGCTGTCTTGACGTCCATTTGCCAAATCTCTAGATCTAAAGATGCTGCAATGGATAAGAGTATCCTAATGGATTTAAGCATGGCCACAGGAGAGAAGGTTTCCTCGTAATCGATACCTTCTTTCTGTGTATACCCTTTAGCTACTAATCTAGCCTTAAAGGTTTCCACCTTTCCATCCATACCTCTTTCCTCTTGTGTACCCACTTGCACCCAATGGGTTTTATCCCTTTAGGCAAGTCTACAAGGGACCAGACTTTGTTATTGAACATAGATTCAATCTCGGATTGCATTGCCTTTTGCCAATGGCGACTATCAACATCCTCCATAGCTTCCTTGTACGTATAGGGATCATCGTCGTCCGGGAGATTCTCCACTGATTCTCCTAGACCGATGTATCTTTCGGGTTGTGTTCTAACCCTCCCACTATGACGAGGAATGGTAGGTTGTTGATCTTGTGTTGGATCGGAACTTACAATTGGGTTAGGTTGTGTAACCTCTCGTGGAATTGTATCTCCTGACATCTCATTCAGGACAATTCTACTTCTAGGTACAAAATCATTCATATAGTCCTTTTCCAGAAATTTAGCATTTGTCGAAACAAATACTTTAAGATCTGAAGGACTATAGAAATAATATCCTTTAGTTTCTTTTGGATACCCTACAAATATACATGTTTCTGAATGGGACTCCATCTTTTCTGTCTTTCCTTTTAACACATGCGCAGGACAACCAAATATCCTTAAGTGTTGTAAACTAGGCTTGCGCCCAGTCCACAACTCATGCGGTGTTTTAGGAACAGACTTAGATGGTACATCGTTTAGAATGTATATAGCAGTTTGTAAAGCATATCCCCAAAAAGAAATAGGAAGCGTTGAATAACTCAACACAGACCTAACCATATCCAAAAGAGTTCTATTTCTCCTTTCTGCTACCCCATTTTGTTGAGGTGTACCTGGTGCAGAAAACTGAGAAACTATCCCATTATCAATAAGATATTGCTGAAACTCACCAGATAGATATTCTCCACCACGATCAGATCTCAAGATTTTTATGTGTTTCTCAAGCTGATTTTCCACTTCAGCTTTGAATGCTTTGAACATGTCAAAAGCATCCGACTTATGTCTCATGAGATACACATAACCAAATCTCGAGTAATCATCCGTGAAGGTGATGAAGTACTCATATCCACCTCTAGCTTGAATGCTCATAGGTCCACATACATCAGTGTGTATCAATCCTAAACATTCAGTGGCTCTTGCTCCTTTGGCAGAGAACGTCCTTTTGGTCATTTTACCTTCCAAACAAGATTCACAAGTTGGTAGATCATCAACCTTTAAGTCACTCAAAGGTCCGTCACATACCAATCTTTTAATCCTATTAAGGTTAATATGACCTAAGCGTAAATGCCAAAGGTAGGTTTCATCTGTTGATAATTTTACTCTTATATGATTAGGTTCCGTTATTTCCATGTCTAACGAGTGAGAGATATTTCTATGCAAAAAGTATAGACCGTTTTCCAATGTACCTTTGCATATAATTTTGTCATTCTTACTAATAATAAAAACTTTATTAAAAGTAACCGAAAATCCAAATTTATTCAAACAAGAAACTGAAATTAAATTTCTCTTGAATTGAGGTACATAATAAACGTCTATCAAATCTAAATGCCTAAAAGAATCTAGATTAACTCTAATATCTCCCATTGCACTTGCAGACACTAACGTTCCGTTGCCCAAACGCAAGTTGATTTCATTTTTATTCAACTTTCTCCTTTCTTGGAACCCCTGTAAGGAATAGCAAACATGATTTGTGGCTCCAGAGTCTATGATCCAAGAATCTATAGAATCTGCCAGAAAACATGTTTCAAGATAATTAATATTACCTTGTTCCTTCTTGTTCTAGGACTTTGGGCAATTTCTTTTCCAATGTCCCTTTTCACCACAAAGGAAGCATTTCCCTTTGATCTTGGTTACTTTCTTGGTCTCCATCTTGGTAGGCCCAAGTTGCTTTTTCTTCTGTTGTTCCTTAACCTTTTGACGGGTCTTAACAATAGCAACTTTACCAACCATATGAATCTGAGATTCATAAGTAGGAGCAGGTGGTTTAGGAGCAGACATAATAAACTTATGTTTTTCAGCTTGCAGCAACAACCCAATTTTCCTTTTCCATGTGACATAATTATTTTCGGTTAAAATATTATCTTTTAAGATGTTCATTAGGGATGGGTTCATGATTTCTGAATATAACAAAACATATATAAATAAATAATCATGATAAAGCACTTTTAAATATTTATCTTGAATTAAATAAATAACTCAATCATAAAATTCAACGGTGATCCAACACCCATAAATGTTACGCCTCCTTTGGGAGTTCGCACCATTTACTAGTTAGACTAGGTCCCACCTAATTGTTAACATAACAACCAGCGTTTTCAATTTTAGCCTTGCAATTTTACTGACAAGAACTCTTGGGAGGATATCAATAAAATTACATTGAGTGTGTTACCAAGATATCGACCCTCAATTTTCTCTCACGAAAATCCCTCCTTGGGGAGTAGATCTCGTTTGAGTCCATTGTCTAGTCTATCCTTGTAAGGAAGTATGTTACTAAATTCCATTCATGGACGCCCCTTGGGGGGATTACCAATAAATAATAAAGCTCAACTAACCTTGGAGGCCATAGGTGTTACCAAAACACCTTCTCCCACTCAATTATTTAAGGCGTGTGATTAAATCCCATAAAATGATTTACCGAGTTATCTAGATGCCAATTTAGATACCTAAATCATTCAATGCATGTTCATACCAAAAGAGATATATGCGTGGCACTCCTATTCTATATGTCATGTTATCATACAATAACAAATATTGTAATATTTAAGCATAAATTAAATAGCAACAATTTTGGCCCATCCTAGAAAAACAAGTAAATTACAATTTGTCAGGAATACAAGATCTTCAGGTGGCCCATCAACCATACGCTCATCCTTCGGCCCAACCCACGGGCGAGCACAACTCACAACCTCACTAAGGGGCTGCCGTGCGCAGCCCATGAGGACTCCAGGGCTGCCGTGCGCAGCCCACCATGCTTGGGCTTGCCATGCGCAGCCCAATCCACTCCTAGGGTGCGCACGGTGCTCGTTCATGGTTCCGGTAGCTTCGTTTTGCTTCGTGTCTTCGAATCTTCAAGACCTAAACATATTACGGCAGTATATATATAATAAATACTGTAGTATTATTATTATTATTTTTTTTTTTTATTCACTGCAGTATTTTACAAACAAAAAAACTGCACATAAAAAAAATAAAAAAATCTGCAGTAACCCTAAAAAAAATACTGCACATATAAAAAAAAATAAAACCTAGCAATCTACCAAGAAGGAATTATGGCGATAATAGACCACCCTTCTTGTTACAACTCCGAAACAAAAATTACATTGAAAATCTAGGGCCAAAATCGAGCAATAACAAACCACATAAAATATATATAAATCCATACATCACATGTAATTATATATTTGAATACCTAGAGTGCCATCTCTTTCTAAACATGCATAATCACAATAAAAAGAAATAGATCCACGTATATATACGTTAATTAATTAAAAGGGTTCAACCTAGGCTCTGATACCAATTGTAGGGAAAAATAATAACAAAAGTGGTAAACGCAGCGGAAGCGATACTAAAAACGATTTAGTGACTTTTAAAATTTTTCCTTTATGAACCTTAAACCCTTTTAATCAATAAACATGCATATATATTAACAAAAGTAAATTACCTTTTGTCGCGTGATCCGATTGACTTACGTCGATGGTAATCCGCAAGACCTTCAATCCGAGCACGAACGTGGATCACCTAGGAGCGTGGTCTCCCTTTTCTTTGAATTGCAAACCTGTGAATGGACTAAACAAAAGCTTTCTTTTCTTTGTTAGTCACAAAACAATCAAAAGAATGTCAAAATTATTCCGGTCACTTTTGAGTTCTCAATCTTATGATCGAAACTCGCGTGAACCTAGATCGATATCGTATACACAAGCTTATTGATGATTAAGCAATAGTATACTATCAAAGAATAATTTCACACTCCTTTTTGTCTTTCTAGAATAAAAACTCTCTTAGAATTAAGAAGAAGAAGAAAGAAATAAAAAACTCAAGCACCAAAACTTGTGGTGGCCGAACCCTATAAGAACCCTTATATAGGTTGGCCGAATTTTTTCTTCTTTTTCCTTTAGGGTTGCCGAATTCTATGTAGTCTAAGATTAGGGTTGGCCGAATTTCATCATGTCACTTATATAGGGTGACTAAAATTCAACCCTAATTCTTTTCAACTTTATAGACTTCAAACCCTAATCCAACTCCTTGATTTTATTCTTTTATTTTGACTAAATAAAAAGACTCCTTATTTGATTAAATAAATAAAACTAATTTATTTATTTCCTTGTCAAACAAGTCTTTTTCTTTTAGGAAAGATTTGTTTCTTTAATTAAACAATTAATCAATAAATTAATTAATTCTTATTTAATTAAAACAAATGAAACAAAATAATATTTTAGGTTAAAATTTTAACCTTGCCGCCCCACTTGTATAAGATTGGGCCTAACATTATTTTCTTATTTCATTTAATCCGGACTTTAAATAAAAAGCCCACATGTGAACCAGACCCATTCTTACTAAAAGAAACAAGCCCACATGTCTTCCATTAATATATTAATATAATTGAGCAGCCCATTACTTAAATAATGTGCAAATTATATTCTTAATATATTAAATGCAATTCTAGATGGACCCTTAAATTGGTCCGGTAGAATATATCAAGTGATCCATGCAAGTCCGTGTGGATTGGGGATCTTGGCGGGCCATCTAAATTTAAGCTTCAATAGACATAACCTAATCACAATCAACAAATGATTCACTTAGGTCCGATCCATTAATTTTAACTCATTCCACTAAAGAGCTAAAACTGAACTCTTAAATAAAGATAGAAAAGGAAGATGCTCCTCATTCATACCCTAGACAATCATATTGGAGATAGTGTATCCTCGTGATTAATATCAGTAATCACCAAGAGTTCATAGACCGCCTATAACTCTCCAAGTTACCATATTTACTCATATGACCACGTTTTGAACTTGGATATTTTGATTTGTCCAGAAGCCATGTTTTCAATAGACACTATTGAAAACTCAACGTTGAGATTTAATATCCAATTACCTCAAAACATCCATATGATAATATTATACTCTCATTTTATTAAATGGAGCCACGATGTCCATATCTATAAATGAAGTCCTCTATCGATTAACAAATGAATATCACCAAACTATCGAGGATAGACTATGCGATATAATCGTTCTCATTGATAACTCAAATGATATCACTTGCAACCATAAGTCCATCATTTATCTCAGGATTAAGATAGACTCTCCGATTGTCCTGATAATGAAAAGACTATTATCTATTGACGGTTCTAGATAAAGCTTTTCATTGTGATCCAGTTCAATGCACCCAATGCACTAGATCCTTTTGCTCGAAGACACTCCGATGATTTTAGACTCATCATATCTCATTTGATCCCACTCAAATGCTAGCAAAAGAATTCTACAACTTTAACAAGATAAAGGTGCCCAACCTTTAACTTAAGTTGTGAACATTATTCAAGACTAACTAAAGAATTGTGTCTACCACATACATATCCAGATGTACGAACAATTCTTCTTTTCCCATAGTCTTTAGACCTTATGATTATTTACTTTGACAATTATAATATAAACTATAAATGCTATACGATTTGTTAAACCAGAAAGCACTTTATTAATATGAAAAAGATTGTTAATTACAACATTACACTCTTGCTATTGAGCATAATCCTAACATGTTTACTATTGGAGGAGGAGCAGTTATATGGAGGAGTATCAAGCAATCATGTATTGCTGATTCTACCATGGAAGCTGAGTATGTTGCTGCATGCGAAGCTGCTAAAGAGGCTGTTTGGCTCCGCCAATTCTTGATTGACTTGGAAGTGGTTCCTAGTGCGAATAAGCAGATCACTATCTACTGTGACAACAGTGGAGCAGTGGCTAATTCGAAAGAACCAAGAAGTCATAAGAGAGGTAAACACATTGAAAGAAAGTATCATCTTTTAAGGGAGATTGTTCAAAGAGGTGACGTGACGATTACCAAAATCGCGTCAGCAGAAAATCTAGCGGATCCCTTCACAAAGGCTCTACCTCAGAAGAGTTTCGATGGGCATCTAGAGAACATGGGCTTGAGAGATATGACACATTTGCTATAGCGCAAGTGGGAGATTGTTAGGATTATGCTCAATAGCAATAGTGTAATGTTGTAATTAACAATCTTTTTCATATTAATAAAGTGATTTCTGATTTAACAAATCGTATAGCATTTATAGTTTGATATTATAATTGTCAAAGTAAATAATCATAAGGTCTAAAGACTATGGGAAAAGAAGAATTGTTCGTACATCTGGATATGTATGTGGTAGACACAATTCTTTAGTTAGTCTTGAATAATGTTCACAACTTAAGTTAAAGTTGGGCACCTTTATCTTGTTAAAGTTGTAGAATTCTTTTGCTAGCATTTGAGTGGGATCAAATGAGATATGATGAGTCTAAAATCATCGGAGTGTCTTCGAGCAAAAGGATCTAGTGCACTGGGTGCATTGAACTGGATCACAATGAAAAGCTTTATCTAGAACCGTCAATAGATAATAGTCTTTTCATTATCAGGACAATCGGAGAGTCTATCTTAATCCTGAGATAAATGATGGACTTATGGTTGCAAGTGATATCATTTGAGTTATCAATGAGTACGATTATATCGCATAGTCTATCCTCGATAGTTTGGTGATATTCATTTGTTAATCGATAGAGGACTTCATTTATAGATATGGACATCGTGGCTCCATTTATTAAATGAGAGTATAATATCATCATATGGATGTTTTGAGGTAATTGGATATTAAATCTCAACATTGAGTTTTCGATAGTGTCTATTGAAAACATGGCTTCTGGACAAGTCAAAATATCCAAGTTCAAAACATGGTCATATGAGTAAATATGGTAACTTGGAGAGTTATAGGCGGTCTATGAACTCTTGGCGATTACTGATATTAATCACGAGGATACACTATCTCCAATATGATTGTCTAGGGTATGAATGAGGAGCATCTTCCTTTTCTATCTTTATTTAAGAGTTCAGTTTTAGCTCTTCAGTGGAATGAGTTAAAACTAATGGATCGGACCTAAGTGAATCATTTGTTGATTGTGATTAGGTTATGTCTATTGAAAATTTAGATGGCCCGCCAAGATCCCTAATCCACACGGACTTGCATGGATCACTTAATATATTCTACCGGACCAATTTAAGGGTTCATCAAGAATTGCATTTAATATATTAAGAATATAATTTGCACATTATTTATGTAATGGGCTGCTCAATTATATTAATATATTAATGAAAGACATGTGGGCTTGTTTCTTTTAGTAAGAATGAGTCTGGTTCACATGTGGGCTTTTTATTTAAAGTCCAATGGATTAAATGAAATAAGAAAATAATATTAGGCCCAATTTTATTCAAGTGGGGCGGCAAGGTTAAAGTTTTAACCTAATATATTATTTTGTTTCATTTGTTTTAATTAAATAAGAATTAATTAATTTATTAATTAATTGTTCAATTAAGAAACAAATATTTTCTGATTAGGAAATATGATTCCTAATGTTATACTATTGTTGGTAGTATACTAAAAGTAAAAGACTTATTTGGTAATAAAATAAATAATTAATTTTATTTATTTAATCAAATAAGGAGTCTTTTCATTTAGTCAAAATAAAAGAATAAAAGATCTATGAGTTGGATTAGGGTTTGAAGTCTTAAATGACATGTGAATTTGGGTGCAACACAACTCCTCTTTTGTAGAGGAAAATTGCGGCAACCCTAGGAGAAACACATGAAGAATTCGGCCACCCTAAAGGAAAGAAGAATGAAAATTTGGCCACCTATATAAGTGTTCTTATAGATTTCGGCCAACACAATGCTTGGTGCTTGAGATTCTATTTTTTCTTCTTCTTCTTCATTCATAGAGAGCTTTTTATTCTACTAAGACAAAAAGGAGTGTTAGATTATTCTTTGATAGTATACTATTTGCTTAATCATCAATAAGCTTGTGTATACGATATCGATCTAGGTTCACGCGAGTTTCGATCATTAGATTGAGAACTCAAAAGTGACCGGAATAATCTTAGTCATTCTTTTGATTGTTTTGTGACTAACAAAGAAAAGAAAAGTTTTGTTTTGTCCATTCACAGGTTTGCAATTCAAAGAAAAGGGAGACCACGCTCCTAAGTGATCCACGTTCGTGCTAGGATTGAAGATCTTGCGGATTACCATCGACGTAAGTCAATCGGATCACGCGACAAAAGGTATTCTACTTTTTGTTATTGTATATGTATGTTTAATTAATTAAAGGGTTTAAGGTTCATAAAGGAAAATTTTTTAAAAGTCACTAAATCTAATTTTTAGTATCGCTTCCGCTGCGTGTACTTCTTTGGTAATTTTTCCCTACATATATAAGCATGAAAATACAAAAGAAGAGCTAAACAAACCCCATCCGGATTCGTTTCTTGCGCAAGAAGGCTCCTCCTAGCAATCCAAGCACAATATCCTTCTAGAGCAACTCCAAAGGATCAAGCCTAGGTAACCTAAATTGGTGTTTGGCTACCTAGAAAGTGATGGAAAATGATGAGAAAATCTACACTAAAGTTGAGAGAGTTATTCTCTCTCTTAAAACTAAACTAAAAGTAAAATTACAAAACTAATGTGTGTCTCATGATCACTAAACTGGTAACTAATGACTAAATGTAGTATGTAGTATATGTGTGTACTATTACTTACAAACTAAGATAGATAGGATAGATATTTTATCTAAGATAATTGTATGGAAAAATATCTCAAAATATCTAAGTGGGAAGAGTTTTTGGGCAAGCTCATGTGATTGGAGAGCAAGTGGGATGAGTTGAAATTCTTCCAGGCATTCCGGCGAGTTCATGCCTTCTGGAAGGCGAGCTTGTTCCCGCCGCACGAACCCGCCGCACGAAGTCGCCTCGATGGTGGCGAGTTTGGCTACTTTAGGAAGGCTGGAATAATCCCGCCGCACGAAGTCGCCTCGAATTCTGAAAAGCTATGGGCGGCCTCTTTCCCGCCGCACGAGCTCCACGTGAACCCGCCTTGCTTTATGGCGACTTCAAACCTTTGGGAAGGCTGGCATATTCCCGCCTTCAGAACCCGCCTTAATTTCTCCTCATGGTTTTGCTCCTTTTTTAACCACTTTTCTCCAGTTTGGTCCAAAATACCCTTAATGAGCTGAAATACCTGAAAAACACTTATTTACAATATTAAATACCAAAAAGGGCTCGGAAAACGGTTACAAAAGCTAAGTTAGGGAACGCTAAATGTAAACATTTGGAGCGCGATCAATGCTCAATAGCAAGAGTGTAATGTTGTAATTGACAATCTTTTTCATATTAATAAAGTGATTTCTGGTTTAACAAATCTTATAACATTTATAGTTTAATATTATAATTGTCAAAGTAAATAATCATAAGTTCTAAAGGCTATGAGAAAAGAAGAATTGTTCGTACATCTGGATATGTATGAGGTAGACACAATTCTTTAGTTAGTCTTGAATAATGTTCACAACTTAAGTTAAAGGTTGGGCACCTTTATCTTGTTAAAGTTGTAGAATTCTTTTGCTAGCATTTGAGTGGGATCAAATGAGATATGATGAGTCTAAAATCATCGGAGTGTCTTCGAGTAAAAGAATATAGTGCACTGGGTGCATTGAACTGGATCACAATGAAAAGCTTTATCTAGAACCGTCAATTGATAATAGTCTTTTCATTATCAGGACAATCGGAGAGTCTATCTTAATCCTGAGATAAATGATGGACTTATGGTTGCAAGTGATATCATTTGAGTTATCAATGAGTACGATTATATAGCATAGTTTATCCTCGATAGTTTGGTGATATTCATTTGTTAATCGATAGAGGACTTCATTTATAGATATGGACATCGTGGCTCCATTTATTAAATGAGAGTATGATATCATCATATGGATGTTTTGAGGTAATTGGATATTAAATCTCAACGTTGAGTTTTCGATAGTGACTATTGAAAACATGGCTTCTGGACAAGTCAAAATATCCAAGTTCAAAACGTGGTCATATGAGTAAATATGGTAACTTGGAGAGTTATAGGCGGTCTATGAACTCTTGGCGATTACTGATATTAATCACGAGGATACACTATCTCCAACATGATTGTCTAGGGTATGAATGAGGAACATCTTCTTATTCTATCTTTATTTAAGAGTTCAATTTTAGCTCTTTAATGGAATGAGTTAAAATTAATGGATCGGACCTAAGTGAATCATTTGTTGATTGTGATTAGGTTATGTCTATTAAAGCTTAAATTTAGATAGCCCGCCAAGATCCCCAATCCACACGGACTTGCATGGATCACTTGATATATTCTACCGGACCAATTTATGGGTCCATCTAGAATTGCATTTAATATATTAAGAATATAATTTGCACATTATTTATTTAATGGGCTGCTTAATTATATTAATATATTAATGAAAGGCATGTGGGCTTGTTTCTTTTAGTAAGAATGGGTCTGGTTCACATGTGGGCTTTTTATTTAATGTCCAATGGATTAAATGAAATAAGAAAATAATATATGGCCCATTTTATACATGTGGGGCGGCATGGTTAAAATATTAGCCAAATATATTATTTTGTTTCATTGTTTAATTAAATAAGAATTAATTAATTTATTAATTAATTGTTTAATTAAGAAACAAATCTTTTTATGATCATGAAATATATTTCCTAGAGTTATACTATTGTAAGTAGTATACGGAACCAATCTGTGCCCATCAGACAAAGCTCCTGAATACAAAGCCTAGATTCGTTAAGATCGACTGCTACTCCTTGCTATTCAAATGGCTGTCACCGGAACAGGAGGACCACTTGTGTCTCAGTGTAAATCCTCTGAGGAGGCCTGGCACAAACTCAAAACTACCTACGCCAACAAAACCAACACTCGGATGGTTGGTCTCATTGACTCCCTCACCAAGGTTAGTCAAGAAGGGAAAAGCATTTCAGATTTTATGCAATCCGTTAAAACCATTATTGATGATCTTGCTATGATTGGGCATGATTTGAGTGATGGAGAAATTGTTGTTCATACACTCAATGGTCTCACCAATGACTACAAAGAACTTAAGGCAGCCTTACGTGCAAGAGAATCACCCATCTCCTTCGAAGAACTGTTCGAGAAACTTCTAGACTATGAGACCAGTCTCAGGCACTCAGATTTAACAAAAGAAGATTCTTCCATCATGGCTCAGTATTCACAGAAACAACACAACAAAAAAGTCAGAAACAACAATTTCAATTCCTCTCAAAAACAGTCAAACTATGGAGGAAATAACAATGGATACAACAGTAACAATGGCAGACAATATCAACAGAATCATTATGGCAACCGTGGGAATCCAAACTATTCCAACAACTCATACACTCAAGGACCCTCCTCCAATCAGTCAAATCAAAATTGGCAATCAATATCGAGTTGTTTGTCAATTATGTGACAAGCCTGGTCATGTTGCAAAAGTATGCAGATCACGACCCTCCCCCTCCATTTGGTCGCAAGCCAATTTCACAACTCATGAGACTCCAGGCAATCAATTAAGTTGGATAGTTGACTTTGGGGCATCTCACCACATCACCTCGGACTTACAAAACCTTTCTGCCCACTCAGAGTATGGTGGAAATGATGATATTATGGTTGGAGATGGTAATAGCATTCCTATCTCTCATATAGGATTTACTACTCTTAAATCTTGTGACTCAAATTTTAAACTTAATAATGTTTTGTGTGCACCTAACATCAAGAAAAATCTTCTCTCTGTCTCTCAATTTTGCTCTCACAAAAACACTTCTATTGAATTTTTCCCTGATTCTTTTCTTGTGAAGGATCTAACTACGGGGGCATCCTTGGTGTGAGGCTAGAGTAGAGGAAATGTCTATGAGTGGCCAACTTCAATGATCAGATCATTTTCTTCCCACAACACTCAGCCCACACGACAACCATGTCAAATGCTCCAACCATTAGAGCATCTCCAATGCAAATATGCATTTTTGAGTTTCTAAATAGTGCCACATCAGCATTTCTATTTATTATGGGCCCACTTTTGAAAAAAAATTAGAGAAATCCATATTCACATCTCCAATGCAATTATCTAAAGTCAAATATGCATCCATTTTATGTCCAATCATAATAAAACAATTATTACACTCTCTCTCCTCTTTTATTAAATGAGGTTTAATCTTATTGGTGGAAAAATTTGAAAGCTTTAATTTTATTGGTGGAAAGAGTTAGAAATCCTAGTCAGCATTTCTAGGAGAGTTTCTAGAATTAGAAACCCAACTCCATATTCTCTAACTTTTTTTGGGCCACATCATCTCCATATTCAACTTAGATAATAGCATTGGAGAGAGTTTTTCTAACTTTTTTAATATCTATCATATGTGGCACTCCATTTTCTCCAAATACATAATAGCATTGGAGATGCTCTTAGCTCTTAGCACAGTCATCTTGGTCACTCGTCCTCCAAAATCCTTCATCAAATTATTGCTTCTCATAAACTACCATCATCTAAATCTAGCTCATTTTATATTTCCTACAATGCATGTTTATGTAATAAAAAGCCACAAATTTCCGTTTGGTGTTTCTTCATTAAAATGTTCTAGACCTTTGGAGATACTTTTTATGGATGTTAGGGGACCAACTCCTCTCATTTCTTTTGATAAATTCCGTTATTACATTTTCTTTGTGGATTATTTAACAAAGTACACATGGATTTATCCGATAAAAAATAAATCTGATGTTACTATTGTGTTTGAACGGTTTAAATCTCTTGTTGAACGTTATTTTTCTACAAAAATTCAAACTGTTTATACAGATGGAAGTGGTGAGGCCACTAGTCTCGGTCATCTCCTCTCTCGAGTTGGAATTCAACATCTCAAATCCCCCCCCCCCCCCCCCCCCCCCCCCCCCCTCTCACACTCCTGAACATGTTGGCACAGTTAGAGCGTAAACTGTAGGGAAAAATACCGTTGTACACACAGTGGAAGCAAGACTAAAAATAGATTTAGTATGTTTTAAAATTTTTCCTTTTTATGAACCTTAAACCCTTTAATTAATTAACTATACATATCAAGTAACAAAAGTAGAATACCTTTTGTCACGTGATCCGATCGACTTACGTCGATGGTAATCCGCAAGATCTTCAATCCTAGCACGAACGTGAATCACCTAGGAGCGTGGTCTCCTTTTTCTTTGAATTGCAAACCTGAGAATGGACAAACAAACTTTTCTTTTTCTTTTGTTAGTCACAAAACAATCAAAAGAATACAAAGATTATTCCGGTCACTTTTGAGTTCTCAATCTAATGATCGAAACTCGTGTGAACCTAATTCGATGTTGTACACACAAGCTTATTGATGAACAAGCAATTAGTGTACCATCAAAAGAATAATCTCTTCTCTCTTTTTTTGTCTTGGTAGAATATTCAAAACACTTGTCTATGAGTTTAGAAGAAGAAGAAAATTGATTCAGTGAACAACTAGGGTGGCCGAACCCTATAACATATGTTATATAGGGTGGCCGAAATTTCTTCTCCTCTTCCTTTAGGGTTGGCCGAAATCTACATGTAGTCCAATTAGGGTTGCCGAAATTCCTCTACAAAAAAGGATTTGTATTGTACCCTAATTCACATGTAATTAGACTCCTAACCCTAATTCAACTCATAAGTATTTTTATTCTTTTATTGACTTAATAAAAGACTTTCCTATTTGATTAAATAAATAAAATTAATTATTTATTTTCCTATCAAACAAGTCTTTTATTTATGAATCCCATGAGATCATACCCGTGGAAGAGGTTCTTCATCTGCGAGCTCCATATTGAGTAGTTTCCACCTTTAGATAATTTTTGAGGAATCAGTGTGGCTGTGTTGAATGAGACGATTTGAGAAGTGGATGATGATGGAGAAGGATTTGCACTGCTGTACATAACTGTGACTTCGTTTGGTGTAGTCATGGCCGAAGATAATAGTATGAGAAGGAGAAGAAAAAAAAAATTAGAAGAGAAAAGAATGAGTCTAGGGCTCTGATACCATAAAGAGACAATATAAATTAATGAAATTGTATTGTATAATGATTCATAATAGAACAAAGCTTTATACAGAAACTACAAAATATTGAAAAGGAAACTAATCCTAGAGATTGACTAAATTAAACATATACTTGAATGGAAAATATTACACAATAATTACAAAGTAAATTAGAGATTGTTTCCATAAGTTTTCAACCAAGAATCATTGATACAAGAAGATTGTGGCTTGATAGAAGGAGCAATGAAAGATGTTAATCTATCATAGTGATTAACGAGAGGATGAAGGCTGGATAGATGGAGCAATGGAAGGTGTTGACTTATCACATGGAACCTCTGGCTTGAAGGTATGCATTGGTGGAATGTGCACAGCTGTCCATCTAAAACGATAAAGGATTGGTTGTGGGGTTGGTCGGGGTTATGTCTTAGAGCCAACAATGGGAGAGTTTGGGGTACGCTCTTTTTTGCGATTGTGTGGACAGTTTGGGAAACAAGAAATAAGCTGGTATTCAAAGGCGTTGAGGCAAACTTAGCTCAAAGTATTGATATGATAAAGTTTAGAGTTAGGTGGTGGTTTAAGCATCATGGGAAAGGTTCGAAAGAACCCATTACTATGTTACTTCTCAATCTGAAGGAGAGGTGTATTGATCCAGTTACAATTAAAAAATGTAATAAGGAGGTTTGGACTCCACCATTAGACGTGTTAAAATTCAATGTGGACGGCTCAACCAGGGGTGCGCCGGGACCAACAGGTATGGGGGCGTTTTACAAACTTCTGCTGGGAGAGTAGTGTGCCTCTTCTCCAAACATTTGGGGCTTAGAGACTTCAATATGGCGGAGATAATGGCGATCCATATAGCTACCGATATTGTTGCCTCTAATCCTATCTTTGAAGGTAGAGAAATCATCATAGCTAGCGACTCAAAAGTGGCTGTTTCGTGGGTTAATAATGGAAATTTTGGGAGCATTAACCATGTCAATTTGATTTACGATATTCGTAATAACTTGAGTAAACTGGGCAACATGGTCGTCATTTACAATGCAAGAGCTACGAATTCGTTTGCGGATATGTTAGCTAAACGAGGTTCCAACATGGAGGGTAATCTCTTTGTTTGTGGTGATTTGTAATCCTGTTTTGTTGTTTTTCGGGCTTTGCTGGTGTCTTTGTGTGTTCTTTTGTTCTGTTTTCTTTTTGGGTTGTTAGTCCTTGTTTGGTTCTGTTTTGAGGCTTCCTTCCCCTGTTGTTTTTTTCTCTGTTTCCTGGTTATCAATATATTGGCTGTTCCAAAAAAAAAAGAATTAGGTATGACAACGGGTAAGGTATGTACAGGTATTGTCATATCTATATTCATACTTGCATTCCACTTTAATACTAGTAATATTGGTCCCTCATATAGTCATATATGCCAAATTAAGCGGATATATATAATGCAAGTATATATATGTACGCATGCCAACATGGACGTAACTTAGTTAGTAGATGAACGAGTTTGGGGCTTGGTTTTATATATACGTATAAATATATACTGTAGGTCTATACTTATATTGTTGAGCATAACTTGTACATATTTACTACCTTTAAAATAGATTTATTAATCAATCTTTTTGTACGTAGTTTTATTTTAATAAGATTCAGTTGTGGTGAAACAAAAATAAAAACCATTTGGAGTTGGAATGAGAGTTAATTAACTTGTGTTAAAGAGAAAAGGACAGATACAAGAATGGGAAAGAAATTAATTCTTGATCTTTTACTTCTGGAAATATATATACACAAACGTCTAGTAACTCTAAAAGGGAAAGTTGCGCGTGCGGCTGCATCATGCGCACAACCCTTGTGTGTTGCGCAACTCTTGCGCGTTCGCTGCTACGTCTTTTGGATCGTCGTTGCTTCGTCGATTTACATAAATAAATTATAGCAAATCAACAAGAACAACAAAAAATATTTACAACCCGAAATAAATATTACAGCAGAAAATTAATATTACAATTAATATTCCAAACCCTAAAACTCACCGTACCATATAATTAACGATCAATCATGCTTTAAAAAAAAATTAAAACATCATACATTCAATAGATTGTGCCTACTGCCTACACATATATACATGCAGTTAAACCAAAAAAAAAAAAAAAAAACATCATATATTCAATAACACATATATACATGCAATATATCGTACTAGGGCTCTGATACCAATTGTAAGCCCTAGAGTCATGCAACGGAAGAAATTTGAGTCTTTTAAAAATTATTTGAGTGACTTAGAAAACCATGTACGACATATAAGAATAAAATAGATAGCATTCGTAATCATACCTCAAGACTAACTCCTTCGTTCTTTATCTTGTTGCTTTTTGATTTGCAGCACTGGATCTTCCTCACTATCTCCCATGTTCTGGCAACTGCGTGTGGGCACGTCATGAGCTTCAGGAGGATGAATGGAGGTAGAAGAAGAAACACAAAAAACAACCCTTTGCCTTGTGTATGGAATTCGGTTAGCTTATCAAAAAAAGAAAAAAAAAAAAAAAAAACTTTTTCTCCCTTTTTCTCTCTTGTTGGCGCACCCCCTATTCTCTTTTTCTTCTTTTTGCGTGTGTGGTAGTATCTCTCAATTAGGTTTAATTGCCTGATAGATAAAGATCCCCACTCATATGTTGTACTCATTGCTTCATTTTAATTGCCAGAGTTAAATTTAATTTAACCACAAGGTGGTTGCCTTGGTAGTCTAAGGCTTGGGATTAAAAACCCAAGTCCTAGGTTCTACTCTTGACAATTACATTGTGGCCAGCTATCAGGGCGTTTAGCTCTGCTGGTGGAAGGACAGACATGGGGCTAACGTCAGAGGTTCGAATCCTACCCAGGCGGGGGCGAGTTCTGATTTACCCGTTTGCATCCTTATGGGGCCAAGGGTGTGGGTTGAGGTTTCTTATCTGTCATACTCTACGAAGCCAACATACAGGCCATAGCGGGTCACACAGTTGGGGGCTTGCTTCCAACATATAGGCCACGATGAGTCACACAGTTGAGGGAAGACATACGAATAGGTGCCTGGACGAAGTCCAGGATCCTCGATACCAAAAAAAAAAAAAAAAAATTCACTCTAAAAGGGAAAGAACAAAATAGAGCTATACATAAGGAGGAAAATGTACAGCAATTCGGGAAATGAGATATGCAAGACAATCTCCACAAATCTCTCCTCAATTTATTGCAATTAAAACAACTGACCAAATAACCAAAGATTTCTCCAAATCATTCCTTATAACTTATTTGTTAAGTAAATAACATTTTTTATTTTACAACTTATCATTTACTTGAGCTAGCAGATTAAAAGTTGATGAATATGAATCGACCTTGTATAGTTACAAATTGTTTATAGTAACATAATTCATCATGAGGGTTGGTAAAACAAGGATCCATATCTAACCCAGAACCAGATCCATAAAATACCCATAAAAAATGAAATGGTCTAGACCCAACCTAGAACTGCTAAATAAACAGCTGATTCGGGTCTAGAACCAACCCGCTTCAGTACCGGGTTTTACCCGACCCGGTCATGACTCATTTGAGCTTATTTTGACCTGAATTTTTGACCCGAATTTTTTGGACCTTAATTTTTATTACCCAAATCAATTAAACATAAATATCCAAATCAATTTAAAAATTGATAAGTTTTACAATCTAAGCCCATTGAAATTCTAATTTTTGCCAAGTATCTTCCCAAAATATTAACATAAGGTCCGTTTTTACAAGTTCTTAAATCAGTAGTTCACTTCACTCGCTTGTATTTGACTTATGATTTTCTCAGGAAACAAACAAAGAAAACAGAGAATTTCTAACAGAGTTGAGAGAGTTTCTAGAGAGCTCTGATTGATTAAAAATCTGTTACAAGTTACTGAAATTAATAGCAAAGCATCGATACATATATATACAACCTTCTGGAAGGATTCCAGCTGTATCTGAATATGCTGAGTCAGCATTCACCTAACAAACTCTGATGACTCATCTTTCTTAATTAACACAGGCTTGTTAATTAACATCTAAAAGCTTTGCTGATGAAAGGTTATTTGATTACATCAACATCTCCCCTCAAACTAACAGTTGGAGACTCTCGAACTGTGAGTTTGCTTCTCAAGGCTTGAAATCTTGAAGTTGGTAGTGCCTTTGTAAATATGTCTGCGATCTGATCCAAAGTAGGAACATGATTGAGCTGAATTGATTTTTGCAATACTTTTTCTCTCACAAAGTATAGGTCAAGCTCAATATGTTTTGTCCTTGCATGGAGTACTGGATTGTTGGACATTGCAATGGTACTTAAATTGTCACACCAGATTGTTGGTGTTGAGATGCTCTTAATTTGAAGTTCATGAAGAAGTGATTGTATCCAAGTTACCTCTGCAACTACTGAAGCCAAGCTTCTATACTCTACTTCTGTGGAGGATCTAGAGACTGTGTGTTGCTTCTTAGCACACCATGTGATGATATTCGGCCCTAGGAACACACAGTGGCCAAAAGTCGACTTCCTATCATCTGGATTAGAAGCCCAATCTGCATCAGAGAAGGCTGTTAACTGAAGTGGAGCAGAGGAGGAACGAGTGAAATACAACCCTTGTGAGGCAATACCTTTGAGATACCTCAATATCCTTTTCACAGCTTTCCAATGCTCATCAAGCAGATTTTGCATAAACTGACAAACCTTGTTGACAGAGTATGCTATATTTGGTCTAGTGATTGTAACATACTGTAATGCACCTACCAAACTTCTATATTCAACAGGCCTTTCAAATGGACTACCTCTGTAGGCAGACAGTTGAGTGCTAGCACTGGAAACCATTGGAGACGATAAACTTCAAGCTGATTGCATGTGAGCTCTAGCAAGTAAATCCTAAATATACTTGTGTTGATTAAGATGTATACCAGATTTCAAATGATGCACCTTAATACCAAGAAAGTAGTGTAGACTACCCAGATCTTTAAAGGCAAAAGAACTGTTAAGCTGGTGAACCAAATGATCAATCTCAACTGCATTGCTTCCTGTTACAACAATATCATCAACATAGACTAAAACAAAGATAGAACTAGTTGATGTGATCTTAAGAAAAAGATAAGAATCTGCTTTAGAAGCTTGAAACCCAAGATAAAACAAAGAGGATTTGAACTTCTCAAACCAAGCTCTAGGAGCTTGTTTGAGGCCATACAATGCCTTCACCAACTTGCAGACTTTGTGTGGATGTCTATCATCAACAAAACCAGGAGGTTGCACCATGTAAACATCCTCTTCAATCATGCCATTTAAGAAGGCATTATTAACATCCAATTGTCTCAAAGACCAACCTTTTGCCACTGCTATAGAAAGTATAATTCTGATTGTGGTAGGTTTCACCACTAGGCTGAAAGTCTCACTAAAATCAAAACCTGCCTCTTAGTGAAACCCCTTAGCCACTAATCTTGCCTTATATTTCAAAATAGTCCCATCTGGATTTCTCTTTATTCGAAAAACCCATTTGCAGCCTATGATTTTTCTGTTTTGAGGAGCATCAAAAAGAACCCAAGTGTTGTTCCTAGAAAGAGCCTGATACTCTTCATTCATTGCTGCAACCCATTCACTACTTGCAAGAGCTTCCTTGACTGTAGAAGGCTCTTTAGCAATAGTCTCTGCTAACAAAGCTTTAGGCCTATAAATTCTTGCTTTTGCTCTAGTTATCATGGGATGTGTATTGGACATAACAGTAGGTTGCACTTCATTGACAAGAGGAGAACCGCTGTCTATAAAGGACTGAGTTAAACCCTCAGAAGAATCAGGTAAATGAGATATCGACTCTTGTGAATTAAAGGGTATGAAAGCATTAGCATCTGATGATGAGGCTGAGGAATCATTCTCTAAGCCTGGTATGCTAAGAGATACAATAGGTGGAAAGAGATGAGGATTATGAGCAGATGATGAATTGTGTAGTAGGAATTGATTTAGCATAAAGGAAAGTGTTTTCATCAAACATTACATGTCTAGCAACAAACATTCGACCTGTAGAGTCCAGACATTTGTATCCTTTTTGATTGATGCAGTAACCAAGGAAAGTACAAGGTAAGCTTCTAAAGTTAAGTTTGTTAGCATTGTAAGGTCTGAGATGAGGAAAACAAAGACAACCAAAGGTTTTAAGAAGTGTATAGTCTGGTGGACTTTGAAACAGCAACTCAAAGGGTGACTTTTTAGAAAGTATAGGTGATGGCATTCTATTAATAAGGAATGCTGCTGAGATAAAAGCTTCAGCCCAAAACTTTAAAGGCAAAGAAGCATCAGCCAACAAAGTAAGACCTGTTTCTACCAAGTGCTTATGCTTCCTTTCCACAACTCCATTCTGCTCATGAGTGTGAGGACAACTTTTTCGAAAAATAATACCATTTTCTTCCAAGAAAGAATTTAACATAGTAAATTCACCACCACAATCCGACTAAAAAGCTTTAAGCTTGAGATCAAACTGTAGTTCTACTTGTGTTTTGAAGTTAACAAATACTTGCTTAACTTGATCTTTTGATTTCAACAAGTATATCCAGGTAAATCTGGTATATGCATCAACAAAACTGACATAAAACCTTGAACCATTGAGTGAAAGTAGTGGAGCTGGACCCCATACATCTCTATAAACAAGTTGCAAGGGCTGAGAATACTTGGTTCTAGATAAAGGAAGTGAAATTTTATGGGATTTACCCATTTGACATGAAGAACAAAAGAAATCAGCACTTTGCGAAAAAGAAATATTGTTTGCATTCAAAACACATTTTACAATTGCAGAGGAGGGATGTCCCAACCTCTTGTGCCACAGAAAAAGAGTTGAATCATCACTCTTTGAGTTATGTACATAAGCAGTGTGACACTTATTTGTAGAAAACAAAGTACAATCTGAAGAATGTTTTGAAGATTTTGCTTGAACATGAGATATTGAGCCAGCAGATGTCTTGAATGGTAAATCAAAGACATACAAGCCTTGCTTAAGGACACCTTGAAGAAGAACCCTCTTTGAGATGAGATCCTTCACAAGACAGATTTCAAGGTAAAATTCAATGAAAACCTGATTTTCTTTAACAAACTTGGAAACACTTAAAAGATTTTTTGTAATATGAGGTATATGTAAAATGTGTTTAAGATGAAAAGTGTGTGCATTAACAGAAAATGAGTTAGAGCCAATGGATTGTATTCTCAAACCTACTCCGTTGCCCATGAAGATCCGCTCTTTGCCAGTGTAGTCAAACCTATTAGAGAGATTGTTTGGATCAGGTGTGCAGTGATCAGTTGCACCGCTATTAGGATACCACATTGGATCCATTACTGTTTCAGGACCAGCAATCATAGCAGCCATATGACCTTGTTGGCCAGAGTTCATCCCTTGATTGTTGTTGGTGTTTGAAGGTTGAAAAGTCTGATCAAATCTATAATAACACCTCTGTGCTCCATGACCAAGCCTTTGACAGATTTGACATTGAGACTGCCTATTGTTATTATTCCACTTAGATTGGCCTCTTCCTCTTTGTCCACCGTTTTGGTTGTAACCTCTTCCTCCTCCTTGACTCTAATTGTTGCTATATTGACCTCCAGAATTTTGATTGTTACCTCTTCCATAACCTGCCTGATTTCCTTTCTTGTTTTGATTGAAGACTTGATTTCCTGCTACTAGATTCACATTAATGACTTCAATCTGATTATGTTGCTAAATTCTTGCCTCATGAGTGAGCAAGAGAGCAGAGATCTCAGGCAAAGAGTAATTGTAATTTCCAGGCATCGAAGTGATAGGAATCACAAAGGAATCGTATTCAGCACCCAAACCATTCAAGATATACATGATTTTATCATCTGTGGTTAAAGCAGTGCCAATATATGCTAAAGCATCCATTATTGATTTCTTTTTCATCAAGTACTCAGACATACTGGATCCTCCTTTCTTCAAGGTTTGCAACTGAAGCTTAAGTTGCATCACATTTGCTCTTGATTAAGAAGTGAAAAGCTTCTCAACAGTAGACCAAGCTTGACAAGAAGTATCACATCCAACCAACTCTGGAAGAATCTCTTGATTTATAGAAGATAACAACCAACAAAGAAGAATCTGATCTTGTTGCTCCCAGTCCAGGTAGCTTTCATTGATAGTTCCGTCAACATTTTTTTTGTTTGGAATCGAAGAGCTAGAGTCTATAAAATTGTAAAGACGATTACCTTTGATGGCGGCAAGAACTTGCTGCCTCCATAGAAGAAAGTTACTGTGATCCAACTTCACGTTCAACTCAAGCTTCAATGGATGAAGAAGCTTTGATCCTTGTGTTGAAAGTTGTGGAGGATCAGTTTGAGCAGGAGAAGCATGTGAATGAAGCACTGATACCATATTTGACTTATGATTTTCTCAGGAAACAAACAATATTTTCTCAGGAAACAAACAATGAAAATATAGAATTTCTAATAGAATTGAGAGAGTTTCTAGAGAGCTCTGATTGATTAAAAATGTGTTACAAGTTACTAAAATTAATAGCAAAGCATCGATACATATATATACAACCTTCTGGAAGGATTCCAGCTGTATCTGAATATGCTGAGTCAGCATTCACCTAACAAACTCTGATGACTCATCTTTCTTAATTAACACAGGCTTGTTAATTAACATATGAAAACTTTGCTGATGAAAGGTTTTTTGATTACATCAATAGCTTGCTTGATCAAAAACAAAAATAATCAAATTCAATACAACAATTAACAATGTCATATGCCTATTTTCATTGAGACGGGCACTAATAACTTGCAAAACAAACAGATAATAGCGATCGTCAAGCCATGAAGGGGGGTGGTTCCAATGGGGGACTCTACGACACTCAAGTCAGTATAATGTAAAAGATAAGGTCAAGCTAGAATAAAGGTTAGTGATATCAAACCGTATGGTCGATGTGTTGAGTCGAATGGAGGAAATAGAGCGTGAAGAGAGAGGTTGGGTGTTGAAGAACTGATCTTGTGAGTGTTGGCTAGTAATCGATGCCAAGCGACTCAATGTTTCCCTAGGCTAGGTTTGACTAGGTCAAAGGCTAAAGTAGTTCGACGTGTAAATTGTGAAAGCCATCAAGCTTCAATGGTCGGCCCTTTAATATGAGGGCGTGATTCTCGAGCAATTAATCACCTATTTTGATCTGTGTGAATCTAGTGATTAGGGCAAGTATTGCCTTTGTTTGATGTTGAAAATCGTGAAACGTTTATATGGCATTTATGGGCCTAATAAGGAAGGTTTGGATCTTCTTTTGACCATGTTCGAATCGACCCATTTCTTGGAATGGCTCAGTTGTGAGCTTGTGTTGATATAGGTCTTTTAGCCATCTGGTAACTGTTGAGGGCCATAATTTGGATTTCTTTGTTAATGGGCTCGACAACTGAGATATAGGCTGATTTTTTTACCATGAAAATATATAAACGTAGTTAAATAGCTTAAAGCATACCGAGAGAAGGGGGGGGGGGGGGGGGGGGGTGAATAGGTTTTTACGTCTTTTTCAATCCCTTGAACAAACTTTCGTTTGTCCCTCAAGGCAGCCTTATATACAACACATAAACCATAAATTCATACATAGACAAGATAAACATATGATCATATAAGCATAGTCTATGAATATCCATTAGTTGTATGAGGTATAAGGACACATAAACTCAACATCAAAGAATACTTATATTTCAATATTTGTTGAATGTATTACAAGTTTAATGAAATAACAATATACACAAGAAATACAATATACAAAAGAATTATATTTACAAATAAGATCAAATGAATAAGTTCACAAATCATACCTTACAAAATTTTGTTTCAATATACATCACAAGTGAATAATATGCAACAAGATAACAACATACACATATACAAATATAAGAGATAGAGATAGGAAGAATTAACACAAGAGAGTTTTTAACGTAGTAAAACCTCACTACTACAAAAATGTTAAAAGACATCACTAGATTTCACTAAAAGAAATCGGTTTTTGGTAACCGATTTTAAAAAGCTTTTAGACACCGGTTTTTATAAAAACCGATGTCTTAAAAATTACAGTTTCAAAAGACATCGGTTTTTAAGAAAACCGATATTAAAAAAAAAACGTTTAGACATCGGTTTTTATAAAAACCGATGTCTTAAATTTTGCATTGAAAAGACAATGGTTTTTATAAAAACCGATATTAAAAACAAGCGTTTAGACATCGGTTTTTATAAAAACCGATGAGGATTCAAAAGCAAAATTCTGCAATGCAAATCTGACCTATGTCCACATTCAAATGTGCATCTCTAAAAATACTCAACGTTATTTGCTCAAATTTTTACACAAGAAAGTAGACATGCAAAAAAACACTTTTAAATAAGAAAATATTCCAAAAATCGATTTGGAAAAGTGTGAAAATGAGCGATGAAAACAGCTCACTCGCGGATTCGCGAATCACTTCTGACCTTTGACTGAATAATTGATCATAACTTTCAAAATACCGCCCGGAATTTTACGTTCTATATACCGTTGGATTCGTATCGAAAAATAAAAGAATCCAACATGGATGAAAAAATTTATTTCGTTGCCAAAAGATATAGTTTTAAGGAAAAAGTTTGCACAAAAATATCTCCAATCGCTTCAATTCTAACCTTTGACTGAATAATTGATCATAACTTTCAAAATACCACTCGGAATTTTACGTTCTATATACCGTTGGATTCGTATCGAAAAATAGAAGAATCCAAAATGGATGAAAAAATTTATTTCATTTCCAAAAGATACATTTTTAAGGAAAACGTTTGCACAAAAATATCTCTAATCGCTTCAATTCTGACCTTTGACTGAATAATTGATCATAACTTTCAAAATATTGTCCGGAATTTTACGTTCTATATATCGTTGGATTCATATCGAAAAATCAAAGAATCCAACATGGAGGAAAAAATTTATTTCATTGCCAAAAAATACAGTTTTAAGGAAAAATTTGCACAAAAATATCTCCAATCGCTTCAATTCTGACCTTTGACTGAATAATTGATCATAACTTTCAAAATACCGCCGGAATTTTAGGTTCTATATACCGTTGGATTCATATCGAAAAATAGAATAATCTAACATAGATGAAAAAATTTATTTCGTTTCCAAAAGATACATTTTTAAGGAAAAAGTTTACACAAAAATATCTCCAATCGCTTCAATTCTGACCTTTGACTGAATAATTGATCATAACTTTCAAAATACCACCCGGAATTTTACGTTCTATATACCGTTGGATTCGAATTGAAAAATAGAAGAATCCATCATGGACAAAAAAACTTATTTCCTTACCAAAAGATACATTTTTAAGGAAAAAGTTTACACAACAAAATATCTCCAATCGCTTGACCTTTGAGTACTCATGAATAATTGATCATAACTTTCAAAATACTGCCTAGAATTTTACATTCTTTATACTGTTGGATTCGTATCGAAAAATCAAAGAATCAAACATGGATGAAAAAAATTATTTCGTTACCAAAAGATACAGTTTTAGGGAAAAAGTTTGCACAAAAATATCTCCAGCAGAACACAAAACTACACAATAAAAAATTAAATGAAAAATAAACCCACCAATAAAATTTATTTAATATGTATATGTTTGTAGTAGAAATTAGAATTTTGATTAGTTGAGTAAATTTAAATTTATCAAGCAGGTTTTTTTTTAATTTTTTAATTTTTTATTTCTAACAACTCATATAGGTTATATATAAATATTGTGCAATTGTTAACACATCCAATCTTGTAGTCAGGCGGTAAAGGCTTACCACTTTGACTTTGAGATTGCAAGTTCGATTCCACATAATGGCAATTAATTGTCATTATTATCAGATGTTAGTTTGGCCGGACGGTGGAGCAGGCCTGCGACGGTGGGATTAATATTTTTATTACATCAGGTTTTTAAATCGGTTTTAACAAAAACCGATGTCTTTTCTCCTGGGTTTTTAAATCGGTTTTAAGTAAAACCGATGTCTTTTCTCCTAGTTTTTAAATCGGTTTTAAGTAAAACCGATTTCTTTTCTCTTGTTTTACATTAGTTTTTAACCGATGTCTTTTGCGCTTTTTTTCTAAATCACTCAAAAAGACATCGGTTTTAAAATTTTCAAAAACCAATTTCTTCCATATAAAAAAACCGATTTCTTTTGCATTTTTTGTAGTAGTGCCTTCAAGAAGGAAACATCCACGGGTTGAACTACAACCATTGGGTACTATATATATTGGATGGTAAATTAGAAATTCCACAAAGTGACCAAACCTAGATCAACTTCCTATAGGAGTCTATGTTTCCCAACCCTATTGGAAAGTACGAAATCCTTTAATGATATAAAGCCACCATATATTGGACAACATACAAAACCAACATCGATGTTAGATTAGAAATTCCTCAAAAGTGCATACACATCCCATGTACCCTGCTCTTTTGGAGTCTATGTCTATCCATATGCCTAGGCCTACCAATATACAAGCCAACTCCCTATCCAAGGCACTCATGCCTCTAGGGAGCCTCCCGTGCAGGACTATTTGAGTCCTCCCGACTCTAGCCATGACTCCTTGCTCGGTTATCCGGACCTCACGTCCTAACCAGGACTTCCTTGCTTGACTATCCGGACTCCTCGTCCTAGTCAAGACTTCATGCCTTTTACAAGGACTTCCTAGTGTAATCATGTGAATGCAAATGATACAAACAATCAATTCAACATAGAATATGTGATTAATACATTCAATGGAACAACTAGACCTAAACATGTGATAACATACTACAAGAAAAATAGGCTTTTATCATGCAATTTTATCACAGTTTTTATTGGCCGTGATCAAATTATAATAGTCTTTTTAATTAGTCATATGTTAATAACGTACTTTAAAACCGACATAAAAGTATCACGGTCTTTTAAATATATCTTCATTGGATCACAATTTTTATTAACCATGATCAAGTTATCACATGTTTTCATAACCGTGATCAAGTTATCACACATTTTCATAACAATCATCAAGTTATCACGAATTTAACTAACCGTGATCAACTTATCACTTTTTTTTTTATGCGTAATAATCACATTATTTTTTTTTTATTGTTATAAAGAAAGATGTTTTTTTATTTGTAGAATTATACAAAACAATAATTTTAAATTCTTAATCTCTCAAATTTGTATCCCATAATACTTTACTATCTAAAATAAAATTAACAAAGTACAAACAGTCATACAATCTCTTTTTTGTAGTGAAATATTAACAACTTAAATTGAAATATTACAATTTAATAAATTAAAAAAAGATGAAAAAAATATTAAAAAACTTTCTGTCAATTTTTTTTAAAGACCATCAATATGTCATTTTTTTTTTAATTACTTTATTTGGTATAAATTTTTATATGTGTCATTGAAATAAGTGGACACAAGTTAATATCATAAGTTTGTCCACATCATATCTTTAGGTTAATATCATACATATTTTTAAAGATATATATGTCCCCACTTTCTCACAATAATTGTTACTTTCTCCCTCCTCCCACTTTTTTTTTTCTCTCATCTCTCATTTGCATTCTTCTTTTTTTACACAAAAAGAAAATAAAAATAAGAACTCTTGTCATGGTGAGTGCTTAATTTTTTTTTTTATGTATTTATTTATTTTTATCGGTTATTTTCTTATGTATCGGTTGTGAATTTGTTATAGTCTCTGATAGCGAATAATGAATTTCTTCAACACACTTTTTGTGTTATGAACTTGAATGTTTAATGTTTATGGTAAACAGAAGATCATGTTCTCTATTTTCAACGAGAAAGTTGATAACAACATGAATAAGAGGTTCGTTAATTTTCCGTTTCAGTCTCCTTTTATTTTCTCATTCTTTTATCGTTAAAAATAAGTTTAAATTGTGATTTGATGTTATAATATAGTTTGAGTTTTTTTTTTTTTTTTTTTTTTTTTTGTCAATAAATCGTTATTCAAATCTTACGCATGTTGTTTCTCATACTATGCAGCTGTATACTCAAAAGGAAGCCTTGAGGAAGATGAACAAAGACAATTTATACATACTTTTAAATATTTTTTTTGTAGAGTAGTTTGTATTTTAGGGTTAATTTTTGTGATAGAGTTTTGTATATTTTGATTATGATGTTTGTAGTTTTTTTTTTTTATTTACTGTACAAATGTCAAGTAATAAAAGATTATCGATTTTATTTCATTGATATTGCAATTGAAAATTTATATAAAATATGCAGATATAGAAAAAAAATATATTGATGTGATTCTAATGATAGGAAAGTAATAAATTACATAAAATCAATACAATCAAATAATTAAAGAATTAAGCATTGATTGTGGGTCAAAAAACAAGATAATTAATTTGATTCCTATAATCACCTTCTTTCCTAATAAATGAGATCTTTATTATTATAAATTTACCAAAAATAAAGCTGGATCTCCTCGTAATAAATAAATAAATATATAAATATATAATCTCTTCTTAATATTAATAGGTATTTGGAAGTCAATTGTCAATGTTGGTTTTACGCCATTATAAAATAATAACGTTTGTAAATCGTGAAGAATAAATCATGGACAAAAACTATTATTGATTTATGACACTATTATTGATTTATGACGGTTTTTAAAAACCGTTATAAACTAAAAAACCGTGATAAACTTGTTATTACACTGCCTTTAACAACACATACAAAACCGTCATTAAAACCCTTTCATAACGGTTTTTAACTATCATGAAAAGCAATTATTCTTATAGTGACACAAGTAATAAAAGTCTAGATGCAATACTTGAATAAAAACCTAGAGCATGTGAAAACACCTAACACATAAAACTCATAGTTTTATTCACACAAATAACACTTGAACAATTCTTATACATGAAGCAAAAATTCAAGATGTTATAAATATACACAAAAAAATGCTAGAATCACAAAATGTGTTCAATGAATATTCTAGCCAACAATTAGAGAAGGGATATATTGAATAATCAATTAAAATCCTATTTGTCTCTAAATACACATACAAGAGCATTAATCCTAGATTTTATCAATCAAAGGATCAAAACACATTTCAAAGATAATTAATAATAAAATGATTCAATCAAGTCACAAATAATCCTAGATATCAATCTAATCACAATACAACTCTCAAACATGTGAAAAACCTAGAATCTAAGAAACTAGTTCACATATGTCTCTAATTAGACTTTTGATTAAGATTGATTATGAAGCTATCTTTCTCAATAGTATTCACCATACATACACATATATATAGAAGAAGAAACCCCAAGAAAATTGAAGGTTATAAAAGAAGAAATCTCAAAGATATGAACACTACCTTGCAATCACGAGCTGGTTCATTTTTCTGTATAAAACCACCATGAAAATTGATCAAACAGCTGCAAGACCATTGGAAAAGGAAGGGGACTCGATTACGAACAATCTCTAACTTGAATCACTCAATTCTGACTTCGTATGAGAAAGTTATAGTGTTTGGAAGATGAGAAAAGTTTAGAGAAAATTTCAGCATAAGAGATTCTAACTTTTTCTTCTTTGAATGAAATTGAGGGAATTGGAAATATTTAAAAGGAAGAGAGAGAGGGAAAGAGATTGACCAATTGGAGCATGCCACATCATCACCCCATGTGGGGTGCATGTGGCACACGTGGACAGAGGGTTGTCCAGCCCGTGTGTCACACGTGGCCCACACGTGGACAACATGTCATGGCCTTTGGCCATGTAATCTCCTCCAATGCTCCGCTCGCGTTCTTCGGCTGTATCTGAGCCTCTGAAATCCGATTTCGAATCCATCTTCGGATTATGAATCATGACTCCCTCACGCACAACGAAGACTATGAAACTTTGATAAAAGGTTGAGAAATCATCTCAGAATACGATGACGAAAACAACTCAACGAATGAGAACGAAAAGTAGCATAGCTACATCGTTTGAACTCGAAACCTAATGAATGAGTAACCAAAATGACCGGGACTCAATAAAGAATCATAAGAGATCATGTTAAAGTCCAAAACAAAAAAATACAGAAACAAATAAACACAAAATCACACACGTATGCAATTTCCTAGACATAATCCTAGAACATGCAAATTACAATGTTTGTCAATTTGAATATAATGCATGAGCATACATTACTAAGTGTGTGAAAGTGATATATAAATGTTGTTCCTAGAACATGCAAATTACAATGTTTGTCAATTTGAATATAATGCATGAGCATACATTACTAAGTGTGTGAAAGTGATATATAAATGTTGTTCAACCATGCAAGGACACATATGAATGCCATGTGTGTGTGTGTCTAGCCTTGTAAGAGAAATGGGGTCTCATATACCTTTGT
This sequence comes from Acer saccharum, assembly GCA_030490815.1. NCBI lineage: Eukaryota > Viridiplantae > Streptophyta > Magnoliopsida > Sapindales > Sapindaceae > Acer > Acer saccharum. Next base: position 12,732,400 of record CM059872.1, read on the forward strand.
AGACCGATGAAACACATTTCTCTTTGAAGCCGGCATCTTGCATGAGTTGTGACCAAGTCTTTCTTTGACGACTTGAATCTTCAAATCTTAGGCCACTAAACATTACAAGACAATATCGTTTTGATATGGAATACATACTAAGACAAACCAAAAACCTAACAAACCATTACATATTGCAACTTCAGTAACAACCGACAAGGGCATGTAGGACATTTTCAAAATCAAACTACATCGAAGTAACAGTCTCACTAACCACCGTTAACTCTAGGGGGTTTGAGTGATAAATAATGATTCTTTGTTATCTGGCTGCACTCATACCAAACCTCAGGGGTATGAGTGCAATTTGCCTTTTTAAATAAAATGAACGATTATTTTTTTATTATTTCATCAATTAAAAAATCTATTCACCTTTCCCAATACAATAATAATAAAAAAAAACAATCATTGCAGCAGATTTCAATGGAAATGGACAATTTTAACCTTACCCCTCATCTTCTAACAGCCTCACACTAATGGTAGGGGATGTTCATTTAATTTTAAGAGTTGAATAAGGGTGCAATTAGGTCTAATACAATTAGCTCTAAAAAATATTAGATTGTTTTATAATTTTCAATTTTATTTGATAGCTAAAATATTTGGCTGTGGACCTGCATGTTAAATATGATTGCGGAAAACTAACGCATGGGCGTCCTTGTAATTAAAAATATTTATTGACAAAATTCAAGATAATCTTTTGCAATTTTTCCCCCAACAAATGTTTAGCATACAAATTTGCTATCGATAAATTTTCTTAGGCTCTTACATATTTTTATTTATCATGATATATATTTTTTTTATGATCAAACAACACCATTTAATACAACTTACTCAGAAGTCAGAACTAATCAATTTTGAATATTAATTGAATTTTTTTAATATAAGGTGGGGTCGTTTGGTCAAGAGTGGTGGTTTATACGTACTCTCAAACGTCATGGAATCGAATTTATTACTTGAAAAAGCAGCTGCTGTCTGTGGGTATTGGAGGTTCATGGTTACTTCTGCGACCACCAGCCGCCTCCATTGATTGATCTCTTTATCAGTCTATAAATACCCACTTCCAGAAATCTATCTTTCCTTCATTCGTTGTTTACAGACAAACAAAAACAAGTAAATTTGTATTCTTTCTAATGGAAAACAGAGCAGAAGCAGAGCAGCAACATGTTGAGAAGAACAATGATCTTGTTCCTCTTCTCACTCCATACAAGATGGGCACTTTCAATCTTTCTCATAGGTACCTTCTTTTTTTCTTTTTAATCATACTTTATTTCTTTTGATAGTTTCAGGTTTTGTATAACAGTCTTACTGTTATTTTGTTTTTTCAAATTTCAATACAATGTTGGTGTATTTATAAACTGTACCCATTTCAGAATTGTGTTGGCTCCACTGACTAGACAGAGATCTTACAACAATGTTCCACAGCCTCATGCCATCTTGTATTACTCCCAAAGAACCACCAACGGTGGCTTTCTCATAACTGAAGCCAATGGAGTTTCTGACACTGCTCAAGGGTACTTTTACCTACTTTTTGAAGATGAAAATTAAGAGAGACATACATTTGAAATTTGAATGTCTACTTTCATAAGCTCTTAATTAATTTGTTTGTTGTTTCTACAAGGTATACGAATACGCCTGGTATATGGACCAAAGAGCAAGTAGAAGCATGGAAACCTATTGTAGATGCTGTTCATGCCAAAGGTGGCATCTTCTTTTGTCAGCTTTATCATGTTGGCAGGGTTTCAAATCAAGGTTTTCAGCCAAATGGTCAAGCTCCAATCTCTTGTACAGACAAGCCATTGACACCTCAAATTCAATCTAATGGCATTGATGTTGCCCAATTTACGCCTCCAAGGTGGTTAAGGACAGATGAAATTCCTCAAATTGTGAATGATTTCCGACTTGCTGCAAGGAATGCTATTGAGGCTGGTAAGAAATGATTTTTCTTTTTTAGCTGTTGCAAATTGGATGGCATATAATTAATTGGTACATTTATTAAGCAAACAAGGAAAAATATGCTTGAAATAGAAGAATAGTGAGAATATTGCTTGCATGCCTTCCATGGTAGCTGATGTTGTTACTATCTATTGTATAGGTTTTGATGGAGTTGAGATCCATGGGGCACACGGCTACCTTATTGACCAGTTTATGAAAGATCAAGTGAATGATAGAACAGACCACTATGGTGGATCCCTAGAGAATCGTTGTCGTTTTGCTCTGGAGATTGTTGAAGCTGTTGCTACTGAGATAGGAGCTTATAGCCTTGGGATAAGACTATCTCCCTTTGCAGACTTCATGGAATCGGGGGACTCTAATCCGAAAACATTAGGTCTCTACATGGCAGAGTCGTTGAACAAATATGGCATCCTCTACTGTCATATGGTTGAACCAAGAATGAGAATTGTTGAGGACAAAAGCGAATGTCCTCACAGTTTGCTGCCCATGAGAAAGGCTTTCAGCAGCACTTTTCTAGCCGCAGGAGGTTACAACAGGGAACAAGTAAACCAAGCTGTGGCCGATGAGGGCCATGCAGATCTTGTTGTTTATGGTCGACTGTTCTTGGCGAATCCAGATTTGCCTAAGAGATTTGAGCTTGATGCCCCTCTCAATAAGTACAACAGAGAAACGTTCTACACATCCGATCCTGTTATTGGTTACACTGATTATCCATTTCTTGAAGCCACTTGTTAGATTATCAAAATTTGAGAATGTCAACTTGTATAAGTATTCATTATCTCTACATTTTATTTTCCTTCTCCTCAAGTGGTTATGATTGTATTGAAAAACATTTATGGTGATTATAAAATCGATTTTACTTGAGAGTAAAGTGTCTGCGCAAAAACCATACTCTCATACATGCATGCTCATTTTAGTCTCAAGGTTGATAATGGATGTAACATTTTGGCCTAATTGCAAATATCACATCACAAGATTTGGATAAAAGTAGGAGATTGCATCTTCTTAAATTCTTAGAGCATCTCCAACCAATACACCAAACACACCAAAAAAAATCCTCTGCAACCAGCACACCAAACACACCAATTAAATTTAGTGGAGCTACAGTGCACACCCAATCTGGTGTGCATTGTAGCTACACCGAATGCCCTTTTTTTTTTTTTTTTTAATTTTTTAATTTTATTAAATGTCACATCAGCAATTATGATTTATTAAAATTACTAATTTAACTCTCTCATGCTTAATTATAACAATAAGTATTCCCAAAAAATATACCGTTGGAAAAATCTCATTGCGATCTTTAAAATAATACCAATATTGATATACATATTTAATTTATTAAATTTAATTATTAATTAATACATTTAACTAATTTAAACTTTTATAATTATTTAATTTAATGCAACACAAGATTATGTTCACTCTAGTATGTCCCTCGTATCTACACCATGAGTTTGTGGGTTCGAGTCTCTTCCCCTCACCAAACCCTGAATTATTGAAATATTAAAAAAAAAATTGTTAATCGTAAAAAATGGTAGGGGTTCAAAGAAGAATTTTCCATCAACATTGGAGAATAATTGAGATAGAAATTAAGGCATCGAAGAAGAGCATCTCGGTACCCCGCAATTAAAGTGACCGGGTAGGCTTTCTACTAGTCCGGGTCAAAATCAAGGACTCCTAAACTCCCAGATACCAGGAAACACAGAAGCTAAGTTCCTAAGGACTCCACTACTGTGAAATCCTAGTACCCCACTACCACACCAACCCGGTATCCCGATACCCCGATACTCTCATACCATGATCTAGTAGGAGGATGGATGCCTATGTATCCCGACCCCTCCTAGAGCTAGCCAACCAAGCAGTAAATATCAGATTAACAGACTTGTTAGGATTATGCTCAATAGCAAGAGTGTAATATTGTAATTAACAATCTTTTTCATATTAATAAAGTGATTTCTGGTTTAACAAATCGTATAGCATTTATAGTTTAATATTATAATTGTCAAAGTAAATAATCATAAGGTCTAAAGACTATGAGAAAAGAAGAATTGTTCGTACATCTGGATATGTATGTGGTAGACACAATTCTTTAGTTAGTCTTGAATAATGTTCACAACTTAAGTTAAAGGTTGGGCACCTTTATCTTGTTAAAGTTGTAGAATTCTTTTGCTAGCATTTGAGTGGGATCAAATGAGATATGATGAGTCTAAAATCATCGGTGTGTTTTCGAGCAAAAGGATCTAGTGCACTGGGTGCATTGAACTGGATCACAACTGAAAAGCTTTATCTAGAACCGTCAATAGATAATAGTCTTTTCATTATTAGGACAATCGGAGAGTCTATCTTAATCCTGAGATAAATGATGGACTTATGGTTGCAAGTGATATCATTTGAGTTATCAATGAGTACGATTATATCGCATAGTCTATCCTCGATAGTTTGGTGATATTCATTTGTTAATCGATAGAGGACTTCATTTATAGATATGGACATCGTGGCTCCATTTAATTAAATGAGAGTATAATATCATCATATGGATGTTTTGAGGTAATTGGATATTAAATCTCAACGTTGAGTTTTCGATAGTGTCTATTGAAAACATGGCTTCTGGACAAGTCAAAATATCCAAGTTCAAAACGTGGTCATATGAGTAAATATGGTAACTTGGAGAGTTATAGGCGGTCTATGAACTCTTGGCGATTACTGATATTAATCACGAGGATACACTATCTCCAATATGATTGTCTAGGGTATGAATGAGGAACATCTTCCTTTTCTATCTTTATTTAAGAGTTCAGTTTTAGCTCTTTAGTGGAATGAGTTAAAATTAATGGATCGGACCTAAGTGAATCATTTGTTGATTGTGATTAGGTTATGTCTATTGAAGCTTAAATTTAGATGGCCCGCCAAGATCCACAATCCACATGGACTTGCATGGATCACTTGATATATTCTATCGGACCAATTTAAGGGTCCATCTAGAATTGCATTTAATATATTAAGAATATAATTTGCACATTATTTATGTAATGGGCTGCTCAATTATATTTATATATTAATGAATGACATGTGGGCTTATTTCTTTTAGTAAGAATGGGTCTGGTTCATACGTGGGCTTTTTATTTAAAGTCCAATGGATTAAATGAAATAAGAAAATAATATATAGCCCATTTATTTTAAGTGGGGCGGCAAAGGTGAATTAATTAACCTAATATATTATTTTGTTTCATTGTTTAATTAAATAAGAATTAATTAATTGTTTAATTAAGAAACAAATCTTTTCTGATTAGGAAATATGATTCCTAGAGTTATACTATTGGTAGTAGTATACTAAAATTAAATGACTTGTTTGATGAGAAAATAAATAATTAATTTTATTTATTTAATCAAATAAGAAGTCTTTTTATTTAGTCAAATAAAAGAATAAAAGATTTATGAGTTGGATTAGGGTTTGGAAGTCTTAAACTAAATAGGAAATAGGGTGCAATACAAACTCCTTTTTGGCTTGAGTATTGCGGCAACCCTAGTCCCTTTTAGGTTAGTATTTTCGGCCACCCTAATAGAAAGAGAGAAAGAAAATTTTGCCCCCTATATATGTGGACTTATAGAATTCGGCCACTCTAGGGTTTTGTGTGCTTGATTCTATTTTCTTCTTCTTCTCAATTCATAGAAAGATTATTTTTATTCTACTAAAAATATAAAAGAGTGATAGATTATTTTTTGATGGTATACTATTTGCTTATTCATCAATAAGCTTGTGTGTACAACATCGATCTAGGTTCACGCGAGTTTCGATCATTAGATTGGGAACTCAAAAGTGACCGGAATAATCTTAGTATTCTTTTGATTGTTTTTGTGACTAACAAAGAAAAGAAAAGTTTGTTTGTCCATTCACAGGTTTGCAATTCAAAGAAAAGGGAGACCATGCTCCTAGGTGATCCACGTTCGTGTTAGGATTGAAGATCTTGCGGATTACCATCGACGTAAGTCAATCGGATCACGCGACAAAAGGTATTCTTCTTTTGTTAGATAATATATATGTTTAATTGATTAAAGGGTTTAAGGTTCATAAAAAGGAAAAATTTTAAAAGTTACTAAATCTATTTTTTAGTCTCGCTTCCGCTGCGTGTACTGCGATTTTTCCCTACAAGACTACCAAGTATCAAGGTAAGATCAGGAATGCCAAGGTCAAGTTACAAAGAAGGTCAGTAAGACGTCAACGTTTTAATAAAAAAGGAAATCGACTCATTCCCACCACTCAAGAGTTCTATTTGAATCAATCCTACGATCTTCTCACTGATTGCCATGAAACGTTCCGAAAATCACTAGGTCACTAGGTCACTGGTCCAAATTTAGAGGAGTGCTGAACAAGCATTGAGACGTATATATACAACATGTTACCATACAAAAAAGGGGGACTGCAACTTGAGTCCAAGAACCCTACAGTATTCTTTTCCACTTATCGACATGCATGAGATCTCCATCTCCATCTCCATCTCCATCACCAACTGAGTTTTAACCCTCTACCATAGCCACTAAAAATCTCCATTGTATTCTCACTACGTATTTATTATCAATGAAAATGAGTTATATGTGATTCCATTGCTATATCTTTTATTTCTCCATTATTTTGTTTAATCTGCTTTACTGAAAAAACCATAGGTATTGAACTACTTGATATCTCTCCAACTGTGATCTACCCTGATTTCAGTCATAAGAATTGTTAATTGGAAATTCACCCCAAGTGACAATTTTCGGTTAACAAAAATTAAAACTTAATTTCGTACAATTAAATACATATCATAAATAAACTCTAAAATAAAGCAAATTATAACGTAGCTTAACAATAAAAAGACTCGATAACAATAATTCAAAAAAAAAAAAAAAAACTTGACTTAATCAGTGAATCTAGTGCAATTAAATACATCAGATGCAAAAAAAAAAATTAGATGGAAAAATATTAGATAGGAAAATTAGATGGAAAAAGATTAATGTGAAAAAATTTAGTTGAAATAATTAAGTGAAAATTAGTTGGATAAATAAGTTCAATAATATTTGGTATAGTAATTATTTTATTTTTTGGACATTATATGAGTAATTATTAATTTAAGAATAATATTGTTATGCCAAAATAATAATAATAATAATTATTGTATAAGTTAATTAATAAAAATTAATTAGTATTGTATAAATATGTATTGAGAGAATATTCTTTAAAGATGCTCTTTTTATGATAAATTTGTATAATATTTGGTGTATTGGGTTAGAGATGCTCTTAACCTCAAGTAAGCTCAACAAATTCCAAATATAATTTTTTATAACTTCAACTGAAAACTCAAAATCCCTACTACCATACCACACCAAATCAACCACACAAATGGATCCACTATATATGTATAAATAAACACAATGAACCAATGAATCTTAGAAATCAAACAAGAATAGTCCCTTCCACAATATTAATTAGTTTACTTGTATCTAGACATTTTGGTCCTTCCATCTGTCATGACCAGCCATTTTACTGATAATTTGAGTTGGTTTTGATGAGATAATTTCTCTATTTTACAGGTTAACAGATGAATTCGATCTGGAAATGAAAAACGAAGAAGAGGTTGAAGACGAGAAGTGTAAGGATTCCCGTAATTTTTAATTGGCTTATTTCGTGATCAAACCATATGTGGGGATCATGTAAGGGTAGCTTAGGAATGTGTTCAAGATCAAGGCCCTTGCAAGTGTTAAGCACTCCAAAGGTAATACTCTAAGTGCTTACTTGTCTTGAAGAGATAGTTGCACACACTCACAACTCATGCATATGTTTAATCCTTGTATGTTGTTGATTGGATGATATACATACCTATTTGAGGTCCCCATTTCCTAGATTTTGTACTCGTTGTCGAGTGTGTTTTTGTATATAATGCATTTTGTGAGCATTGTGTAGGTTGTATGCTCTAAAATAAGGTGTTGAGCATAATTGAAGAGTTTTGGAGGTTAAAGGGCTGAAATTGGAAATCTTAGTTTAGAGCTTTCCACTTTCGGGGGCCATATCTCCCTCCTCCGATTGAACTACGTTTGTATATAACCTATTTTCAGAAAGCCCCACGAGTCTACTTTCCAACGCTTTTTATGGCTCACGATTCCGAGTTCTCTAGAGGAAGTTATGGCTATATTCGTAACGGTGCGCGAAGCTGGAGAACTTCACCCGAGAGAGATGCGAGCCCAAGGCGAACTCAAGCAGCTCGCCCCTCAAGGTCGCTAACCTCTCGGGTTTTCAACAGTTTTCTTCAACCAAAGAGCATCCAAATCGCCCCCAGGTCGCCCCAAGCTCGCCCTTTTACCCAAAATATGTTAAAAATCAAGATTTTACCTCCTTGCCCTTGACTTAATTCATTCCTCTATATAAACCTTTGATATTTTTAAACCACAGGAACTCTCTCACCAAAAAGAACCCAAGACACCATTCTTACTCTCACCTTCCATCTTCCACAACCCATCTAGCATCCAAATCTCCTTAACATCCAAACACAAACTTCACTCCCACTTTTCCACATCCACCATCACCCCACCTTTTTGGGCAAGAGAGAGTTGAAGAAAGATAGGAGGCGAAGAAGATCCAAAGAAGAAGAGGAAGCTCTCCATTAGTTTTCTCTACATCCTTTCTCCTTTACTCTTTTTCATAGCCATGTATTTATTTGATTTTATCTATGTTATGGCTATTCTTTGTAATATGAGCTAAATATATATTGCTAGGATTTGATGAAACCCCACCCATGACTATATATTTATATTGATTCTTGTTTATCCATTTATGTGCAACTTGTGGTTTGTATGAGTATTTTTTGTATGCTTAAAGCTTTCAAGTGATTGATCTCCATTTGAATGAATTATTGTGGTGTGTTATGTACTGACCGGAGACGCACACCACGTGTTCGATAAAATGCCCTCTATGCATGTCTAGAAAAGTACACCCACTTAGGCTAACGTATAGGATTCGTTTAGTGCGCCAACAAACTTAATGAACTCAATTCGTATATTCCGGGTAATCGAGAGATAAGCTTGGGTATGTTTTGGGTGTAACCTATTCTACTTGACCAAGATTGTAGGTTAATATTAGGGTGCATGAATCTATAAATTGCATGAGTATGTTTTGGGTGAATAATTGAGTCTAAAACATAAGTCAATATAGGGTGGGGTGTAGTCAAGTCCTAGCATATTTATCTATATTATCACATTCGGGCTTAATTTCTTGCTATTTCATTCTTGCATTAGAATTAGTCATTTAGTTTAATTTAGTTAATTTACTTAGTTTGATAAAATCTCATAATCGATTGTTTGAATAGCAACTAAGCTAATTGATTTCGGTAATCGATCACTCGGTCCCTATGGGAACGAACTCTACTTCATCATTACACTACTCTCCGACCTCGTCCTATTGCGAGAGTCATAAAAGAGACTAGCCAATTTTTGGCGCCGCTGCCAGGGATTGAGCGTATGATTGATATCGATACTAGTTAGTTTATTGCTAATTTAAACCTTTTAATTTAGTTTGTGTGTTTTTCTTGATAGGTACCATTTCTTTTGCATGCACCCACGAACAAGGAGCCAAAATCTTCACTTCTTGAACTTTAATCCAGAGATTGAAAGGATAGCTCGAAGAAATAGACGCGAAGCTCGGAGAAGAGCAGAGATGGGTGATCAGAATGCACAGTTAGGTCACATAGGAGTGCCAAATGTGGCAAATCAAAAGCAAGGGGAATTACCTCTTCAAGCCAATCCAGTGCAAGAAGGGTTGCCTCATATTGGAGATGAGCGTACTCTACGGGATTATACAATGCCTAGAGTCGAGCTGCACCAGTCATCCATTCGGCAGCCAACAATTGCAGCAAATTCCTTTGAGATCAGGCCGTCCATTATTCAGATGATTGGCACTACTTGTATTTTCAATGGCTTGGTAAATGATGATCCGAACCTACACCTTCAGAAATTCAACTGAGATTTGCGAAACCTTCAAGTACAACGGGATTCCCGATGACTTTATCAAGTTGAAATTGTTTCCGTTCTCTTTGGGAAACAACACAAGGATATGGTTGAACTCCCAACCACCAAACTCGATCACTACCTATGATCAGTTGGCCCAAGCCTTTTTGAATAGATATTTTCCGGCCAGGGAAGGCCGCTCGTCTTAGGAATGAAATCCTCTCATTTCAACAATTTGAGAATGAGAGCATATATGAAGCTTAGGAGAGGTTCAAGGAGCTTCAAAGGATATGTCCACACAATGGCCTTGCAAAATGGCAAACCTTGCAAGCTTTCTACCAAGGGCTCACGGTGTCAACAAGGAATTTAGTAGATACGGCTGCTGGAGGTTCGTTAATGAGCAAATCAATGGATATGGCCAGTGACCTTCTAGAGGAGATGGCACTTAACAATAGCCATTGGGGAGGCCAAAGGCAAGTACCGAAGAAGATTCCGGGTGTGCTAGAAGTGGATGAGAGGACAAGTGTTCAAGCTTAATTAGCAAGTCAAAATCATCAAATAGTGGCCCTTCAAAATCAATTTGCCAAGATGAGTGCGGGGCCGAGTAATGTGCAAGTAGCCCAATGCGAGTGGTGTTTGGGGCCGCATTCAAGCATGGATTGTCAAGTTGGAAACCCATTTGCTTCAAGCTCACAAGAACAAGTTTCCTTTGTAAACTACAACCGAAACTTCCAAAACCAACCCCAACAACACCATGCCACCCAAAATCCCCAAAACAATCCCTACCAAAACACATATAACCCGCCATGGAGAAACAACCAAAACTTGTCATGGAAGGACAACCAACCCCAACAACAACAAAACTACCCTAACCAAGCCCCAAATAACCAAGTGGAGAAAAAGTCTAACCTAGAGGAAATGTTCTCTAAATATATGGGTAAGTTGGACAATATAATGGAGACCCAAGACTTAGCTTTGAGGAAGCTTGACACGAAGATTGACCAAGTTGCTCAACATTTACAAGCCTCAATCCAAAACTTGGAAACGCAAGTCGGGCAATTGGCAAGGCCAATCCAAGGGAGGCAACAAGGGGCACTACCAAGCAACACGGTGGTCAACCCCAAAGAGCAATGCAATGCCATTTCGTTAAGAAGTGGAAAAGAGGTTGAGTTACCGGACAACTTTGGGATGGGAAAAGAAGTTGTTGTTGGAGAAGAGGGTATAGAAGAAGAAGAGGTTGTAGAAGAAAAGAAGAGTTCTAGTCATGATAACGTGCCTACCACATCAAATGACCCTCCACCACCCTAAGTCAAAGCCTATGTTCCTCCCATACCATACCCGCAAAGGTTGAGGAAACACAAGGATGCTCACAATTTCGGCAAGTTTTTAGAGATATTTAAGAAACTTCAAATCAACATCCCCTTTGCCGAAGCACTTTCCCAAATGCCTACTTATGTGAGATTCCTCAAGGAATTGCTTTCCAACAAAAGGAAACTAGAAGAATTCGAGACGGTGGCATTAACGGAAGAGTGTAGTGCAATCCTACAAAACAAGCTCCCACCTAAGCTAAAGGACCCCGGGAAATTCACAATCCCATGCACCATTGGTCATGTGAAGTTTGAGAGTGCTTTAATAGATTCAGGAGCAAGCATCAACTTGATGCCTTACTCAGTTTTCAAAAAGCTAGGAATAGGTGAAGTGAAGCCTACAAGAGTGACTCTTCAATTAGCGGATCGATCTATCAAGCACCCACACGGAGTTTTAGAAGATGTCTTGATGAAAGTGGGAAAATTCTACTTCCCGGTTGACTTTGTAATCTTGGAAATGGAAGAAGATTTTGAAGTCCCATTGATCCTTGGGAGGCCATTCTTGAAAACTAGTGGAGCTTTGGTTGATCACAAAGAGGACAAGTTGACATTGAGGGTAGGAGAAGAGCATGTGGTGTTTGACTTGAAAAAGGTGGCCAAGAGGCCGATGGAAGTAGATAGGTGTTTGTTAGTCGAGGTTGTTGATCCTCTCATAGGGGAATTTTCAAGAAAAGCCATTCCGAAAGAGCCGTCCGAATTCTTGTGTGGTTCAAGATGTCCCAAGAAAGAAGATGAAAGGTGTCCACAAACCGGACTCTCATGGAGTTATGAACAAAACCAAAGTGACTCCACCGGATAAAATTGAGAAGAAATTGGACAAAAGGGACAAAAAGAAGAAATCATGCATGGTGGGCCAAACAAGAATTTTGAATGGATTTTGTGTGAGGATGTTCTATGCCTCACATAAGTTGAGAAAGGAAGGTGGCGAGGATGTTGCACCAACCATTGATCCGGATTGATGAGAGGAGCGTAATGCGTCTAGCCAAGACGTTAAACCAAGCGCTTGGTGGGAGGCAACCCACCTAGGTACATTTTTTTTTCCTAGTTTATATTTGTTTTTATTTTGTTTTTACATTTTTGTTTAGAATAAGTGTGCGGATGGTTTGGGTTGTGATTAGTGCCTAAGAGGTTTATGTTGTTTGTGTCGTGAGTTCTTGCCTCTCATGCTTCGTTTATTCATTGTCTATGCATCTCAATGTCATATAAAAATTGAAGACAATATTTATATTAGGTTTGGGGGTGTGAATTCATTATTTGAGTCATTTTTCTTTTTAGTTTTTCAAATCTTTCTTTGACCTTTACGAAAGTGCCCTGTTTTGAACTTTTGAGGCCAAATGTTTCATTTAAACTGTACCGTTTGGTGAGGAAATAAATTATTTCGTCCATGCTGTGTTCTTTGATTTTTCGATACAGTTTCAACAATATAATGAACGCAAAATTCTGGGTGGGGGTTCAAAAGTTATGAATATTTCTTCGACTAAAGGTCATGGGCGATGCCCTGTTTTGAAAATCTGCACGTGAACCATTTTCGACGTCCGTTTGCACACTTTTCCAATTTGAATTTTGAAATGTTTTCTAAATACAAAGTGTACATTTGCATGTCTATTTTCCTGTGCCAAAATTTTAGAAAGCGTTATTGAGTATTTTTGAAAATATACACTAAAGAGCGGACATAGGTCGATTTCAAAAGTCACTAGTTTTTGGAATTTTATCCTCTATGTTGAGATGGCCTTTCGCATTGTGTTTTTTGTGTTTTGTGTCATGTTAGGTACGTGCCGTTACGTCGGACTCTTTTGTTTCCAACATTGGGGACAATGTGGAGTTTTGGTTTGGGGGTGCGGCCTTTCTATGACCATTTTTGCATGATTGATTTTTGCGTGTGCTTATTTTTGTGAAATTTTTTTCTAATTTTTGCATGATTGTGTGTGTTTAGAGTCTTGTTCTGTCCGTTCTCCTGTTTTGAGCCAAATTTTGGAGCATTAGCTTGCTTTAATGAGATGCTTTTGGGTTGTGCCGTTTGAGGCAATTTTTGCATGTGTTGATTCCCTGAGTCTAAGCAAAGGTTGTGCTAGTTAAAGCTACACCACATTGCTTGCACGTACCCTACCAGACTCGAAAGTGTCTAAGTGATTGGGTATCGTGCTTAAGATGTCTAGATCATTAGTGGAGACTACCCGTGTGAGGCTGGAGCCTAAATAAGCGTCCTTATGAGTGTGAGTTGTTTTATTGTTTCATCTTAAACACTCTTCTTGTAGATAAATAAGCTTAAATTAAAAAGGACCTCACTCCATGCTTTGGACATTAAAGAGTGCCATTTTAAGAGCATCACCAGTGGTTTTGCCTTTGTTTGCTTGCTTAACTCGTACCTATAGAGATGATGTAGGCAATGTGTGTTAAGTCACTACAAATATCCTAAACACGTCCCATGCCTTGTGTGTGTGCTTAAATGTCCTATCTATGTTGACCTACACACTAAACCCCATCACTATATCCTCCCATATCATACACATCACCATATCTTACATAAACACTAGACCATCCCATTTGCTACGATTATGGCTTGTTATCATATTAAAATGAAGCTCAAGGGAAATCAAAAGGGTAAAATTAGCGTGTACTCAGGCTAGATGTGTAAGTTGTGCAAAGAATAAGGCTCAAAATATATGAAAAATTAAAATGTGCTCAAAAGAAAAAGAATAGCACAAAAAGCCTTCTAAGCTCTAAAGTGTAAAAGTTGCTAAAATATAAAGCAACTTAAAAATGAGCACAAGATGATTAATTGAAGAATTCATGCCTAGACGCTTTATTTGTGATGAGCGTACCAAAATAGAAGTTAAAGCATAATCGGTTGCTAGCCCATAATCCCGTACCCACCTAGCCTTTCCACCACCATCTCACCATAACATCACTTGAACTTTAAAGAAGTCCTAATTGATCTTTAGGAGGAGTTTAGCTTGTTAACGAAGGCATCAAATGGTGTTTGCTCTTGTTCTTAATGTTCAAATCCGTTCTTGTGGTCCATTTGCATTTAAACATTAGCGGTTTTTGAAAATGTGTCATATGCATGTAATTTGAAAATACTTGTGCTTAATTTCCAACCGCATATGTTTATTGAGTGAGCCTAGGTTCTGAGTGGTAAAATGAGAGAGATCTGGAAAGGTATAGAGTCGAGGCGAAATGCTATCATGAGACTCTTGTGTTCAATGCTTTTTGAAGCTTTGTTCACTAAGAAGTATGGAATTGCAATCTCTCTTGTTGTAGCACCTTAGCTTGCACTTCCCAAGCCTTTTCTTAGGGGTCTTAGCATGCATGCGTCTCAATTCGGTTCACCATTATTGCATCTCTGTCTATAGTTGGCTCAGCAGGAAAGACGTTTGTGGGTGTCGTACTGTAAACCCTCACGAGACTTCACTCGTCCCACTAGGGATCGCCTAGGGGTTTAAAAGACTTATCGCAGGGCATTTTATTTCTTTATGTTTTTTACTTTCTTTTGTTTTATTTTTCTTTTTGTTTGTTTGTTTTGGTTTTGCTCGAGGACGAGCAAAAGATAGGTTTGGGGGTATTTGATTGGATGATTTACATACCTATTTGAGGTCCCCATTTCCTAGATTTTGTACTCGTTGTCGAATGTGTTTTTGTATATAATGCATTTTGTGAGCATTGTGTAGGTTGTATGCTCTAAAATAAGGTGTTGAGCATAATTGAAGAGTTTTGGAGGTTAAAGGGCTGAAATTGGAAATCTTAGTGCAGAGCTTTCAACTTTCAGGGGCCATATCTCCCTCCTCCGATTGAACTACGTTTTGTAAAACCTGTTTTCGGAAAGCCCCATGAGTCTACTTTCCAACACTTTTTACGGCTCACGATTCCGAGTTCTCTAGAGGAAGTTATGGCTATTTTTGTAATGGTGCGCGAAGCTAGAAAACTTCACCCGAGAGAGATGCGAGCCCAAGGCGAGCTCAAGCAGCTCGCCCCTCAAGGTCGCTAACCTCTCGGGTTTTCAACAGTTTTCTTCAACCAAAGAGCATCCAAATCGCCCCCAGGTCGCCCCAAGCTCGCCCTTTTACCCAAAATATGTTAAAAATCAAGATTTTACCTCCTTGCCCTTGACCTAATTCATTCCTCTATATAAACCTTTGATATTTTTAAACCACAGGAACTCTCTCACCAAAAAGAACCCAAGACACCATTTTTACTCTCACCTTCCATCTTCCACAACCCATCTAGCATCCAAATCTCCTTAACATCCAAACACAAACTTCACTCCCACTTTTCCACATCCACCATCACCCCACCTTTTTGGGCAAGAGAGAGTTGAAGAAAGATAGGAGGAGAAGAAGATCCAAAGAAGAAGAGGAAGCTCTCCATTAGTTTTCTTTACATCCTTTCTCCTTTACTCTTTTTCATAGCCATGTATTTATTTGATTTTATCTATGTTATGGCTATTCTTTGTAATATGAGCTAAATATATATTGCTAGGATTTGATGAAACCCCACCCATGACTATATATTTATATTGATTCTTGTTTATCCATTTATGTGCAACTTGTGGTTTGTATGAGTATTTTTTGTATGCTTAAAGCTTTCAAGTGATTGATCTCCATTTGAATGAATTATTGTGGTGTGTTATGTACTGACCGGAGACGCACACCACTTATTCGATAAAATGCCCTCTATGCATGACTAGAAAAGTACACCCACTTAGGCTAGCGTATAGGATTCGTTTAGTGCGCCAACAAACTTAATGAACTCAATTTGTATATTCCGGGTAATCGAGAGATAAGCTTGGGTATGTTTTGGGTGTAACCTATTCTACTTGACCAAGATTGTAGGTTAATATTAGGGTGCATGAATCTATAAATTGCATGAGTATGTTTTGGGTGAATAATTGAGTTTAAAACGTAAGTCAATATAGGGTGGGGTGTAGTCAAGTCCTAGCATATTTATCTATATTATCACATTCGGGCTTAATTTCTTGCTATTTCATTCTTGCATTAGAATTAGTCATTTAGTTAAATTTAGTTAATTTACTTAGTTTGATAAAATCTCATAATCGATTGTTTGAATAGCAACTAAGCTAATTGATTTTGGTAATCGATCACTCGGTCCCTGTGGGAACGAACTCTACTTCATCATTACACTACTCTCCGACCTCGTCCTATTGCGAGAGTCATAAATGAGACTAGCCATTGTGTGTCTTATTTGTGTGCCTTAATGCTCATTAACATCTCTTCTTGCATGTTAGTTTGATTGCATCTTGCATATCCAATTGCCTTGTCATGCTTAGACTTATGATTGCATTTTTGCACTGGGCACTCCCAAAAGCGCTCTACAAAAGCGCTATATGAACAGCTCCCATTGGGCACTGTACAGACCTGATCGATTTAATTCGGATCGCTGTACGAGCGCTATAGAGGCGCTCTACAAAGCGCTCTACAAAGCGCTCTACGTAGAGCGCCCCTCTGTTTTGTCGCGAGAACAGAGCAGGGGCGCTGTACAGAAGCGCCCTACGTACAGCGCCCATGGCAAAATTGTGGTGTCACTTATCAAAACGACCACACTTCATCTTGACACCCTATATATATGCCACTTTGACTTTAGGTCAATTAGAAGAGTTCATATTCAGATTTCATACTTAGGATATTTTTCAAAGAGAAGAAAAATTCCAAGAACTCATTTTTATTATCTCAAACACTTTTTCATGATCATTAATCATCATCTAGCATCATCTTAGATCATCTAGATGTCTTCTTGTATGGATTCTTCATCATACTTTGCTTGGTAAGCTTTTCACTAATATCTTACATATTTTGTGTTTCTCTTAACAAGCAATCTCAATTAATTACTTGTATGTTATTTTGTATGCTTTGGATACAATATTGAGATTAGTGTGATGTATGTTTGAGAATTTGTATTGTGATAGCTAATTAGGTTTTGTGCTTAATCTTGATTAGCTAAACTATTTGATTGAACATGTCATTTAGTTTTTAATATCTAGGATTGTTCTAATTGCATATTAATCATCTTAGATAAGCATATAGGGTTTCCCTTGCTCTATGTTGCATTTTGGATATTCACATATATTCACTTAGGGTTGTATTCTCTTCATAGAGAAAGTAAGTCTTGTGTGTAGCTTCCGGGATTAGGTTGCTTAGATCACAAGCAAATTGGACTAGGCTCACTCATACCGGGATTAGGTAGGTGTGTGATTACTTCCAGGATTAGGTTGTAATCGTTTACACATTTAGTGGATTCAAGATTCGAGGTTCGAGTGTGGCTTACTTACTAGCCCGTGGTTTTTCCCGTGAGGGTTTCCACGTAAAAATCAAGTGTTATTTAATTTCCGCATATTTTACTTGATTTATTGCTTTATCTATTTAGGGGTAATTTCGTAATTTTGACTAACACGAAAAATTGGGTAAAAAGCGTAAAATCTATTCACCCCCCCTCTAGATAGTTTTATACACACCGTGCTATAATTAGTTTCAATTGGTATCAGAGCGGGTTTCTAGACATACATAGGTGATCCTTGCTTATTTTGGTGTGTTTTGCATTTTGTGTGATTTTTGATCATTCATACATTTGCATTCATTTCATTCATTCATAAACACTATGAGTGGAAACGGTGGAAATGGTGGTGGCAACGAAGGTGCTTCTAGCACAAGGCCTCCACTTCTTACCGGATTGAACTATTCCCAATGGAAAGGGAAGATGGAATCCTACATATGCCAAATTCATGACCGTGCATGGATAGCAGTGGAAGACGGATATGATCTACCCATGATGACTCTCGATGGTGGAGGAGAAGAAGTTTTGAAGCCTAAGACACAATGGAACGCGCAAGAGTTTGAGGCTTCAAAGTGGAATAGGAAGGCGATGCATGCCATCTTGTGAGCTATGGACGAAAATCAATACAAGTTGATTCAAAATACTAGGATAGCTAAGGAAGCATGGGACATCCTAGAGATTGCACATAAGGGAATCGAAGTGGTGAAGGACTCTAAGCTTCAAGTCCTCCAAACTCAATTCGAGATGCTCAAGATGGAGGAAAATGAGTGCTTCAACGACTTCGAGATCAAGTTGATGGACATAGTCAACCAAAGTCATCAACTTGGTGATCCATATTCGGATAGGAGAATCAAGCAAAAGATTATGAGATCTCTACCCGATAGGTTTGAATCGAAGGTGACGGCTTTAGAAGAAAATAGTGGTTATAAGGATATGAAGCCGAGTGAGGTGATTGGGAGACTTCTAGCTTATGAGTCTAGGAAGGGTCCTATCTCCACACCTCCTAAAAAGCAAAAAGGAATTGCTTTGAAGACCTCCAAGGATGAAAAGGAGGCAAAGAAGATTGACTCGGATGAAGACCTTGCCTTGTTTGTAAAAAGGTTCAACAAGGTTATGAAGTTTAGAAGAAAGGGCTTTGGATCAAAAGGTCAAGATTTGAAGAAAAAGGGCTCTTTCAAGAAGTTTGAACCTAGGCAAGAAAGGACCGAAAGGAAAGGGGTCCGTTGTTTCTAGTGTGGTGGCATAGGTCATTTTGCCCCCAATTGTGCAAATCATGTTGAGAAGAAAAAGGGGAAAGTGATGGCCGCCACTTGGAGTGGAAGTAGTGATAACTCCTTTGAGGGAGATGAGTCTTCAGATGATGAAGAGCTCATGGCTAATCTCCTAGCTTTTGCCTCCTCCCATAAAAGCAAAAGTGCTAGTGAGAGAGAGGAAATGAGTCAAGAGGAAAATGACTCAAGTGGAGAAGAAAGTGATTCCTCTTCTAACTCCATAAATGGATTTGTGGAGAAAAAGATGCTTGCTAAATATCATGCCGAGTTTAATGATTTAGCAATCAAGAGCACAAGAAAGATCAAGATGTTGAGAGAAGAAAATCTTGAGCTTGCATCTCAAAATGACCACTTAAGTGAACAAGTGGAAAGATTCAAGAAGATGGAAGATAAGCTAAGAGAGGAGTTAGTCTTATCTAGGAGGAATGAAGATAGTCTAAATAGGGAGCTTGAAGAAGTTAGAGAATCTATGACTAGGATGGATTCTAGCACCAAGAAGCTTGACCATATGCTTGGTGTTGGAAAGAGTCTATGTGATAAGAGGGGTCTTGGGTATGAAGATGGCAAGAAGATCTCAACCTCTAACAAGACCGTGTTTGTCAAGAGCTTGAAGAACGAAGAAACTTCATTTGTGCAAATTCCTAGGAAGAAGTTAGAAATAAGACAAAGTTCAAATGCTCATGTGAAGATGGGGCCAAGAAGGCAACCTCAAGCTCAACCCCCTAGGGTCCCTCAAGCCAACATTCCTCTACAAATGGCTCACAAAGGAAATAGACCTATCATGTAACCTTAAGCTAGGAAGCAATCTAGACCGGTTCAACAACGAAGACGGATTGAACCCATTCATCCACAAAGACAAGGACAAGGTATGATTCCTTATTTTACTCCTATTTGTCACTTTTGTGGATTTGATGGTCATATTAGACCACATTGCTTTCGATATATTAAAATGTGCAAAACTATAAGCATGATAGAGAAGAAAAAGAAAAGAGCCATGATGCATGTTCCTAGGAATGATAATATTATTATGCATGATCCTAGAACATCTAGAACCCATGTACTAAAGACCACTAAGAAAGCTAAGATTGTTTTAGGTGGATTAGAAAGAATGAAATTGTTTGCCATGTTGCTCAAATAGCCTTGAAGGCAAATTCTTCTAATTTTTGGTATTTAGATAGTGGGTGCTCTAGGCACATGACGGGAAACAAGAGTTTCTTCGAGACTCTTGTTATGGAAGAAGGTGGATATGTCACTTTTGGTGATGGATCCAAAAAGAAAGTTGTAGGGAAATGAACCATTTCCGTTCCCGGTTTACCCTCCTTATCCGATGCTTTATTTGTTGATGGCTTGAAAGCCAATTTAATAAGCATTTCACATCTAAGTGATGAAGGATATTCCATCTTGTTTTGTAAAGATAATTGCTCTATCCTAAAGCCCGATGGACAAACCTTGTTGAAAGGTATGAGATCTAGTGACAACTGCTATTGTCTTGAAACTAGAATAGTCTCAAACAATGTGTCCATGGATGAGCAAATAGAGTTGTGGCATGAAAGACTTGGCCACATGAACTTTAGGGATTTAAGAACCCTTGGAAAGTTCGAGTGTGTGCGTGGCCTCCCTAAGCTTGGGAAGAAAGCCAATGGTATTTGTGGACCTTTGAAATTCCCTTAAGCAATATAGTATAAAATATATCTAGAAGGGGGGGTGAATAGGTATTTACTCAAATTCTTCCAATCTTAAAAATGATGCGGAATATAACAAAGAAAATGCACACTTGATTAGATTTAGCAAATGAGTTGATTTCACTAATACAAGAGTTAATCAATTTACAAGATATGCAATCAATGTAAGATATGGAAGATAAAGAAAAATAAAAACAAAATGAACACAAGTATTTTTTACGTGGTAAAACCTCAAAGAGGAAACATCCACGGGTTGATACCACAACCACTGGCAAAGCAATTCACTATATGAAAAGGACTTACACACTCAAGCTATCAACACATGATATCCGCTTAAGCTATCACCTCCTAATCTACCCTCGGGCAAGTGAACTACCAAGCCTACTTCCTATCTGAGATGTATCCTACACCTCTAGAAAGCAACTTCCTATCCAAGACGCTCACGTCTCTAGGAAGATTTCTTGCTTGACTATCCGAGTCCTCCCGACTCTAATCAAGGTTTTTGCTTGGCTATCCGGAACACTTTCCTAGCCAAGACTTCTTGCTCAAGACAAAGCTTCACTCACTTTGCAAGAGACTTCAACCTTTCACAAGGCAATGATCTAAGTGATGCAAATGATGCAAACACAAGCAAATAGAGCAAGTAGATCAAACACACTCTATGAAGAATTAGATTTGCACAAATTAAGCTCACAAGCAAATTTAGCTAATTCTTATGAACATGTGATTAGAAGTCTAGATTAGACATTCAAAGTCATTCACAAAAATATCTAGAAACCTAAACATGTCAATCAAAGCTAGAGTAACAAGTTTTCAATAAAAATCACAAAACTAGCTTTGAAATCAAGTGAACAAGTTAACACTTGAAATCCACAACATATTCAATCCAAACAAGAACTAGATTTAAATGATAGAAAGCACAATCAAAAATCCTAGTTCATGAACATGTGACAAAAACCTAGAAATCAACAATCAAGTTCAAGAACAAAAAGTATTTCTAGAATCAATATCAAGATAGGTCAAGTTTAGCAATATATGTTCAATTGAAATCAAATGGCTAAAACTCAACAATCAATAGATCAACCACCCCTAGAATATGATCTAACAACATTCTAAATACATATCATCTATCAATTAGGAAGATTAAAAGAGATGATCAAAAGATGAAGTGAGAAGAAGAAGTTTCACATACAAAAGTTGAGTCTCGTACTGAAATCAGATCACTGGGAAAAATGATGAACTCAAATGGCTTTGAAAATGCTTGGGGTTTGTAGCTCTCTTCAAGACCAACAATTTTGGCTTTTGAATCACTCAATTCGGAGTTGAAATGAGAGAGATATGATCAAAATAAGAAATCGAAAATTGTAAAAATTCTGCTCGGGATTTCGAATATAAATGGAGGGAAAAGAGATGGAGAAGAGAGAGGATGACGGGAGCCAATCAGAGGCTGCCACGTCAGCACCCCGTGGGGAGCACGTGGGCCACACAGGACCAGAGGGGTGTTCTGGCCGTGGGTCCCACGGGCTCCACACATGGTGGCCAATGCATGGCCTTTGGCCATGCTTGCCTCTCGCGTGCTCCCTCACGTTCGTCAACCATATCTTGGGCGTTCAAACTCCGATTTCGAATCCGTTTTTAGATTACGAACCGTGACTCCCTCACGCACGACTATGACTACGACTATAAAACTTTGAAAAATGGTTGAGAAATCATCTCGGAAAATAACAATGAAGTCAACTCAACGAATGAGAACGCAAAGTAGCATAGCTAAGTCGTTTGGACTCGAAACCTTATGAATGAGTAACCGAAACGACCGGAACTCAATAAGGAGTCAAATAAGAACATATTCAAGTCCAAAATATAAAACACACAAACAAATAAACACAAATTCACACAAGCATGCCATATCAAAGACATAGTCACAAAACATGCAATTCTACAATGTTTATCTATTAGAGATCAATGCATGAGCATACTAAGAAGTGTGTAAATGTGTTATATCAAATGTTTGAACCACGATGCAGGGACACACATGTATGAATTGTGTGTGTGTGCGCTAACGCCTTGCAAGAGGATGGAAGTCAAGATATACCTTTGACGCTTTTCACCTCTTGAAGACGACTTTTGCACTAGACGTTGCTCTTCACTTTTTAAGCTTCCATTCTTCAAATAATGTCCTAAGCAACAACTAATACAAACATAGAGTGTTTTGCAATGGAATCAAGCCAATACAAATCATAAACCTTACAATCTCCCCCTTTGGCTATTCCATTGGCAAAACCTCAACCTCACCATACAATGTTTCACTCAAATAAACTCAAGATGATAGCATACTCTCAATCTCACATTACAAAGAAATTCCTAGACTAAAAACTCTTCAAGTCTTCAAGAATTCCTCTTTTGATCTTCAAAGTACCTATGAGAGAAAATAGCAACCAAACAAGAGATCTTCTCTAAAGAAGGATGGTGAGATATCATCATATAAACAAATACAAAACTTCTCTTATCTCAAACAAAAAAATGCATTATCTCAAATGTATGAATGTTTTCAAATTAAAGCCCTTCCTAAGATCCTTAACAAAATTAGGCAAGAATTCTTTTCTCCCCCTTAAGACAAGAATTCTCCCCCTTAAGACAAAGTCTCCATTAAAGCACAAAGAGGAATTTCCCACACATGGTGAGAGGTATACATTTTTCTCCCCTATATTAAACATGGATTCCCCCATATCAAACATGGTGAGGTATACATTTCTTCCCCTTTTTGTCAAGGAATAGACAAAGGACACAAGAGATAAAGAATGAGATATTAAGCAAACAAATCGTATAGAAAGCTAAGTTGAATAAACTAAAGCTCCCCCTTAACATATGCTCCACATATTATCGCCAAGTAGATTTGTTCACAAGGGACATCACACAATCACACAATCAAGCAATAAGAGAAAATATTTCATAACTTGTCAAAGTCCAAGAGAGAATCATAGATTTTCATTAATCTCTCAAAAATATTCTCACATTGCTAATGAATCAAGCACATAAGCAAAATGTGTGTGTGTGAATGCTTCTCAAATATATAGTAGGAGTAATTGTGATACCAACATGCAAACTCTATCCACACCTATCCATCTAAAGCCTTTCCAAAAATAGGTCAAACCGATATTCATCCGGATTTTTGCTTTTAAAATGAATAGATATCAACATATGAGCGTGTGTGTGCATGTGGCTCATTTTCCCGTTTCTATTTGTCAACCCGAGCTTTTTCACAATTCTCAACTATACACCAATAAGCCTTTTGTTTTGTTTTAGGCTTGAATCAAAGAATTTTTTTTTTAAATGATTCTTTTCAACACTTCTTTGATTTTTCTAACATAAGCATATACACCTCATGGCGGCTTTCACTCATCACAATGGTATAGCCCTTTCCTACATTGGGTGGTTTCACAACCAAGGTGTGTAGCCCTTTCCATGAGGGTGCTCGTTGATTACTATGTAGTGCCAAAGCAAAATGGATACATACCATAGGTCATCTATCATGTACTTAACAATAAACTTCTAGATGCATCCATTATCTACACATATTCAACCACATATACTCGAAACTAAAACATATAAGAGAAGCATTAGTGCACTTTTCAAAAATATGATTTTCAAGCTCAAGTGCATGATCTAGAAACAATAAAATATACTTGTTTAAGATCATTACTTCTCAAGTGAGTAGCTCTCAAAGATATTGATTTTTAATTAAAGTTTTGCTCATCACGCCACTCACAATCACACATAGACAATAATCAACACAAATCGTGCCAATGAATCTTCAAAGAGTTTTACCTCTTATGTCCAAGGGCTTAGTGAACAAATCCGCAAGTTGATTTTTTTAGTAGGCATTGCTTTAGAGTAACAATAGAATGTTCAACATGTTCTCTAATGAAATGATGCCTAATATCTATGTGCAATGATATCATGCATACAAAGAGTTGAAAAGATGAAATAGAAAACAAGCTTTTAGAGTAGAGAAATACCTTAGCAAGCTTTTTCACCAATGAAAGGTCTCCGCTCTTTTTATGAGCTTTCTTGGCTTGTTTGTCCTCATGACAACAAGTTGTTGGTGTGTCATCCCAAGAAAATAAAGACCAAACACTTTCAACTCAAACAATTACATAAAAATGACTTTCTCCAAAAGTCTTAACATGATTATCACCAAATAGATTTCATGATATGCAACTTCTCAAAAGTTAATCAACGGATTTTGACTATCATAATGAATATGAGAATATTAAGTTCATGTATTGACTAGAGACACCAAGTTTGAATACTAGACCTAGCACATTAAAAATGGCATAGTCAAGCATCAAACTTAGAACACTTATCAAACAAGAACAAAAATATTCTCATATGTGCTACTCAATCAAGTATGAGAGCACTCACCTTTGACCATATTGGTCTTAGGTGAACCAACACAAACAACATCATGATCATTACACATGGCAATATGAAATCTAGAAGATAAATCATCAACTATCTTCTTCATTAAAACATCACTCATATTAAACTTATCATTGTTGCCATGCACAAATATTTCATCAAGACTCTTCAAATGATCATGGTTAACACTCTTCTTAACCAGTTTCTTCTCAACAATTTTCTTAACATGATTATCAATAACATGCATGTTATTCTTTTCAATCCAAATTTTCTTGATAGGTTTCTTCACATGAATATGATCAATATGCACATTTCTCAAAGCATCAAAGCTATTGTCATGTTTAGAAACTTTCAAAGAAGATTTATCTATTTCACAAGAATGCACATTATTTTTCATAACCCAAACTTTCCTTGTTGATTTCTTTTCATTAACATGTTCATCATGCATAGTCTCTAATGCCCTAACATGTTTAGAAACAACCAAAGGAAGTCTTTTCATCTCACTAGCATGCATCTCATTCCCTAGTTCGCATTGTGTAATATACTTGTAGCATTTAGGTTTGATATGCCCTACAACATTGCAAAAATGACAAACCGAGATAAACTTAGAGATGTTATGTCTAGCACTAGACTTAAACTCATGCTTAGGAGAATGATTAGGTAACTTTTTCACATTTTTATCATGTTCCACATTTCCTAGTTTGCATTGCCTAGCATATTCATAACACTTAGGCCTAATGTGACCAACCACATTACAATAATGACAAACCGGAATGAATTTAGAAAAGTTACCTTTTAGGTGTGCATGCTTTGGTTGAGAAGTCGGTTGAGAAGTTCCATTGCTCTTCTTGCCTTTGTCTTTGATGTTGGAAGGAATAGTACTAGAGTCTTTATTCTTCTTGGACTTTCTTGACTTGTTCTTGGTTGTAGGAGTCTTTTTAACTTCTTCTACATAACCCAAGCCACTTTTATCTCCATGATGCTTTCCAAGTTTTATCACATCATCAAGCTTAATGGCTCCAATTTTCATGCCATTAATAGACTCTTTGAGAGCTTTGACTTCATCTATAAGCTCACACTCTTTTATCTTCATGATAGACAAAGAGTTCTCTTTTTGCTTAATCTCTCCTTCCATGGCAAACAACTTCATAGTAAAGTCTTCTTTTAGATCATCTAGCTCTTGAGCACTTTCTTCCATCTTTGAGACATACTTTTCAATGGTCTTTTTATGCTCCTTAATGACTTCACTTTGCTTGCTCATCATCTCCAAAGACATCTTCTTTTCATTGACAAGAGCTTTAAAGATCACCACTAAATTGGCATTGATCAACTTCAACTTGTTGTTCTCTTCATTCTTTTGTTGAAGGATCTTGTCATTGAAGCTTATATAATCTTGATTTGAGGAGGCTTCGAACTCTTCTTGATTGGAGGAGATTTCACTATCTTCACTACTTGAAAAGTTATCACTTTCCTCATTACTTGAGGATTTTTCACTACTATCCTCAAATCTTCCTTCATATATAGCCACATGAGCAATGTAATTGCTAGTAGATTCGCAATCATCCAAGGACTCCTCTTCTTCTACTACATCACTCACACTTATCCATGATTTATCATTGAGTGCTTTAATGTAGGCTTTCGTTGTATTTCTCCAAAAGGTGTAGTTACCACTATCTAAGAGTGGAGGTATACCACTAGAAGCACCTTCCGGCATTGAATCACCCATAGCTACAAAAATGAACAAACACAACAAAACACAACAACACAAAACACAAACACTATAATATGGATCTATCTAATTACTTCTAGACACCCGCTCTAATACCAATTGAAATTCCCTTAAGCAATATAGTGTAAAATATACCTAGAGGGGGGGTGAATAGGTATTTACTCAAATTCTTCCAATCTTAAAATGATGCGGAATATAACAAAGAAAATGCACACTTGATTAGATTTAGCAAATGAATTGATTTCACTAATACAAGAGTTAATCAATTTACAAGATATGCAATCAATGTAAGATATGGAAGATAAAGAAAAATAAAAACAAAAATGAACACAAGTATTTTTTACGTGGTAAAACTTCAAAGAGGAAACATCCACGGGTTGATACCACAACCACCGACAAAGCAATTCACTATATGAAAAGGACTTACACACTCAAGCTATCAACACATGATATCCGCTCAAGCTATCACCTCCTAATCTACCCTCGGGCAAGTAAACTACCAAGCCTACTTCCTATCCGAGATGTATCCTACACCTCTAGAAAGCAACTTCCTATCCAACACGCTCACGTCTCTAGGAAGATTTCTTGCTTGACTATCCGAGTCCTCCCGACTCTAATCAAGGCTTTTTGCTTGGCTATCCGGAACACTTTCCTAGCCAAGACTTCTTGCTCAAGACAAAGCTTCACTCACTTTGCAAGAGACTTCAACCTTTCACAAGGCAATGATCTAAGTGATGCAAATGATGCAAACACAAGCAAATAGAGCAAGTAGATCAAACACACTCTATGAAGAATTAGATTTGCACAAATCAAGCTCACAAGCAAATTTAGCTAATTCTTATGAACATGTGATTAGAAGTCTAGATTAGACATTCAAAGTCATTCACAAAAATATCTAGAAACCTAAACATGTCAATCAAAGCTAGAGTAACAAGTTTTCAATAAAAATCACAAAACTAGCTTTGAAATCAAGTGAACAAGTTAACACTTGAAATCCACAACATATTCAATCCAAACAAGAACTAGATTTAAATGATAGATAGCACAATCAAAAATCCTAGTTCATGAACATGTGACAAAAACCTAGAAATCAACAATCAAGTTCAAGAACAAAAAGTATTTCTAGAATCAATATCAAGATAGGTCAAGTTTAGCAATATATGTTCAATTGAAATCAAATGGCTAAAACTCAACAATCAATAGATCAACCACCCCTAGAATATAATCTAACAACATTCTAAACACATATCATCTATCAATTAGGAAGATTAAAAGAGATGATCAAAAGATGAAGTGAGAAGAAGAAGTTTCACATACAAAAGTTGAGTCTCGTACTGAAATCAGATCACTGGGAAAAATGACAAACTCAAATGGCTCTGAAAATGCTTGGGGTTTGTAGCTCTCTTCAAGACCAACAATTTTGGCTTTTGAATCACTCAATTCGGAGTTAAAATGAGAGAGATATGATCAAAATAAGAAATCAAAAATTGTAAAAACTTCTGCTCGAGATTTCGAATATAAATGGAGGGAAAAGAGATGGAGAAGAGAGAGGATGACGGGAGCCAATCAGAGGCTGCCACATCAGCACCCCATGGGGAGCACGTGGGCTACACGGGACCAGAGGGGTACTCTGGCCGTGGGTCCCACGGGCTCCACACGTGGTGGCCAATGCATGGCCTTTGGCCATGCTTGCCTCTCGCGCACTCCCTCACGTTCGTCAGCCATATCTTGGGCGTCCGAACTCCGATTTCTAATCTGTTTTTAGATTACGAACCGTGACTCCCTCACGCATGATTACGACTATAAAAATTTGAAAAATGGTTGAGAAATCATCTCAGAAAATAACGATGAAGTCAACTCAACGAATGAGAACGCAAAGTAGCATAGCTAAGTCGTTTCGACTCGAAACCTTATGAATGAGTAACCGAAATAACTGGAACTCAATAAGGAATCCAATAAGAACATATTCAAGTCCAAAATATAAAACACACAAACAAATAAACACAAATTCACACAAGCATGCCATATCAAAGACATAGTCACAAAGCATGCAATTCTACAATGTTTATCTATTAGAGATCAATGCAGGAGCATACTAAGAAGTGTGTGAATGTGTTATATCAAATGTTTGAACCACGATGCAGGGACACACATATATGAATTGTGTGTGTGTGCGCTAACGCCTTGCAAGAGGATGGAAGTCAAGATATACCTTTGACGCTTTTCACCTCTTGAAGACGACTTTTGCACTAGACGTTGCTCTTCACTTTTTAAGCTTCCTTTCTTCAATAATGTCCTAAGCAACAACTAATACACATATAGAGTGTTTTGCAATGGAATCAAGCCAATACAAATCATAAACCTTACAACCTTGCCAACAAGGAAAACAAACCAAAAGCATGCACAAAAAGGGCAAGTATCTCTCCACCAAGGAGCCCCTAGAGCTTCTCCACATGGATCTTATGGGTCCCATGCAAACCGAGAGTTTAGGTGGAAAGAGATACAGTTTTGTTTGTGTGGATGATTTCTCTAGATTTACATGGACATATTTTCTTAGAGAAAAATCCGAAACTTTTGATAAGTTTAAAATGCTTTGTACTAAATTACAAAATGAAATGAATTCTAACATTAGAAGCATTAAATGGATTAGAAGTGACCATGGGAGGGAATTTGAGAATGCCACTTTTGAAACCTTTTATAATGGTTTAGGCATCTCCCATGAGTTTTCGGCTCCTAGGACACCTCAACAAAATGGAGTTGTTGAGAGGAAAACTAGGGTCCTTCAAGAGATGGCCCGTGTGATGTTGCTTAGCAACAATGTCCCTAGGAACTTATGGGCCGAAGCCATCAATACGGCTTGCTATATAGGAAATAGAGTTTTCCTAAGGCCCGGTACTAGAAACACCTCCTATGAGTTATGGAAAGGCAAGAGGCCAAATGTTAGCTACTTCCACATTTTTGGAAGCAAATGCTACATTTTGAATAACTGTGATCAACTTGGCAAATTTGATGCTAAGAGTGATGAGGGTATTTTTATTGGCTATGCCTTGAATAGTAGAGCCTATAGAGTTTTCAATTTAAAGACTCTAAGTGTTATGGAATCATCCAATATCGTATTTGATGATACTAGGCTCAAGTCAAATGATCACGAGGAAGAGGTTATTTTTAGTGATGATTCTCCTTTGGAGGAGGTTGTGGTGTCTCCTAATGTTAGGACATCTAATGTCAACAATAATGACACACAACCTATTGCTAGAGTTCCTCTCTTGGACTCTAAAGAACCCGCTCCATGGGTTAGGAAACTCCATGATAAAGAAGATATCATTGGAGAGGTTAATGAGGGTGTTAGGACTAGACGTCAACTCGCTAATCTTATTAGCTATACATGCTACACCTCTCAAATTGAACCCAAAAAGGTTGAAGAAGCCTTAAATGATGAATTTTGGGTTCTTGCCATGCAAGAAGATCTAAACCAATTCGAAAGGAATGAGGTTTGGACTCTAGTTCCTAGGCCTAAGACCACTAATGTCATGGGCACCTAATGGATATTTAGGAACAAATCCGATGAGGATGGCAACATAGTGCGGAACAAGGCTAGACTTGTAGCACAAGGGTACTCTCAAATTGAGGGTATCGACTTTGAGGAGACATTTGCTCCCGTTGCCCGCTTAGAGTCCATTAGGCTTCTCTTGTCCATCTCTTGTGTGCACAAGTTCAAATTGCACCAAATGGACGTCAAGAGTGCCTTCCTCAATGGCTTCTTGCAAGAGGAAGTGTTTGTTGAACAACCCAAGGGGTTTGTGGATGCTCACCACCCCAACCATGTCTATCGCCTCAAGAAGGCACTATATGGGTTGAAACAAGCACCGAGGGCTTGGTATGAGCGCCTCACTCAATTTCTTGTTGACAATAACTACACAAGAGGTAGTGTTGACAAGACATTATTCATTAAGAGAGACAATGATGAGCTTTTCATAGCTCAAATATATGTTGATGACATAGTGTTTGGCTCCACCAACAACACCAAGGTCCAACAATTTGTTGATGTCATGTCTCATGAATTTGAGATGAGTCTTGTTGGTGAGCTTAGTTACTTCCTAGGTTTGCAAATTAGGCAATTAGATGATGGGATCTTCATTACCCAAGCCAAATATGCCAAAAACCTAGTGAAGAAGTTTGGTTTAGAAAATGCCAAACATTGTGATACACCCATGAGTACCACTTTGAAGCTAAGCAAGGATGCTAGTGGTAAAAGTGTGGAACAAACGTTATATCGTGGCATGATAGGGAGCTTGCTTTATTTGACCGCAAGTAGGCCCGATATCTCCTTTAGTGTGTGGGTGTGTGTGCTAGGTACCAAGCGGATCCTAAGGAGTCCCACCTCTCTTCCGTAAAGAGGATCATTCGCTATATGAATGGGACTTCTAATTATGGGATTTGGTACTCATTTGACACTAATCCTAGTCTTGTAGGATATAGTGATGCGGATTGGGCAGGAAATTGTGATGATAGGAAGAGCACATCGGGCGGTTGCTTCTTTCTAGGCAACAACTTGGTGTCTTGGTTTTGCAAGAAGCAAAACTCGATTTCCTTGTCCACGGCCGAGGCCGAGTACATAGCCGCGGGGAGTGGATGCACATAACTCCTATGGATGAAGCAAATGCTAGTAGACTACGGATTCAACCAAGGTACTCTCACTCTCTTTTGTGATAACATGAGTGCTATTAATATTTCCAAGAATCCGGTTCAACATTCTAGAACTAAGCATATTGACATCCGCCATCACTTCATTAGAGAGCTTGTTGAGAACAAAGTTATTGTACTTGAGCATGTAGGTACAAACGATCAACTTGCGGACCTATTCACTAAACCTTTAGATGCTACTCGATTTAAAACTCTTAGTAGATCTATTGGAATTTGTTTGGTGGAGTGATGAGTATGGTACTTGACCCCATAAGGGGAACTCAAGCAAAGAGAGCTATTTTGCATATTTGTTGTTTGCAAAAATTTGAAAAATCTTATGCCTCTTTCCTAATTGCTTGAGTAAGCTTGGTTGCACATATGTATATATGTTTTCTATCTAATAGGTGTGATCAATGCTTGTCTACAATCCATGTCATATTTATGTTCAAACATGCATTTTTGGACTAGGAGATGTTCTTAGGAAGTATGATTTGAATGACCTATAGTTATCTCCATGACATGATGATTCTTTTATAACATGATGATTCTTTTATAACATGCTAATGTCAAATGAAAAAGCATGAAATTCATAAAACATGCTCACATGAAAAGCATGAATTGATGATTGCATATTCTTAAAATGCAAAACTTGTGTGATAGCTTATGAGACTCAAAATGAATAAAGTATCTTGTATCCGTTCAAAGGAATTTATATTCCAAATGTCTCTCTTTCTTTATTGGTTGAACATGGCTACTATCATACGGATATCTTATCCGGAAAAATCAAATAGGGTGCAAAGTCGCTCATGCCATGTTTCGCTTATAAAGTTGGATACAGTTATTCTTAAATAGAAATCAATAATCTCTATATCCTTGCTTTTCTCATGACAAATGGTGAAATTGGTTTGAATTCTTTTAGAAACCTTTGTCATTTGCTTTGCCAAATACCATTGTATTTTGGACTTGAATGCTACATGTCTTGTATGCAAAGCATGATTTTTCACACATTTTCAATAAAAATAAATCTCCTTGTTTCTCTCCAATTTATTGAGAT
The DNA here is from genome assembly GCA_030490815.1 of Acer saccharum. NCBI lineage: Eukaryota > Viridiplantae > Streptophyta > Magnoliopsida > Sapindales > Sapindaceae > Acer > Acer saccharum. The sequence continues at coordinate 12,764,853 of CM059872.1, forward strand.
GCATAAAGTGGCTTATATGACTATGCAAATATTTAGTATGCTACTATCTCTCTTTGCCTTGGGTGACCCGGTTGGGGACTACTCCTTTGCCTATATCATGACAAAAATGGGGAGTAGGATTTGGTAAGGGGAGATGCAAATTGTTGTTGCAATTGTGCACATTGGGGTGATAACACATTGAGGGGGAGTAACCCTTTGAGGGGGAGCATTGCATTTATCATACATTGCATATCCTTGTAATGTTGTGCCTAAATTCTAAAAATGCAAATGCTTGTTTTGATATCACTTGATTAATCTCACATGCATTTTTTTTGGAAAAATATAGAAACCTTGTTTTGTAGGATTGGTTGTTCTACAAGAGATTGGAGCATTGAAGATTTTACTTTGTTTATTATCTCTTTGTATTGTAGAAGATCTATATTATCCCGTTGTTTCTATTTTTATGTGAGGAATCATGTGAGTGATGGTTTTGTCACGAAATAGCCAAAGGGGGAGATTGTAAGGATTCCCGTAGTTTTTAATTGGCTTATTTCGTGATCAAACCATATGTGGGGATCATGTAAGGGTAGCTTATGAATGTGTTCAAGCTCAAGGCCCTTGCAAGTGTTAAGCACTCCAAAGGTTATACTCTAAGTGCTTACTTGTCTTGAAGAGATAGTTGCACACACTCACAACTCATGCATATGTTTAATCCTTGTATGTTGTGTGTCTTATTTGTGTGCCTTAATGCTCATTAACATCTCTTCTTGCATGTTAGTTTGATTGCATCTTGCATATCCAATTGCCTTGTCATGCTTAGATTAGGATTGCATTTTTACACTGGGCGCTCCCAAAAGCGCTCTACAAAAGCGCTGTACGAACAGCCCCCGTTGGGCGCTGTACAGGCCTGATCGATTTAATTCGGTCGCTGTACGAGCGCTGTAGAGGCGCTCTACAAAGCGCTCTACGTAGAGCGCCCCTCTATTTTGTCGCGAGAACAGAGCAGGGGCGCTGTACAGGCGCTGTACAGAAGCGCCCTACGTACAGCGCCCATGGCAAAATTGTGGTGTCACTTATCAAAACGACCACACTTCATCTTGACACCCTATATATATGCCACTTTGACTTTAGGTCAATTAGAAGAGTTCATATTCAGATTTCATACTTAGGATATTTTTCAAAGAGAAGAAAAATTCCAAGAACTCATTTTTATTATCTCAAACACTTTTTCATGATCATTAATCATCATCTAGCATCATCTTAGATCATCTAGATGTCTTCTTGCATGGATTCTTCATCATACTTTGCTTGGTAAGCTTTTCACTAATATCTTACATATTTTGTGTTTCTCTTAACAAGCAATCTCAATTAATTGCTTGTATGTTATTTTGTATGCTTTGATCGCGCTCCAAATGTTTACATTTAGCGCCCCCTTTTCCTATATTTTTGTACTTGTTTCTCGGGTAAAACCGGGTATTTAATGGAATAAATAAGTGTTTCAGGTAATTAGGGAAGTTCAGGGGCATTGTTGTCAATATGGTGAAATCAGGGGCAAAAGCGCAAAATTCAGGAAATTATTGAAGATTCCGTGAATAGGATAAAGATCAGGGTGCAGAACGTAATTCGCCAGTCATGGCGGGTTCATGAGGCGGGCATATGCCAACCTTCCCGAAGGTATGAAGTCGCCATAAAGCAAGGCGGGTTCGCGCGGCGTGCTCGTGCGGCGGGAAAGAGGCCTCCGAGGGTAAGGCGGGTTCGCACGGCGGGTTCCGCGGCGGGTTCGACGGCGGGCAAGAGCCAGCCTTCCAGGGGATCCAAGCCCGCCGACCAGACCGACTCAGCCATTTTGCACACCCAAAACACTCCCCTATATATATATTCTTCTCTCTTAACCCTAAACACTATCCCTAATATCCAAAATATCACATATTAGTCTAAACTTACACCCAATACATACAAATTACCCTAGAATAGCCTAATCAACCTCCAATCTCACAAACCACCATTGTTTCCAAGCTTGGGAAAGTCAAGGAGGAGTTTAGCTAGCTTGAGGACTTCACCAAGTGTTTGTGTTGTCTTCTTTATCTCCTTTTCTTGCTTTAGCTTGTTGTTGTAACTATATGTTTATGTTGGGATTTTGATGAGATTGTAATAATATTCAATAGTTGGTTGATGTGTTTATGTGCTTGTGCTTAATATATACATGTTAGTTGATTAATCAATTAATTGATATGTAATGGATTTAGACTAATTGAGATTTCAATAACATGCATGGATGATCATTTATGTATGTGTCTTTATCCTAGTTTAGGTTGGTGAAAACCAATCTTGTAAGCATATTGCCATTAACTAGGAATTGGATTTATTGCATGAACATTATTTCCTAGCATTTGCATATCCAATCCTCACTCTTGCATGACCATGCATGAGTTTAGTTAATTTAGTTATTTAGTGTTAAATTAGTTAAATTAGTTAAATTAGTTAATTGTAGTGGTAACTTAGTTGATAGGTAAATTAATTACTAAGGAATGACAAACCTTAGTTTTAGTTAAATTTAGTATAATTTAGTTATAATTTAATTCATACCATTCTTAGTGTAATCATTAGCTCATAGTTAGTTAACTTGCCTTGCCACCATCCTCCCTTATTTTTATGCATGTAATTAGTGTTTATAGTGTAAATAGTGTGACTATAACATAGTCGTAGAACCGACTTACGTATACACACCTCCTCCGTGGGAACGAAACCCTTACTCGTAACCACTATACGTGGCAAACGATTCGTATACTTGCGAAAGGGTATAAACTCGCACGCATATCATTTACCGGTAGTTTATAGAACTATCGCGTTCAACATTTGCAGCGATCATGCTTTGGATACAATATTGAGATTAGTGTGATGTATGTTTGAGAAGTTGTATTGTGATAGCTAATTAGGTTTTGTGCTTAATCTTGATTAGCTAAACTATTTGATTGAACATGTCATTTAGTTTTTAATATCTAGGATTGTTCTAATTGCATATTAATCATCTTAGATAAGCATATAGGGTTTCCCTTGCTCTATGTTGCATTTTGGATATTCACATATATTCACTTAGGGTTGTATTCTCTTCATAGAGAAAGTAAGTCTTGTGTGTAGCTTCCGGGATTAGGTTGCTTAGATCACAAGCAAATTGGACTAGGTTCACTCATACCGGGATTAGGTAGGTGTGTGATTACTTCCGGGATTAGGTTGTAATCGTTTACACATTTAGTGGATTCGAGGTTCGAGTGTGGCTTACTTACTAGCCTGTGGTTTTTCCCGTGAGGGTTTCCACGTAAAAATCAAGTGTTATTTAATTTCCGCATATTTTACTTGATTTATTGCTTTATCTATTTAGGGGTAATTTCGTAATTTTGACTAACACGAAAAATTGGGTAAAAAGCGTAAAATCTATTCACCCCCCCTCTAGATAGTTTTATACACACCGTGCTATAATTAGTTTCAAGAAGAATTGAGGGAGAAAGAGAGAGATTGGGAGAATAGAATTAGTTGGAAAATTTGTAAAATGCTTCATTGATTCTTTATAAAGGAAAGGGATATTATTATTTTCCCCCCTGACTTATGAGGTATTGGTCATTTAGCACTCTTTAGTTTCAGTAATGACCATTTTACACCTTCCATTAACTTCTGTTAACATTTTTATTTTTTTTTAAAGAAAAATACTATTATACCCTTCTATCTCTCTTTTTTCAGTTTTCCAAGAAAAAAAAAAGCAAAAACAAAAAAACAAATTCAATATTTCATACTCCAAACCTAGAAAAAAAAAAAATCATCAACATTGAACACACCACTAAACCCAGAACCTAGATAGGAAAAAAAAAATCATCATCACCAACATAAGAAATCAACACCGATTTGGAAACCTGAAACCAAAAATAAAAATCAAAAATAAAAATCAAACCCATAAAAAATAAAATCAAACCACCTGCTCAAATCCTAAATCAAATTCAAACACAAACTCTAAAATCAACCACCAACACCAACTATCTCTCTCACACACACACACAAATAGCTGGGTTCGACTCAACCCAGATCTAGAATCGAACCTAATTTTGGGTTTGAACCAACACACCAACCTAACCCCACACCCCACCCAGTCCACCCCCACCTGAAATCACCACCATCAGCGCCCCACACCAACACCTACACCCACACCCACACCCACACCCACACCCATACCCTACTAGAACCAACACACCAGAATACCCACACCATTGGTGCGTTGGTGAGAGAGAGTGAGAAAAAGAGATATTGAATGTTTGAGAGATTAGATTGAGAGAGAGAGAGAGAGAGAGAGATTGATTGGTGGGGAGAAGAAATAAAGAGAGAAAATGGTAAGGATGGGAAGACCCACCGCTATCCCCATTTCCCCCAAATTTTCATTTTTGAGAGAGAGAGAGAGAGAGATTGATTGGTGGGGAGAAGAAATAAAGAGAGAAAATGGTAAGGATGGGGAGACCTACCCCCATCCCCATTTCCCCCAAATTTTCATTTTTTATTTTTAATAATAAGTATTTTACATTTTAATATTTTTCCCTCCACCTGGACACTAAAGGCACCCCATTTACCCTAAATATAAATACCTTCTAACACTAAATTCCTTAACCTAATTGCAATGGTTTCACCCCCCCTTGTTTTCATTTCTTTTCTTTCTATTGAATGTTGATTCACTTCAGTTTCTAAAAACATTCACTTTTCTTTTCTTTCTTTTAATTTATTGTATTTCTGGGGGTTGATTATATTGACTTACCCTTACTTTATTGAATCTAGCAAGATTTGAAAAAGATGTCATAAATTAACAAAAACACCCATTACCATCAAGTCAATCCGTTAACTTTAATAGTTAACTAACCTTGACCCGTGAAAAACCAAATATATCGCTAACACATCATCTCAAACATAAAATATTTTTTAATTAAAAACCGAAAAATCATTTTTTTATTTATTTTAAAAACAAGATAATTTGTTCGCGAAAACATCCATAATTTGCGAAAGAGCCTCCGCTACTAATTGTAGAAGGTCGATGAGATCAATGATGATCTCTTTTAGTAGGAGGAGATCTTCAAAGATCTCTTGTTTCCTTTGGCGGTGGAGATCCATCGTCGGTAGATTATTATTATTATTTTTTTAATTTTGATTTTTCGATTTTAATTAAACAATATTTAATATTTGGGATAATGTGATAGGGATATATTTGACTTTCTAAGAGTCAAGGTTAGTCAACCGTTAAAGTTAACGGATTGATTTGATGGTAAGGGTTATTTGTGTTAATTTATGGTATCTTTTTGAAATCTTACTATATTCAATAAAGTAAGGGTAACTTAGTACAATTAACCCTATTTCTAGATAAAATGTCTTCTCAACCAGAAACATGAGATTGGGGATTGCCATATTCCAAATTTTGAATTGGTGATTGGGATTGAAAATGGGAGAAATGGGTGGGGGAACAACCCAAACACCCCTATCACCTATTTCCCCAAAATGGTGTTGTGCCGTTGTGGGTGGGGGTGGGGGTGGGGGAAGGGGTATAGGAATGGAGGAGGTGGTGGGGACCTCCCCTATCCCCATTTCCCCCACACTTAGGGGTGGGCACTGTTTGATTCTATTCGGTTTTGGCCAAAACCGTATTGAACCGACTTATATTTGATTTTTGAAAATGTGAATCGGTTTAAACCACCCTTATCTTAGTTCGGTTCGGTTCAGTTCAATTCGGTTTTAGGCCTATTGGGCCTCCATTTTTTTTTATTTCTTCATTTTTTTTTTACCTTTTAACAGCTATTATTGTAATTGGGCCTTTAGGCAACTTATTCAGTCCAAATTTAGACTAAAATATTGTTTACATAATCAAATTATGTCCATATAATCAACATATAAGCATAAATACAGTTCAAATCAATCAAAAGTAGCTTATAAATAGCTGTCTAGAAATTGAATCCATATAACTTCAATAATCCTTAGCCTCTTGATGACACCAAATCGATTAAAGAAAGATGTATACACAGTAAGGAATGAACAAGTTATAAAACCAACATAAAATTTATTTTTATCTTTAGCAACTCAGGAACTATATACAGATATCTCAGGAATGAGTCAAATTGAACAAGACTTGTCAAATTGAACAAGAACTATATACATATATATGTATACAGAACTATATATTCTTTTAATTATTATTATTGAACAAGACTTGTCAAATTGACTTCATTTGCAATTCAGTAGTGTGTATCAGTGTGCTTCCATTAGATTTTGAGCACAATAGACTAAAATGCAATCCAATCCAATCACCAAATATGATTAATGAAAGAGAATAATATTTTCAAATAACTCATATATATATATATAATATAAACCAAATAAATCAAAGTCACCAGATCAAAACAGACAAGTAGATAACAAAAAAGTGGGAAAAAAGTTAGAGAAAAATCTAGATTGAAATGGTAAAAGAAGAAAAAGAACTTGAAGAGAGAGGATTGTAGGTGGAAGTCGAAAGTCGGAACCGTGGAAGAGAGATGATTGCAGGCGGAAGAGAGATTTTCGGTGGGTTGACTGGTTGAAGAAGTGGGGGAAGAGAGAGAGACCGTGTGAGGCTGTGAGTTGAGAGATAGAGAGAAAAAACTTAGGTCTAAAAGAGAGATATGCAGTTGAAAGAGTTAGAAAAAATTAGGTTATTTATTTATATATATATATCAATACGGTCCATTCCGTTTGAACCGAATTCAGGTATAAAACCAAACCAAACACCCAAAATCAGTTTGGATTGGGTCGGTTCGATTCGGCTCGGTTCGGTTCACACTTTTATGCCCACACCTACCCATGCCCATCACTATGATTTCTTGGGGATTCCAAAATGTATGTCCATCATATTTACTTTCTCGACATTCAATTTTTTCCATATATGTCGGATGGAGACTTGATTTTATAAGGGTTAATTGCAATAACATACCCTTAGTTTTTTCAAAAAAAAAATAAAAACATAATATTCAACTAATGGCTTTAATTGCTGCAGCCCCCCTCACCGTTAGTCAAAATCTATTAAAGATAACGGTTGACTGGACTGATAGGGGTAAAATCTTCATTTAATATATCAATTATTTTTTAGCTAATATAATAATAAATTATCCATTTATTTGCTAATTAAAAACTATATATAAAAAAATTGGGTTAATTGCAAAAACATACCCTGAGTTTTACCATTATGGCTTAATATTCAACAAATGATATTAATTGCTGCAACTCCCCAAACCGTTAGTCAAACTCCATTGGAGATAACAGTTGACTGAATTTTTAAGGGTAAAATCATCATTATCTAATAGAAGAATAAAATCAAAAGAAAAAAATCAGATGGAGAAAAATTCTCAACCATCTGATTTGATTAGATCCCTATATGATCTGATTAGATGGAGATTCAATTTGATCAATGGAGCAAACCTCCATATCTGATCCAATTGATCAAATCATTCATTCAATGGAGGAACCGGTAAGAAGTTAAAGCCGTAAGATTATAAGAAGACATGTTCATCCAGAGGGAAGAAGAAGAACCAGAACCACCGGGTGTTGCAAATCTCGTCGGCGGTGGCAGAGAGGCGGATACCCATGAATTGACGGTTGAGATCAACCTAATGGCGAGCCTTGGAAGGTCGGGATCGGGCCAGGTGGGACGCGGTGGCTTCAATGGAGAACGAGGAGCAAAGATCTGCTCCTTCACCGGCTCCACGAGCAGATATGGTGCAAATCTCATTCACATTTGAGACAAAATGCATAAGTGACCCCGCATTTTTGATGAGTGCTTTTAGTAAAAGTAGGTTTTTTTTTTTTTATTTATATTTTTTAATATATATATATATATATATATTTATATTGTTTCACAAAAAACTAGTGGCAGCGGTCCTTCTCAAATCCACCACTATCAGCCAACCACCATTAAAGAACCAAACCTATATCAACAAACACTCGAAAAAGCTTTTGTTCAAACCTAATGATGACCGTGTTTTTTTTATTTTAATTATTTGAGATTTTTTATTTAATTTAAAACTTAATTATTTAATTGTTAATTAATAATTTAAAATTGATAATTTAAAAGTAAAAGGGTAATTAAGACTTTTTAAAATAAAGTGTAGAGGAGTTTTGGACCTTTTCCAACCAAAGCTTAGTCAACAGTTAAACGGGATGGAACTAATAATGCACTGTGTGTATAAAACTATCTAGGGGGGGTGGGGGTGGGTGGGTGAATAGATTTTAAACTATTATTACCAATTTTCGCAATTAGTCAATATTACGAAAATACCCCAATCTAGTTAAAACAAGAAATCAAGCGTAAAGTGCGGAATTTAAATAACACTTGATTTTTACGTGGAAACCTTCAACAAGGAAGAACCACGGGCTATTATGTGCACCACACACGTACCTCGAATCCACTAATTGCAATGACGTTTACAACCCAGGTTGACCTCAACCTTTCACAGTCTATAACCCGTCACTACTACTCGCATGCCTATAAAAGTGGACCTAGTCCAATTGCTTGTGGCCTAAGCAATCTTAGTCATAAGACTTAATTCTCAATGAAGAGATTAAACAACCTAAGTGAATATTCAAAGATATCCAAATATGCAAGTAATGCTAGGTTACACTAAATGCTTATCTAGGATTTAAAAGATGTCAATTTAAATCAATCCTAGATATCAAGTGCTAAATGACATATCATAAAGCATAGCTAACATAGATGAAACAATCCTAAGTTTAACTATCATAAAATCAACACTCAATCAAAACAACACAACAATCTAGATCTAGTATATAAGAATACAATCTAAGAACATACAAGTAATTATAGAGATGCCTTGTTAAGTAAAACACTAAGATTATATGAAATTAGTGAAGAATTTACCAAAGCAAGTGTGCTGCGTAAGACCCATGCAAGCAAGCATCCTAGATATGCTAGAAGATGCTAGATGAAGTTTAATGCATATGAAAATGGCTTTGAGTGTTTAAATGAGCAATCTTGATTGCCTTTTCTTTCACAAATCTCTCTATTGAATTTAGGGTTCTTGTATTGAAAGAGTTAGATTTAGAGAGATGAGAAAGTGATGTATTTATAAACATAAAAAACAAGGCATGTGAAAAGACAAGTTTGCCCCTGAAACGCGCCATCAGTGGTTTCATTCGGCGGTTTCAAAACCGTCGATCCAACCGCCAAATTGAATCTTGAAAGAACAGGGGAACATCAGCGGTTTCAATCGACGGTTTCATAACCACCGATCACAACAATAGAAATAGACCCGAGAGATTAAATCGATTAGGTCTAAACGGCGGTTTCATTCGTCGGCCGTGGCTACCAATCATAACCGCAAATCAACTCTAGAACCTTCTAGACTCAAGCGGTGGTTTCATTTAGCGGCCATGATCATCGATCAAACCGCCGTTTCACCAATTTTGATGAAACCAAAGGAGAAGCCAAGAGCATTCTCATAAGGCAATCTTCGCGCTAACCAAGCACACCATCGTGCATGCGCAGACGTTTCCGAACAATGTACGGGAAACGAATTACTGGACACACTAACACAACAAAATACAACAACAAAGTGCAAGTGTGAAAGGTGACATGTGAAGAGTATGCACAAAAAAGTAAAGCATACATATGCAAACATTACAAGTGAGTGTGTGCAACTAAATCTCTTCAATGAAAACTAAGCACTAGAGATATACCTTTGGAGTGCTTATCATCTTAAGGTCTTGATAGAGCCTTTGAGCTTGATCATCATTCACCTAAGCTACCCTTACAATTTAAACCCCAATTGTGGTTTGTCACCGAAATAAGCCAATCAAACATTGAGGAACTTACAATCTCCCCCTTTGGCTATTTCGTGACAAAACCACCACTTACATTGATCCTCACAACAAAATAGAAACTAAAGGTCAACAATGATTTCTACATTACAAAGAGATATTAAAAAGATAAAACTTCAAGTCTTCAATCTCTTGTAGAACACTAAACCTTCAAAATAAAGTTTTTATACTTTCCAATACAACTGCAATGTGAGATATCAAGAGAAATTAAAACAAGCATTTGCATTTAAAGAATTTAAGTACAACATCATGCAATGTATGTGTAATGCAATGCTCCCTCTCAATGGGTTACTCCTCCTCAATTAGTAAACTCCCCAATAAGCGAAGATGCTACTACAATTTCCTCTCTACATACTACTCCCCCCTTTTGACATGATATAGGCAAATGAGTATCCCCAACCGGGTCAATTTAGTAAAGAGAGATAGTAGCATACTAGACATTTGCATAATCATATAAGCCACTTTATGCTACTTAATTAATTGGAGAGAAACAAGGAGATTTAGTTTATGAAAAATGTGTGATTAAGATGTTTTGCATGCAAGACATGTTGCATTCAAATCAAAAAATCAATGGTATTTGGCAAAGCAAATGAAAAAGGTTTCCTATAGAATTCAAACCAATTTCATCATTTGTCATGAGTAAAGCAAGGATATAGAGTTATCAATTTTCAATTTTAATGAGCAACTATATCAAACCTTATAAGCAAAACATGGCATGAGCGACTATTTGCACCCTATTTGATTTTTCTAGGTATGAAACCCGTATGATAGAAGCCATGTTCAACTAATAAAGAAAGAGAGACATTTGGATTTCAACATCCTTTGAATGGATACAAGATCCTTTATTTGTTTTGAGTCTCATAAGCTTTTCACACATAATTTTGCATTTAAGAATTGCAATCATCAATTCATGCTTTTCAATTTTAAGCAAGTCATAAGAATTATCATGTCATGGAGATCACTGTAGGTCATTCAAAAAGTACTTCCTATGAATATCTCCTAATCCAAAAAATGCATGTTTGAACATAAATATGACATGGATTGCAAATAAGGCAAGGTTCACACTTATTGAAGAAAATGTCAATAAGCATATGTGCAACTAAGATACTCAAGCAATTAATAAAGAAGCATAATATTTTTCAAATTTTTGCATACGACAAGTATGCAATAGCTCTCTTTGCTTGAGTTCCTCTTATGGGGTCAATATCCAAACCACATCAAGTCACAAGACATATCCTAATAGATCTACTAAGTGCATGAAACCTAGTTGCATCTAAGGGTTTAGTAAATAAGTCCGCTAGTTGATCATTTGTACCTATATGTTCAAGTACAATGCATTTGTTCTCAACTAGTTCTCTTATGAAATGATGACAGAGGTCAATATGCTTAGTCTTATAGTGTTGTACTGGATTCTTGAAAATATTAATTGCACTCATATTATCACAAAAGAGGGTTAGAGTACCTTGATTGAATATGTAGTCGACTAGCATTTGCTTTATCCATATGAGTTGTGTGCATCCACTCCCCGCGACTATGTACTCGGATTCCGCTGTGGACAAGGAAATCGAATTTTGCTTCTTACAAAACCAAGACACCAAGTTATTCCTTAGGAAGAAACAACCGCTCGATGTGCTCTTCCTATTATCACAATTTCCTACCCAATCCGCATAACTAAAGCCAACTAAACTAGCATTAGTGTCAAAAGAGTACCAAATCCCATAGTTGGATGTCCCATTCACATAACTAATGATTCTCTTAACGGAAGAGAGATGTGACTCATTAGGATCCGATTGGTACCTAGCACACACACCCACACCCACACCCACACTAAAAGATATATCGGGCCTACTTGCGGTCAAATAAAGCAAACTACCAATCATGCCTTGATATAGAGTTTGTTCCACACTTTTACCACTAGCATCCTTGCTTAGCTTCAAAGTGGTACTTATGGGTGTGTCACAATGTTTGGCATTTTCTAGACCAAACTTCTTCATTGGGTTTTTAGCATATTTAGCTTGGGTTATAAAAATCCCATAATTCAATTGCCTAATTTGTAAGCCTAGGAAGTAACTTAGCTCACCAACAAGACTCATCTCAAACTCATGAGACATAACATCAATAAATTGTTGGACCTTAGTGTTGTTGGTGGAGCCAAACACTATATCATCAACATATATTTGAGCTCTAAAGAGCTCATCATTGTCTTTCTTGGTGAATAGAGTCTTGTCAACACTACCCCTTGAGTAGTTATTGTCAACAAGAAATTGAGTGAGGCGCTCATACCAAGCCCTTGGTGCTTGTTTCAACCTATATAGAGCCTTCTTTAGGCGATAGACATTGTTGAGAGCCTTCTTGAGGCGATAGACATGGTTGGGGTGGTGTGCATCCACAAACCCATTGGGTTGTTCAACAAACACTTCCTCTTGCAAGAAGCCATTGAGGAAGGCACTCTTCACATCCATTTGGTACAATTTGAACTTGTGCACACATGAAATGGACAAGAGAAGCCTAATGGACTCTAAACGGGCAACGGGAGCAAATGTCTCCTCAAAGTCAATACCCTTAATTTGAGAGTACCCTTGTGCAACAAGTCTAGCCTTATTATGTACTATGTTGCCATCCTCATCGGATTTGTTCCTATATATCCATTTGATGCCTATGACATTAGTGGTCTTAGGCCTAGGAACTAGAGTCCAAACCTCATTTCTTTCAAATTGGTTTAGCCCTTCTTGCATGGCAAGAACCCAAAATTCATCATTTAAGGCTTCATCAACCTTTTTGGGTTCAATTTAAGAGGTGTAGCAAGTGTAGCTAATTAGATTAGCTATTTGACGCATAGTCCTAACACCCTCATTCAGTTCTCCAATAATGTCATCTTTATCATGGAGTTTCCTAACCCATGGAGCAGGTTCATTAGAGTTCAAGAGAGGAACTCTATTAAGAGGTTGTGTGTCCTCTTCATCTAGATTAGATGTCCCAACAATAGGAGTCTCCACAACCTTCTCTAAAGGGGAGTCATAATCTATAACAACCTCCTTCTCATGGTCATTTGTCTTAAGCCTAGTATTATCAATGATAACATTAGATGATTCCATGATGGTTTGAGTCTTCAAGTTGAAAACTTTAAAAGCTCTACTATTCAAGGCATAGCCAATAAAGATACCCTCATCACTCTTAGCATCAAATTTGCCAAGTTGATCATGGTCATTTAAAATGTAGCACTTGCTTCCAAAATAGTAGAAGTAGCTAACATTTGGTTTTCTACCTCTCCATAACTCATAGGAGGTTTGCCTAGTGTCGGGCCTTAGGAAGACTATATTTCCTATATAGCAAGCCGTATTGACGGCTTCGGCCCAACGGTTCCTTGGGACATTATTGCTACGCAACATGACAGGGGCCATCTCTTGAAGGACCCTATTCTTCCTCTCAACAACTCCATTTTGTTGAGATGTCTTAGGAGCCGAAAACTCATGGAAGATGCCTAAGCTATTGCAATAGCTTTCAAAATAGGCATTTTCAAACTCTCTCTCATGGTCACTTCTAATCCGTTTAATGCTTTTAATATTAGAGTCTTTTTCATTTTCAAGTTCATTGCAAAGCATTTTAAACTTATCAAAAATTTCAGATTTTTCTCTAAGAAAATATGTTCATGTGAACCTAGAGAAATCATCTACATAAACAAAATATATATATCTTTCCACCTAAACTCTCGGTTTGCATTGGACCCATAAGATCCATATGGAGAAGTTCTAAAGGCTCCTTGGTGGAGAGATACTTGCCATTTTTGTGCATGCTTTTGGTTTGTTTTCTTTGTTGGCAAGGTCCACAAACACCATTGACTTTCTTCCCAAGCTTGGGAAGGCCACACACAATATTGAACTTATCTAAGATTCGTAAATCTCGATAGTTCATGTGGCCAAGTCTTTCATGCCACAACTCTATTTGCTCTTCCTTGGACATATTACAAGAGACAACTCTTGCCTCAAGACAATAACAATTGTCGCTAGATCTCATACCTTTCAATAAGGTTTGTCTATCGGGCTTTGGGATAAAACAATCATCTTTACTAAACAAGACGGAAAATCCTTCATCACTAAGATGAGAAATGCTTATCAAATTAGCTTTCAAGCCATCAACAAATAAAGCATTAGATAAGGAGGGTATTTCAAGAATAGAGATAGTTCATTTCCTTACAACTCTCTTTTTAGATCCATCACCAAAGGTGACACATCCTCCTTCCTCCATGACAAGAGTCTCGAAAAAACTCTTGTTTCTCGTCATGTGCCTAGAGCACCCACTATCTAAGTACCAAAAATTAGAAGAATTTGCCTTCAAGGCAATTTAAGCAACATGGCAAAAATAAGCGTCTCTTCTAATCCACCTAGGTGAAACACTATCTTTCCTAGTGGTGAATGGTACATGGGCTCTAGATGTCCTAGGATCATGCAAATTAGTTCTATCATTCCTAGGAACATGCATCTTGGCTATACTCTTATTCTTTTCAATCATGCTTTTAACTCAACGTATTTTAATATAGCGAAAGCAATTTGGTCGAATATGACCATTGTTGACGGTGATTTTTCGATGGTCAACCGGTCAACGATTTAGGTTGGTGAAACCTGAAGATAAACGTAATGAAAGTAGAAAAATAAAAGATGAGCAAGTGTAACACATATTTTACGTGGTAAAACCCTAAGGCGGGGAAACATCCATGGTGCCGGTGACGGCGAGAAGTGATCCACTATGAATATAAGGATTACACACTCAATGCTCGCTCTCTCTCAAATAATTGCTTATGATGATCCCCCTGATATAATGAATACATTGATGTATTTATAGGGTTTGATCTAGGGTTGCCCTAGTTTCTGTCGTATAAAAGGTGGACTCATTAATTAGAGTTTTTGTAGGATTCTTGTAGAGTAGATAAATTAGGACCCATTTCTTATTTGGTGTGTATCCTTCTAGAAGCTTACAGTTCTTTCTTGATTAGACTTCTCTGGTACTGGAGAGGAAATAGGGATATTTCCTTATTGGAATATTATCATAAGATTCCGTATCTGTGCAGATCTCTTCCTGATATGGCCTATCTTGGTAAGGCTGTATTTCCCGTTTTTGGCTAAGTACTGATTTTTGGCCGAGCACACTTGGCCGAGTAGACTTCTAGCCGAGTGGAATGTTGGCCGAGTGGAATCTTGGCCGAGTAGACTTCTAGCCGAGTAGACTTCTAGCCAAGTGGAATGTTGGCCGAGTGGAATCTTGGCCGAGTAGACTTCTAGCCGAGTGGAATGTTGGTCGAGTAGAATGTTGGCCGAGTGGAATCTTGGCCGAGTAGACTTCTAGCCGAGTAGACTTGGCTGATTGAAACCCTTGGCCGAACAGGTCTTTAGCCAATCATATTCCATCTGCAGATGGCCCCTCATATGGTGATGTCATGCATTCATGTTGACCCTTTTGATAACGTGTCTCACATTTGACTTTTTATGACGTGGAATCACTATATTTCCGCATTACCCGTTATCTTTGCTGAAGTGTCATGTTGACGAAAAAACCCCTATAACAATACCCCCTCAAATCTGTGAGATGAGTTCTTGGTGACTCATCGAAGGGGATTTGAATAGTTCTCCTTTGATTTTTGTTGCTCGTCTTCAGCGTAAGTCCAAGTTACTACCCAGTTGATGTTTGAACATTTGTCGGACATTTGTTGAGCCTTTGGTTGCTCTTTAACTCCTTGTAATTTTTGCCTTGTATACTTCTGTGATGCCTCGGTGCGCACTTGCACTATATATATTTGGTATTTGGATACTTTGCATTTGGTTCTGGTCGCGCTCGATAAACTTCCTTGTCTCCTCAAGCTTTGATTATTGAGATCTTTTTCGCTCACTTGGGCGAATGTGAGTCCCCTTTATAACTTTGTTCGGCTTTCCTCGGATCCTTTTTGTATTGCTGCAGCATATCTGATCTTTCTAATGTAATTCCTCTTTCTAATGTAATTCCTCTTAAATAGGCATGAATTAGGTCTCCTTTTATTTCCATAATCAACCTCCAATAAGGCTAATTCAATGCGACTTAAAGTAGGAAGTATAATCCTTCTAACTTTAGGAATTTTAATCCAATCTCGACTAATCCCAACATGGAAAGTTTAGGATCAACTAAAATTGAATTAAAGTGACTTTTTGGCCTTTGTTAATCTTCCAAAACATGATAAATTTGTCTAAGACCTTCATTCCCGAATAGGCAGCCCACAATGCTTTATTTCTGAAATCCCGTGTAGAAATTCTGGGCTGACCTTTGGGTAGTAAAATAGTCATAACTCCTTCTAGAAAACTCGAAATCACAAACCGTAAAATTCTATGGAAAGCTAACTTCCGTATCTTTCCAACCATTTAAGGCTCGAAACCCAGTTCCTTCTGAGATGATACATTTTAATTCTTTAAGTTTACCCATCAGCAGATGCTGCCCGCATAGAAATTATGGGCTGACCTTTGGGTAGTAAAATGGTCATAACTCCTTCTAGAAAACTCGAAATCACAAACCGTAAAATTCTACGGAAAGCTAACTTCTGTACCTTTGCAACCATATAAGGCTCAAAACCCAATTCCTTCTGAGATGATACATTTTAATTCTTGAAGTTGACCCATCAGCAGATGCTGCCCGAGTAGAAATTTTGGGCTGACCTTTGGGTAGTAAAATGGTCATAACTCCTTCTAGAAAACTCGAAATCACAAACCGTAAACTTCTTCGGAAAGCTAACTTCTGTACCTTTCCAACCATATAAGGCTTGAAACCCAGTTCCTTCTGAGATGATACAGTTTAATTCTTGAAGTTGACCCATCAGCAGATGGTATTTTCACGGGTTTGCTCAAGAAATCTTCCAAATTGCTTCCAATTATCTTTAGGACTTGAATAGCTGAGAATGCTTCTATCTGAAATATCTTTTCTTCTTGTCGTATCCTTTAAAGGCAAGTTCTGACGATCTTTTGAAGTTTTAGGGCTCAAGATAGCTTGAAGATGTCGAGGTTGAAGATCATAAGAGGAACTCATTAAGGTTTCCCTGAGCCGTGTCTTTCCTCACAAGCTGAGAAGAATACAGTATATGTCATCGCTCTTGGCAAGGTAAGATGTCGTTCTATAGAGATCGTGCTTCAAAGCATCCACCCCCTGAGACCACTGCCATATATATATACATGCTCATGGTGAGTTGGGGGCTTTTGTTCTCCAGGGGTTCATGTTGCTTGGAATCTACCCCCTAGCATCGTTGTTATTCTTGAGTTGATGCCGACGTGCAGGGTAGGAGCCACGCTTTTGGCACATTGTCTGGGTAGCCATTATTTTCTTCTTTGGTTGAGTCATTCCAAGCGTTCGGCCTGGATCTTTCTTGTCCATTTGAACTTTTTCTCGGCTTATCTTGTTTCGTAGGTTTGATTCTTCCTTTTGGCCGATCTTTCTTATAGACCGGTCTTCTTTTTGGCCGATCTTTCTTACAGATAGGTTTTTTTTTTTTTTTTTTTTTTTTTTTTTTTTTTTTTTCTAAATACCTTCTAGCTAATACTCCTGCAAAAAGAAAGCATTTTATGTATATAAATACAATTTTGACTTATAACTTACTTGCATTCGACTTTGTTCATTATTGTCTCTTTTGCAATTGCTCATTGGCTTTTATACTTCTTGCAAATTGTTCCAGGTGTTCGCTTATGGCTCAGGGCAACTTGAGTATTTATTTTACACCACGGGGGGTCCTGACTCACTGTATCTAAGTTTCTACCCACTTTCGGGGTTTTTACTTGATTTTTAGCGAGCCAAGCCAACCTCAAGGCCTTTGGCCCAGGTGGCCTAGATCTTGCGTTTGAAAGCTTCCTGACTGTTTTTATGTGCACTTGCCCATTGGAGCTTTGTACCTGCATATTTTAAACTTAACAGATGCAATATAAACGGAAAAATCTTTACCCCTTTCCACAAGGCCGGATCGCTGACAGTGTTTTATTCACACCCAGTCAGTTTTTGAGCTGACAGCGCTTTATTTGCACCCAGTCAGTTTTTGAGCTGACAGTGCTTTATTTGCACCCAGTCAGTTATTCTTTTTGATCAATTTGGTATACCTGCGCACTCGTAAACGTGTAAATAATAAAAATATTTTAAAATATTTTGTTTTATTTTTACCCGAGCGTAACATTGGTTCTTTGTTTAAGCTGAGTAACTCATTTAACCAAGTATCTCATTAACTGGCATTAAGTTTGAGTAATCCATTGGTTTTATTGGGTCAAGTTTTTGTTATACTTGATTGGTTTATCCAAGTATCTAGTTACCTTGGTCTGAACAAATATATTATCCTTAGTTTGGCTTCAAGAATGATCAAGTATCTCATTAAACTGGTCATCTTCAGACTGACCAAGTGTCTCATTAAACTGATAAGTTTTTCTTCAAGGATGATCAAGTATCTTATTAAACTGATCATTTCCAGACTGACCAAGTGTCTCATTAAACTGGTCATCTTCAGACTGACCAAGTGTCTCATTAAACTGATCAGTTTTTCTTCAAGGATGATCAAGTATCTTATTAAACTGATCATTTCCAGACCGACCAAGTGTCTCATTAAATTGGTCAGTTTTACCCAGGTGTTACGTCAAGGCTCACCACGACCATACACTTAGGTCCCCTGCACAAGTCACCTAGGACGTCTCTTGGTTTTGTCTGCTACAGGGGTTTGCCGAATCGTTGGGGTAGTGTATACCGGCCAACACAGCTGTGCATCTCACCAGACATATTCCGGCGGCGCCCCGAGTAGTTTTCCAGGTATCCTGTTTTCCAGGTATCCTAGTGCCTCGGGTTTGCCTTTTCACTAAGGATACGTTCGTATCTGATTAGCTCGGCGGGCATGCTATTTCAGCTTCTCCACCCCTCAGACACTATCCACTCGCTCTTCGCGGTTTCATGGCGCCCGAGTACTATCTTCGGGCTTTATGCTCCAAAGATGACCCCTTCGGCCTATGTTAGTGAAGATTTTGGCCCCTTTAGCCTTTTCTTCGAATTTCTACATGCGCCGAGATAAAACTTGTTTTGCGCGGATTGAGACTATCCTCGATTTCTGTACTCAAGTTTTCAGCTTGTCTCTCCGTTAGACACATGAGTAGCATTTGCACAAATATATATATTTTAATAATGCCGAACAAAAATAGTTGGATCCATGCACGTTATTGGTGATGGTTACTGTTCGGGATAGAATACCCATGGACTCTTGATGGATGTTTTGCATACAAAAACCATATAGCATGCTAATAAAACAAGTAGTATATATTTTCGCAAGTATATACGTGAGTTGTATTTATTATGTATGAAAGAAACATACAGCGATAGCATGTGTAAGTGGGGTGTAATACTAGAATAAATATACAAGCTACTTGTGTTGTGCATCATGTAAAATACTAGGATAAGTACACAGGCTACATGTGTTGTGCATCATGTAAAAAGTGCAGCAAAGAACTTTGATAAGCAAAGGTGACAAATGTGTATCCCCACATTTTACCTCCTCGTCATGAACATGCGGTTATGAAATCCAAGACGATTTGATTTATAGGCCGAATAAAAAGTGACTAAGCGATAATTTAGATTTTACCTAACTCCACTTGATGAGGTATCCGAAATTGGTTACCTTTTCATTCTGAGTCTCAAATCGCAAGTCGTTCTTTCCTTGTGCTTTTGTATAATAATATGTCTTATGTTTCCCTAGATCACTACAAGGAAGCACACAAGACAATTCAATAATCAATACTAACCTGCGTAGTGGTAGCTAGTGTAGAGTTGTGATGTCTCGAATATCGTCAGACATTCCTTAGGGTGAACGATCCACTCGCTTTATTCTTGTACTCCGACTTTTGTTATGGTTCATCTTCTTTTCCATATACACATATCAGCCGAATCACCGGGATGGAGTCATGGATAGAGATGACTCCGCTAAAACTACTTTTGCAATTGCAATTTTTTGTTTTTTTTTGTTTTTTTACTATGCTGTGCTATGTTGTGCTACCCCCTAGCCCCCCAGCAGTTGTTAAAGTATGTTTCATTCGAACATAGGTGCTTTCAACGCGTCTTTTTTTTTTTTACTTTCATTATGTTTATCTTCAGGTTTCACCAACCTAAATCGTTGACCGGTTAACCATCGAAAAATCACCGTCAACAACCATCAATACCACAAAAATGACATGTATGGATGAAGTTAGGAATCATACCATGTCCTTGTGCATACATATGAGCCTTCCCATGTCGTTGTGGTTGAATCGGTTCATTTCTTCTTCGTTGTTGAACCGGTTGACACGCCCAAACCGGTTCTACAAATGCTACAATAAATTACGCTATTCTACTACGGTTATTCTAAAGGGGTGTGTGGGTGGTTCACCCATCGCAAGTGTACGAGTTGTACGAGTAGTATAGGGACACGAGTAAGGGTAGTCGTTCCCACGGGGAGGTGTTTTAGCTAACAAGTAAGTCCTAGGTTATCATTGATTAGTGAATTTCTAATTCCTAACAAGTTTACTAGTTAATGCTATCTAGATCAATTATGCTAAGCTTGCAATGAACTAAGATTTAGGCTAGATTAAGAGATGATTAAGCTAGATTAAAGATGTTAGGGGATTGATTCATTCAAGTAACCACCAATTCATTAACCAATCATTCATTAAGCATATTCACAACATTCTAAGGCATGTATTTCATTATCAATAATGTTAAGCACCAAATCCATCATCTTACACATAATCTAATATCATAGACAAGTGATCAAGAGAGAATTTTAGAATAATGATGTAGAGATTCTCTAATTAACCAAAATTACTTAGAGACATCTCTATGAAATGGCTAGTTAAACATCTATACATATTGTTGGACACTTTATGCATGAAATCAACTACCAATTGTGTACAATAGATGTATATGCAAGATATATCATCCACATATCATATCATTAAAGTTCATAATACACACATACAAAGCCTTAGAGAGTGAAATAACAAATGGATTGATTAAATCATTGGTTTAATTACAAGAGTTACATCAATCCCTTAACAAAAGGAGTTAGTTCACATAGAAGTATATAAACTAGAGAATACAAAAGAAGAGTAAAACAAACCCATTTGGATTAGTTTCTTGGCCAAGAAGACTCCTCTTTGCAATCCAAGAACAATATCCTTCTAGAGCAACTTGAAAAGATCAAGTCTAAGTAGCTCAAAGTGGTGTTTGGCTAACTAGAAAGTGATGGGAAAATGATGAAGAACTAACTAAAGTTGAAAGAGTTATTCTTTCTCTTAATTCTACTCTAGAGTAAACTAAAAAACTAAAGTGTCTAGTGATAGTACAAAATAACTTACTAACTAAGATATATATGATAGATATTTTATCTAAAGTAAGTTATATGGAAAATATCTAATGTGGTAAAGAGTGATGGACAAGCTTAGGTGATAGGAGAGCAAGTGGACGAGCTGCCTTCAAGTGGAGAGGACCCGGTGACTTCATTCACTCTGGCTTGCGGGTTTGTTCCCGCCGGCGTGAACTCACTATGAAAATGGAAGATTTCCCGTGAGTTTAGACATTCTGCCTTGCAGGACATGTCTCTTGGCATGAACTCGTCGAGATTCTGTGGGTTTGGACGTGTTGTTCGCGGGAACAAACCAGCTGGAAGGACCTTGAAGCTTGAACTCGGCTATGGAGGTTTGAAGGTTTAAAGGAGAGTTGGTGGAGATGGAAAACACTTGCATGGGAGGTCGGAATTGGTGGAAAACGGATCGGAGGGATGTCGGCCATCTTTTTGGGCGGAGACCCATCAAAAAAGTCATCGGAAACGGGCCGGAATCAAGTCGGTTATCACCGGGTCGATCAGGTCTGAACCGGGTCAGAAGCGGGTCGGTCGACCCGGCTGCATGTTGAAGACGAAGTGACATTAGTGTGACGTCACTGCTGACGTGTGTTTATGCCAAACAACGTCGTTTCAGTGCTTGACGTGGCCTGACGCTGTGCTATGCACGGTAATTTACAAAATGGACCCCTGTACTCTTCCTTAATCACTGAATATTCAATAATATCTACAGATTTGCACTTTGGCCCCTGATTCTCCATAATTACGAAATTGCCCTCTTTTGCCCTAATTTTGCTATTTTCTTCCAAGTTGGTCTAAAATACCCCTGATGAGCTGAAATACCTGAAAAACACTTATTTACAATATTAAATACCAAAAAGGGCTTGGAAAACGGTTACAAAAGCTAAGTAAGGGAGCGCTAAATGTGAACATTTGGAGCGTGATTAGACCCCCAAACCTGACTTTTGCTCGTCCTCGAGCAAACTACAAATAATATTAACACAAAAACTATACAGTCCTAAAATAAAACAAACAAAACACAACGCACACTAAAACATTTCGCGAGAGCCAAACAATAAGGTGATGCAAAGAGAGATGTGCAATATAAGAATGACACATGTCAAAACCGCTAATTAGAGGCTAACATGATGACTTCCTTAAAAGCGCGCAACACCGTGAATCCCACACTCTCAGTACCAAGTTTCAAAAAAGAAACACTCGAATGCAAGAACACAATTCGCACCGGATTTCAGTCGAATTTTCTCTAATCCTCACTGGATTTCAGTCGAATTTTATCTCGGAATCCTAAGTTCACTCTCAATCAAGCATATGCAAGTTTAGAAGTTATGTAAAGACAACAATTATAACGCATATGAATAATATCAAATAAAGCATAGTTTATGGAATTAATCTCATGGAAGAATTGATGCGCCACGAACGTGGAAAGAACATGTAAAAACCGTATTCCTAAGTTAAACTTTCTAAAAGATCAACTAGGGCTTTCCTTATGGTTTGCAATGGGGCCATGGGTAGAATTTTGGTGAATGAAAGAAATGGAATGGAATTCTAGAGTTATTGATCATACTAAACAATTTGGCTTTAAGCTCATTATACAATTTGATTTTAGAGCGTCTAGGCTAAGACTTTGAATTCCAACAATGCAAATTTTTGAACTCTTATTTTTGAGTTGCTTTACAATTTGATAACATCAAAGGCTTCAAGTGTTGATTTTTCACATTTGCACAATTTTTGCCTCTATAACTTGCATAGTTTCTCATAAATGCCTAAGTACACGTTATTTACAATCTGAGCTAAACATTTGCATTTATAATTTATGCACCAATTTTATGATCAACAACTATGGTATGGCTTGTGTTTAGTGTATATGGTTGTTTATGGAGATGTGAGTGATGAAATGAATGGTTTGTGTTTGGCCTCAAAGTTGGCAATAGCAGCACACATAAGGGACATGGAATGTGTTTGGGCAATAAAGAGTAGTTAAGCACACATTGCCTAGAATCATATCAAAAAGTCTATCTAACAAGGGAATACAATTCACACAAGCAGTCCACATAATTTTCATGTTCTATGACAATCAATGAGCATTATGCAAAATGAGATCATACTTGAAAACTGTTTCGAAGAGTGTGTATACGAGTAGAAACAAAAACCCTCAAAATATGAACGCTAAGGCTATAAATCTTACATGGGTAGTCTCCACTATTGGTTCTAGCAATCTTGCAATAAGTCCTATTCACTCAGCAAAAGAGAAAGGAATTAATACACACTGCTTACATGCAATCTCGGAAGGAAATCCGTTAGCTAAAACTTAGCAATTAACACATGTAACGCATTCCTTTACAGCACATACACTATAGCATCAAAATAGACAATTCGTCAAGTTTGGCTCAATCGCAACAAAAACAAAAATTTTTACACAAAAACACAAAAACATAGTTTTCAACACAAATATATACAACAAAACGTGACAAAGTGTTAACGTGTCCATACCCCCAAACCTAAACTCAACATTGTCCTCAATGTTTGAACGTTTACGAACAAGAATGCGAGTTCCATGGTTTGGTTCCTTGGGCACCAAGCAACTTTGTACACAAGCACAAATATAATCTAAAACAACTATACATGGTATTTCAATTCATCCAAACTTCCTATCCAATCAAAAATGGCCTAATCCACTAGCATACAAGTTTTCCTCCAAATAGGAACATGGCAATTCATTAGTATCATCCTAGGCACTAATCAATCACAACACATAACCACACTTAAACTAAGCAAAACAATAATATAATTAAACTTGCAAAATGTAAATTACGTAAAAATATCCGCTAAAACAAAATGTAAAACCATTGCCTAGGGTTGGCGGGTTTGTTCCCACGGACCGAAGTCGCAGGGATACCTGGCGGGTTTGGGTGGCGGGTTCATTCCCACTAAATGAACTCGTGGGAATAGAGCACTCAGCTTCCATTTTCTGTAGTAATCCTCCGCGGGTTCAATTCGTCTGCCGGGCGGCTAATGTCTCGCGGAATGAAGTTGCCGGTTTTCCTCACATTTTCTCCCTAGTTTAGAGGCTTCTGGATGGCAGGATTAATCCCCCGGACTGAAGTCGCCGTGATTTCTGGCGAGTTGGTTCATGCTGTTCCGCGGGTATTGTCTCGCGGCAGGAATCCGCGGGCTTTTGGTGCTGCTCAAAATGAGTCTGAAACTTTCCCAAACTTCATGCAACATGTTGCATACCTAAACACCAGCACATGGCACAAAAACAAACACAAAAAATAAAAAAAAAAACAAACACTTGCAACTAACACATAATGTAATGTGTTTGGAGTCCAAACCCCCAAACCTATCTCTTTCACTCCTATCATTATACATGAGTATCTTAAGTACCAAGGTTTGAATTGAGAAAGATAAGGTGGCTAAAAACCAAATACAAAACATCTAAACTAAATAATTATCAAAACATTAAAGAGTTCAAATATTTACAAAACAAGTGCAACTCAAATGAATGAGTGCACCACAAATGTCCATCAAGTGCATTTTGATCTTCAATTTCCTGCACACTTAACAAACACATCAAAAAGTTCACAAGGATCAGTCACCACCCCTAATAGGTGGTTTAATAACAACGTACCCATTATCTTTCTTTTTGACCCAAAGGGGTCCCTCCCTAACAAGTCTTTCCAATTTGGTTTTGTCAATCCATATGGATTTGACTACCAATTTGTTCACACGTTGCCATTTCTGCTTTGGATAATAAGGTCGATTTTGGCCTAAATTATGGCAATGGCAACAAGTAAGGTTTAAAGATAAAGATTTACCTGTTGTTGTTGGTGAAGGGTTGAATTTCTTCTTGTTCCTTCTTCTTGGCCTCCTTTTCTTGACTTGGCTTGGGATAGGCATTGAAGCATGAAAGTATACAAACGTAGTTAAATTGCTTAAGGCATACCTAGAAGGGGGGGGGGGGGTGAATAGGTTTTTACGCCTTTCTCAATCCCTTGAACAAACTTTCGTTTGTCCCTCAAGGTAGCCTTACACACAACAAAATAAACCAAGAAAGACATACATAGACAATATGAGAATATAATCATGTGAACAAGGTCAATGTATATCATCTATTTGTGTGAAGTATAAGAACAAATAAACACAACAACAAAGAATACTTGTATTTCAATAGATGTTCAATGAGTTACAAGAGTGATCAAATATCACTATACAAAAATTACAATATACAAAAATTACAATATACAAAAGAATCACATATACAAAAATGATCAAAAGAATGAATCCACAAATCACACTGCTGTATGTATAAATTCACCAACCTGACACGTCATCAAAAGAGCCAACAAAAGACTGCCACGTCACTCATTGACCGGGTTAAGGGAGGAAGTGTGACAAGTCAGAATGATATGTAAGGATTCCCTTTTATTGATTGGCTTATTTCGTGGTCAAACCACAAGTTGGGGTTTGGTTGTAAGGGTAGTCTAGGTGATTAGTTGAAGATCAAGACCCTTTCCAAGACCTCAAGAGGACAAGCACCAAAGGTATATCTTGTGCTTTCATTGGCTTGAAGAAATATAGTTGCACACACCCACAACATGCATAACTCTTATTCTTGAATGTTGTGTTTGTATTTTGTGTGCATTGTGCCTTATTGATTTATTCAATATCTCTTCTTGCTTGTTGAATTGATTGCATCTTGTTATATGATAATGCCATGTCATGATAGGCATTAGGATGCTTTCAATACCCACACTTGCACTTCATGCATGATTAGCGTTTAGTGTGGAGAAATTCGTTTCCCGAAAGTTGTTCGGAAACGTCCGCGCGTGCACGCTGATGTGCTTTGTTTTGCGCGATGATCGCCGGTGGAGATGCCTTTGGCTTCTCCCTTGATTTCACCATTTTTGGTGAACGGCGGTTTCCTTCGGCGGCCTGGCCGCCGTTAGAAACCGCCGAATGAGACCTGATTGAAATTCAATCTCGGGTCCAAAACGGCGGTTGAATCGGCGGTCACGAAACCGCCGAACGAAGTCGCCGAATTTCCCCTGTTCTTCTCGGGAGCAATTCGGCGGTTCAATTCGGCGGTCTGGCCGCCGAATTTAAACCGCCGATCGTGCGATTTCAGGGGCAAACTTGTCTTTTCACTTGCCCAATTCTTGATGTCTATAAATATCTCACTTTCTCATTATCTGAAAGTAGTTCTTGACTCTTAAGAACCCTAAACTTCAAAGTTAGATTTTGAGAGAAAATCAAATCAAGAATTCACCTTTAACCACTCAAATCAAACCCTTTTTGCATCAAATTTCATATTGCATCTCCTATGTCTATATAGAGTGCATCCATGTATGGGTTTGCATCATCACAACTTGCTTGGTAAGATTTTGATTAATTTCATCTTATTTTAGTATTTTAAATATCAAGCCATCTCTTTTAAATTACTTGTATGTTTTAGATCATATGCTAAATACAAGAAAAGAGATTATTTGTGATGTTTTGATTGAGTGTTGTTTGTGATAGCTTTGTATCTAGGATTGGTTATCCTCTACTTAGCTAAAGTTATATGCCATGTCATATAGCTACATGTGATATCTAGGATTGATTATATTGTCATCTTATAATCCTAGGTAAGCATTTAGAGTACCCTAGCTCTTATTGCAATATTTGGATATCATTGCATATTCACATAGGGTTGTTTGATCTCTTAGGAGATTGTAAGTCTTGTGTGATAGACCGGGATTAGGTCGGACACCGGGATTAGGTGGTCACATGAGCAAATTGGACTAGGTCCACTTTTACAGGCCTGCGGGTAGTGGTAGCGGGATATTGGCCGGGATTAGGCCGTCAAACCTGGATTAGGTTGTATACGTTATCACAATTAGTGGATTCGAGGTTCGAGTGTGGCGCACTTACCAGCCCGTGGTTTTTCCCGTGAGGGTTTCCACGTAAAAATCAAGTGTCGTTTATATTTCCGCACCATATTACACTTGATTATTATATTGTCTAGTTTGGGGCATTTTCGTAAATTTGACTAAAAACGAAAATTGGGTAAAAAGCGTAAAATCTATTCACCCCCCCTCTAGATAGTTTTATACACACCGTGCTATAATTAGTTTCAATTGGTATCAGAGCGGGTTCCTAGATATACTTAGGTGATCCAAGCTCATTTTGGTGTGTTTTGCATTTTGTATGTTTGTTTGATTTCTTCATACATTTTGCATTCTTCTCATTTGCATTCATTCAACGCAAACACTATGAGTGATTTTGTGAGAGAAGAAATTGACTCCGTTGAGGAGTTGCCTCTCTTACTAGAG
This sequence comes from Acer saccharum, assembly GCA_030490815.1. NCBI lineage: Eukaryota > Viridiplantae > Streptophyta > Magnoliopsida > Sapindales > Sapindaceae > Acer > Acer saccharum. The sequence goes on from CM059872.1 coordinate 12,792,390, forward strand.
AGATTTAGGAGATTTGTGAAATTAACCACCTCACCTCCTAAGAAGAAGTTGACCACCTCACCTCCTAAGAAGAAGAAGACAATTGCTTTGGAGACTTCGAAGCATAACAAGAAGGAGGTTATCTCAATTGAAGACATGGGACTCAATGACAAGCCAAACCAAGGAGTGTCTTCAAGAGAGGGGATTCAGTGCTACGAATGTGGAGGATTCGGGCATTTATCCCCGGAGTGTGGAAACTTGAAGGATAGAAGAAAAGGGAAGGCGTTGGCCACCTTATGGGATAAATATGAAGATGACGAAAATCCTTCAAGTGATGAAGAACTTGCCATCATCTACACAGAATTTGGAGCCAAGAGTGTAGAGGTTGAAGAAGATGGCATAGTTGCTCTTACTTGTAATCCCCAAGAAGAACTAGATATAGAAGTAGTTGGCGTAGCTACTCATAGGGATTTGGCTCATTCCTCATCAAGAGACAAATTTGATGATCTTGATGAAGGAGATGACTCCATTGGTGAAATGGAGATTAGAGGAGATGACACAAGTGTTGAATATTTGTCATCTAACTCCACAAATGGAAATGTGGAGTGTATGGATCTTAATGACTACAAAGTCAAAGTTGAGAGCTCAATGATGAGGAACAAGGAAGAAATTAGAAGATTAAAAGAAGAGAATCTAGAGCTTTCAACACTAGTAGACCACTTGTGTGAAGAAGTGGTAAGATCCATGGCGGATGAAGATAAGCTAAAAGAAGACTTAGCCTTATCTAAGAGGAGAGAAGAAGAGCTAGAAAGAGAGCTTGAAGAAGTTAAGGTCTTAATGGCTAAAATGACTTCAAGCACCAAGAAGCTTGACCACATGTTGGGAGTAGGAAGAAAGCCAAGTGACAAGAGAGGTCTTGGCTACATTGATGACAAGGATGCCTCCTCCTCAAGCAAGACATCCTTGGTCATGATGGACTTCAATATGTCCCCTCCTCCTCAACATCCTAGGAAGAAGATGGACCTAGGAGAGTGTTCAAGAAGTGCCCAAGTGGTTGTGGCACCAAAAGGTCAAGCTCAAGCTCAAGCTCACACCCAAAGGGCTCCTCACCTTATCTTCCCTCAAACTCAAAAACAACATGGGAAGAGTTCAGACATGCAAGCTCAGACAAGCAAGCAACCTCGTCTTGGTTATCAACAAAGGAGGAGAGATCCTATCCAACAACCAAGACAACCACAACGACAAGGGAAAGCACCCATCCATGCTCAAGGGAATGGTATGATTCCTAACCTTTTTCCCACTTGTCATTTTTGTGGTATTATTGGTCATATTAGACCAAATTGCTTGCATTACATTGAAATGTGTAGAGCTAAAAGCATGTTTGACAAGAAAAAGGCTAGAGCTAAGATGCTTCATAAAAAGGAAGAAAATCATGTGCATGATCCTTTTTCATCTTGTACTCTAGAACCTTTGTCCACTAGGATTGACTTAGTGTCACCTAAGTGGAATAATAAGAATGAACCCGCTTGCTACGAGACTAACAAGTCTCAAATAGGTTCAACTAAGTCCAAAGGACTTAGTAGGTCCATAGGACCTCATACCCTTCCTTGAAGAGGTATGGAAAATTGACCCCATATGGGGAACTCAAGCAAAGAGAGCTATTTTGCATTCTTGTCACTTGCAAAAAATTTGAAATATCTTATGCTTCTCTTTTTGTTGCTTGAGTTAGCTTGGTTACACTATGTATATATATTTTCTATTCAATAAGTGTGATCAATGCTTGTATTGCAATCCATGTCATATTTATGTTCAAACATGCATTTTTGGACTAGGAGATATTTACATAGGATATAATTTGAATGACCTATAATGATCTCCATGACAAGATGATTGCTAAATGACATGCTAAATGCTAATCTTAAAAAGCATGTTTTGATGATTGCATTTCTTAACTGCAAAAAATGTGTGAAAAAGCTTATGAGACTCAAATGAAAAAGGATCTTGTATCCATTCAAGGATTTTACAATCCAAATGTCTCTCTTTCTTTATTGGTTGAACATGTCTATTATCATACGGATATCTTATCCGGAAAAATCAAGTAGGGTGCAAAGTCGCTCATGACTTGTTTGGCTTATAAAGTTGGATATAGTTGTTCTAAAAATTAAAATCAATGAAAACCTATATCCTTGCTTCTCTCATGACATTGGTGAAATTTGTTTGAATTCATATTAAAAACCTTTGTCATTTGCTTTGCCAAATACCATGGTATTTTGGACTTAAATGCTACATGTCTTGTATGCAAAGCAATTATTTGATTCACACATTTTCCTTAAATAAATCTCCTTGTTTCTCTCCAATTAATTGAGATTGCATAAAGTGACTTATATTGATTATGCAAATATTTAGAATGCTACTATCTCTCTTTGCCTTGAGTGACCCGATTGGGGACTACTCCTTTGTCTATATCATGACAAAAAGGGGGAGTAGGTTGTGGTAAGGGGAGTTGCAAATTGTAGTAGCAATTGTGCATGTTGGGGAGAATACTAATTAAGGGGGAGTAACCCTTTGAGGGGGAGCATTTGCACATACATACATTGCATGATGTTGTACTTAAATTCTTAAATGCAAATGCTTGTTTTATCTCACTTGATTCATCTCACCTTTTCTTGTATTGGAAAGTATAGAAACTTTATTCTTCAGGGATTGATTGGTCTACTTGAGATTGAAGACTTCAAGATTATTTATCTTATCTCTTTGTAATGTAGAAAATCATAGTTAACCCGTAGTTTCTATTATGTTGTGAGGAATCATTGTGAGTGGTGGTTTTGTCACGAAATAGCCAAAGGGGGAGATTGTAAGGATTCCCTTTTATTGATTGGCTTATTTCGTGGTCAAACCACAAGTTGGGGTTTGGTTGTAAGGGTAGTCTAGGTGATTAGTTGAAGATCAAGACCCTTTCCAAGACCTCAAGAGGACAAGCACCAAAGGTATATCTTGTGCTTTCATTGGCTTGAAGAAATATAGTTGCACACACCCACAACATGCATAACTCTTATTCTTGAATGTTGTGTTTGTATTTTGTGTGCATTGTGCCTTATTGATTTATTCAATATCTCTTCTTGCTTGTTGAATTGATTGCATCTTGTTATATGATAATGCCATGTCATGATAGGCATTAGGATGCTTTCAATACCCACACTTGCACTTCATGCATGATTAGCGTTTAGTGTGGAGAAATTCGTTTCCCGAAAGTTGTTCGGAAACGTCCGCGCGTGCACGCTGATGTGCTTTGTTTTGCGCGATGATCGCCGGTGGAGATGCCTTTGGCTTCTCCCTTGATTTCACCATTTTTGGTGAACGGCGGTTTCCTTCGGCGGCCTGGCCGCCGTTAGAAACCGCCGAATGAGACCTGATTGAAATTCAATCTCGGGTCCAAAACGGCGGTTGAATCGGCGGTCACGAAACCGCCGAACGAAGTCGCCGAATTTCCCCTGTTCTTCTCGGGAGCAATTCGGCGGTTCAATTCGGCGGTCTGGCCGCCGAATTTAAACCGCCGATCGTGCGATTTCAGGGGCAAACTTGTCTTTTCACTTGCCCAATTCTTGATGTCTATAAATATCTCACTTTCTCATTATCTGAAAGTAGTTCTTGACTCTTAAGAACCCTAAACTTCAAAGTTAGATTTTGAGAGAAAATCAAATCAAGAATTCACCTTTAACCACTCAAATCAAACCCTTTTTGCATCAAATTTCATATTGCATCTCCTATGTCTATATAGAGTGCATCCATGTATGGGTTTGCATCATCACAACTTGCTTGGTAAGATTTTGATTAATTTCATCTTATTTTAGTATTTTAAATATCAAGCCATCTCTTTTAAATTACTTGTATGTTTTAGATCATATGCTAAATACAAGAAAAGAGATTATTTGTGATGTTTTGATTGAGTGTTGTTTGTGATAGCTTTGTATCTAGGATTGGTTATCCTCTACTTAGCTAAAGTTATATGCCATGTCATATAGCTACATGTGATATCTAGGATTGATTATATTGTCATCTTATAATCCTAGGTAAGCATTTAGAGTACCCTAGCTCTTATTGCAATATTTGGATATCATTGCATATTCACATAGGGTTGTTTGATCTCTTAGGAGATTGTAAGTCTTGTGTGATAGACCGGGATTAGGTCGGACACCGGGATTAGGTGGTCACATGAGCAAATTGGACTAGGTCCACTTTTACAGGCCTGCGGGTAGTGGTAGCGGGATATTGGCCGGGATTAGGCCGTCAAACCTGGATTAGGTTGTATACGTTATCACAATTAGTGGATTCGAGGTTCGAGTGTGGCGCACTTACCAGCCCGTGGTTTTTCCCGTGAGGGTTTCCACGTAAAAATCAAGTGTCGTTTATATTTCCGCACCATATTACACTTGATTATTATATTGTCTAGTTTGGGGCATTTTCGTAAATTTGACTAAAAACGAAAATTGGGTAAAAAGCGTAAAATCTATTCACCCCCCCTCTAGATAGTTTTATACACACCGTGCTATAATTAGTTTCATGATAAAATAGCTCAAGCCAAAAGGGAATCAAAGATATGGTCGCCGAAGCTAGATACCTACTCGCCGAATGTAGAAATGTGGTTGCCAAAGATACGATACCCAGAAAGTGAAGGTACTCGCTGCACCAGTACACTAGGCCTGAACCGACTCGGCAGAAACACAGAAATAAACCCTAAAACTTTTAGAAGACCCAAAACAACGAGGAATCATAAAAAGGAAAGTAGACTTGGATCCGTGACGAGAAGGGATCCTAGTACAAATCAAAAAGGGAAACCTTCCACCCACACGGCTAAAAGCAAGGGGAAACCCTAATTAAACATGTATAAATAGAACCACCTATCCCATGAGGAAGGGGTTCAGAAATCTAGAGAGAGAAGAGAGCAATTGTAAGAGAGATCAAAGTGTGTAACAAGGCAACAAAAACCTAGTATTATTCTTCTGCCCTCAGGGGCGCCGTGGTTTTTTCCCATTCAAGGGTTTTCCATATAATTGTTGAGTGCGTGGCAATCCAAATTTCACCGTCAACAATTGGCGCTAGAAGGAGGGGGGTCTTTGAACAGAAACTTCGAGGAACCCTTACGAATTAAACAACATGAACAACGACAGCGACAGAGATGGTAACTCCAGCGGAGATCTAGTTGTTGAACCAACCGCGCCGACGGGAGACAGGGCGGTGACAATCGGCGGCAACGCCAGGAACTAGGGCAGCTGACCCTAGGATTCTGCAGCATTTCCAAGCTGCATTGGTAAACTTAATCAGCGAAGCCAGTAAAATAGGGCTTTCGCTCCCCATAGGGTTGGGAGTTTCATCTCCTTACGAGTTAACCACTCCTGGAATTCATCCGCCCGGAAGGCTACGATCAGAAGTTCACATTGCAATCCCCGATACTCAAGCAAGACAATCCACTGAGGAGACTCCCCAAGACCACACTGAGGATTTCAAGGGGAGAAAACAAAGGAAGGGAAAAGGTGTGATGAATGAAGAATCCAGAGAGGAGCGAGACCAAGCGCGAACACATGGGGTCAATTCTAGTGACACATATCAACGGAACCGGTGGAGACACCGTTCCATCTCATCTGAAGATAAGAGTCCTCGTCCACGAAGGGAATTACGATCCAAAAGAGCGAAGCGAAGAAGATCCGAGAGCACAAAAGATCGAAAAAGCCCGGACGAGAGAGGCAATCATGGTAGAATGACAATCAAGAGTAGACTCGATCCAGCAGGAGAACCAACTGGTTAGCGAGATGTCACCCTACAAGAGCTATCAAGAAAAGTTTCAACGATGGCACGAAGGTATGGTCGTAACGTATCTTCGGATGATGAGTCAGATAGCCCATTCGTCGAAAATATCGCTCGCACCCAATTTTCAGACAGATTTAGAATGCCAACCATTGAGCAGTACAAGGAGAACAGGGATCCGAAGGAGCATGTTCACCGATTCCGTAACATTATGGCCCAGTACTCATCCAATGATGGGTTGTTATGCCTCACCTTCCCGCAAACGTTCGGCGACCTTGCCTCTAGGTGGTTTGGAAGACTTCCTCCCGGAAGTATAAGCAGTTTCTCAAATCTCAGCAAAGCGTTCATAAGGCAATTCATGGGGAGTGTCCAGAGAAGAAAGTCACTCGCTCATCTATCCAACTTGAAACAGGAACGTAGCGAGTCGATCAAGAAGTATCTAGCGAGATTTGGGAAGGAGGTTGCTCAAATTGAAGACGCCAGTGATGTAGCTGTGATCGCCGCATTCACCAATGGGTTACAAAGTGGGCGATTATCCTTTGTGTAGGGAAAAATAATAACAAAAGTGGTAAACGCAGCGGAAGCGATACTAAAAACGATTTAGTGACTTTTAAAATTTTTTCCTTTATGAACCTTAAACCCTTTTAATCAATAAACATGCATATATATTAACAAAAGTAAATTACCTTTTGTCGCGTGATCCGATTGACTTACGTCGATGGTAATCCGCAAGACCTTCAATCCGAGCACGAACGTGGATCACCTAGGAGCGTGGTCTCCCTTTCCTTTGAATTGCAAACCTGTGAATGCACCAAACAAAAACTTTCTATTCTTTGTTAGTCACAAAACAATCAAAAGAATGTCAAAATTATTCCGGTCACTTTTGAGTTCTCAATCTTATGATCGAAACTCGCGTGAACCTAGATCGATATCGTATACACAAGCTTATTGATGATTAAGCAATAGTATACTATCAAAGAATAATTTCACACTCCTTTTTGTCTTTCTAGAATAAAACTCTCTTAGAATTAAGAAGAAGAAGAAAGAAATAAAAACTCAAGCACCAAAACTTGTGGTGGCCGAACCCTATAAGAACCCTTATATAGGTTGGCCGAATTTTTTCTTCTTTTTCCTTTAGGGTTGCCGAATTCTATGTAGTCTTAGATTAGGGTTGGCCGAATTTCATCATGTCACTTATATAGGGTGACTAAAATTCAACCCTAATTCTTTTCAACTTTATAGACTTCAAACCCTAATCCAACTCCTTGATTTTTATTCTTTTATTTTGACTAAATAAAAAGACTCCTTATTTGATTAAATAAATAAAACTAATTTATTTATTTCCTTGTCAAACAAGTCTTTTACTTTTAGGAAAGATTTGTTTCTTTAATTAAACAATTAATCAATAAATTAATTAATTCTTATTTAATTAAAACAAATGAAACAAAATAATATTTTAGGTTAAAATTTTAACCTTGCCGCCCCACTTGTATAAGATTGGGCCTAACATTATTTTCTTATTTCATTTAATCCATTGGACTTTAAATAAAAAGCCCACATGTGAACCAGACCCATTCTTACTAAAAGAAACAAGCCCACATGTCTTTCATTAATATATTAATATAATTGAGCAGCCCATTACTTAAATAATGTGCAAATTATATTCTTAATATATTAAATGCAATTCTAGATTGACCCTTAAATTGGTCCGGTAGAATATATCAAGTGATCCATGCAAGTCCGTGTGGATTGGGGATCTTGGCGGGCCATCTAAATTTAAGCTTCAATAGACATAACCTAATCACAATCAACAAATGATTCACTTAGGTCCGATCCATTAATTTTAACTCATTCCACTAAAGAGCTAAAACTGAACTCTTAAATAAAGATAGAAAAGGAAGATGCTCCTCATTCATACCCTAGACAATCATATTGGAGATAGTGTATCCTCGTGATTAATATCAGTAATCGCCAAGAGTTCATAGACCGCCTATAACTCTCCAAGTTACCATATTTACTCATATGACCACGTTTTGAACTTGGATATTTTGACTTGTCCAGAAGCCATGTTTTCAATAGACACTATTGAAAACTCAACGTTGAGATTTAATATCCAATTACCTCAAAACATCCATATGATGATATTATACTCTCATTTAATTAAATGGAGCCACGATGTCCATATCTATAAATGAAGTCCTCTATCGATTAACAAATGAATATCACCAAACTATCGAGGATAGACTATGCGATATAATCGTACTCATTGATAACTCAAATGATATCACTTGCAACCATAAGTCCATCATTTATCTCAGGATTAAGATAGACTCTCCGATTGTCCTGATAATGAAAAGACTATTATCTATTGACGGTTCTAGATAAAGCTTTTCATTGTGATCCAGTTCAATGCACCCAGTGCACTAGATCCTTTTGCTCGAAGACACTCCGATGATTTTAGACTCATCATATCTCATTTGATCCCACTCAAATGCTAGCAAAAGAATTCTACAACTTTAACAAGATAAAGGTTCCCAACCTTTAACTTAAGTTGTGAACATTATTCAAGACTAACTAAAGAATTGTGTCTACCACATACATATCCAGATGTACGAACAATTTTTCTTTTCCCATAGTCTTTAGACCTTATGATTATTTACTTTGACAATTATAATATAAACTATAAATGCTATACGATTTGTTAAACCAGAAATCACTTTATTAATATGAAAAAGATTGTTAATTACAACATTACACTCTTGCTATTGAGCATAATCCTAACACTTTGACCTACGAAGGGAGAGACCAAAAACTTATGAGGAGATGATGGAAATAGCTAGCGACTAAGCACTGGCGGAAGAAGAAGAAGTAGCGTAAGGGGGTAGCTATGTGCATGGACACAAGCTTGACTCAAAACCGGACCATAAGGATGACAAAAAGACGGAGTCACGTGATCTCCAAAGAGATGAGAAGGGCCAAAAGGGACATCCAAGGGAGAGCAGAGGAAACACTCGAGCCAGTAGGTTTCGAGGAAGGTACAACCACTACACCCCTTTAACTGGTGATCAGGAGGAGATACTGTCTATGGTAGAAGACAAAGGACTCACTAAATACCCCCGGCAGCAATCAGTAAATGCCAGGAGAGATACAACTAAGTACTGCCGATTCCACAAAGATCATGGGCATGAAACTTCAAAATGTTTTCAGCTGCGCGATCACATTGAAAGCTTGATCAGAGATGGGCACCTGAAGGACTTTGCTTTGAAGGGGGACAAGCACGGTGGTCGCCAGGATAGCTGCCAAGGAAACGGGCAGGAAAGGAAGAGTCCAAGGAGAAACAGCCCTAGCGCAACTATAAACACCATTTTTGGCGGACCACATACTGGGAGGAGCAATCGAGAAAGGATGTCAGAAGTCCGAGAAGTAATGTATGAAAGCAGAAGCATGGAGATCAATTCCGTGCAGAGAAACCCCAAGAAATGAAGAGAAGGACATGATCCCATAACATTTACAGCAGAAGACTCAGACGGAATTGATGCAAAGCCTAACGATGCAATCGTCGTGGGGGTTCGAATAGCCTATAGGGATGTCCTTCGGGTGATGATTGACAACGGAAGTTCAGCTGATATCTTAAGTGCCAGAGTATATGATGAGTTGCGGCTGGACAGAAAAGATCTTGAACCATTCCATGTGCCATTAAAAGGATTCGGTGGCACAGAAGTTAGATCGTTAGGAACTGTGAAGCTGCCGGTGAGATTTGGCACAGCACCGTACCGGCGAACAATCCTGTTGGACTTTGTCGTAGTTGACATCCACAATTGGCCATATAATGCTTTTCTTGGCCGACCGTTTCTTAACAAAGCTCGAGCTGTTACTTCAACCCATGCGTTGAAAATAAAATTCCCTACAGAATTTGGTGTCGGAGAATTGAGAGGGTCATAGGAGATGGCTCGCCGCGCCAACCTATCAATCTTCAAAGATAAAGCAGGGATGGAAACCTTGAGCATATTCGAGGTAGACAGGGAAGTGCAGGAAGATAATCCGGAAAACTTCAAACTGGACCCAAGGGACAAAACGAGCAGAGAGAAAGAATAACCAACTGAGTTAGTTGTTCTAGATGAAGCGGAACCAGATAAAACGGTAAAGATAGGAGCAAGGCGGAATGAACAAGTTAAGAAAGATGTGACAAGCTTGTTGAAGGAATATAAGGGGATTTTTGCTTGGTGCCACGAAGATATGCCAGGGATTGATAGAAGCGTAATTTCACACAACCTGGCTGTGAATGAAAAATGCAAACCGGTTGTGCAGAAAAGGAGAAGCTTCAACCCAGAAAGAAGTGCAGCAATAAGAGAGGAGGTATCAAAGTTGCTCGCCGCAAGGTCAATTAGAGAAGTTAAGTACCCAGAATGGGTGGCGAATGTAGTCCTAGTAAAAAAGAAAAACAATCAATGGAGGATGTGCGTCGACTTCACTGATCTGAACAAGGCCTGCCCCAAGGATAGCTTCCCGCTACCAAGGATTGATCAGTTGGTCGATGCAACAGCCGGACATGAGACGTTGAGCTTCATGGATGCATATTCAGGATATAACCAGATAAAGATGCACAAGCCAGACGAGGAGAAGACAGCGTTCACCACAGACCAGGGGTTGTACTGTTACACAGTCATGCCATTCGGCCTGAAGAATGCTGGGGTAACTTACCAGCGCTTGGTCAACAAAATGTTCGCCAGGCAAATAGGGAGAAATATGGAAGTTTAGGTTGACGATATGCTGACAAAAAGCATCACAGCAGATAGACATACAGATGACCTGAGGGAAACATTCGATGTGCTGTTAGGATTATGCTCAATAGCAAGAGTGTAATGTTGTAATTAACAATCTTTTTCATATTAATAAAGTGATTTCTGGTTTAACAAATCATATAGCATTTATAGTTTAATATTATAATTGTCAAAGTAAATAATCATAAGGTCTAAAGACTATGAGAAAAGAAGAATTGTTCGTACATCTGGATATGTATGTGGTAGACACAATTCTTTAGTTAGTCTTGAATAATGTTCACAACTTAAGTTAAAGGTTGGGCACCTTTATCTTGTTAAAGTTGTAGAATTCTTTTGCTAGCATTTGAGTGGGATCAAATGAGATATGATGAGTCTAAAATCATCGGAGTGTCTTCGAGCAAAAGGATCTAGTGCACTGGGTGCATTGAACTGGATCACAATGAAAAGCTTTATCTAGAACCGTCAATAGATAATAGTCTTTTCATTATCAGGACAATCGGAGAGTCTATCTTAATCCTGAGATAAATGATGGACTTATGGTTGCAAGTGATATCATTTGAGTTATCAATGAGTACGATTATATCACATAGTCTATCCTCGATAGTTTGGTGATATTCATTTGTTAATCGATAGAGGACTTCATTTATAGATATGGACATCGTGGCTCCATTTAATTAAATGAGAGTATAATATCATCATATGGATGTTTTGAGGTAATTGGATATTAAATCTCAACGTCGAGTTTTCAATAGTGTCTATTGAAAACATGGCTTCTGGACAAGTCAAAATATCCAAGTTCAAAACGTGGTCATATGAGTAAATATGGTAACTTGGAGAGTTATAGGCGGTCTATGAACTCTTGGCGATTACTGATATTAATCACGAGGATACACTATCTCCAATATGATTGTCTAGGGTATGAATGAGGAGCATCTTCCTTTTCTATCTTTATTTAAGAGTTCAGTTTTAGCTCTTTAGTGGAATGAGTTAAAATTAATTGATCGGACCTAAGTGAATCATTTGTTGATTGTGATTAGGTTATGTCTATTGAAGCTTAAATTTAGATGGCCCGCCAAGATCCCCAATCCACACGGACTTGCATGGATCACTTGATATATTCTACCGGACCAATTTAAGGGTCCATCTAGAATTGCATTTAATATATTAAGAATATAATTTGCACATTATTTTAGTAATGGGCTGCTCAATTATATTAATATATTAATGAAAGGCATGTGGGCTTGTTTCTTTTAGTAAGAATGGGTCTGGTTCACATGTGGACTTTTTATTTAAAGTCCAATGGATTAAATGAAATAAGAAAATAATATTTGGCCCATTTACTCTAAGTGGGGCGGCAAGGGTTAATTTTTAACCTAAAATATTATTTTGTTTCATTGTTTTAATTAAATAAGAATTAATTAATTTATTAATTAATTGTTTAATTAAGAAACAAATCTTTTCTAATCAGGAAATATATTTCCTAAAAGTAAAAGTAAAAGACTTGTTTGATAAGGAAATAAATAATTAGTTTTATTTATTTAATCAAATAAGAAGTCTTTTTATTTAGTCAAAATAAAAAAATAAAAGATTTATGAATTGAATTAGGGTTTGAAGTCTTTAACTAGATGGGAATTAGGGTGCAACACAAACTCTTTTAAGCTTGTATGTTGCGGCAACCCTAGTCCATTTAGGGTTAGAGAATTCGGCCACCCTAAAAGAAAAGAAGAGAAGAAAGTTTGGCAACCTATATATACACACTTATAGAATTCAGCCACTCTAAGGCTTGGTGCTTGAGATTCTATTTTTCTTCTTCTTCTCAATTCATAGAAAGATTTTATTCTACTAAAACATAAAAGAGTGTTAGATTATTCTTTGATGGTACACTAATTGCTTGTTCATCAATAAGCTTGTGTGTACAACATCGATTTAGGTTCACGCGAGTTTCGATCACTAGATTGAGAACTCAAAAGTGACCGGAATAATCTTAGTCATTCTTTTGATTGTTTTTGTGACTAACAAAGAAAAGAAAAGTTTGTTTGTCCATTCACAGGTTTGCAATTCAAAGAAAAGGGAGACCACGCTCCTAGGTGATCCACGTTCGTGCTAGGATTGAAGATCTTGCGGATTACCATCGACGTAAGTCAATCGGATCACGCGACAAAAGGTATTATTCTTTTGTTAGATAATATGTATGTTTAATTAATTAAAGGGTTTAAGGTTCATAAAAAGGAAAAATTTTTAAAAGTCACTAAATCTATTTTTTAGTCTCGCTTCCGCTGCGTGTACTTCTTGGTATTTTTCCCTACATGTGCTGGTCAGGTATGGAATGAAATTGAATCCAGCAAAATGTGTATTCGGCGTACCATCTGGGAGGTTTCTCGGATATCAAGTACATCAAAGAGGAATAGAGGTGAACCCTGAGAAAATCCAAGCACTAGCAAAAATGGTCTCGCCAAGAACTTTGAAGGACGTCCAAAAACTCACGGGGTGCCTAGCATCGCTGAGCAGATTCATAGCCAAGTCAACATACCGATGCCTACCATTTTTCAAAGCTCTAAAAAAAGGAAAGGGAATCGAGTGGAATGAGGATTGCGAAAAGGCTTTCCAGGCCTTGAAAGATTACTTTGGACAGGCACCGCTGCTATCAAAACCAGAAACAGGAGAAACATTGTACATGTACTTGTCCGTCTCTGAAGCAGCCACAAGTTCCATACTAGTACGACAGGAAGATGGGATCCAGAAGCCAATATACTACACCAGCAAAGCACTGTTACCAGCTGAAACAAGGTACTCGCCGGCTGAAAAAATGGCACTCGCTCTAATAACAGCAGCAAGGAAGCTAAGGCCATATTTTCAGGCTCATAAATCGAGGTATACACCAACTGCCCACTAAAATTAATCCTGCAGAAACTAGAAGTATCCGATCGATTAACAAAGTGGGCGATCGAGTTAAGTGAATTCGATGTAGAGTATCTCCCAAGGACAGCAATTAAAGCACAGGCAGTGGTAGACTTTGTAGCAGAGTTCACCGAGCCAAGCATAGAGGTGGTGAGAATGATGGTGGAGCAAAATAAGAAAATATTCAAATGGCAACTCCGCGTCGACGGCTCGTCAAACACGCACGGCAGCGGGGCAGGGGTAGTAGTGTCAACCCCGGAAGGAGATTCAGTCGAATGTGCCCTGCGTTTTGACTTCAAAGCTACTAACAATCAATCTGAATACGAGGCACTCATAGCAGGTTTAAAAGTTTGCACAGTCCTAGGGGCAGATGAGGTAGAAATCTTCAGCGACTCTCAAGTTGTTGTCAATCAGGTACTAGATGAATACCAGGCGAGAGATGAAAGCATGATCACCTATCTGGAATTAGCAAAGGAACTGTTAGGAAGATTTAAAGAATACAGAATTATTATGTCCCTAGAGAAGAAAACGAGCAAGCTGATGCCTTGGCCAAATTGGCATCTGCCACAATCAACATCTGGCCCAAAAGCATATCAATGATCCGCCTATTGCAGCCGAGTATAGTCAAATCAAAAGAAGTGGGGGCAGTCTTTGGCGAGAGGAACAGCTGGATCACACCAATCAAAGAATATCTCATCAATGATGTACTCCCAAGTGACCCACTACAAGCAAAACGGTTGAAGTACAAAGCTACAAGATATTCAGTACTCAATGGAGAACTGTACAAAAGGGGGTATTCAAGGGCACTACAGAGATGTGTCGGACCTGAAGAAGCAGAAGGTATCCTGAGAAGTATACATAGTGGAAATTGTGGGAATCACGCTGGGGGTGTCAGCCTAGCCCACAAAACATTAAGGCAGGGTTTTTACTGGCCAACACTATTCACCGACGCCAAAAGAGTAGCAGCGAGATGTGAGGCATGTCAAAAAATTGCCAACAACATCCGTCAACCACCTGAACTTTTGCAAAGTATCACCTCACCGTGGCCATTCGCCATGTGGGGAATTGATTTAATTGGCCCAATGCCAACGGAAACTGGAGGAGCAAAGCACGCCATAGTAGCCGTGGATTATTTTATGAAGTGGGTAGAAGCCGAACCATTGGTAAATATAACAGAAGCGAACACTATAAGCTTTGTAAAGAAAAACATCTTATACAGATTCAGGATACCAAACACCATCATCACGGACAATGGGACCCAATTCGATGGCAGGAAATTCAGGGAGCTGTGTGACAAGTACGGCATCAACAACTACTACGCCTCCCCAGCACATCCGCAGACGAATGGCCAGATTGAAGCAGTAAACAAGATCATAAAGCACAACCTGAAAGCTAAATTGGCAACAAAAAAGGGCAGCTGGGCAGATAAATTACCACAAGTGCTCTGGGCGTATCGAACCACAGAGAGGGGTTCAACAGGTGAGACCCCATATTCCATGGCATATGGGGCTGAAGCTGTCATTCCCGTGGAAACGTCATTCTCTTCACCAAGGGTACAACTCTTCCAATCAGAACTTAACATTAATATGCTAAAATGCGGTCTGGATGAGTTAGAAGAAAGAAGAGAGCGCGCACAAATAAGGAATACTGCGTACCAACAAAGGGTAGCCAGATATTACAACTCACATGTGCGTGAAAGGAGGTTCTCGCTTGGTGACTTAGTGCTAAAAAGGGTGAATCCGGGAACAAGAGACAAAGCTGCAGGATCACTCGCAGACAAATAGGAAGGGCCTTATCAAATTACAGGAATTGCTGGCCACGGGGCATATCGCGTTACTCGAGAAGGTTTGGCGAACTACCCCGCCCATGCAATGCGCAGTACCTGAAGATATATTATCCTTAACTTTTTCAAAGTTCAGAGCTTTTTCAACCTTTTTATTATGTCTTAGAACAGTTTTTCGTTTTAGCATTTTCTTTATGGCTATGTTAACAAAAGTTGCAGGAAATATTCAATAAAAGAGTAATTTATTACTGAGAAATGCGTGATTTCACTCGCCAGTCACAAAGGGCATTCGCCATCGTATATCGCTACCGTCACATAAAGACGAGTTTCATACTCGCAGCAATGATAACTGGCGAGAAACAAAATCCCAAGTTGCAAAAAGCAACGATCGCCATTACGGGAAAATAGAATCCCTAGAAGCAAGAAAGCCAGCTGAGCAAAAACAAAACATGTTAAAAACTTGGTGTATGGTCGGATACGTCCTGACAAATACTGAGTACGCTAAAATACAGCAATGGCAGCTGAATAGATACGCTAAAAACTTGGGATATGGTCGGATACGTCCTGACAAATACCGAGTAAACCGAAAACTCAGCAATGGCAGCTGAACAAGAGCTATAAAATATGCTAAAAAACTTGGTGAAAAACTAAGTAAAGCCAAAAACTCAGCAAAGGCAGCTGAACAAAAAATGATATATAACAAAAGAATTTACAACTTTGTATCATTTACAAATAAAGGAGCAAAAGAAATAAATTTACAATCCTAGACAGTAGAAAAAATCCAAAAACTCAACCAGCAGCAGGAGGGCCCTCGCTGTCTTCCTCATTTTCAATATCCTCGACCGAAGGCCAGATGACTTCCTCATCCTCCATTGGCATGAAAGGCTCATAATCCCTTCTAGCAACAAGACCCAAGTCAGGCTCAGCACCAGAGCCAGAAAAGCTGCCCTTCTGTCCTGAATAGTAAGTATTGAAGGCACGCTTGCTGGGGATTTCTAAATGCATAGGATGAGGTTCAGTCCTGTTATAACGGCAGTGGGCTTTCCATCATTTTATTTGGTCTTTAATCGAACCCACGCCGCTGGCCATGTGCTGTTGGAGGGACCTGTCAAAACGCCTCAGAGCTTTATCGTTAGAATGATCCTTCATGGCAAAGAATTTCTTCGCCTGCCTCATGCCTTTCTCAAATTCGCGCAACAAAAGCGCATCGTAGGCAGGGGATCTCTTGAAACGATCAACTGATTCAGCCTCCAGCACAGCTTTCAAATTATCGAAGATGAGGTCACGAGAAGACAACTGGTTGCGCAAGTCTGCCGCCTCATGCTCAGCCTTTTCCTTAGCTTCCTCAGCCACCCGCTCGGCCTCCAAACGTGCTGTGAAGGACTCTTGACTCGTAGACAGAAGCTCCTTCAGCGAGCGAATCTCCTCTTCAGCAGCAGAGAGTTTTTCTTCGACGGCCAGCCGAGCAGACAGATGACCATCTGAGGATTCTCTGAACTGAGCGAGCTGTTGAGCATGGGATTCTTCAAACCGCCAAAACAGAAGCCTGCTTGCGCAAGCGTTTAATCTCACGGGAAGCTCTGATCCCATACTTGTAGTTCTCACCCAGCTCAAACATCATCTGAGGAAAAGGATAGTCGAAGTTAGAAAGTATATAAAAAAGATAATAACACATAGAGATTTACAGCGAAGAACTTACCAAGGAGTGGCAGTTGAAGAAAAATTCCATCTTCCTGTTGCAGGACTTGTCTTTAACATGCCCCCAGCTATCACCAATGTATATATCATTATTAACCAGGTGGGAGCAGATTTCAGTAGCCGAAAAATCAAAAAGGGACATGTTCCCTTCATCGGCTTCAACCGGTCCTGCAGGATGGGCTTCATGGGAAAAACCCGATCCAGAAGCAGAGGTCCCAGGTTGCTTCGACGGGCCTGGCCGATCAATCGATTCGGGTTGACCAGATGGCCTAGGTTGATCTGAGGAGATATTCGGCTCGCCCATGGCCACTGAAGGAGAAGCTGGTCGGGGAGAAGTAGAAGCAGGGATAGTCTGTTCATTAACCCCCTCAGAGGGAGGCGCCGCTACATTCTCCGCTTCAGCAGGCCCCTCGCGAACAGCTGGTTGGGTAGAAGGGGTCTCGGCGACAGCTGGCTCCTCAGCACCTTCCTCGTCGGAAGAAACAACATACTGCACCACCCTTGAGGCCCGCTTGGGAGGTCGAGCAGCATGATCAGGTGTACTCCCAGCGGGGCACTTACCTCTACTAGCTCTGGGTGCCAGGTCACTCGCAGGATCAAGAGGAGTCTCAGGAACATCCGCGTCAAAAAAAGGGATATCACTGACCCCTCCTGAAACCCCAACTTTCTCCTTACCCTTACGACTGGGGGTAGTCGCAGCAGGGGTAGTCGCAGTAGCAGCAGCAATAGGAATAGTCGCAGCAGGGGTAGTCGCAGCAGCCTCTGCACGCATAGGGGGCTACCCCGATTCGACCCCTCCCCTGGTAACATCGCCAACGTCCTCGCCATCGGAGGGATCATCACCATCCGGGCTAGCAACTCCTTCCTTAGCCAAACCAGCAGCGTGCCTTTTGCTGGCAGCCTCGGAATTCTTCACCGCCCGGGCTTGCAAGTCGCAAACGGTGTCAAAGTCACACACTGCAGGAGAAATAAATCAAGTGTCAACTAACAGGATAAAACGAAACAGTAAAACAAAGAAGGAACGGACAAAGACTTACAGCAAGGAAGCCTTGCATGTAGGCGTGTGAAAATCTCCTAAGAAATCATTTTTTCCTCATCCAAGAGGAAGGATCTGTCCCTTGAATCCAAAGGAAGGACAGCCGCCGCGGCGAGGTGAGAAATCTCCCTATCCAACAAAGCAGGGGCTGTCTTCGACCAAGCTTCAGGAGATGTGAAATGCCTGGGAACTTTCTTCGCCAAAGATTACAGCGACTGCTAGCAGGCACATCCCGACCCCACTCGCCACCGTGAAAAACCAACTGTTTTTCCACCTTTTATTTGAAGTGGGGAAGCCCCAGATGAAACCCTTCTTCTTTTCATCACTGGAGACCTCAACTTGACCAGGGTTCGCCACACCCTCAGGGATCCAGTCTCCACCGGCGAAGAGAGAAGGAGTACGTGCCACCATTGCCCGCCTGCCTTAGAGTATAAAAGTGGCGGATCTCGTGGGGTGTAGGGGGCCCATAACCCTTCAGCTTCCATAAGGCACAGGCACATATCCTGTAGCTGTTTGGAGCAAGTTGTGCCGGTGCAATCTGAGCCTCGGCGAGAAACCTCGCGATAAAAGGCTGAAGAGGAAGTGTCATCCGCAGCTGAGCATGGCACCATAGATGGCGACCCGCATTCTGGGAGTCCATGCTGTCTCAATCGCCAGGTAACATCAAGGTAATAGAGTCTAGAATGTCAAAATGACTCTTATATTTGCGGAGCTCGTCCTCGCCAACCACATTAACCTCCGTATCAAAGAACACGGACGGTCTAGCGAGAAATGCAGCCTATCCCTCTGATGTCCTCACATCGGAGTCGACAGTCGTCTGCGCATCCAGCAGGGACTCACGGGGAGCCCTAGAGGCACGTCGTTTACTGCTTGTTGGTCTAGAAGATCTCGGCATTGTGGGAGAATCGCTGTTAGAAGACGGAGGAGAAGTGTAGGAATAAAAGCATCCTCAGAAGATGGAACATAAACAGAAATTGGAACCGGAGAATCCAGACGAAAATTACGAATCAGAGATTCGATTTTATCCGCAGTACTTTTATCACCAAGCTCCATGGCTTGCATCATCCGATTAAAAAGAGAAGAACGTAAAGAAGGGTCCATGGGACTCACCAGAAAGCCCTAGATTCACGAAGATACGCAAGAGAGTTGGGGACGTAGAGAGGCAGGAATAGTTGAGTCCGGTAACCGTCCAGCAATAGAAGGCACAGGGAAAAGACTGTAGCAAGTACTCGAAGAAATAAGGCAGATGAAAACGAAGGTTCAAACTATTCTTTTCTGCTCTTTGAAAAACGATGGAGGAATAAATGGAAAGAGCAAAGTGGGAAGAAGAAACGATCGGGCCTTAAAAAGAGGGAACTTTGAAATTCAAAAGAAAATCAAGTGCAATGATACGCAATTAATGAGAATGACGGCCACAGTGACCAACCGCAATAGTCACCACCAAGTAAATGACATGTTGCATCTCGGGGATAACCAAGCAGTCAGAATGTCCCTTCACCTGTCAAGCAAGTGGAAGCGCCAGAATTGTGTGGCTCAAATTGAAAGCTTGCACCGGAAGAATCAATATAAATACAGCGCGTGGTAAAAAGGAAAGAGGGAGTTATTGCAAAGTGTGCCGAAATCTTATAAGCATAGATATAAATACTGCTCGCTGAGGCAAACGAAGTGGGAAGAACAAGTCATTTGCCCAGCTCGAAGTATTTATGGGGTATTGTTGTATGTATAAATTCGCCAACCTGACACGTCATCAAAAGAGCCAACAAAAGACTGCCACGTCACTCATTGACCGGTCAAGGGAGAAGTGTGACAAGTCAGAATGATAAAATAGCTCAAGCCAAAAGGGAATCAAAGATATGGTTGCCGAAGCTAGATACCTACTCGCCGAATGTAGAAATGGGTCGCCAAAGATACGATACCCAGAAAGTGAAGGTACTCCCTGCACCAGTACACTGGGCCTGAACCGACTCGGTAGAAACACAGAAATAAACCCTAAAACTTTTAGAAGACCCAGAACAAGAATCATAAAAAGAAAAGTAGACTTGGATCCGTGACGAGAAGGGATCCTAGTACGAATCAAAGAGGGAAACCTTCCACCCACACGGCTAAAGCAAGGGGAAACCCTAATTAAACATGTATAAATAGAACCACCTATCCCAGAGGAAGGGGTTCAGAAATCTAGAGAGAGAGAGAGCAATTGTAAGAGAGATCAAAGTGTGTAACAAGGCAACAAAAACCTAGTATTATTCTTCCCCTCAGGGGCGCCGTGGTTTTTTCCCATTCAAGGGTTTTCCCACGTAAAATCTGTCTTTTGCATGCGTTCTTAATTTTCTTGTTTATATTAAATTGATATAATTGTTGAGTGCGTGGCAATCCAAATTTCACCGTCAACACACACTTTACAAATACTTGCTTCATATACATTACAAGTGAAAATATGAAACAAGATAATAACATACACATAAAATATAAAAGATAGAGATAGGAAGAATTAACACAGGAGATTTTTAACGTGGTAAAACCTCCAAGGAGGAAACATCCACGGGTTGAAATACAACCATTAGGATACTATATATAGGATGATAAAAATAGAGAATCCACAAAGTGACCAATCTTTAGCTCACCCAACCTGGTGGAGTCTAAGTCTACCCAACCCAATTGGAAAGTATGAAATCCCTCAATGATGTGGAACCACCATGTATTGGACAACACACAAAACCAACATCGATGGAAGATTAGAAATTCCTAAAGAGTGCATACACCTCCCATGTACCCCGCTCTTTTGGAGTCTATGTCTAACCATACGCATAGGCCTACCAATATAATAGCCAACTCCCTATCCAAGGCACTCATGCCTCTAGGAGCCTCCCATGCATGACTATCTGGACCTTCCCGATCCTAGCCATGACTTCTTGCTTGGTTATCCGGACCTCACGTCCTAACCAAGACTTCCTTGCTTGACTATCCGGACACCTTGTCCTAGTCAAAACTTCATGCCTTTTACAAGGACTTCCTAGTGTGATCATGTGAATGCAAAGGATGCAAACAATCAATACAACATAGAACATGTGATCAATACATTCCATGAAACAACTAGACCTAAACATGTGAGAACACAAGTAAAGTAGTCTAGATGCCAAAACATGAATTAAACCTAGAGCATTTGAAAAACACCTAACACAAAAGTTCCTAGTTTCATTCATACACATAACACTTGAATAAATCATATACATGAAGCACATATTCAAGATGTCATAAACATACACAAAAATGCTAGAATCACAAAATATATTCAATGAATATTCTAGCCAAAGATTTAGAGCAAGGATATAATGAATAGTCAATTAAATCCTATTAGTCTCTAAATACACAAACAGAAGTGCTAATCCTAGATTTTGTTCAATAAGAGGATCTAAATACATGTGAAGATTATTAATGATAAAATACATCAATCAATCCATAAATAATCCTAGATATCAATCTAATCACAATACAACTCTCAAACATGTGAAAAACTTAGAATCTAAGAAACTAGTTCACATATGTCTCTAATTAGACTTTTGATTAAGATTGATATGAAGCTATCTTTCTCTATAGCATTCATAATACATACACATACATATAGAAGAAGAAACCCAAGGTAATTGAAGGTTATAAAAGAAGAAATCCCAAAGATATGAACACTACCTTAGATTCTCGAGCTGGTTCGGTTTTCTGTGTGCAACCACCAGAAAGGTCAATCGAACAGCTACCAAATCACTTGGAAAAGGTAGAAGACTCGATTACGAACAATCTCCAACTTGAATCACTCAATTTCGAGTTTTGTATGAGAAAGTTATGATGATTTAAAGATGAGAAAAATTGGAGAGAAAATCTGACGGGATTTCAATTTTTTCTTCTTGAAAACAAAATGGAGGGAATGGAGGGAAATAAAAAGGAGGAGAGAGAAGGGAAAAATGGGCCAATCAAGAGTGGCCACATCACCCCAGCCCATGGGGGGTGCATGGGCCACATGGGGCCAGAGAGGCTCTCTGGCCGTGGGGCCCACGGCTCCCACACGGCTTGGGCCACTTGGCCTCTTGGCCACTTTCGCCTCTCGCGCGCTCCCTCCACGTTCTTCAGCCGTATGTTGGGCATCCGAACTTCGATTTCGAATCCATTTTGGATTACGAACCGTGACTCCCTAACGCAAGACGAAGACTACACAACTTTGAAAAATGGTTGAGAAATCATCTCGGAAATGATGATGAAGTCAACTCAACGAATGAGAACGAAAAGTAGCGTAGCTACATCGTTTGGACTTGAAATTAAATGAATGAGTAACCGAAACAACCGGAACTCAATAAGGAATCATAATAGAGCATATTCTAGTCCAAATACAAAAATACAGAAACATACAAACACAAAGACACACACATATGCTATTTCCTAGACATAGTCCTAGAACATGCAATAAGCAAAGTTTGTCAAGATAGTATAAATGCATGAGCATATATTATCAAGTGTGTGAAAGTGATATATAAATGATGTTTAACCATGAAGGAACACACAAGGATGCCATGTGTGTGTGTGTGCCTAGCCTTGTAAGAGATATAAGGTCTTATATCACCTTTGATGATCAATGAAGCACATATCTCTTTGAAGCCGGCATTTTGCATGAATTGTGGCCAAGACTTTCTTCGTCTTCATAAATCTTCAACATATGGACCACTAAACATTACAAAAGAAACACGTTTTGATATGAAATACATGCCAACACAAACTATAAACCTAACAATCTCCCCCTTTGGCAAATTCCATGTCAAAACCCCTAAACATATACTAAAACAATTACAAAGAAAATTTGGTCACAATGAGTACAATGAGTTGCACATATAGACATAAATTAAAACAACAAGTCTTGAACTTCATCTTGGTCTTCTCTTGATATCACCTAAAATAAACTTGAAAGCACAAGATGTAGGGAAAAATACCTTAGTACACGCAGCGAAGCGAGACTAAAATTGATTTAGTAACTTTTAAAAATTTTTCCTTTTATGAACCTTAAACCTTTTAATCAATTAAACATATATATATCTAACAAAGAAGAATACCTTTTGTCGCGTGATCCGATTGACTTACGTCGATGGTAATCCGTAAGATCTTCAATCCTAGCACGAACGTGGATCACCTAGGAGCGTGGTCTCCCTTTTCTTTGAATTGCAAACCTGTGAATGGACAAACAAACTTTTCTTTTTCTTTGTTAGTCACAAAAACAATCAAAAGAAACTAAAATTATTCCGGTCACTTTTGAGTTCTCAATCTAATGATCGAAACTCGCGTAAACCTAAATCGATGTTGTACACACAAGCTTATTAATGAACAAGCAAATATGTACCATCAAAGAATAATTTATTCACTCTTTTATGTTTTAGTAGAATAAAATAATCTTTCTATGAATTAAAAGAAGAAGATAGAATCAAGCACCAAAACCTTGAGTGGCCGAATTCTATAAGTCCACATATATAGGTGGCAAAATTTTCTTTCTCTCTTTCTATTAGGGTGGCCGAAAGCATACCTAAAAGGGACCAGGGTTGCCGCAATACTCAAGCCAAAAGGAGTTTGTATTGCACCCTAATTCCTATTTAGTTTAAGACTTCAAACCCTAATTTAATTCATAAATCTTTTATTCTTTTATTTGACTAAATAAAAAGACTTCTTATTTGATTAAATAAATAAAATTAATTATTTATTTTCTTTTCAAACAAGTCTTTTACTTTTAGTAAACTACTACCAATAGTATTACTCTAGGAATATATTTCCTATTCAGAAAAGATTTGTTTCTTAATTAAACAATTAATTAATAATTAATTAATTCTTATTTAATTAAAACAATGAAACAAAATAATATATTAGGTTAAAACCTCTTGCCGCCCCACTTAAATAAATGGGTATATATATTTTCTTATTTCATTTAATCCATTGGACTTTAAATAAAAAGCCCACATGTGAACCAGACCCATTCTTACTAAAAGAAACAAGCCCACATGTCTTTCATTAATATATTAATATAATTGAGCAGCCCATTACTTAAATAATGTGCAAATTATATTCTTAATATATTAAATGCAATTCTAGATGGACCCTTAAATTGGTCCGGTAGAATATATCAAGTGATCCATGCAAGTCCGTGTGGATTGGGGATCTTGGCGGGCCATCTAAATTTAAGCTTCAATAGACATAACCTAATCACAATCAACAAATGATTCACTTAGGTCCGATCCATTAATTTTAACTCATTCCACTAAAGAGCTAAAACTGAACTCTTAAATAAAGATAGAAAAGGAAGATGCTCCTCATTCATACCCTAGACAATCATATTGGAGATAGTGTATCCTCGTGATTAATATCAGTAATCGCCAAGAGTTCATAGACCGCCTATAACTCTCCAAGTTACCATATTTACTCATATGACCACGTTTTGAACTTGGATATTTTGACTTGTCCAGAAGCCATGTTTTCAATAGACACTATCGAAAACTCAACGTTGAGATTTAATATCCAATTACCTCAAAACATCCATATGATGATATTATACTCTCATTTAATTAAATGGAGCCACGATGTCCATATCTATAAATGAAGTCCTCTATCGATTAACAAATGAATATCACCAAATATCGAGGATAGACTATGCGATATAATCGTACTCATTGATAACTCAAATGATATCACTTGCAACCATAAGTCCATCATTTATCTCAGGATTAAGATAGACTCTCCGATTGTCCTGATAATGAAAAGACTATTATCTATTGACGGTTTAGATAAAGCTTTTCATTGTGATCCAGTTCAATGCACCCAGTGCACTAGATCCTTTTGCTCGAAGACACTCCGATGATTTTAGACTCATCATATCTCATTTGATCCCACTCAAATGCTAGCAAAAGAATTCTACAACTTTAACAAGATAAAGGTGCCCAACCTTTAACTTAAGTTGTGAACATTATTCAAGACTAACTAAAGAATTGTGTCTACCACATACATATCCAGATGTACGAACAATTCTTCTTTTCCCATAGTCTTTAGACCTTATGATTATTTACTTTGACAATTATAATATAAACTATAAATGCTATACGATTTGTTAAACCAGAAATCACTTTATTAATATGAAAAAGATTGTTAATTACAACATTACACTCTTGCTATTGAGCATAATCCTAACAATCTCCCACTTGCGCTATAGCAAATGTGTCATATCTCTCCCCATGTTCTCTAGATGCCCATCGAAACTCTTCTGAGGTAGAGCCTTTGTGAAGGGATCCGCTAGATTTTCTGCTGACGCGATTTTGGTAATCGTCACGTCACCTCTTTGAACAATCTCCCTTAAAAGATGATACTTTCTTTCAATGTGTTTACCTCTCTTGTGACTTCTTGGTTCTTTCGAATTAGCCACTGCTCCACTGTTGTCACAGTAGATAGTGATCTGCTTATTCGCACTAGGAACCACTTCCAAGTCAATCAAGAATTGGCGGAGCCAAACAGCCTCTTTGGCAGCTTCGCATGCAGCAACATACTCAGCTTCCATGGTGGAATCAGCAATACAAGATTGCTTGATACTCCTCCATATAACTGCTCCTCCTCCTCAATAGTAAACACAGCCCCTGATGTGGATTTTCTGGAGTCATTGAAATTCTGTATACCCAACGGGAACCAAATCCCCTCCAGAGTATACAAGCATATTATCTCTCGTTCTCTTGATATACTTGAAAATATGCTTGACTGCCGTCCAGTGATCAGGACCAGGTTTCGATTGAAACCTGCTAACTATGCCAACAGCAAAACAAATATCTGGTCTAGTACAGAGCATTGCATACATGAGACTTCCAACTGCCGAGGCATATGGAACTCTACTCATGAATTGCTCTTCATGCTCATTCTTAGGAACTTGTTCCTTAGAAAGCTTGATTCCATGTCTGAAAGGTAACATACCTTTCTTGGAATCCTGCATGGAAAACCTAGACAAGATTTGTCTATGTATGAAGCTTGGGATAATGCAATCGTTCTATTCTTTCTATCCCTTATTACTTGGATACCTAGAATAAAACTTGCTTCTCCTAAGTCCTTCATATCAAATTGTTTTGCTAACCATTCTTTTACTGATGTCAATACACCTACATCGTTTCCAATGAGTAGTATATCATCAACATAAAGAATCAGGAAAACCAACTTGTCGCCTTTAATCCTTTTGTATACACAAGGTTCGTCAGGATTCTGAATAAATCCAAAACCTTTGACAGCTTGATCAAACCTTATGTTCCAGGATCTGGATGCTTGCTTTAATCCATATATGGATTTCTGCAACTTGCATACCTTATCCATTGGCCCTTTTCAATGAATCCCTCTGGTTGCATCATGTAGATGCTTTCGTCAAGACTTCCATTTAGGAAAGCTGTCTTGACGTCCATTTGCCAAATCTCTAGATCTAAAGATGCTGCAATGGATAAGAGTATCCTAATGGATTTAAGCATGGCCACAGGAGAGAAGGTTTCCTCGTAATCGATACCTTCTTTCTGTGTATACCCTTTAGCTACCAATCTAGCTTTAAAGGTTTCCACCTTTCCATCCATACCTCTTTTCCTCTTGTATACCCACTTGCACCCAATGGGTTTTATCCCTTTAGGCAAGTCTACAAGGGACCAGACTTTGT
Source organism: Acer saccharum (assembly GCA_030490815.1). NCBI lineage: Eukaryota > Viridiplantae > Streptophyta > Magnoliopsida > Sapindales > Sapindaceae > Acer > Acer saccharum. The sequence continues at coordinate 12,819,056 of CM059872.1, forward strand.
TATCGAACATAGATTCAATCTCGGATTGCATTGCCTTTTGCCAATGGCGACTATCAACATCCTCCATAGCTTCCTTGTACGTATAGGGATCATCGTCGTCCGGGAGATTCTCCACTGATTCTCCCAGACCGATGTATCTTTCGGGTTGTGTTCTAACCCTCCCACTACGACGAGGAATGGTAGGTTGTTGATCTTGTGTTGGATCGGAACTTACAATTGGGTTAGGTTGTGTAACCTCTCGTGGAATTGTATCTCCTGACATCTCATTCAGGACAATTCTACTTCTAGGCACAAAATCATTCATATAGTCCTTTTCCAGAAATTTAGCATTTGTCGAAACAAATACTTTAAGATCTGAAGGACTATAGAAATAATATCCTTTAGTTTCTTTTGGATACCCTACAAATATACATGTTTCTGAACGGGACTCCATCTTTTCTGTCTTTTTCCTTTTAACACATGCGCAGGACAACCAAATATCCTTAAGTGTTGTAAACTAGGCTTGCGCCCAGTCCACAACTCATGCGGTGTTTTAGGAACAGACTTAGATGGTACATCGTTTAGAATGTATATAGCAGTTTGTAAAGCATATCCCCAAAAAGAAATAGGAAGTTGAATAACTCAACATAGACCTAACCATATCCAAAAGAGTTCTATTTCTCCTTTCTGCTACCCCATTCTGTTGAGGTGTACCTGGTGCAGAAAACTGAGAAACTATCCCATTATCAATAAGATATTGCTGAAACTCACCAGATAGATATTCTCCACCACGATCAGATCTCAAGATTTTTATGTGTTTCTCAAGCTGATTTTCCACTTCAGCTTTGAATGCTTTGAACATGTCAAAAGCATCCGACTTATGTCTCATGAGATACACATAACCAAATCTCGAGTAATCATCTGAAGGTGATGAAGTACTCATATCCACCTCTAGCTTGAATGCTCATAGGTCCACATACATCAGTGTGTATCAATCCTAAACATTCAGTGGCTCTTGCACCTTTGGCAGAGAACGTCCTTTTGGTCATTTTACCTTCCAAACAAGATTCACAAGTTGGTAGATCATCAACCTTTAAGTCACTCAAAGGTCCGTCACATACCAATCTTTTAATCCTATTAAGGTTAATATGACCTAAGCGTAAATGCCAAAGGTAGGTTTCATCTGTTGATAATTTTACTCTTTTATGATTAGGTTCCGTTATTTCTGTGTCTAACGAGTGAGAGATATTTCTATGCAAAAAGTATAGACCGTTTTCCAATGTACCTTGGCAAATAATTTTGTCATTCTTACTAATAATAAAAACTTTATTAAAAGTAACCGAATATCCAAATTTATTCAAACAAGAAACTGAAATTAAATTCCTCTTGAATTGAGGTACATAATAAACGTCTATTAAATCTAAATGCCTTCTAGAATCCAAATAAACTCTAATATCTCCCACTGCACTTGCAGACACTAACGTTCCGTTGCCCAAGCGCAAATTGATTTCATTCTTACTCAGCTTTCTCCTTTCTTGAAACCCCTGCAAGGAATAACAAACATGATTAGTGGCTCCTGAGTCTATGATCCAAGAATCTGTAGAATCAGCCAAAAAACATGTTTCAAGATAATTCAAATTACCTTCTTCCTTCTTGTTCTGGGACTTTGGGCAATTTCTCTTCCAATGTCCCTTTTCACCACAAAGGAAGCATTTCCCTTTGATCTTGGTTACTTTCTTGGTCTCCTTCTTGATAGGCCCAAGTTGCTTTTTCTTCTGTTGTTTCTTGACCTTTTGACGGGCCTTAACAGTAGCAACTTTACCAACCATATGAATCTCTTGACCTTTGCCTTTCACAAGGATCTTTTCAGCACTTTGAACATCTTGCATCAGGCCTTGTAAGGTGTATTCCTTTTTGTTCAAAGTGTAGTCCAATTTGAACTGATCAAAGGAATCTGACAATGAATTGACAACCATATCAATCTTTGTCTCACCATCTATCTCAGCGCCATGCAGTTCAGCAATGTTGAGATGTGCTATGACTTTCATCATGTGATCTTTCACAGCCTGTCCAGGTTTCATCCTAAGATTCATAAAAGCAGTCACTGCCTCTCTCTTAGTCGTCCTAGACTTCATAGCAAACATCTCCTCTAGAGACATCATTATATCAGCAGCGGACTCCATTCCTTCATGCTGCTGTTGCAACACGTCGGAGATAGTGGCCATAATGTAACATTTTGCCATATCATCTGAAGTCTTCCACTGCTCATACTCATCTCTATACATTATGCTAGATTCATTATTAGGAGCAGGTGGTTTAGGAGTAGTTAGAACAAACTTATGTTTTTCACTTTGCAGCAACAACCCAATTTTCCTTTTCCATGTGACATAATTATCTCCAGTTAAAGTGTTATCTTTCAGGATGTTCATAAGTGATGGGGTCATGATTTCTGAATAAAACAAAACATATATAAGTAAATAATCATGATAAAGCACTTTTAAATATTTATCTTGAATTAAATAAATAACTCAATCATAAAATTCAACGGTGATCTAACACCCATAAATGTTACGCCTCCTTTGGGAGTTCGCACCATTTACTAGTTAGACTAGGTCCCACCTAATTGTTAACATAACAACCAGCGTTTTCAATTTTAGCCTTGCAATTTTATGACAAGAACTCTTGGGAGGATATCAATAAAATTACATTGAGTGTGTTACCAAGATATCGACCCTCAATTTTCTCTCACGAAAATCCCTCCTTGGGGAGTAGATCTCGTTTGAGTCCATTGTCTAGTCTATCCTTGTAAGGAAGTATGTTGCTAAATTCCATTCATGGACGCCCCTTGGGGGATTACCAATAAATTAAAGCTCAACTAACCTTGGAGGCCATAGGTGTTACAAAACACCTTCTCCCACTCAATTATTTAAGGCGTGTGATTAAATCCCATAGAATGATTTACCAGTTATCTAGATGCCAATTTAGATACCTAAATCATTCAATGCATGTTCATACCAAAAGAGATATATGCGTGGCACTCCTATTCTATATGTCATGTTATCATACAATAACAAATATTGTAATATTTAAGCATAAATTAAATAGCAACAATTTTGGCCCATCCTAGAAAAACAAGTAAATTACAATTGTTTAGGAATACAAGATCTTCAAGTGGCCCATCAACCATACGCTCATCCTTCGGCCCACTCCCATGGGCGTGCACAACCTACAACCCCACAACCCCACAAGGGCTGCTGTGCGCAGCCCATGAAGACTCCCAGGGCTGCTGTGCGCAGCCCACCAAGTTTGGGCTTGCCATGCGCAGCCCAATCCACTCCTAGGTGCGCACGGTGCTCGTTCTTGGTTCCGGTTGCTTCCTTTTTCTTCGTGTCTTCGAATCTTCAATACCCGAATACATTACGGCAGTATAAATAATAAAAAACTGCAGTATTAATTTTTTATTTTTTTATTAACTGCAGTGAAAAGAATACGCGGTGTGTTTAATATAAAGCTAGAGGGGGGTGAATAGATTTTAGCTAATTATTACCCAATTTTCGCGTGCATGTCAATTTTACGAAAATACCCCTAGCAAGTCAAATATACATACAAGTGTAATAAGATGCGGAAATAATAAATGACACTTGCTGTTTACGTGGAAACCCAACCACTGGGAAAAACCACGGGCTGTTTAGTGCGCCACACTCGGACCTCGAAATCCACTAATTGAAATGGAGTTTACAACCTATGTAGACCTCGTCTAACACTCCGGTCAATAACCCCCCACTTCTACCACGCGGGCCTTTAAAAGTGGCTCTAGTCCAATTGCTTATGTGACCACCTGTTCCCGGTGTCCGACCTAATCCCGGTCAATCACACAAGACTTCAATCTCTCAAAAGAGATGCACAACCCTATGTGAATATGTATGAATATTCAATTAACAAACAAGGCTAGGGAACCTTAGATGCTTATCTAGGATGATGATATATTCAATTTAAATCAATCCTAGATATGAAAATAGCTATATGTCATGGCATACAACTTTAGCTAAGTAAAGGATAACCAATCCTAGATACAAAGCTATCACAAAAAACCCACAAACATTCAAAAGATTAACTAGTTGATTAAAAAACAATCTATCAACCTAGTTATAAATAAATCACACAAGAATGTTTATGGCATAGCTTTTAGGCATAATGACCTAATCAATTAAGCTATCAAAAATAATCTCAATCATATAATGAGATTAATTAGCTAGATATAAAATAGGCATGAAAACCTAGCTAACATAAATAACCCAATCAACACATAATCTCAATCATGTATGTAGAAATTAATCTAAACACATACAAGTAATAAATGAGATAAATTGATAAGTAGAAACACTAATTATGTAGATAAAAGTGTTCAACAAATCATACCTGTGTGTTGAAGAAGACCCATGCATTAGCACATGTTAGATGAACCTAGATGATGCCTAGATGATGATTTGTGCATGTGGGAATGGGTTTAGAGAGATAAAGATATAATCTTTAAGCTTTTTCTCTCAAGTCTCTCTTTCTCTCTCAAGAATAAGGAGCCTCTCTCTCTAGGGTTTGATTTTGTGGCTCTACTCTCAAAATGATGAGAAAGATATGTATTTATAATGCCCAAATGAAACTACGTCGTTTTGGAAGAAATGGAAAAATATGGGCATTTTCGCGGTACTCGCGTCAGTGCAGCGACTCAACATTCGAGCGCTTCGAAACATGACCAAACGACATCGAAACCTTTCATATAATATCGTTGGAAAGGTATGGATGTATACTTTCTATTCATTTTTACAGAATAGAATGTTAATGTTTTTAGAAAAAGTTATGGTCAATTGAGTGACCAAAGGTCAGAAACGGACAACAGAGTTGCCCTGTTTTGGTTGTAACTTTGGAGATTTTAAAACCAATCCAAACGGTCATGAAATATTACGAATAATATACCGTTGGAAAGGTATGGGTGTCTAGTTTGTACAGAAATTTTTAAAACTCATTTGAAGTTTTGTGTAAAAAGTTATGGTCACAAGACCATGCAAAGGTCAGTTTTGAAAACACTTAAAACATTGAAATCCAATCTTTTAAAACTAGACACCTTACTCCAATCAACCAAACCAAAACTACCACTTATCCAAGAGAAGAATGAGACCTTCTCAAGTGGTCAACCATCGCGCTAAGACATGCACACCATCGTGCAAGCGCGGACGTTTCCGATCACACAAACAGAAACGAATTACACCACACTTAAGACTAATCATGAAGTACAAGTGTGGGTATTGAATGCATCCTAGTGCCTAACATGTCATGGCATTATCATTGAACAAGATGCACTCAATTCAAACATGCATGAATAAAATTCATGACTTTGCATCCTAATGCCTAAACATGTCATGGCATTTCAATAAACTAGATGCAATTAAATAAACATGCATGAAGAGATATTCAACAATTATGAATGCACACATATGAAACACACAACATATAAGAATAACATTTATGCATGAGTTGTGTGTGTGTGTGCAACTAGATCTCTTCAAAGCACGTAAGCACTAGAAATTTACCTTTGGTGCTTATCAAGATGAGGTCTTGAAAGGGCCATGAGCTTGAATACCAATACCTAAGCCACCCTTACAAAGAACCCCACATGTGGTTTGTCCACGAAACAAGCCAATCAAATAAAGGGAATCCTTACAATCTCCCCCTTTGGCTATTTCGTGACAAAACCACCACTCACAATGATTCCTTACAACATAATAGAAACTACGGGTACTATGATTTTCTACATTACAAAGAGATAAGATAAATAATCTTGAAGTCTTCAATCTCAAGTAGAACAATCAATCCCTGAAAACAAAGTTTCTATACTATCCAATACAAGACAAGGTGAGATGAATCAAGTGAGATAAAACAAGCATTTGCATTTAAGAATTTAAGCACAACATCATGCAATGTATGTAATGTGCAAATGCTCCCCCTCAAAGGGTTACTCCCCCTCAATTAGTATTCTCCCCAACCTGCACAATTGCTACTACAATTTGCAACTCCTCTTACCACAACCTACTCCCCCTTTTTGTCATGATATAGACAAAGGAGTAGTCCCCAACCAGGTCACTCAGGCAAAGAGAGATAGTAGCATTCTAGATATTTGCATAATCAATATAAGTCACTTTATGCAATCTCAATTAATTGGAGAGAAACAAGGAGATTTATTTAAAGAAAATGTGTGAATCAAAAATTGCTTTGCATACAAGACATGTAGCATTTAAGTCCAAAATACCATGGTATTTGGCAAAGCAAATAACAAAGGTTTTAATATGAATTTAAACCAATTTCACCAATGTCATGAGAGAAGCAAGGATATAGGTTTTCATTGATTTCAATATAAGAACAACTATATCCAACTTTATAAGCTAAACATGTCATGAGCGACTTTGCACTCTACTTGATTTTTCCGGATAAGATATCCGTATGATAGTAGACATGTTCAACCAATAAAGAAAGAGAGACATTTGGAATGTAAAATCCTTGAATGGATACAAGATCCTTTTTCATTGAGTCTCATAAGCTTTTTCACACAAATTTTGCATTTAACAATTGCAATCATCAAAACATGCTTTTCAAGATTAACATTTAGCATGTCATTTAGCAATCATCATGTCATGGAGATCATTATAGGTCATTCAAATTATATCCTATGTAAATATCTCCTAGTCCAAAAATGCATGTTTGAACATAAATATGACATGGATTGCGATACAAGCATTGATCACACTTATTGAATAGAAAAATATATACATAGTGTAACCAAGCTTACTCAAGCAACAAAAGAGAAGCATAAGATATTTCAAATTTTTTGCACATGACAAGATGCAAAATAGCTCTTTTTGCTTAAGATCCCCATATGGGGTCAATTTTTCATACCTCTTCAAAGAAGGGCTTGAGGTCCTATGGACCTACCAAGTCCTTTGGACTTAGTTGAACCTATTTGAGACTTGTTAGTTTCGTAGCAAGCGGTTCATTCTTTTTAATCCACATAGATGTCTCAATTACATTTCTAGTGGTCATAGGTTAGAGTTATGGATGTCAAAGGATCATGCATCTTAGCTCTAGCCTTTTTCTTTTCAATCATGCATTAAAATCTACATATTTAATGTAATGCAAGCAACTTGGTCTAACATGACCATCAATACCACACAAATGACAAGAGGAGATAAGGTAAGGAATTATACCATTCCCTTGAGCATGCAAAGGTGCTTTCCCTTGTCGTTGTGGTTGTCTTGGTAGTTGGATAGGATCTCTCCTCCTTTGTTGATGACCAAGACAATGTTGCTTGCTCGGTTGAGCTTGCATGATTGAGCACTTCCCTTTTAGGATCGTAGGTTGAGGGAAGTTAGCCTTCTTGGTTGGTTAGACTAAGATTGAGGAAGGCTTGGGCTTGAAGCTCTTTGGTGATGTGAGCAACGCCTTTTCATCTTCGTCTCCTCTCTCACCTTAGAGGGACATTTCCTCATCGGAGTCATTTTCTTCTCTCTCAAATTCACTCATAGTGTTTGCGTTGAATGAATGCAATGAGAAGAATGCAAAGTGTGTGAAATCAATCAAATACATACAAAATGCAAAACACACCAAAAATGAGCAAAGGATCACCTAAGTATATCTAGGAACCCGCTCTGATACCAATTGAAAGAATACGCGGTGTGTTTAATATAAAGCTAGAGGGAGGGTGAATAGATTTTAGCTAATTATTACCCAATTTTCGCGTGCATGTCAATTTTACGAAAATACCCCTAGCAAGTCAAATACATACAAGTGTAATAAGATGCGGAAATATAAATGACACTTGATGTTTACGTGGAAACCCAACCATTGGGAAAAACCACGGGCTGTTTAGTGCGCCACACTCGGACCTCGAAATCCACTAATTGAAATGGAGTTTACAACCTATGTAGACCTCGTCTAACACTCCGGTCAATAACCCCCCACTTCTACCACGCGGGCCTTTAAAAGTGGCTCTAGTCCAATTGCTTATGTGACCGCCTGTTCCCGGTGTCCGACCTAATCCCGTCAATCACACAAGACTTCAATCTCTCAAAGAGATGCACAACCCTATGTGAATATGTATGAATATTCAATTAACAAACAAGGCTAGGGAACCTTAGATGCTATCTAGGATGATGTATATTCAATTTAAATCAATCCTAGATATGAAAATAGCTATATGTCATGGCATACAACTTTAGCTAAGTAAAGGATAACCAATCCTAGATACAAAGCTATCACACAAAACCCACAAACATTCAAAAGATTAACTAGTTGATTAAAAAACAATATATCAACCTAGTTATAAATAAATCACACATAATGTTTATGGCATAGCTTTTAGGCAATAATGACCTAATCAATTAAGCTATCAAAAATAATCTCAATCATATAATGAGATTAATTAGCTAGATATAAAATAGGCATGAAAACCTAGCTAACATAAATAACCAATCAACACATAATCTCAATCATGTATGTAGAAATTAATCTAAACACATACAAGTAATAAATGAGATAAAATTGATAAGTAGAAACACTAATTATGTAAGATAAAAGTGTTCAACAAATCATACCGTGTGTGTTGAAGAAGACCCATGCATTAGCACATGTTAGATGAACCTAGATGATGCCTAGATGATGATTTGTGCATGTGGGAATGGGTTTAGAGAGATAAAGATGTAATCTTTAAGCTTTTTCTCTCAAGTCTCTCTTTCTCTCCAAGAATAAGGAGCCTCTCTCTCTAGGGTTTGATTTTGTGGCTCTACTCTCAAAATGATGAGAAAGATATGTATTTATAATGCCCAAATTAAACTACGTCGTTTTGGAAGAAATGGAAAAAGTATGGGCATTTTCGCGGTACTCGCGTCAGTGCAGCGACTCAACATTCGAGCGCTTCGAAACATGACCAAACGACATCAAAACCTTTCATATAATATATCGTTGGAAAGGTATGGATGTATACTTTCTATTCGTTTTTACAGAATGGAATTTTAATGTCTGTAGAAAAAGTTATGGTCAATTGAGTGACCAAAGGTTAGAAACGGACAACAACAGAGTTGCCCTGTTTTGGTTGTAACTTTGGAGATTTTAAAACCAATCCAAACGGTCATGAAATATTACGAATAATATACCGTTGGAAAGGTATGGGTGTCTAGTTTGTACAAAAATTTTCAAAACTTATTTTGAAGCTTTGTGTAAAAAGTTATGGTCACAAGACCATGCAAAGGTCAGTTTTGAAAACACTTAAAACATTGAAATCCAATCTTTTAAAACTAGACACCTTACTCCAATCAACCAAACCAAAACTACCACTTATCCAAGAGAAGAATGAGACCTTCTCAAGTGGTCAACCATCGCGCTAAGAATGCACACCATCGTGCAAGCGCGGACGTTTCCGATTACACAAACAGAAACGAATTACACCACACTTAAGACTAATCATGAAGTACAAGTGTGGGTATTGAATGCATCCTAGTGCCTAACATGTCATGGCATTATCATTGAACAAGATGCACTCAATTCAAACAGCATGAATAAAATTCATGACTTTGCATCCTAATGCCTAAACATGTCATGGCATTTCAATAAACTAGATGCAATTAAATAAACATGCATGAAGATATTCAACAATTATGAATGCACACATATGAAAACACACAACATATAAGAATACATTTATGCATGAGTTGTGTGTGTGTGTGCAACTAGATCTCTTCAAAGCACGTAAGCACTAGAAATTTACCTTTAGTGCTTATCAAGATGAGGTCTTGAAAGGGCCTTGAGCTTGAATACCAATACCTAAGCTACCCTTACAACGAACCCCACATGTGGTTTGTCCACGAAACAAGCCAATCAAATAAAGGGAATCCTTACATGCAGTACTTTTACAAAATAAAAAACTGCACATTAAAAATAAAAAACTGCAGTAGTATTAAAAAATACTGCACCTATATAAAAAAAGTAATAAAACCTAGCAACTACCAAGAAGGAATTAGACGATAATAGACCACCCTTCTTGTTACAATTCCATAACAAAATACATTGAAAATCTAGGACCAAAATCGAGCAATAACAATCCACATAAAACATATATAAATCCATACATCACATGTAATTATATGCGAATACCTAGAGTGCCATCTCTTTCTAAACATGCATAATCACAATAAAAAGAAATCGATCCACGTATATATACGTTAATTAATTAAGGGTTCAACCTAGGCTCTGATACCAATTGTAGGAAAAATACCGTAGTACACGCAGCGGAAGCGAGACTAAAAATTGATTTAGTAACTTTTAAAATTTTTCCTTTTATGAACCTTAAACCTTTTAATCAATTAAACATATATATTATCTAACAAAAGAAGAATACCTTTTGTCGCGTGATCCGATTGACTTACGTCGATGGTAATCCGTAAGATCTTCAATCCTAGCACGAACGTGGATCACCTAGGAGCGTGGTCTCCCTTTTCTTTGAATTGCAAACCTGTGAATGAACAAACAAACTTTTCTTTCTTTGTTAGTCACAAAAACAATCAAAAGAAGACTAAAATTATTCCGGTCACTTTTGAGTTCTCAATCTAATGATCGAAACTCGCGTGAACCTAAATCGATGTTGTACACACAAGCTTATTGATGAACAAGCAAATAGTGTACCATCAAAGAATAATTTATTCACTCTTTTATGTTTTAGTAGAATAAAATAATCTTTCTATGAATTGAGAAGAAGAAAAATAGAATCAAGCACCAAAAACCTTGAGTGGCCGAATTCTATAAGTCCACATATATAGGTGGCAAAATTTTCTTTCTCTCTTTCTATTAGGGTGGCCGAAATCATAACCTAAAAGGGACTAGGGTTGCCGCAATACTCAAGCCAAAAGGAGTTTGTATTGCACCCTAATTCCTATTTAGTTTAAGACTTCAAACCCTAATTTAATTCATAAATCTTTTATTCTTTTATTTGACTAAATAAAAAAGACTTCTTATTTGATTTAAATAAATAAAATTAATTATTTATTTTCTTTTCAAACAAGTCTTTTACTTTTAGTAAACTACTACCAATAGTATTACTTTAGGAAATATATTTCCTATTCAGAAAAGATTTGTTTCTTAATTAAACAATTAATTAATAAATTAATTAATTCTTATTTAATTAAAACAATGAAACAAATAATATATTATTTAAAAACCATCTTGCCGCCCCACTTAAATAAATGGGCTATATATTATTTTCTTATTTGATTTAATCCATTGGACTTTAAATAAAAAGCCCACATATGAACCAGACCCATTCTTATTAAAAGAAACAAGCCCACATGTCATTCATTAATATTAATATAATTGAGCAGCTCATTACTTAAATAATGTGCAAATTATATTCTTAATATATTAAATGCAATTCTAGATAGACCCTTAAATTGGTCCGGTAGAATATATCAAGTGATCCATGGAAGTCCGTGTGGATTGGGGATCTTGGCGGGCCATCTAAATTTAAGCTTCAATAGACATAACCTAATCACAATCAACAAATGATTCACTTAGGTCCGATCCATTAATTTTAACTCATTCCACTAAAGAGCTAAAACTGAACTCTTAAATAAAGATAGAAAAGGAAGATGTTCCTCATTCATACCCTAGACAATCATATTGGAGATAGTGTATCCTCGTGATTAATATCAGTAATCGCCAAGAGTTCATAGACCGCCTATAACTCTCCAAGTTACCATATTTACTTATATGACCACGTTTTGAACTTGGATATTTTGACTTGTCCAGAAGCCATGTTTTCAATAGACACTATCGAAAACTCAACGTTGAGATTTAATATCCAATTACCTCAAAACATCCATATGATGATATTATACTCTCATTTAATAAATGGAGCCACGATGTCCATATCTATAAATGAAGTCCTCTATCGATTAACAAATGAATATCACCAAACTATCGAGGATAGACTATGCGATATAATAGTACTCATTGATAACTCAAATGATATCACTTGCAACCATAAGTCCATCATTTATCTCAGGATTAAGATAGACTCTCCGATTGTCCTGATAATGAAAAGACTATTATCTATTGACGGTTCTGGATAAAGCTTTTCATTGTGACCTAGTTCAATGCACCCAGTGCACTAGATCCTTTTGCTCGAAGACACTTCGATGATTTTAGATTCATCATATCTCATTTGATCCCACTCAAATGCTAGCAAAAGAATTCTACAACTTTAACAAGATAAAGGTGCCCAACCTTTAACTTAAGTTGTGAACATTATTCAAGACTAACTAAAGAATTGTGTCTACCACATACATATCCAGATGTACGAACAATTCTTCTTTTCTCATAGTCTTTAGACCTTATGATTATTTACTTTGACAATTATAATATTAAACTATAAATGCTATACGATTTGTTAAACCAGAAATCACTTTATTAATATGAAAAAGATTGTTAATTACAATATTACACTCTTGCTATTGAGCATAATCCTAACACAAGAATATCCAAGAGACAACAATGGCAATATATATTCATTGGAAAGAAAAAAACACATTTAAAATTCAAATGGATCATGTATGCTCCCCCTAAATACATGAATCCAACAAAGATATCATATCCAAGATATTACACGCCATATGAAGTTCAATACTTAACACATACATAAAGAAATATGCTAAAACAATATCATATTTCTCCCCCTTTTTGACATAAAATGAAGCCAAAAGGAAAAGAGAAAAGATACCTTGAGATCACAAAAGCTTTGCTAGCAACTTGTGCCACAAAAACGTTGAACGATTTGATGACCTCACATTTGGAGGTGGATGCTTTGCTTAGAGAAATGCATTCTTCCAAGTTCTTGATTTTTGCATCTTGTTGAACCACCTTTGTGTTTAGCTCTTATATCTTCTCCCTTGATTCTTGTTTTTATCCATGTTAACCTAGCAAAGGTTATACAAATCTAGACAACACAACAAACTTATCAAGGTAAAATGAATCACAAATGCATAAATTTTACTCTTAAGAACATGAGTCATTTCTACCAAGTTCAACAATTGCATAAACAATCATATCAACCCCAAATATGAAGGAATTGGTACCAACAACAATCATCTCAACCCCATTCAAGAAGAGATTTGATTATAACAACAACTACTAACACTCTAAGCAAGGAGGAATTTTTTGCAACTACAAGCAATAGAATTGATTACAACCACAATTACTATCACTCTAAGTAAGGAGGAATTTTTTGCAACCATAATCAATCGAATTGATTACAACCACAATTACTATCGACCCCAAAACAAAGAGGAACTCATTGCAACTACACTCAATTAAATTGATTATAACTACAATTACTATCGGCCCCACAAAGAGGAATTCATTGCAATTACTCTCTTATCAACCTCAAAAATGAAGAAATTGATTGCAATCTCAACTACTATACAACCCCAAACAAGGAAAAGGTGATTGCAAACACAATCATACAATTATTACAAAAGATTCATGCATTAATTGTGATCAAACATACAAAGGCATATCATTATAAGAATCATCATGCATATCAAGACATGAAATAACATCTTCAAGATTTATCATATTAAAACAAAATATGCCAAACAAACAATAACTTCCCTTATCTCAAACAAATGCTTTATCTCAAATAAATGTTATATTTAAAGCTCTCCCTAAGCTCCTTAACCTTATTAAGCAAGAATTCTTTTCTCCTCTTTAAGACAAGAATTCTCCCCCTTAAGACAAAGTCTCAATTAAGCACAAAGAGTAACAATACTCTCACTGGAACATTTCTCCACACATGGTGAGGTATACATTTTCCCCCTTTTTGTCAAGGAATACACAAAGGATACAAGAGATAAAGAACGAGATATTAAGCAAACAATCGTATAGAAAGCGAAGTTGAATAAACTAAGCTCCCCCTAAACATATGCTTCACATATTATCACCAAGTAGATTTGCTCACAAGGGATTATGAATCAACTCGAAGCATGTGAACATATCATAAAGAGAACAAAGTCTAGCATACTATACTCCTCCTTGATAAGTGCTCTATCTAAGATCAAGATAGAGTATTGTTCACAACGAGATCCACACAATCACACATTCAAGCAATTAGAGAAAATATTTCATCACTTTTCAAAGTCCAAGAGAGAATCATAGATTTTCATTATTCTCTCAAAAATATTCTCACATTGCTAATGAATCAAGCACATAAGCAAAATATGTGTGGTGAATGCTTCTCACATATAGTAGGAGTAATTGTGACATCAACATGCAAATAATTTCCACACCTATCCATCTAAAGCATTTCCAAAAATAGGTCAAACCATATTCATCCGATTTTTGCTTTAAAAGAATAGATATCAACATGTGAGCATGTGTGTGCATGTGGCTCGTTTACCCGTTTCTATTTGACAACCCGCACAATTCTCAACTATACACCATTAAGCCCTTTATTTTTCATTTCTTTTAGGCTTAGAATCAAAGATATATATTTTTTAATGATTCTTTTCAACACTTCTTTGATTTTTTTTTTTTAACAAAAACATATACTCCTCATGGCAGCTTTCACTCATCACAATGGCGTAGCCCTTTCCTACATTGGGTGGCTGCACAACCAAGGTGTGTAGCCCTTTCCATGAGGGTGCTCGTTGATTACTATATAGTGCCGAAGCAAAATGGATACATACCATAGGTCATCTATCATGTACTAAGCAATAGGCTTCTAGATGCATCCATATCTACATACTTTTAACCACACATACTCAAAAACTAAAACATTTAAGAGAAGCATTAGTGCACTTTTCAAAAAATAAGATTTTCAAGCTCAAGTGCATGATCTAGAAACAATACAAGTTATTTGTTTAAGATCATTACTTCTCAAGTGAGTAGCTCTCAAAGAAATTGATATTCAAATTAAGTTTTGCTCATCAAGCCACTCAACAATCACACAAGCATTTCAAGCATCATGTATAAGATCATTGTGAACACATCACTAAAAGATCTTTAGAGAGCAAATGTCAAGGAGAACCATATGAATGCTATACTAGTTCTATAATATGACATGCTACATGATGTAATGCAAACATAGAGTCGAAAGATGAAAAGCTAGAAAGCAAGCATTATGGTATAGAAATACCTAAGCAAGCTTTTTCATCAAATGCAAAGCTTCGCTCTTTTTATGAGCTCTCTTGGCTTGTTTGTCCTCATGACAACAAGTTGTTGGTGTTTCATCCCAAGAGAATAAAGACTATGTATTTCAACTCAACAACAACAAAAATGACTTTCTCCAAAAGTCTTAACATGATTATCACCAAATAGATTTCATGATATGCAACTTCTCAAAAGTTAATCAATGGATTTTGACTATCATAATGGCCAATATGAGATAGCTAAGTTCATGTCAAGTTGTAAAGATACAAAGCAAACAAGCTAAGCTTCTTAACAACAACACTAGTCTGAAAGCTAACTCACATGTGCAACTTACACTAATGGTAGAGCACTCACCCTTGATAAATTTTGTCTTAGGTGGACATACACGAACATCATCAAGATTCTCTTTGACCACAATGTTGAACCTAGAGTAAAGTTCTTCCACAACTTGATTCACAATAATATCATTAATACTCTTTTTCTCAACATTGTTAGCAACACATGCATGGTCAAATTTTGAAGGATATGCATTCTTCACCTTTCGGACATTCTTAACATGCTTTGTGAAATTATCATGCTTTCCATATTCAAAAGCTTTAGCATGCATAGAATGAGGTCCAATCTCTCTATTCCTAGATGCATTTTCTATGTTGCAATATTCAATGAATTTATAGCACTTGGGCTTGATATGGCCTAATGTATTGCAAAAATGACATATGGGAACAAAATGAGAGATTTTACCTTCCGGAGTTGGAGAAGCATAAATGGGAGTTTTGAGGGGTACCTTATTCTTCAATTTATTCTTCTTTTTAGAACGTCTCTTCTTAGGAGCTTTCTCTTTAACAATGACTTCGCTTGTAGGAAGTGATGCTTCTATGAGCTTCTCCTCAACTACCGCGTCACTTGAGCTTCCTAAGTCAAACTAGAGATGATCCTATCCTTTTCAAGAACAAACCCTTCAACTTCTCTAAGCTTCTTGGCAAGAGTATTCTTTTCACCCAAGAGCCTCCGAGTTGTTGAGACAAACTCATCCACTTGTAGCTTGATCAAATCATCTTAAGCACTCTTAATGATTTGGATCAACCTCCTCATCCAACGAATCTTGACATACATCCTCTAGGATAGAGTGAGAGGTCATGAATGCAACAAAATTGCTTACCAACTCTTCTTCACTAGAAGACTCATCACTTGAGCTCTCCTCATCACTAGAGACATCATCACTCCATGTGGATTTCTTCATTATGTTGCTTGAGTAAGTGATCAAGTCTAAATTGATCATCCTTTGGAACACAAGAACATCTTCTTCTTTACTTTTGTAACTAACACTCTTTCAAGCTTATCAACAAATTTGTTAGTAGACAAATGCAATGAAAAATAAGAAGAACCTTTTCCACAACAAATAAAGGAGGACAACTATGACACAAAAACCTAAGCAATTTACACGTAAGTATAAACCGGATCTCGTCAAGTGCCGTCCGACGACCCGCTCTGATACCAATTGAAAGTATACAAACGTAGTTAAATTGCTTAAGGCATACCTAGAGGGGGGGTGAATAGGTTTTTACACCTTTTTTCAATCCCTTGAACAAACTTTCGTTTGTCCCTCAAGGTAGCCTTATGTTAGGATTATGCTCAATAGCAAGAGTGTAATATTGTAATTAACAATCTTTTTCATATTAATAAAGTGATTTCTGGTTTAACAAATCGTATAGCATTTATAGTTTAATATTATAATTGTCAAAGTAAATAATCATAAGGTCTAAAGACTATGAGAAAAGAAGAATTGTTCGTACATCTGGATATGTATGTGGTAGACACAATTCTTTAGTTAGTCTTGAATAAAGTTCACAACTTAAGTTAAAGGTTGGGCACCTTTATCTTGTTAAAGTTGTAGAATTCTTTTACTAGCATTTGAGTGGAATCAAATGAGATATGATGAGTCTAAAATCATCGGAGTGTCTTCGAGTAAAAGAATCTAGTGCACTGGGTGTATTGAACTGGATCACAATGAAATACTTTATCTATAACCGTCAGTAGATAAAAGTCTTTTCATTATCAGGACAATCGGAGAGTCTATCTTAATCCTGAGATAAGTGATGGACTTATGGTTGCAAGTGATATCATTTGAGTTATCAATGAGTATGATTATATCGCATAGTCTATCCTCGATAGTTTGGTGATATTCATTTGTTAATCGATAGAGGACTTCATTTATAGATATGGACATCGTGGCTCCATTTATTAAATGAGAGTATAATATCATCATATGGATGTTTTAAGGTAATTGGATATTAAATCTCAATGTTGAGTTTTCGATAGTGTCTATTGAAAACATGGCTTTTGGACAAGTCAAAATATCCAAGTTCAAAACGTGGTAATATGAGTAAATATGGTAACTTGGAGAGTTATAGGCGGTCTATGAACTCTTGGCGATTACTGATATTAATCACGAGGATACACTATCTCCAATATGATTGTCTAGGGATGAATGAGGAACATCTTCCTTTCTATCTTATGTAAGAGTTCAGTTTTAGCTCTTTAGTGGAATGAGTTAAAATTAAGGACGGACCTAAGTGAATCATTTGTTGATGTGATTAGGTTGTTATTGAAGCTAAATTTAGATGGCCCGCCAAGATCCCCAATCCACAGGACTTGCATGGCCACTGATATATTCTACCGAACCAATTTATGGGTCCATTTAGAATTGCATTTAATTATTAAGAATATAATTTGCACATTATTTATTTAATGGGCTATATTATATATTAATGAAAGACATGTGGGCTTGTTTCTTTAGTAAGAATGGGTCTGGTTCACATGTGAGCTTTTATTTAAAGTCCATGGATTAAATGAAATAAGAAATATATATGGCCCATTTATTTTAAGTGGGGCGGCAAGGGTTAATATATTAGCCTATATATTACTTTGTTTCATGTTTAATTAAATAAGAATTAATTAATTTATTAATTAATTGTTTAATTAAGAAACCACTTTTCTGATTAGGAAATATGATTCCTAGAGTTATACTATTGGTAGTAGTATACTAAAATTAAAGACTTGTTTGATAAGAAAATAAATAATTAATTTATTTATTTAATCAATAAGAAGCTTTTTATTTAGTCAAATAAAAGAATAAAAGATCTATGAGTTGAATTAGGGTTGAAGTCTTAAACTAGATAGGAATTAGGGTGCAACACAACTCTTTTTGGCTTGTGTATTGCGGCAACCCTAGTCCCTTTTTAGTGTAGAATTCGGCCACCCTAATAAAAAGAAGGAAAGAAAATTTGGCCACCTATATATGTGACTTATAGAATTCGACCACACCATTGCTTTGTGCTTGAGAGACAATGTTCTTCTTCTTCTTAATTCATAGAGACATTATTTTATTCTACTAAAACATAAAAGAGTGAATAGATTTTCTTGATAGTACACTATTTGCTTGTTCATCGATAAGCTTGTGTGTACAACATCAATTTAGGTTCACGCAAGTTTCGATCATTAGATTGAGAACTCAAACAGTGACGGATAATTTTAGTCTTCTTTGATTGTTTTTGGACTAACAAAGAAATAGAAAAGTTTGTTTGTCCATTCACAGGTTCGCAATTCAAAGAAAAGGGAGACCACGCTCATAGGTGATCCACGTTGTGCTAGGATTGAAGATCTTGCGGATTACCATCGACGTAAGTCATCGGATCACGCGACAAAAGGATTCTTCTTTGTTAGATATATATATGTTTAATGATTAAAGGGTTTAAGGTTCATAAAAAGGAAAAATTTTAAAAGTTACTAAATCTATTTTTAGTCTCGCTTCCGCTGCGTGTACTACGGTATTTTTCCCTACACCTTACACAACAAAATAACACTAAGAAAGATATACATAGACAATATGAGAATATAATCATGTGAACAAGGGTCAATGTATATCATCTAGTTGTGTCAGGTATAAGAACAATAAACACACAACAAAGAATACTTGTATTTCAATAGATGTTCAACAAGTTACAAGAGTGATCAAATATCACTATACAAAAATTACAATATACAAAAGAATAGATATACAAAAATGATCAAAAGAATGAATCCACAAATCACACTTTACAAATACTTGCTTCACTATACATCACAAGTGAATAATATGAAACAAGATAAAACATACACAAATAAAATATAAAAGATAGAGAGATAGGAAGAATTAACACAAGAGTTTTTT
Source organism: Acer saccharum (assembly GCA_030490815.1). Taxonomy (NCBI): domain Eukaryota; kingdom Viridiplantae; phylum Streptophyta; class Magnoliopsida; order Sapindales; family Sapindaceae; genus Acer; species Acer saccharum. The sequence continues at coordinate 12,838,482 of CM059872.1, forward strand.
AACATGGTAAAACCTCCAAGGAGGAAACATCCACGGGTTGAAATACAACCATTAGGATACTAATATATTGGATGATAAAAATAGAGATCCACAAAGTGACCAATCTTAGCTCACACAACCTAGTGGAGTCTAAGTCTACCCAACCCTATTGGAAAGTATGAAATCCCTCAATGATGTGGAACCACCATTATTGACAACACACAAAACCAACATCGATGGAAGATTCGAAATTCTCAAGAGTGCATACACCTCCCGGTACCCGACCTTTTGGAGTCTATGTCTAACTATACGCCTAGGCCTACCAATATAATAGCCAACTCCTTATCCAAGGCACTCATGCCTCTAGGGAGCCTCCCATGCATGATTATCCGACCTTCCCGATCCTAGCCATGACTTCTTGCTTGGTTATCCGGACCTCACGTCCTAACCAAGACTTCCTTGCTTGACTATCCGGACACCTTGTCCTAGTCAAGACTTCATGTCTTTTACAAGGACTTCCTAGTGTGATCATGTGAATGCAAATGATGCAAACAATCAATACAAATAGAACATGTGATCAATAATCCATGGAACAACTAGATCTAAACCATGTGAGAACACAAGTAAAGTAGTCTAGATGCCAAAACATGAATTAAACTAGAGCATGTGAAAAACACTAGCACAAAAGCCCCTAGTTTCATTCATACACATAACACTTGAATAAATCATATACATGAAGCACATATCAAGATGTCATAAACATACACAAAAATGCTAGAATCACAATATATTCAATGAATATCTAGCCAAAGATTTAGAGCAAGGATATCGGAATAGTCAATAAATCCTATTAGTCTAAATACACAAACACAAGTGCTAATCCTAGATTTGTTCAATAAGAGGATCTAACCACATGTGAAGATTATTAATCATTAAATACATCAATCAATCCAAAAATAATCCTAGATATCAATCTAATCACAATACAACTCTCAAACATGTGAAAAACTTAGAATCTAAGAAAACTAGTTCACTATGTCTCTAATTAGACTTCTGATTAGATGATTATGAAGCTACTTCTCTATAGCATTCATAATACATACACATACATATATAAGAAGATAAACCCTAAGGTATTGAAGGTTATAAAAGAAGAAATCCCAAAGATATGAACACTACCTGGATTCTCGAGCTGGTTCGGTTTTCTGTGTGTAGCCACCAGAAAGGTCGATAAAACAGCTGCCAAATCACTTGAAAAAGGTAGAGGACTCGATTACAAACAATCTCCAACTTGAATCACTCAATTTTGAGTCGTATGAGAAGTTATGTGATTGAAGATGAGAAAAATTGGGAGAAAATCTAACGGGATTTCAATTTTTCTTCTTGAAACAAATGGAGGGAATGGAGGGAAAATATAAAGGAGAGGAGAGAAGGGAAAAATGGGCCAATCAAGAGTGGCCACATCACCCAGCCCGGGGGGTGCGTGGGCCCACGGGACCAGAGAGGCTCTCTGGCCGTGGGGCCCACGGCCCCACACGCTTGGGCCACATGGCCTCTTGGCCACTTTCGCCTCTCGCGCGCTCCCTCACGTTCTTTAGCCGTAGTTGGGCATCCGAACTCCGATTTCGAATTGTTTTCCGGATACAAACCATGGACTCCCTCACGCACGATGAAGACTACACAACTTTGAAAAATGGTTGAAGAAATCATCTCAGAAAACGACGATGAAGTCAACTCAACGACTGAGAATGAAAAGTAGCGTAGCTACATCGTTTGGACCGAAATTAAATGAATGAGTAACCGAAACGATCGGAACTCAATAAGGAATCATAATAGAGCAATTGAAGTCCAAATACAAAAATACAAGAAAACATACAAACACAAAGACACACACATATGCTATTTCCTTACATAGTCTAAACATGCAATAAGCAAAGTTGTCAAGATAGTATAAATGTATGAGCATATTATCAAGTGTGTGAAAGTGATATATAAATGTGTTTAACCATGAAGGAACACACAAGGATTCCATGTGTGTGTGTGGCCTAGCCTTGTAAGAGATATGAGGTCTTATATTACCTTTGATGATCAATGAAGCACATATCTCTTTGAAGCCGGCATTTTGCATGAATTGTGGCCAAGACTTTCTTCGTCTTCATAAATCTTCAACATATGGACCACTAAACATTACAAAAGAAACACGTTTTGATATGGAATACATGCCAACACAAACTATAACCTAACAAAGAAAAAGGTTTGCTCCTTATGCTTAGCTTGCATTTCCAACACTTGAGGTTGTTGGATGACTTCCTTGGATTTGCCCTTGGTTTCAACCTTTGGCATGGCAAGCTTGGATAGGTGCTCTTTTCTTGGTCCTCATGAATTCAAGAGCCTTGTCCTTGACAAGATTTCCTCCTCCATTAGCTTCTCTTTGCTCAAACTCCTCCCTTAAGTCACTTTTTTCCTTGATCACCTCATTAAGTTTGGTGGTTAACTCCAAGTTCATTTCCACCACAACTTGGTGATCTTCCTTGAGCTTGGTGACCATGTCTTCAATTCTAGGGCGATCTTGTTCAACTAATGGGGTAGGGAGATCTTCCAACTCAACATGAGCGGATTTCCTGAAATATCTGGATCCAAGGCGGGGGTTCGTCTTCCAAGTTCTCATCTTGAATACTGAAGCACTCAAGGATCTCAATCAGATGCTTCGTACCTCAAAGACATCAAATCTACTGTTTCTCAACGAGGTCATGGCTCGAATAGGGGAAGGCTAATGTCAACCTCGGATAGGACCTCATAGGTTTCCTTAAAAGTTTGTTCACACGGAATGAGACTAGGAGGGACGTACGGATCTGAAGACTTGTGCATCCTTGAGGTGTCCTTTTGCACCACATTCGGTCTTTTCTTGTTTCGGCCTCTTTGTTGGCCAATTCCTCAACATTGTAACTATTTGAACTATCTTCTGAAACATAAATAGGCACATTAAAAATTTCAGGTGGAGACGGTTCAGAAAGTACCTTACCACTCCGGAGGATTGTCAAGGCATTTACTTGCTCGGTTTGGCTAGGGAGCCTTCCAAACTCTATCTGTTGTTGGGATCCCACAGTCTACTCTACTTGTAATTCCATGGTCCTTGCAATCCCCTCCATAGAGTGAGTCTCTCACGGTTTGTGGCAAGACAATTGTCGTGAGAATGTCCTCCGGATGGTTGGTCATTGTCTCGGTTTCTAGGAACGTGCCACGATTGAGTACTTTGTGGTGGCCATTGTGGTTAGGATTATGCTCAATAGCAAGAGTGTAATGTTGTAATTAACAATCTTTTTCATATTAATAAAGTGATTTCTGGTTTAACAAATCGTATAGCATTTATAGTTTATTATAATTGTCAAAGTAAATAATCATAAGGTCTAAAGACTATGGGAAAAGAAGAATTGTTCGTACATCTGGATATGTATGTGGTAGACACAATTCTTTAGTTAGTCTTGAATATTGTTCACAACTTAAGTTAAAGGTTGGGCACCTTTATCTTGTTAAAGTTGTAGAATTCTTTTGCTAGCATTTGAGTGGGATCAAATGAGATATGATGAGTCTAAAATCATCGGAGTGTCTTCGAGCAAAAGGATCTAGTGCACTGGGTGCATTGAACTGGATCACAATGAAAAGCTTTATCTAAAACCGTCAATAGATAATAGTTTTTCATTATCAGGACAATCGGAGAGTCTATCTTAATCCTGAGATAAATGATGGACTTATGGTTGCAAGTGATATCATTTGAGTTATCAATGAGTACGATTATATCGCATAGTCTATCCTCGATAATTTGGTGATATTCATTTGTTAATCGATAGAGGACTTCATTTATAGATATGGACATCGTGGCTCCATTTAATTAAATGAGAGTATAATATCATCATATGGATGTTTTGAGGTAATTGGATATTAAATCTCAACGTTGAGTTTTCAATAGTGTCTATTGAAAACATGGCTTCTGGACAAGTCAAAATATCCAAGTTCAAAACGTGGTCATATGAGTAAATATGGTAACTTGGAGAGTTATAGGCGGTCTATGAACTCTTGGCGATTACTGATATTAATCACGAGGATACACTATCTCCAATATGATTGTCTAGGGTATGAATGAGGAGCATCTTCCTTTTCTATCTTTATTTAAGAGTTCAGTTTTAGCTCTTTAGTGGAATGAGTTAAAATTAATGGATCGGACCTAAGTGAATCATTTGTTGATTGTGATTAGGTTATGTCTATTGAAGCTTAAATTTAGATGGCCCGCCAAGATCCCCAATCCACACGGACTTGCATGGATCACTTGATATATTCTACCGGACCAATTTAAGGGTCCATCTAGAATTGCATTTAATATATTAAGAATATAATTTGCACATTATTTAAGTAATGGGCTGCTCAATTATATTAATATATTAATGAAAGACATGTGGGCTTGTTTCTTTTAGTAAGAATGGGTCTGGTTCACATGTGGACTTTTTATTTAAAGTCCAATGGATTAAATGAAATAAGAAAATAATGTTAGGCCCAACCTTATACAAGTGGGGCGGCTAGGTTAAGGTTTTAACCTAAAAATATTATTTTGTTTCATTTGTTTTAATTAAATAAGAATTAATTGATTTATTGATTAATTGTTTAATTAAAGAAACAAATCTTTCCTAAAAGTAAAAGACTTGTTTGATAAGTAAATAAATAAATTAGTTTATTTATTTAATCAAATAAGGAGTCTTTTTATTTAGTCAAATAAAAGAATAAAAATAAAAGAGTTGGATTAGGGTTTGAAGTCTATAAAGTTAAAAAGAATTAGGGTTGAATTTTAGTCACACTATATAAGTGACATGATGAAATTCGGCCAACCCTAATCTTACACTACATAGAATTCGGCAACCCTAAAGGAAAAAGAAGAAAAATTCGGCCAACCTATATATATGTTCTTATAGGGTTCGGCCACATCATGTTTTGGTGCTTGAGTTTTATTTTCTTTCTTCTTCTTCTTAATTCTAAGAGAGTTTTTATTCTAGAGAGACAAAAAGGAGTGAAAATTATTCTTTGATAGTATACAATTGCTTAAACATCAATAAGCTTGTGTATACGATATCGATCTAGGTTCACGCGAGTTTCGATCATAAGATTGAGAACTCAAAAGTGACCGGAATAATTTTGACATTCTTTTGATTGTTTTGTGACTAACAAAGAAAAGAAAGTATTTGTTTGATCCATTCACAGGTTTGCAATTCAAAGGAAAGGGAGACCACGCTCCTAGGTGATCCACGTTCGTGCTCGGATTGAAGGTCTTGCGGATTACCATCGACGTAAGTCAATCGGATCACGCGACAAGAGGTAATTTACTTTTGTTGATATATATGCATGTTTATTGATTAAAAGGGTTTAAGGTTCATAAAGGAAAAATTTTAAAAGTCACTAAATCTAATTTTTAGTATCGCTTCCGCTGCGTGTACTACTTTTGTTATTTTTCCCTACAATTGGTATCAGAGCCTAGGTTGAACCCTTTTAATTAATTAACGTATATATACGTGGATCTATTTCTTTTTATTGTGATTATGCATGTTTAGAAAGAGATGGCACTCTAGGTATTCAAATATATAATTACATGTGATGTATGGATTTATATATGTTTTATGTGGTTTGTTATTGCTCGATTTTGGCCCTAGATTTTCAATGTAATTTTTGTTTCGGAGTTGTAACAAGAAGGGTGGTCTATTATCGCCATAATTCCTTCTTGGTAGATTGCTAGGTTTTATTTTTTATATATGTGCAGTATTTTTTTAGGGTTACTGCAGATTTTTTATTTTTTTTTTGTATGTGCAGTTTTTTGTTTGTAAAAATACTGCAGTGAATAAAAAAAAAAAAAAAATTAATACTGCAGTATTTATTATATATATACTGCCGTAATATGTTTAGGTCTTGAAGATTCGAAGACACGAAGCAAAACGAAGCAACCGGAACCATGAGCGAGCACCGTGCGCACCCTAGGAGTGGATTGGGCTGCGCATGGCAAGCCCAAGCTTGGTGGGCTGCGCACGGCAGCCCTGGAGTCCTCATGGGCTGCGCACGGCAGCCCCTTAGTGGGGTTGTGAGTTGTGCTCGCCCGTGGGTTGGGCCGAAGGATGAGCGTATGGTTGATGGGCCACCTGAAGATCTTGTATTCCTGACAAATTGTAATTTACTTGTTTTTCTAGGATGGGCCAAAGTTGTTGCTATTTAATTTATGCTTAAATATTACAATATTTGTTATTGTATGATAACATGACATATAGAATAGGAGTGCCACGCATATATCTCTTTTGGTATGAACATGCATTGAATGATTTAGGTATCTAAATTGGCATCTAGATAACTCGGTAAATCATTCTATGGGATTTAATCACACGCCTTAAATAATTGAGTGGGAGAAGGTGTTTTTGTAACACCTATGGCCTCCAAGGTTAGTTGAGCTTTATTATTTATTGGTAATCCCCCCAAGGGGCGTCCATGAATGGAATTTAGCAACATACTTCCTTACAAGGATAGACTAGACAATGGACTCAAACGAGATCTACTCCCCAAGGAGGGATTTTCGTGAGAGAAAATTGAGGGTCGATATCTTGGTAACACACTCAATGTAATTTTATTGATATCCTCCCAAGAGTTCTTGTCAGTAAAATTGCAAAGCTAAAATTGAAAACGCTGGTTGTTATGTTAACAATTAGGTGGGACCTAGTCTAACTAGTAAATGGTGCGAACTCCCAAAGGAGGCGTAACATTTATGGGTGTTAGATCACCGTTGAATTTTATGATTGAGTTATTTATTTAATTCAAGATAAATATTTAAAAGTGCTTTATCATGATTATTTACTTATATATGTTTTGTTTTATTCAGAAATCATGACCCCATCACTTATGAACATCCTGAAAGATAACACTTTAACTGGAGATAATTATGTCACATGGAAAAGGAAAATTGGGTTGTTGCTGCAAAGTGAAAAACATAAGTTTGTTCTAACTACTCCTAAACCACCTGCTCCTAATAATGAATCTAGCATAATGTGTAGAGATGAGTATGAGCAGTGGAAGACTTCAGATGATATGGCAAAATGTTACATTATGGCCACTATCTCCGACGTGTTGCAACAGCAGCATGAAGGAATGGAGTCCGCTGCTGATATAATGATGTCTCTAGAGGAGATGTTTGCTATGAAGTCTAGGACGACTAAGAGAGAGGCAGTGACTGCTTTTATGAATCTTAGGATAAAACCTGGACAGGCTGTGAAAGATCACATGATGAAAGTCATAGCACATCTCAACATTGCTGAACTGCATGGCGCTGAGATAGATGGTGAGACAAAGATTGATATGGTTGTCAATTCATTGTCAGATTCCTTTGATCAGTTCAAATTGGACTACACTTTGAACAAAAAGGAATACACCTTACAAGGCCTGATGCAAGATGTTCAAAGTGCTGAAAAGATCCTTGTGAAAGGCAAAGGTCAAGAGATTCATATGGTTGGTAAAGTTGCTACTGTTAAGGCCCGTCAAAAGGTCAAGAAACAACAGAAGAAAAAGCAACTTGGGCCTATCAAGAAGGAGACCAAGAAAGTAACCAAGATCAAAGGGAAATGCTTCCTTTGTGGTGAAAAGGGACATTGGAAGAGAAATTGCCCAAAGTCCCAGAACAAGAAGGAAGAAGGTAATTTGAATTATCTTGAAACATGTTTTTGGCTGATTCTACAGATTCTTGGATCATAGACTCAGGAGCCACTAATCATGTTTGTTATTCCTTGTAGGGGTTTCAAGAAAGGAGAAAGCTGAGTAAGAATGAAATCAATTTGCGCTTGGGCAACGGAACGTTAGTGTCTGCAAGTGCAGTGGGAGATATTAGAGTTTATTTGGATTCTAGAAGGCATTTAGATTTAATAGACGTTTATTATGTACCTCAATTCAAGAGGAATTTAATTTCAGTTTCTTGTTTGAATAAATTTGGATATTCGGTTACTTTTAATAAAGTTTTTATTATTAGTAAGAATGACAAAATTATTTGCCAAGGTACATTGGAAAACGGTCTATACTTTTTGCATAGAAATATCTCTCACTCGTTAGACACAGAAATAACGGAACCTAATCATAAAAGAGTAAAATTATCAACAGATGAAACCTACCTTTGGCATTTACGCTTAGGTCATATTAACCTTAATAGGATTAAAAGATTGGTATGTGACGGACCTTTGAGTGACTTAAAGGTTGATGATCTACCAACTTGTGAATCTTGTTTGGAAGGTAAAATGACCAAAAGGACGTTCTCTGCCAAAGGTGCAAGAGCCACTGAATGTTTAGGATTGATACACACTGATGTATGTGGACCTATGAGCATTCAAGCTAGAGGTGGATATGAGTACTTCATCACCTTCACGAATGATTACTCGAGATTTGGTTATGTGTATCTCATGAGACATAAGTCGGATGCTTTTGACATGTTCAAAGCATTCAAAGCTGAAGTGGAAAATCAGCTTGAGAAACACATAAAAATCTTGAGATCTGATCGTGGTGGAGAATATCTATCTGGTGAGTTTCAGCAATATCTTATTGATAATGGGATAGTTTCTCAGTTTTCTGCACCAGGTACACCTCAACAAAATGGGGTAGCAGAAAGGAGAAATAGAACTCTTTTGGATATGGTTAGGTCTATGTTGAGTTATTCAACGCTTCCTATTTCTTTTTGGGGATATGCTTTACAAACTGCTATATACATTCTAAACGATGTACCATCTAAGTCTGTTCCTAAAACACCGCATGAGTTGTGGACTGGGCGCAAGCCTAGTTTACAACACTTAAGGATATTTGGTTGTCCTGCGCATGTGTTAAAAGGAAAGACAGAAAAGATGGAGTCCCGTTCAGAAACATGTATATTTGTAGGGTATCCAAAAGAAACTAAAGGATATTATTTCTATAGTCCTTCAGATCTTAAAGTATTTGTTTCGACAAATGCTAAATTTCTGGAAAAGGACTATATGAATGATTTTGTGCCTAGAAGTAGAATTGTCCTGAATGAGATGTCAGGAGATACAATTCCACGAGAGGTTACACAACCTAACCCAATTGTAAGTTCCGATCCAACACAAGATCAACAACCTACCATTCCTCGTCGTAGTGGGAGGGTTAGAACACAACCCGAAAGATACATCGGTCTGGGAGAATCAGTGGAGAATCTCCCGGACGACGATGATCCCTATACGTACAAGGAAGCTATGGAGGATGTTGATAGTCGCCATTGGCAAAAGGCAATGCAATCCGAGATTGAATCTATGTTCGATAACAAAGTCTGGTCCCTTGTAGACTTGCCTAAAGGGATAAAACCCATTGGGTGCAAGTGGGTATACAAGAGGAAAAGAGGTATGGATGGAAAGGTGGAAACCTTTAAAGCTAGATTGGTAGCTAAAGGGTATACACAGAAAGAAGGTATCGATTACGAGGAAACCTTCTCTCCTGTGGCCATGCTTAAATCCATTAGGATACTCTTATCCATTGCAGCATCTTTAGATTTAGAGATTTGGCAAATGGACGTCAAGACAGCTTTCCTAAATGGAAGTCTTGACGAAAGCATCTACATGATGCAACCAGAGGGATTCATTGAAAAAGGCCAAGTGGATAAGGTATGCAAGTTGCAGAAATCCATATATGGATTAAAGCAAGCATCCAGATCCTGGAACATAAGGTTTGATCAAGCTGTCAAAGGTTTTGGATTTATTCAAAATCCTGACGAACCTTGTGTATACAAGAGGATTAAAGGCGACAAGTTGGTTTTCCTGATTCTTTATGTTGATGATATACTACTCATTGGAAACGATGTAGGTGTATTGACATCAGTAAAAGAATGGTTAGCAAAACAATTTGATATGAAGGACTTAGGAGAAGCAAGTTTTATTCTAGGTATCCAAGTAATAAGGGATAGAAAGAATAGAACGATTGCATTATCCCAAGCTTCATACATAGACAAAATCTTGTCTAGGTTTTCCATGCAGGATTCCAAGAAAGGTATGTTACCTTTCAGACATGGAATCAAGCTTTCTAAGGAACAAGTTCCTAAGAATGAGCATGAAGAGCAATTCATGAGTAGAGTTCCATATGCCTCGGCGGTTGGAAGTCTCATGTATGCAATGCTCTGTACTAGACCAGATATTTGTTTTGCTGTTGGCATAGTTAGCAGGTTTCAATCGAAACCTGGTCCTGATCACTGGACGGCAGTCAAGCATATTTTCAAGTATCTTAAGAGAACGAGAGATAATATGCTTGTATACTCTGGAGGGGATTTGGTTCCCGTTGGGTATACAGATTCTGATTTCCAATCAGATTCTGACTCCAGAAAATCCACATCAGGGGCTGTGTTTACTATTGGAGGAGGAGCAGTTATATGGAGGAGTATCAAGCAATCTTGTATTGCTGATTCCACCATGGAAGCTGAGTATGTTGCTGCATGCGAAGCTGCCAAAGAGGCTGTTTGGCTCCGCCAATTCTTGATTGACTTAGAAGTGGTTCCTAGTGCGAATAAGCAGATCACTATCTACTGTGACAACAGTGGAGCAGTGGCTAATTCGAAAGAACCAAGAAGTCACAAGAGAGGTAAACACATTGAAAGAAAGTATCATCTTTTAAGGGAGATTGTTCAAAGAGGTGACGTGACGATTACCAAAATCCCGTCAGCAGAAAATCTAGCGGATCCCTTCACAAAGGCTCTACCTCAGAAGAGTTTCGATGGGCATCTAGAAAATATGGGCTTGAGAGATATGACACATTTGCTATAGCGCAAGTGGGAGATTGTTAGGATTATGCTCAATAGCAAGAGTGTAATGTTGTAATTAACAATCTTTTTCATATTAATAAAGTGATTTCTGGTTTAACAAATCGTATAGCATTTATAGTTTATATTATAATTGTCAAAGTAAATAATCATAAGGTCTAAAGACTATGGGAAAAGAAGAATTGTTCGTACATCTGGATATGTATGTGGTAGACACAATTCTTTAGTTAGTCTTGAATATTGTTCACAACTTAAGTTAAAGGTTGGGCACCTTTATCTTGTTAAAGTTGTAGAATTCTTTTGCTAGCATTTGAGTGGGATCAAATGAGATATGATGAGTCTAAAATCATCGGAGTGTCTTCGAGCAAAAGGATCTAGTGCACTGGGTGCATTGAACTGGATCACAATGAAAAGCTTTATCTAAAACCGTCAATAGATAATAGTTTTTTCATTATCAGGACAATCGGAGAGTCTATCTTAATCCTGAGATAAATGATGGACTTATGGTTGCAAGTGATATCATTTGAGTTATCAATGAGTACGATTATATCGCATAGTCTATCCTCGATAATTTGGTGATATTCATTTGTTAATCGATAGAGGACTTCATTTATAGATATGGACATCGTGGCTCCATTTAATTAAATGAGAGTATAATATCATCATATGGATGTTTTGAGGTAATTGGATATTAAATCTCAACGTTGAGTTTTCAATAGTGTCTATTGAAAACATGGCTTCTGGACAAGTCAAAATATCCAAGTTCAAAACGTGGTCATATGAGTAAATATGGTAACTTGGAGAGTTATAGGCGGTCTATGAACTCTTGGCGATTACTGATATTAATCACGAGGATACACTATCTCCAATATGATTGTCTAGGGTATGAATGAGGAGCATCTTCCTTTTCTATCTTTATTTAAGAGTTCAGTTTTAGCTCTTTAGTGGAATGAGTTAAAATTAATGGATCGGACCTAAGTGAATCATTTGTTGATTGTGATTAGGTTATGTCTATTGAAGCTTAAATTTAGATGGCCCGCCAAGATCCCCAATCCACACGGACTTGCATGGATCACTTGATATATTCTACCGGACCAATTTAAGGGTCCATCTAGAATTGCATTTAATATATTAAGAATATAATTTGCACATTATTTAAGTAATGGGCTGCTCAATTATATTAATATATTAATGAAAGACATGTGGGCTTGTTTCTTTTAGTAAGAATGGGTCTGGTTCACATGTGGACTTTTTATTTAAAGTCCAATGGATTAAATGAAATAAGAAAATAATGTTAGGCCCAACCTTATACAAGTGGGGCGGCTAGGTTAAGGTTTTAACCTAAAAATATTATTTTGTTTCATTTGTTTTAATTAAATAAGAATTAATTGATTTATTGATTAATTGTTTAATTAAAGAAACAAATCTTTCCTAAAAGTAAAAGACTTGTTTGATAAGTAAATAAATAAATTAGTTTTATTTATTTAATCAAATAAGGAGTCTTTTTATTTAGTCAAATAAAAGAATAAAAATAAAAGAGTTGGATTAGGGTTTGAAGTCTATAAAGTTAAAAAGAATTAGGGTTGAATTTTAGTCACACTATATAAGTGACATGATGAAATTCGGCCAACCCTAATCTTACACTACATAGAATTCGGCAACCCTAAAGGAAAAAGAAGAAAAATTCGGCCAACCTATATATATGTTCTTATAGGGTTCGGCCACATCATGTTTTGGTGCTTGAGTTTTTATTTTCTTTCTTCTTCTTCTTAATTCTAAGAGAGTTTTTATTCTAGAGAGACAAAAAGGAGTGAAAAATTATTCTTTGATAGTATACAATTGCTTAAACATCAATAAGCTTGTGTATACGATATCGATCTAGGTTCACGCGAGTTTCGATCATAAGATTGAGAACTCAAAAGTGACCGGAATAATTTTGACATTCTTTTGATTGTTTTGTGACTAACAAAGAAAAGAAAGTATTTGTTTGATCCATTCACAGGTTTGCAATTCAAAGGAAAGGGAGACCACGCTCCTAGGTGATCCACGTTCGTGCTCGGATTGAAGGTCTTGCGGATTACCATCGACGTAAGTCAATCGGATCACGCGACAAGAGGTAATTTACTTTTGTTGATATATATGCATGTTTATTGATTAAAAGGGTTTAAGGTTCATAAAGGAAAAATTTTAAAAGTCACTAAATCTAATTTTTAGTATCGCTTCCGCTGCGTGTACTACTTTTGTTATTTTTCCCTACACATTGTTGGTACCCTTGGTTGTTGTTGTATGCATGGCTTGTAAATCGAGCATTAAGGTAAGTGCTTTCTCGATCACACATTTGGCTAGCCACATGTGGTTGCTTCTCAAAATTGCTCCCCAGAATTTTCATTTCCTTAGAGATGCTATACAACTGAGCGGCTAACTCCTCTTCCTTTCCACTACAGCTACCCCATGTATTTCTCTGCTGAGAATTCTGCTCAAGCATCTCAAACTTAGCATACACATACTCGGCTGTCCTCTCCCTCATTGCTCCTCCACATGCATTATCAACGATTGCTTGTGAGAGCCCGGTAAGTCCATCATAGAAAGATTGAACGAGCGAGACCAATGTGTAGTCATGGTGTGGGCATTGAGCTAGAGAAGCTTGAATCTTCCCCAAGACTCATGAAAAGCATCACCTTCCGTCTCTTGGAAATTTGCAATGTTTCCTCTGATCTCCTTTGTCTTCCAAGAGGGGAAATACTTGGCAAAGAATTTCTGCTCAACCGCTTGCCATGTGGTAAGGGATCCTGCCGGTAAGGCCATAAGCCACTGCTTGGCTTCGCCTCTCATGCAATACGGAAAACACCGCATACGAAGTCGGTCCTCCATGAGATTACTGAGTGGAATAATAGACACCGTATTGTAATACTCCTTCATGAATTGGAGGGAGTCTTCACTCGTCTCACCCATGTAATGCGGAAGAGTGTTGTAATGCAAATTCTTCAACGCATATTCCCTCTGGGCAGCATCCAACAAGATTGCCGATGGTTGGGCTCCAACGGTAGGCAAAGAAAAGTCCTTCATCAACCTTTGAGCCACAAGTTGAGTCAATTCTTCAACATTCATGTTGGTTGGGTCCGCATCGCTCCCAAGATTGACTACTACTTCGGCGGTAGACATGATTGTGACACAGGAAACCTGAAAATACGCTAAAAAGACAACTACCAAATGATCAAATGAACAAGAAATTTAAAAATGCAATGATTCAAAAGCAATGATTCTAAAATTGCTACGTCGCTATTTCCCCAGCAGCGGCGCCATAAATCTTGACACGCCCAAACCGGTTCTACAAATGCTACAATAAATTACGCTATTCTACTACGGTTATTCTAAAGGGGCGTGTGGGTGGTTCACCCATCGCAAGTGTACGAGTTGTACGAGTAGTACAGGGACACGAGTAAGGGTAGTCGTTCCCACGGGGAGGTGTCTTAGCTAACAAGTAAGTCCTAGGTTATCATTGATTAGTGAATTTCTAATTCCTAACAAGTTTACTAGTTAATGCTATCTAGATCAATTATGCTAAGCTTGCAATGAAATAAAATTTAGGCTAGATTAAGAGATGATTAAGCTAGATTAAAGATGTTAGGGGATTGATTCATTCAAGTAACCACCAATTCATTAACCAATCATTCATTAAGCATATTCACAACATTCTAAGGCATGTATTTCATTATCAATAATGTTAAGCACCAAATCCATCATCTTACACATAATCTAATATCATAGACAAGTGATCAAGAGAGAATTTTAGAATAATGATGTAGAGATTCTCTAATTAACCAAAATTACTTAGAGACATCTCTATGAAATGGCTAGTTAAACATCCATACATATTGTTGGACAATTTATGCATGAAATCAACTGCCAAGTGTGTACAATAGATGTATATGCAAGACATATCATCCACATATCATATCATTAAAGTTCATAATACACACATACAAAGCCTTAGAGAGTGAAATAACAAATGGATTGATTAAATCATTGGTTTAATTACAAGAGTTACATCAATCCCTTAACAAAAGGAGTTAGTTCACATAGAAGTATATAAACTAGAGAATACAAAAGAAGAGTAAAACAAACCCATTTGGATTAGTTTCTTGGCCAAGAAGACTCCTCTTTGCAATCCAAGAACAATATCCTTCTAGAGCAACTTGAAAAGATCAAGTCTAAGTAGCTCAAAGTGGTGTTTGGCTACCTAGAAAGTGATGGGAAAATGATGAAGAACTAACTAAAGTTGAGAGAGTTATTCTCTCTCTTAATTCTACTCTAGAGTAAACTAAAAAACTAAAGTGTCTAGTGATGGTACAAAATAACTTACTAACTAAGATATATATGAAAGATATTTTATCTAAAGTAAGTTATATGGAAAATATCTAATGTGGTAAAGTGTGATGGACAAGCTTAGGTGATAGGAGAGCAAGTGGACGAGCTGCCTTCAAGTGGAGAGGACCGGGCGACTTCATTCACTCTGGCTCGCAAGTTTGTTCCCGCTGGCGTGAACTCACGGTGAAAATGGAAGATTTCCCGCGAGTTTAGACATTCTGCCTTGCAGGACATGTCTCTCGGCAAGAACTCGCCGAGATTTCACGGGTTTGGACGTGTTGTTCGTGGGAACAAACCAGCTAGAAGGACCTTGAAGCTTGAACTCGGCCATGGAGGTTTGAAGGTTTGAAGGAGAGTTGGTGGAGATGGAAAACACTTGCATGGGAGGTCGGAACTGGTGGAAAACGGACCGGAGGGACATCGATCGTCTTTCTAGGCGGAGACCCGTCGAAAAAGTCATCGGAAACGGGCTGAAATCAAGTCGGTTATCGCTGGGTCGATCGGGTCTGAACCGGGTCAAAAGCGGGTCGGGTTGACCCGGCTGCATGTTGAAGACGAAGTGACATCAGTGTGACGTCACTACTGACGTGTGTTTATGCCAAACGACGTCATTTCAGTGCCTGACGTGGCCTGACGCTGTGCTTTGCGTGGCGATTTACAAAATGGACCCCTGTACTCTTCCTTAATCACTGAATATTTAATAATATCTGTAGATTTGCATTTTGGCCCCTCATTCTCCATAATTACGAAATTGCCCTCTTTTGCCCTGATTTTGCTATTTTCTTCCAAGTTGGTCTAAAATATCCTTGATGAGCTGAAATACCTGAAAAACACTTATTTACAATATGAAATACCAAAAAGGGCTCGGAAAGCGGTTACAAAAGCTAAGTAAGGGAGCGCTAAATGTGAACATTTGGAGCGCGATCACCGGTCTAGCTTGCTTCCTTATTTGAGCTTGCATGATTGGACTATTTCCTTGATGAGCTAATTGTTGAGGAAAGTTGGCTTGGGGAGCTCTTGTAGGTTGAGCTTGAGGTTGCCTTCTTGGTGCCACCTTCACTTGTGCACTATTTGAGCATTGTCCTATATCAATCTTCTTCCTAGGGGTTTGCACCGGTGAAGCTTCTTTGTTGCTCATGCTCTTGACAAACACGATATTGTTGGGAGTGGAAGTCTCCTTATCATCTTCAAACCCAAGACCTCTCTTGTCATAAGGACTTTTTCCAACACCTAGCATATGGTCAAGCTTCTTGGTGCTAGAAGCCATCCTAGTCAATGACCCTTTAGCTTCTTCAAGCTCCCTCTTCAAAATTTCTTTATTCCTCTTAGATAAGGCTAATCCCTCTATTAGCATATCTTCATTCTTTATGGATCTCACTACTTCTTCACTTAATTGGTCAACTTGGGTTGATAGCTCAAGATTTTCTTCTTTCAACCTTTGAATCTCTCTCTTGTTCTTCATCCTTGAGCTTTCAAACTTAGTGATGTAGTCATGAAGATCCATTTTCTCCACATTACCATTTGTGGAGTTAGATGAGGAGTCATCTTCACTAGAGTCATTTTCTCCTTGACTCTCTTCCTCTTCTTCACTAGTACTTTTGCTCTTGTGGGAGGAGGCAAAGGCAATGAAGTTAGCCATGAGTTCTTCATCATCCGAAGAATCATCTCTCTCATCGGATTCATCACTTCCACTCCAAGTGATGGCCATCACTCACCCTTTCTTGTTCTTCAAATTTCCACAATCGGGAGCGATGTGTCCTATGCCACCACACTCAAAGTATTTGATCCCTTTCCTATCACTCTTCTCTTGCATAGGCTCAAACCTCTTGAAGAGAGTCTTTTTCTTCAAGTCTTGGTCGTTGGATCCAAAACCCTTCTTCTCGGACTTGTAGAATTTGTTGAACCTTCTCATCAACAAGGCCATGTCTTCGTCCGAGTCATCATTCTCCTCCTTCTCAACTTTATAGGCTTTCAAAGTAATTCCCTTTTACTTTTTAGGAGGTGTGGAGGTATGACCCTTTATAGACTCATAAGCTAGAAGTCTCCCAATCATCTCACTTGGCTTCATATCTTTGTACCCACTATTTTCTTCTAAAGCCGTAACCTTGGACTTAAATCTTTCGGGGAGAGATCTCATAATCTTTTGCTTGATTCTCCTATCCGAATAAGGGTCACCAAGTTGATGACTTTGGTTGGGTTGACTATGTCCATCAACTTGATCTCGAAATCATTGAAGCACTCATTCTCCTCCATCCTAAGCATCTCGAATTGAGTTTGGAGGACTTGAAGCTTAGAGTCCTTAACCACTTTGGTACCCTTATGTGCAACCTCTAGGATGTCTCATGCCTCCTTAGCTATCCTAGTGTTTTGAATCAATTTATATTGATTCTCATCCATTGCACATAGGATGGCATGCATCGCCTTTCTATTCCATTTTGATGCCTTAAACTCTTGTGCGTTCCATTGCGCCTTAGGCTTGAGTACATCCTTTCCTCCACCCGTGGGAGTCATCATTGGTGATGTGTAGCCGTCTTCAACTACCATCCATGCCCTATCATGGATTTGGCAAATGTACGACTCCATCTTGCCTTTCCAATAGGCATAATTCAACTCGGTAAGAAAGGGAGGCCTTGTGCTAGAAGCACCTTCGTTGCCACTAGCATTTACACTGTTTCCACTCATAGTGTTTATGAATGAATGAAATGAATGCAAATGTATGAATGATCAAAAATCACCCAAAATGCAAAACACACCAAAATGAGCAAAGGATCACCTAAGTATATCTAGGAACCCGCTCTGATACCAATTGAAACTAATAATGCATAATGTTTGTAAAACTATCTAGAGCGGGTGAATAGATTTTAAACTATTATTACCAATTTTCGCAATTAGTCAATATTACGAAAATACCCAAATCCAGTCAAAGCAAGAAATCAAGTGTAAAGTGTGGAATTTAAATAACACTTGATTTTTTCGTGGAAACCTTCAACAAAGAAAAACCTTGGGCTGTTATGTGTGCCACACACGAACATCAAATCCACTAATTGCAATGACGTTTACAACCTAGGTTGACCTCAACCTCTCACGATCTATAACCCGTCACTACTACCCGCGGGCCTGTAAAAGTGAACCTCGTCCAATTGCTTGTGGCATAAGCAATCTTAGCCACAAGATTTAATTCTCAATGAAGAGATTAAACAACCTAAGTGAATATTCAAAGATATCCAAATATGCAAGTAATGCTAGGTTACACTAAATGCTTATCTAGGATTTAAAAGATGTCAATTTAAATCAATCATAGATATCAAGTGCTAAATGACATGTTATAAAGCATAGCTAACATAGATGAAACAATCCTAAGTTTAGCTATCATAAAATCAACACTCAATCAAAACAAGACAACAATCTCAATCTTGTATATAAAAATATAATCTAAGAACATACAAGTAATTAAAGAGATGCCTTGTTAAGTAAAACACTAAGATTAGATTAAATTAGTGATGAACTTACCAAAGCAAGTGTGTTGAGTATGACCCATGCAAGCAAGCATCCTAGATATGCTAGAAGAGGCTAGATGAAGTTTATTGCATATGAAAAATTGAGTGTTTAAATGAGCAATCTTGATTGCCTTTTCTCTCACAAATCTCTCTATTGAATTTAGGGTTCTTGTATTGAAAGAGTTAGATTCAGAGAGATGAGAAAGTGATGTATTTATAAACATCAGAACCAGGGCATGTGAAAAGATAAGTTTGTCCCTAAAACGCGCCATCGGCGGTTTCATTTGGCGGTTTCGAAACCACCGATCCAACCGTCGAATTGAATCCCGAAAGAACAGGGGAACATCGACGGTTTCATAACCGCCGATCACAGCCGTAAAAATAGACCCAAGAGATTAAATCGATCAGGTCTAAACGGCGGTTTCATTCGGTGGCTGTGGCCGCCGATCATAACCACAGATCAGCTCCAGAACCTTATGGACTCAAACGGCGGTTTCATTCGACGGTCATGACTGCCGATCAAACCGCCGTTTCACCAATTTTGATGAAACCAATGGAGAAGCCAAGTGCATTCTCCTAAGGCGATCTTCGCGCTAACCAAGCACATCATCGTGCATGCGCGGACGTTTTCGAACAATATACAGGAAACGAATTACTAGACACATTAACACACAACAAAATACAACAATAAAGTGCAAGTGTGAAAGGTGACATGTGAAGAGTATGCACACAAAAGTAAAGCATACATATGCAAACATTACAAGTGAGTGTTTGCAACTAAATCTCTTCAATGAAAACTAAGCACTAGAGATATACCTTTGGAGTATTTATCATCTTGAGATCTTGATAGGGTCCTTGAGCTTGATCATCATTCACCTAAGCTATCCTTACAATTTAAACCCCAATTGTGGTTTGTCACCAAAATAAGCCAATCAAACATTGAGGAACTTACAGAAGTCAAGGTTGATAGGGGGGTCTGTTGCAATTAAGTCTATTTGTTGAATATTAAGCTTTTTTAGAAAATCTCATGGGATGTTATTGCAATTAACCCAAAAAAATTGGAGGAGATACATATCTAGTCATGATCTCTATTAAAGGTGATGATCTAGGTTCAGATCTCTTCCAAAGATGGAGGAGATCTAAACCAGATCTCCATTAAAGGAGAGATATGCTCTCCTCCTAAAATGGAGAACCAGATCCCATTCTCCTAAAACGGAAACCGAATCTCCACTAATGATTTTTGTCAAAAAAAAAAAAAAAAAAAAAAATCTCCATTAATGGAGACTAATGGAGATTCGGTTTTCTACATTAAAGGCCCAAACCTGCTCATTGCAGAGGAGTAGATCCTTTGCTGTTGGACTGATACGGACCATGAACTTGATTTTATTTTTTATTTTGTTAAAAAAAGTTTTATTTTTGGGGTTTGATGATTGAGTTTATAACGATGAAGTTTTGAAGGGATGTTTGGATGATGTTGGATTTTGGGTGATGAAGTTAAGAAGATAAGTTTGGATGATGAAGTTGTGTGGTTTTTGGATGATGGAGATGGTTTTTGAAAATTGAAAATTGATTGTTTTGGAAGCGAGCAAATATTGGGTGATTTTTGGACGATGGAGATGAAGTTGGGTTATTTTTGGATGATGAAGATGTTTTGAAATCTGAAAAGAGAACGAGAGAAAATTTTTGGCCGATGAAATTGGATGATTTTTGAATGATGGAGATGAAGTTGGTGATTTTTGGATGGTGGAGATGGGTTTTGAAATTTGGAAAATTTGTTTGGGATGTGAGAAAATGAAAAGAAGGAAATCACTTGGATGGGAAAAAAAAAAAGGTTTCATGGGAAAAAAAATCTACAAAATGTTGTTCTTGCATTTGTTTTTTATTTTTTTATTTTATTTTTTGTAAGATTATATTTTTCAATTTCTTTGATTTTCTTAAGAATTTATTATAAGTTTATTATTATTATTTTTGAAAGTATAAGTTTATTTATTACTTTTATTATTTAATAGTTTAATTATTATTTTAAGAGTAGAGGCCATTTGAGATTTTTTTTCAAATAAAGTATAGGGGTATTTTTGACTTTTTCACCCAAACCTTAGTCAACCGTTAAATCGGATGGAAGTCAACTGTGGATAAGGGGGTCTGTTGCAATTAAAGCCAATTGGTCACGCTCCAATCTCTTATATGGACAAGCCATTAAAGCCTCAAATTCGATCAAATGGCATTGATGTTGCTCAATTTTGATTTTTGAGCTTGATGCCCATCTCTATAGGTTACAACAGATATACTTTTTACCCATTTGTTTTCTTGCATCTACTTCTGAAGTCATCAGAGTATGTAAATGTGAAACCATTGTATGCGTGTAGAAATATGTATTTTGTGATAATAAAAAGAACTAAATTGAACATGCGAAGAAAACTCACGAGGGTATTCACGTTGTAAATACTTATCATATACATTAGTGATGAAATTACATTATTTTGGTTCTTCATTTACATTATTTCACTTATAGTTCATCGAAATGGAACAAGAACACCAGGAAAACAAATCAGTAAGTGCTAATAATCATTATAAGCATCACCTTGGGGAACCAATACATTAAAATCACTTACACTCCATTCCGCAGTCTCCCCTGCCCGGCTAACATATATTTCTGTACCAACGTTGATTGAGGACCAGACGCGTCTTGCTCGAGGTGTTCCTGGATCCTGTTCAAAGTAAACAGGTATATAACTCCTTTCAAATACCCAATTTTATGCATCTTCAAAAACTAATAACAATTTTCTTGTGAAAAAATATATTCTAGTTGATATCTCCAATATCTAGTTCAGCTGGTACAGCAGAACAGAGGACTGATTTCATATAAGTCTCAACTTTTTCGAGATTTGTCCCATCTTTAAATCTCTTTATCATTTTCATCACTTTAGTCACTGATTTTTTTTCCAAAATCCATCACCTTTGTCTCAATGTTTTTCCAAAATCCATCACTTTGTCCTTCCTTTGGTCAAAGGTTAGTGGGTATTTTAGTCTTAATGCACACATGTAACACCACATATATACTAACACATGTAATAAATAAATAAATAAATGAGACTTGTAAAACTAAAAAGAAAATGCACACATGTTAGATAATTATAGTAATAAAATAATTTTGTAAAAAATATAATAATAATAATATATTTAAAATAAATTAAAATTTTAGAAAAGAAATAAAAAATAATAATGATATATTTAAAACACGGTAAAGAAGATGGATAGTATTTTTTAATAAAATATTGAAGTGTAAAAATGTAATTAATGTTGTGCAAGGAGGACATTATGAGAAATAAATAAATAGTAATAAGGGTTAAAGTATACTTTACCATATCCAGCCACAATTGACCTTTAAATATTTGGTCAAGCAACCAAAATGACAGATTTTGAAACAAACAGAGACTAAAGTAATGAAAATGGCAAAGACATTTAAAAATGTGACAAATCACGAAAAAGGAGGAGGCTTATGTGTAATTTCCCTGTGGTTCATGTATCAAATAAATTTCCCTCTTGATAGTTCAATATATATATATTCATAGCATTCATCTCAGCTGCCTGGGAGGAAAAATAGATAAAGGTTTGCAAAGCAGTTAACTCATCAGCTGATTATTCAATATCACAGTTTCAATGCCAACATTTCATGCAAAGTTCCAGAATGAAACATACCTGGTAGAAGTATAAACGGTTGGAGAGCGCTCCAACATCAAGTTCCCACGTCCTGGGGTCGCCAATCCATCCGTCTCCTTTCTTTTCAGGGTAGCCATGCACGGCCCATTCAGGATGTGGAAGAATTTGTACCAGCTCTTGTGCTTGTGGATTGCTATATGGGTCGCAGATATCATATGGTTTCTCCAGATATTCAGCATTTCCAGGGCAGCAGTAGAGATGATAAGCAGAATAAGGAAAGCGAGAGGTCTCATTTCTGTATATTATCTCACCAGTAGGACTTACATGGTAAGGAGGGCAGGAAACAAGATTGTCTGGGCGACACCAGCTTGTAGTTGCTGGGTTAATTATCATCTCGCTGTATCTAGTCACGTCTGTCAGAACATCACCATCACACGGCTTTCCGTTGTTCTTCCAACAGCTTCCTATATCTAGGAGATAAAATTGACTGTTTGATCCTCCTTCACGTTTAACATCTAGTGTCAATTTCACCTTAAAATTTGGAGACTCTGGCAACTAAGATAAGAGAACAAAAGGAATGATATAAAAATATGGTGATTCTAAAGTATAACTTCAAACCTTAAAAGGTGGATACACTAAACACAAATACACTAGATATCTTCAACTTTAAATAAATTGAAAACGACAAATAAAAACAAAAGTACATAATGCAGTCCAACCATTGAACTAAAATGCCATTCTGTGTTCTACGAAAAGTTGTCATGTTTAAAGACCAAAAGAGATTATAATTTGGGTGAATCAGAGGTATATCTCGGCAACAAACCTTATTCATGACACCACTGCCATTGTAGTGATAACCGCCATTAAACCCTTTTGTTGCATCTGATCGTAGATACAACATAAGCCAAGGATACTTTGCAGATGTGGTCAATGTGTTTGAGAAAATCCAACTTCCTGTGCTGAGATTCTTCTGCCATGAGACAGAAAAGAAGGAGTTCTTCCCTATACCTTTGCTTATGTTGGCATCTAGGTCATATGTCCCATTAAACCCTCCCATTAATGATACCATTTGGTCTCCCAAATAAACCAATCTAGAGTAATTATGGTAGACAAGTGGCTGATTCATGCACCCTTCGCCAAAACACGGAAAATTTCTACCCGTTACTATTTTACTGACTTTTCTCCCATTTTCTGGACAAAGTGTGGTGTTTTTGTCGAAGTTTCCATTTTTTAACATGATCATCCAAAACTGCCACGGCTTTGTGGATTCATGCACCTCACATAGAGAACCAAGATACAGTTCCTTTTCCACAGCAAACAGGTCAGGATCTGTGAAGGATTCAAAATCTGTCACAGGAAACTTGTCACCAGTCCCTAGGCTGTTATCGGATTCATTCACTTTGTGACGTACCTCACACTTTCTCCCATTACCAAGTGGAGCGCCACCCAGCGAATCTGAAATCGAACCATAAAGGTAGCAAAACGGTTAAAAAAATGTTGACTTTATTTAATTTGATCTTTCATGAGGAATAAAAACAGCATTCTATGTTAATTTGATGATCTATATTATAAATAGAAATTACAGAGAGTTTAGTTTGACAAAAAATAAAGTAGAAATAATCAACAGAGTACTTCAACTGACAAAAAACAAAATGCTGTCGAGTCAAGTAGACCCGAGTTCCACCAAACTTGATCATCCAACATTTTCAAAACACTTCCATTTAATCCAATTGAGATTACCCAAATACCAAATCAATTGCAAATCCATGACAGTAAAGAATATAATTATGTAAAATTGACAATTGAACAATAAAAACACTCTTATGCTCAATCCATCCCATTCCCTCTCTCTCTCTCTCTCTGGTTCTTTTATCAGAGCACACCAAAGCTAGTATATTGTCAATAAATCGAAAAATTAATCCAACCAAAGACACTGAAAAATAAAGAACAAACGAAGCTAAGATGTCCAGGAGGTCTGTGATTAATCAGCAGCACATAAAGTGAAATGCCAAAGCAATCAAGTCAGGCTCTCAAAGCCATCAATCATGGCACATGTAACTTGAGTGAATATCAAAGAATCTAAACATGTAAGAAATGAATAAAATTTGAGGCCCCAGTCATACCAGTGAGGATGTTATTGCAGTACAAATCAGCACAATCAGCCAACCTGGGGCTGCCCATTTGAGGAGCCTCGAAGCCAACTTCGTTGCAGAAGTTCCAAGCTTCGAACCCAACTCTCACATTTGGATTCTTCATTCCAGGGTCTCCAATTGCAGATATGTAATCACTGTTTGAAGAGAACCCATAATTTGTTTTCAACAAAGAAGAAGAAGCAAACAGTGTCTGCAAAACTAGTACATAGACGACAAGCTGAGACGATGTAAACAGAGAACCCATTTTCTTCTTCTTGTTGTTGAGAATGAAAGAGGAGAGCGTGGTGTACACGGAGTGTGCATGAGAGTGGGAATTGGAGATGGGAGAGATGGGTCTGTGTCTGTTTGGATTATCTCGTAATCCATGGTGACGTTTGAAATTATTGCTTCAAAGCGAAAAATTTATGCTTCTGCGACAAAATTGTGTTCATTGTCCAACAAGAAACAACTCCCTCAAACAGGCGGGCCGGGCCGGGCTGAGACATAATTTTGAGCCCATTTGGGTTTGATGGGCCTACAGGAGTTTAGGAGATCCATCCACCATGTTTTAATTTGTTTTTTTATTTTTATTTTTTTTATATATAATTTATTTTGAATTGGCTATATTTACACTCCTCAAAAAGTCTATGTGCATACATTCTATTAAAAAAAATTATATTTTGTAATTTACAGTTTCTCTCATGAGCATACACTATGAGTATATACTAATATATCACTACATTTTTACCATATCAGCAACTGAACTTCAATCACAATAATACATATGACAAAAGTACGGTGATTTGTATTAGTATGCTCAAGATATACTTATAATATGTGCTCTTGAGAGAAAATTTGTTGTAAGTTTACGCACTCATTACCTATATGTCTTTTCTTTTAATTTAAGAAAAATATTATTATAAATAAATTATAAAATACCTTTTAAACAAGGCTTGTTAATAGTACAATTTTTAGCATCTCATGTTTTTCGGAAAGTTCTTTTGAAAAAAATAAAAAATAAAAAATAACACTAATAAATCAATGCTTTTTATAAAGAAAAAAGTTTGATGAAATTACATATCATTTCAAGAGAGAAAAAACTTTAGAGATGCACGGTGCAATCCCCATCAAGATCATACACCGTGTATTGGATTACATTCCTAGCAACAAGAATTTTTTTTTTTTTTTTTTTCAATTTAAAACAAATATGTTTAAATCAATATTACTATTAGACGATTAGTATAACCATTTAAAAACACAGTTGAATCATTTTAATTTCTAAGGTAATTATATTGTTCTTAAAATTACTATTCAGTGACTCCCTCATCATCTATAATATGTTGATGTTGAAGAGTGTATATTGTGATTAATAAAACGAAATTATAAATGATTAAAGTCTAAATAGAATCTAATCCTATTTTGATTGGCCATATAATTCCTCCATGGTTTACATCAACTATATTATATGATATCTTTCGACTCAGGAATCTGAATTAATTTATATGAGTTGGCCAGCTTTGGTTGCTTACTTGACATGCACACTCAAATAAAGCATTGTCCCCTTAAACTCGAACCCCCTTTTGAAGATCCAAAAGATCTTCTTCTCAATATGACACTTCTTCAATAAGCTAGTTTAAAAGGTCTCTAATGGTTGCAAACAATAAGCATAAATGTGTTTGTTATGACGTGGCCCCTGATTTAATCATGATATAAATCCAGGTCAGCAAAGTTTGTTACCAGATATTTTGTAGAGAAAAATAGAAAGATTCTAGAATACTTTTTAGTTGTTTTGACAAGCTCCTTTGTGCAAGAGAAATATATACACACGATAATAGTGAATTTGGGTGTGGCAAAAAGTGAGTGAGTCAGAGAGAACATGTGTGGGTCTTTGAGAGGTTTTTTCTCTGTGTATGTTTGGTAGCCGAGAAAACTGAGAGAATGAGTGAGTGCTGCTAAAATGGCATCTCACTGTTGTAATACTTCTCTGATATACTGGATTTATGCTCTGTTCTCTCAACTGGATGTAGATTGTCACAATGACAATCGAACCAGTATAAATCTCTGGCGTTTGATTTCTTCATTATCTTTCTTCTTCATTCTTTGTGAGATTCGATATAGATTCTGAGATTCATTGATTAATTAAGTTAGAAATCGTAACAAATTGGTATCAGAGCTAGGTTGATTAGATTTCAAATTTCTGGTGCTCGATTTGAATAGATCTTGTCGAAGATGGTTCGAACTTGAGTTGTAGAGATGACAACTAAATTCGAAGTTGAGAAGTTCACTAGAACAAACGATTTTGGACTCTGGAAAATGAAGATGAAGGCTGTTTTGGTGAAAGAAGGACTTGCTGCTGCATTAAATGGTGCTGATAAACTTCCAACAACTCTGACAGCGGAAGAGAAGAAGCAATTGCTAGAGAAGGCTTATAGTTCTTTGATTCTTGGCTTGGGAGACAAAGTTTTGAGAGAGGTGAAGAAGGAAACAACAGCATCTGGAATTTGGGGTAAGCTTGAAACTCTCTATATGTCTAAAGCAGTTCCAAATAGAATTCATTTGAAACAAAAAAATTTTGGATTCAAAATGGATGAACGTAAGTCTTTGGTAGATAATATGGATGGATTTAAAAAGCTTATTCAGGATCTTGAAAGCATGTCTATTGAGATGAATGATGAAGATCAGGCTGTGATATTGTTGAATTCCCTTCCTAAACCTTATGAAAATTTTGTGGATACTCTGAAATATGGTAGACAAACTATTAAATTAGAAGAGATAGAAGCTGCTATTATTGCTAAGGATGTAGAAAGCAGATCCAATGGTAAAACTGATGCAGAAGGTCTAATAGTAAGAGGTAGAACAGAGAAAAAATGGTTTAAAAGAAATGGTAATGGAAATAATAGGTCTAGGTCCAAGTCCAAACCTAGATCTTTGAAATGTTATCATTGTCACAAAGAAGGTCATTTTAGACGAGACTGTCCAGAAAGAAAAAACAAGAAAAGACAAGATAGTGAATCAGAAAATGGTGATGCTGATGTGGTTTCAGAAGGATATGAGAGTGCAGATGTTCTTATTGCTTTAGAAATGGATGCTAGCAAGGAGTGGGTGCTTGATTCAGGTTGCACATTTCATATGACTCCAAACAAGCAATTATTTGACACTTTTCAAAGCTTGGATGCAGGAAAGGTGTTAATGGGAAACAATGCTTGTTGTAAAGTTGCTGGTATAGGATCTGTGAAACTGAAACTACATGATGGTATGGTAAAAACCTTGACAGATGTAAGGTATATACCTGATCTTAAAAGAAACCTTATTTCTCTTGGAGTTCTAGATTCAAATGGTTATTGCTACAAAGCTCAAAATGGTGTGTTGAAGGTAATGAAAGGTTCAATGGTTGTCATGAAAGCAGAGAAAAGAAATGGTCTATACTTGCTGAATGAAGTTGCAATTATTGGAACAGTTGCTGTTGCAGCTCCTAAAATTCTGGATAAGACTACACTATGGCATAGGCGTTTAGCTCATGTTAGTGAGAAGGGTTTAATGGAGCTGAGTAAACAAGGGTTGTTGTGTGGTGATAAGCTTGACAAGCTTAGTTTCTGTGATCATTGTGTGTATGGAAAAATGATTAGAGTGAAGTTTAATGTAGCTAAGCATTGTACACAATCAATCTTAGATTACATTCACTCAGATTTATGGGGTCCTTCTAGACATGTATCAATGGGAGGTTATAGATACTTCATGAGCATCATAGATGACTATTCTCTAAGGGTGTGGATTTATTTTATGAAGACCAAAGATGAAACTCTGCAAAAGTTTAAAGACTGGAAGGTTATGATTGAAAATCAGTCTGGAAAAAGGGTAAAAAGGCTTAGAACTGACAATGGTTGAGTATTGTAATGATGATTTTAACAGGTATTGCAATGAACATGGCATTGTGAGGCATAAGACAGTTAGAGGAACTCCACAGCAAAATGGTTTAGCTGAGAGGATGAATAAAACCATTCTTGAGAGAGTGAGAAGTATGCTGTCTTGTTCAAAATTGCTTGCAAGTTTTTGGGCAGAGGCAACTCATACAGCTTCATATTTAATAAATAGAACCCCTTCATTAACCAATGAATTCAAGACACCATTGGAGAAGTGGTCAGGTCATCCAGCAAATTACAGTAATTTGAGGGTATTTGGTTGTACAGCTTTTGTTCACACAAATGAGGGGAAGCTGAAACCAAGAGCTATGAAATGTATTTTTCTAGGATACCCTGATGGAGTGAAGGGTTACAGATTTTGGAATCTAGCTACTAAGAAGTGTATAATTAGTAGAAATGTTATCTTCAAGGAAGATGAGCTACCTGGTTTGAAAAATAGTATAACATCATCAAGCAATACTCCAATTGAGGTTGAGCAATCTGGTTTTGAGGTGGAGCTAACTGGAAAGAATTTTGAGCAAGATCATGATCAGTTGCAAGTTCCTATACAATCTGTGAATGATAGTGATGAGGTAGTAGTGCAACACAATGATCTTGAAGATTATAATCTAACAAGAGATAGAGTTAGAAGAGAAGTGAGAGCACCTAACAGGTTCGGATATGCTGATATTGTTGCTTATGCACTACAAGTTGCAGGAGAGGTGAATGATGAGCCAAGAAGTTATCAAGATGCAGTGACAAGAAGTGATTCTTTACTCTGGAAGAAAGCAATGAGTGAAGAATTTGAGTCCTTGCAGAAAAACAAGACTTGCATATTGGTTAATAAACCAGAAAAGAGTAGAGTGGTGAAGTGTAAATGGGTTTACAAGAAAAAGGACGGCATTCCAGGAGTTGAGCCACCAAGATTCAAGGCAAGATTGGTTGCAAAAGGCTTTACACAAGTTGAGGGAGTTGATTTCAATGAGATTTTTTCTCCGATACATCAATTAGAATTTTGTTAGCTTTGGTGGTTCAACAAGACTTAGAATTGGAGCAGTTGGATGTCAAAACAGCTTTTCTTCATGGTGATCTTGAAGATAAAATTTTGATGGAACAACCTGAAGGCTTTGAAGTTCAAGGACAAGAAAATAAGGTTTGTCTTCTTAAGAAATCACTCTATGGCTTAAAACAATCACCTCGTCAATGGTATAAAAAGTTTGATAGTTTTATGATTAAAATTGGCTATGGCAGAAGCAACTATGATAGTTGTGTTTATTTCAAGAAAATATCAACTGGGAACTACATCTATTTGTTACTTTATGTAGATGATATGCTAGTAGCATGCAAAGATCTTGATGAGATAGTTGAACTTAAAAGGATGATGAATTCTCATTTTGAGATGAAAGATCTTGGGGCTACTCAAAAGATTCTTGGAATAAACATAATTAGAAATAGAAAGCAGAGTAGATTGGTGCTTTCTCAAGAAGATTATGTTAGGAAAATTCTTCAAAAGTTTAATATGGACTCAGCCAAATCGGTTTTAACTCCTTTGGGTCAGCACTTCAAGTTGTCAGCTGATCAATCACCTAAAACAGAAAAAGAAGTTGCTGCAATGTCTGAAATTCCTTTCGCTAGTGTTGTTGGTAGTGTTATGTACCTAATGGTTTGTTCTAGACCGGATATATCATATGTTGTTAGTGCTGTGAGCAGGTTTATGAGCAATCCTGGCAAGCAACATTGGGAAGCATTGAAATGGATATTGAAATACTTGAAGGGGTCAAGTGATGTTGGCTTGGTGTTTGAAAGGAAGAAAGATACAACTGAATGTGTTTTGGGGTATGTAGATGCAGATTATGCAAGAGACATGGATAAGAGAAGATCCATGACAGGTTATGCATTCACTTTATGGGGAAATTTGGTGAGTTGGAAAGCCAACCTTCAGCCCATGGTGACACTTTCCTCTACTGAAGCAGAGTATGTTGCTGTTACTGAAGCTGCTAAAGAAGCTATATGGTTAAGAGGCTTGATCATGGAGCTTGGTATTAAGCAGGAAGCAGTGACAATCAATTGTGATAGCCAAAGTGCTGTCTATTTGTGCAAAAATCAAGTTTTTCATGAAAGAACGAAACACATAGATGTCCGTTTGCATTTCATAAGAGAATTGATTGAGAAGAAAGCAATGAAAGTGGAAAAGATTGCAGGTTCTCATAATCCTACAGATATGCTTACTAAGTCTGTTGTTACAAACAAACATAGGCTCTGTATGAGCCTTCTTCAAGTGATGAAATGATGACTTGAAGGGAAAGAGCAGATGCTGAGTCCGATGATGAATCAGGTGCCAAGGTGGAGATTTGTTATGACGTGGCTCCTGATTTAATCATGATATAAATCCAAGTCAGCAAAGTTTGTTACCAGATATTTTGTAGAGAAAAATAGAAAGATTCTAGAATACTCTTTAGTTGTTTTGACAAGCTCCTTTGTGCAAGAGAAATATATACACACGATAATAGTGAATTTGGGTGTGACAAAAAGTGAGTGAGTCAAAGAGAACATGTGTGGGTCTTTGAGAGGTTTTTTTCTCTATGTATGTTTGGTAGCCGAGAAAACTGAGAGAATGAGTGAGTGCTGCTAAAATTGCATCTCATTGTTGTAATACTTCTCTGATATAGTGGATTTATGCTCTGTTCTTTCAACTGGATGTAGATTGTCACAATGACAATCGAACCAGTATAAATCTCTAGTGTTTGATTTCTTCATTATCTTTCTTCTTCATTCTTTTGTGAGATTCGATATAGATTCTGAGATTCATTGATTAATTGAGTTAGAAATCGTAACAGTGTTATATAATATTCCTTTACAAATTCTGAACACGATATTATTTTATTTTGTTTATGTATAAGCTTTCAATGCTCGAACTTTTTAAATATTTTGGATTTATCGATTGATAGATCAAAACATGAGTCTTCATTTTTGTACAATCATTGCTCCCGATATTGCAATTAACAAAACATGTATCTGCTTCGTAGAATGCTCAAAATTATTTTCAACATCAAATTTCGAAAATTGAAATTCTTAACTAGTAGGGAGTAGGGACAATATATGGGTGGCGCGTGGTAGTGGCATGACGATTAAAAGTATCTATTAATTATGGCTATCAGATTCCGACTGAATTAAATTAATATAAATTGTAACTTAAATAATACATGCTTATGTATAAGCTTTGAGAACTAATCTGATTTCTAATAATAAAATATAATCACTAATATAAGTCTGATCTACACATCACCTCCTATCAGAGATGGTAATGCACATCTTTTCCAGTGGTGGTGAGAGGTTCAAGTCCTACTATACATAGTTATCCGACCGACCGCACATGTAGTCTAATTTAATCTAATCTAATCTAAATGATTAAATGATAATGATAACAAAATAATAAATAAAAATAATCATGAGACTTGCTTTAATTTAATTGTCTTTTTTTTTTAAATTTTTTTATTTTTTTTAATATTACAATAATTCGGCTTTTAGGGAAGGGGGAGAAACTCAAACCCACAACCTCATGGTGTAGGTGTGACAAGCATACTACTAGGTCAAACTCTTCTTGTCGTCCTATTTAATTTTTTTTTTAATATTTATCTCTTCTTTTTTTGTTTGCTAAAATTAGACTGACCTAAAGGGAAAAAGCATCACAAGCGATTATATGCTGAAAAACCCCTAGGCAGTATCCATCTATATAAATGAGAAAAGAAAATAAAAAAGAGTAACAACGACCGAAAAAACACAAAAACAAAGTGAAATAGCCTTAACCAAAATAGTGACATGCAGGCCACACCAAACATAATTTGAAAACATCAGGAAAACCGAAAAGACTCTCGACTCATACTGTCATTGCCAACCAGCAAAGAGCAGAAATACGAGGTGGAGAACCACCAAGCATTAACCTCTAGCCCCAAAGCATGCTTAGAAAGAGCGTCCGCTACATGATTCCTCTCTTTAAAAATATAAGACACCTGGAACTCCATTTGCGAAATCTGATAGATACACTGTTGCCAAGCTTGCTGAACCCGCCAAGGAACCTACTTAGAGCGAGAAGAAAACAGTTGAACCACATAA
Organism: Acer saccharum; assembly: GCA_030490815.1. Classification (NCBI taxonomy): domain Eukaryota; kingdom Viridiplantae; phylum Streptophyta; class Magnoliopsida; order Sapindales; family Sapindaceae; genus Acer; species Acer saccharum. The sequence goes on from CM059872.1 coordinate 12,870,943, forward strand.
GAGGAGTCACTCTCAAGCCAAATCTGACGTTACCCGTACTTCCAAGCGTAATTAATAGCCATTGACGCTGCAAAAAGCTCATCCTCAAACACAAACACCTGACCAAGAGGGACAGCAAAACAACCATTCACAAAAAATCTACAATTACGGAAGATGCCCCCATAACCCCCAATGCCTAAAGAACTCAAGGCGGCACCATCCGTATTAACTTTGATCCAACAAGGAGCCGGAGGCGACCAAATCACACTCTTGATAACTGGAGCTCTAGCTAGACGACCACGAAGACCAAAGCACCGAAGAATCAAAAGATCATCCATACACCCCAATCTCCAAATTGTTAGCATCAAAAACCACATGCCAAACCAAAGACAAAGCGAAGCTGAAATCCACTACCTTACTCTCAAAGATCCACTGGTTACGGACTAACCACACACTCCAAACAACCGCATGGAAAGCCGCCTTCCATAAAACCTACACATGATCAATAAACGTAACCAACATGGCCTATAAGAAGAAAGCACTCCATGAGTCAGCAGAAACCCGCCTCTGAAAAGCCAAGATAATAGCCTCTAGAGAGCAACCGCCAGAGGACACTAGAGGAAACGATGATTCGTCAATTCACTACTGACACCACAAACATTGCAAATTGAAGCTGTTAATCGAAAAAATAGGCAATTAATTCAAGGAAGAGCTTTCCTCATTAAAGAGCCTTATCACTCCTTAGTACCCACCACGGAAACATCCCCGATCACTCTAAAGCACCTAATAAGAAGGAAGACCCAGTCCATCACGTGCCATGCCTCCCCCCTAACACACCGGGTCCGAGCACGGTTCATTAAGAAATCGGACTCCCTAAAGAACGCCTATTGAGAAGGGGGACCCGGTCCACCAAGGACCCCGTTTCTCAGACGTGGTCCATCGAGGACCCGGCTCCCTAGAGCGCCTAACAAGAGGAAGGACGTGAGTCAATGGAGGACCCGCTCCCAGCCAGCAACCCGACTAGGAACCGTCCCAAGCAGCGCCTACCTAGTCATGCATAACCCGCTCCTACAACTAGAACGACCCCTTAGGAAAGAGTCCCTTGTGAAACTAATTAATGCACGGTGTGTATAAAACTATCTAGAGGGGGGTGAATAGATTTTACGCTTTTTACCCAATGTTTCGTGTTAGTCAAAATTACGAAATTACCCTCAAGATAAAATAAACAAGCAAGTGTAATATGGTGCGGAAATTAAATTAACACTTGATTTTTACGTGGAAACCCTCACGGGAAAAACCACGGGCTATGTAAGTAAGCCACACTCGAACCTCGAATCCACTAAATGTGCAAACGATTACAACCTAATCCCGGAAGTAATCACACACCTACCTAATCCCGGTATGAGTGAACCTAGTCCGATTTTGCTTGTGATCTAAGCAACCTAATCCCGGATGCTACACACAAGACTTACTTTCTCTATGAAGAGAAACAACCCTAAGTGAATATATGTGAATATCCAAAATGCAACATAGAGCAAGGGAAACCCTATATGCTTATCTAAGATGATTAATATGCAATTAAGAACAATCCTAGATATCAAAACTAAATGACAAGTCAATTAGTTTAGCTAATCAATATCAAGCACAAAACCTAATATGCTAGCACAATACAACTTCTCAAACATACATCATACTAATCTCAATCTTGTATTCAAAGTATATAAAATCACATACAAGTAATTAAATTGAGATTGCTAGATAAGAGAAACACAAAATATGTAAGATATTAGTGAAAAATTTACCAAGCAAAGTATGATGAAGAATCCATGCAAGATGCCATCTAGATGATCTAAGATGATGCTAGATGATGATTGATGATCATGGAACAAGTGTTTGAGTAATTAAAAATGAGTTCTTTGAAATTTTTCTTCTCTTGAAAAATATCCTAAGTATGAAATCTGAATATGAACTCTTGTGATTGACCTAAAGTCAAAGTGGCATATATATGGGGCCAAATCAAAGTGGGGTCGTTTTGATAAGTTGGCTTAATATTTGCCTTGGGCGCTGTACGTAAAGCGCCTTTGTACAGCGCCTGTACAGCGCCCTTGCTCTGTTTTCACGAGGAAACAGAGGGGCGCTGTACGAACAACGCTTTGTACAGCGCTCGTACAGCGCCCATGAAAATTGCATCAGACCTGATGCATTTAAATCACATTTTTTGCATCAGGTGTGATGGGTGCTGTTCGAATAGCGCTTTGTAGAGTGCCTTGAACAGCGCCCAATGCAAAGCTTGAATTCTAAAAATGTGCATGAAGAGGCAATGGGCAATGCAAGATGCAATCAACCTAACATGCAAGAAGAGATGTTAATGAGCATTAAGGCACACATAAAAGACACACAACATACAAGGATTAACATATGCATGAGTTGTGAGTGTGTGCATCTATCTCTTCAAGACAAGTAAGCACTTAGAATATTACCTTTGGTGCTTGTCAATAGTGAGGTCTTCAAAAGGGCCTAAGCAATAACAACAACATCTAAGCTACCCTTACAAAGCATCCCCACATATGGTTTGATCACGAAATAAGCCAATTAAAAACAACGGGAATCCTAACACCTTGAAACACTCTAGTTACCCCTCACTCCAAAGGGCTGACGTCGGTCAGAGTAGCTAATGAGCCACAACTCTTCTAAGGGCTAACGCCAGCCCTTACCTCAGCTCACAGGGGATAAAGAAGGGACTGGAGATGACCTGCAAAGCTTCAGCACCAGCCCATTAATGTGAGGCAGCAATCACTAATGGGTGAAGATAAGCAGCCTATGGTCGAGATCATCTGCTGGCCACATGGCATCGATGATAGAACCTCACTCCACCTTAACCCTAGCCGGAGGTTAACTATCTCACGTACGAAAGGGGATGCTGTGTTTCCCCGGTAAAATATTCATAGGAACCCAGCAAGCATGAAGAAGGAAATGGTGGAAAAGGGTGCCTGACAGCTTGCAGCGGGACAGATGTTGACACTGTCCCCTGCTAGGCCAGATTTTGATAACAACCATCCACTGTTGCAATGGCCCCAACCAACCAACCAACCAACCAACCAACCAACCAACCAACCAAAACCCCTGAAAACACCAACTGTTCGCCATATCAGCCTTACAGAAACGCCTATGTAGACCTAAGGCCTAAGTGGAACGATTAAGTCCCTTTAAGGCATGTGGCTACCACGGTCATGCTCAAAAGTAGAGGCTAGGATCAGCCCCGCTAATTTCGCCCTGGGGACTAGGGCTCCCACCTACCAAAACTAAGGCCCCAACGAAGGAAGACCCCGGTGGCACGATCCTAACCCTCGATTCTTTACTGTCGCGATAGTTGGCAAGAGGGAACGGTGGCGATGGAATCAGGGATTCCCGCCTAAATGAGCTACTCCCACCTACCCCCATACCAAAGACACTATAAATACCCCTACATTCCAAGAATAAGGGGTTGGCCTCTGAAAACCTAAACATCTACTTGGCTACTATCTCGCCTAACCTAAACTCCTATGTGTGACTTACTAGGCTACTACCTCGCCTAACCTAAACTTCTATGTGTGACATCTACTTGGCTACTACCTCGCCTAACCCAAGCTCCTATGTGTGATCTACTTGGCTACTACCTCACCTAATTCAAGCTCCATTACGTTACTTCATTCAACGATGGTTACTCTTAGTTCCAACTCTCCTACATGATAGTGTACTTGGTAGTCATACTCCTTCCCTTTGTTGTAATAGCTCGCCATAATAAGCGAAGTGAAGCGATTGGTAATTTACCCTATCGTTAAGTAATAAAGAAAAGCCCTCTTGTTTATTGTAGCAAGCTACCCCTGTCACATTCCCTATACACCCTAAATATACTATCTCAACCTCATTCCCCCTAGCAAGACCAGTTCTATTGCACTTGTATCAGTCTCTGGCAACCGGATCAAGGGGCCCCTCCGGTATCGACCCCGGGAGGCGAGGAGCCACCCCCTACCCGATCCGGACCAACCGCGGTGCACCCATACATCGAGGTCCAGGTTGTCTCGGGAAAATCCTGATGGATTTTTTAGGATAACAGAAGCTAATTGAAACCTAGCCCTGCACAAGCGATCCTCTGTAGGGAGCCTATTCAATAGAAGAAGACAGGTCAAAGATGAATGGGAATGAGGAATAAAACGGGACCAACATCCCTTCACCATAAGACCTGAGGGAAAACACGATCATCCGGGAATAAGCCGCCTTGTTAGAAACTCAACCTTCCTAGGAATGAGCCCATACCAAAGAATCTACAACAGGAGAAATCGCAATCCTATCAATCTGAAAACAAAGATTTGGAAAATGGGCTAGAAAACAGTCATCAAGAAACCATATGCCATCCCGAATAAAATCAAAAACCCTTGCTCAGAGTGGGCTAGCCAAATAATCAGGAATCTCTAGAAGCTCTAAAATAGGCACCCTCAGCCAATTATCACGCTGAAAGTCCCGTTAAGAATTCTCTCCAATGAGCCAAATACTCTCCTTAAGAAGCTCAGAATAAGTAAGCTCAAAAAGAAGAACAAATCGAAGAAGTGATATATTCCCTATGCGACTTTCAAACCTACTTGAGATACCGTTCATGCAGAAACGAATAGGCAAAACCCTCAAAGGTCATAAACTTCTAAGTGAGCTTCCTTAAAAGTGAATCATTCAGTAACCCAAGGTCTGTCAAACCAAGACCACCTTAAGAGTAAGGCCAACAACAACGATCCTAAGCAACCCGAATCAACTTGGTCTCTTCACAAAAACTTGTCAATAAAAAATTTCTCAATTTGCGATTAACCAACTGTAGCAACAAAGAAGGCCACTTGTAGATCATGACCGACTTGATCAGGGTAGCACGACTGGCTAAAGAAAGTTTTTTACCCTTCCACTTAGTGAACTTAGACAGGATTTTATCCGTGATAGGCTGCAACATGATCGCGCTATAAATGTTCACATTTAACACTCCCTTTTCCTAGCTTTTGTGTTCGTTTACGAGCACTTTTGTGTACATAACATGTGTCTTGGTTAAGTACAGGTAATATACCCGTTTGCATTAAAATTGGACAAAAGAGGAGCAAAAGCTTTGGAAGAAGGTTTGGCGGGACACAACCCACGGCAAGCAATCAGCGAGACATTAGCTGCCAAGCTGCAAACATGAACTCACTGGAGATTTCACCGTGACTTCCTCCGGCGAGACAATTCCCACCGGACAGAAAGTCTGAAGTCATTGAGAATCGGGAACGAATTGGCGAGTTCGTGCCAGTGAGAAAGAAGCCGTCGAAATGAGGACCAGAAGCCGCTGGAACCCACCGTGGGACTTAATCGCAGGTTCTAAACTGTAGAAGGAACCCACCAGAAGCACGACCAATGGGCAATTATGGCATTTCCCTGCCCATTTTGAATGGAAAGACATAAATACATTAGCTTTTCAGCAGAACAAGAGTGTGAAAAACAGCTTAGAATAGACTTTTAGTAGTTAATGGGCTTTGCATCATAGAATAGAGTAGTTAAGAGAAACTTGATCACTTTTCATATGAGTGATAAGACCACCCAGCTCTTAAGAGTTACTTGTGGTCATCTTGACTTGTATTTGCTGTGGAGAAAGGTGTTGTCCGGCCTTGGAATCAATCAAGACTTCAAGGGTTGTATTTCTTTTTCTTTCTCTACACTTATGCTATTTTTAGACACCATGTGTAACTAACCCACTTATGAAAGTAATGATGTAATCTACTTGTTACCACTCTTCTTGTATGAATCACTTGTGTTTATGTATGCTTAAAATGGATGAATCATAACATGTCTCTCATAAACCTTAGAAAGCATGTATTGGTTATTATATAAGAGTTGATGAAATACTAAATTCCTAACATTTGAATTGAGTATTGTCATTCAATAACTCATTGAATAGAGTGTGTTAACTAACAAGAATCTCTTATGAACTCACTCTATCAATCTTAGTTCCAAAGCCAACATTCACTTAATGATTTTTCTAAAACTTTAGAGTATATATTGAGTGAGTTGTTGTGTGTCCCTTATTGTATGAATGGAACTTGATTTAGTGATTTTGATCTATATTGCATAAGAGTGGTTACTTGGAGGTGCATCATTGCTAATTCCATATGTCCCTTAGCATCTTAGCTTATTAATCTTAAATCATTTTAATATCGCATTAATTTAGCCTAATAACAATTCAGTAGTGTTAATTCTCACTAGCCGTCCTAATTCTCTGTGGGATCGATACCCTTACTTTGTACACTACACTAGTCTAACGACTTGTACGATTGCAAAGGGTGAAAGACTCACGTGTCCCTTTAGAATAACCGTAGCAAAATAGCATAATTTGTAGTAGTATTTGTAGAACCGGTTCGGGCACGTCAAAATCTATGGCGCCACTGCCGGGGATGGTAGGCACAGCCAGATAGGTGTAGAAGTAAATTTTTTAGATAATTTAGAATTGCCTTACTTTTAGTTGTACCTTAGCATAACATTTATCTTTTTCACATTTGATCTCCGTTACCTTTCTTGAATTTTATGCAGAATCATTACAGTAAACTCGATGGAGGATATACACTGCATGAAGGAGTTCTCATTGCCCACTGTGGGGGCACATCCTTCAGCCATAGCATTGAATGCCGCTCAGCGAGACTATGAGTTGAAGAACTTGCATTACAACATCTTGCTATCTTATTATGGGAAGCCGAATGAAGACGCTCTTCAGTTTATGAAAGAATATTACAATGTTATCACCACGATACCGTTGTGTCGTTTGAAAGAGGATTTACTACAGATGCGTTGTTTTTCATATTGCATGGAGGACCATGCCAAGAAGTAGCTAATGGCCTTGCCATCAGGGACACTCACTACATGGGCTGAGGTGGAGCAGAAATTTTTCTCCAAGTTCTTTCCGTCTTGGAAAACCAAAGAAATAAAGGGAAGGATTGCAAACTTCCAAAAGGAAGAAGGAGAAGCATTCCATGAGTCATGGGAGAGGTTTAAGCTTCTTCTAGCTCAATGCCCGCACCATGACTTCACACTTCAGTCACAGGTGCAGTCTTTTTATGATGGTCTTACTGGACTCACACAGGCGATTGTTGACAATGCTTGTGGTTGATCGCGCCCCGCTGGATAGTTTTATAAACTATCGTAATTAATGTGGCGTGGTCGTGTTTATCCGCAAGCGCACGGATCGTTACGATCGCATAGCGGCTAGTACGGTTCGTTCCACAGGATTCTGTGAGGTATCTTTTATCGGTTTTAGTTCTTATATGTTATTTATACTAATTACACATATTTACATTATTTACAACATATTTACATGCATGAAAAGTAAATGGTGGAGGATGGCACAAATAAGCATTTAAACTAAATTTACACTAAAATGCAAATAAAGTAAAGAAGGATGGCAAGTGAGCAATTAAACTAACTAATAACTACATTAAACTAAGATGGCATAAATTAACTATAACTAAATTACACTACAATTATAACTAATTAAACTACAATTAAACTAAGATGCCTTTAATCTAAATTACACTAACTAATCTAATTAATTAAACTAATTACCATCTAATGCAATGATCTTGCATAAGTGGTAATGAGATTTGGGATGTTGGGATATTAATGTACACATGTAATTATCCAATTAATTAGTTGATTCCTATTAATCTAGGATAGTCTTAAACCATTAATAAAGACACATACATCAATATTCATTTATGTATAGTCTAAATTGTATTATATGCTAAACAATTTGTTAATTGAATCAACATATATATAAAGTAAAGCTCATCATAGAAAATCAACACATATATTAGATAATATACAAGGTACACCAAAACCCAACATCAACACTTAGTTACATAACTAAGGTGGTGTGGTGGTGAGAATTTAATTACATTAAATTAAACTAAGCTAATCTAAGCTAAACTAAACTATTTGAGAGCTATTTGGACATTTTGGGAGGTAGTGTTTAGGTTAGGGGAGGAAATATATATATAGGGAACTGTTTTGGGGAGGTTTTGGACGTGCAAAATTCCAAGTCGGTCGTCCCGGCGAGCTTGTTCCCGCCTGGAGGGAGAGCTCTTGCCCGCCGCCGAAGCTCGCCGCGAAGAAATTGAAGATGGTGGCGAGTTCTGACCTTCTGGACCGCGGGAATGAAGTCGCCACATGAACCTGCCAAGATTTGGCGAGCTTGGACGCTCTGGAAGGCTGGAGAATGGCCGCTGAACCGAGCTTGAAGGTGTGCTCAACCATGCAGGTTTGGAGGATTTGTTGGAGTTGAAAACCTTTGCATGGGAGGCTAAAAATGGGTGCAAAGTGACCGGAGGAGCTCCGGCAACAATTCTGGGCGGTCGGCCGTCGGAAATGGCATCGAAAAATGATCGAAAATGGCCACCGAAGTCGCCGGGTCGGTACCGGTTCGGGTCGGGTCTGACCGGGTCGGGCCCGACCCGGTTTGCTGAGGAAGACGACCTGACGTCATGCTGACGTCAGGTGTGACGTGGGCCGCTTCAAAACGACGTCGTTCCAGGTTGCTGAGGTGTTGACGTCATCGTGATGTCATGCTGACGTGTACGAGGGTCAAAACGACGTCGTCTAGGGCTGACGTGGCGCGCGTTCTGTGCGTTGGCTGGCTAATTGCAGTTTGCACCCCTGATCTTTCCTCTATTCACAGAATCTTCAATAATTGCCCGAATATTGCACTTTTGCCCCTGAATTGTCCAAAATGACATAATTGCCCCTGAACTTCCCTAATCACCTGAAACACTTATTTATCCATTAAATACCCGGTTTTACCCGAGGAATAAGCACAAAAAGATAGGAAAAGGGTGCGCTAAATGTGAACATTTGGAGCGCGATCAGACCCCCAAACCTAACTTTTGCTCGTCCTTGAGCAAAACAAAAACTAACAATTAAAAACTACTAGAGCATAAATAAAGCATAAACTAATTAGTCCGCTTTCGTGGGAGAAACGATGGCACTTAGCACGTCCCACAAGCCTTTTAAACCCCTAGGTGTCCCTAGTAGGAGGAGTGTAGTCTCCTGAGGGTTTACCGCTACGATACCCACAAACGTAAAGCTAACAATTAAAACTAAAAATTGAAAACAAATTTGCGAAGCCATATAAAATGAGATATACAAAGTTGTGCATATGAGGAGTCACACATGTGAAAACCGCTGAGTGGTGGGTAACATAAAGTCATTCAAATGACTGAAACACATAATGTAAATCCCACACTCTAAATGGCATAGCATCAAATACAACACACTCAAATGCTCGAATGTAATTCGCCTCGACTCTAATCTCACTAGATTTCACTCTATTTTTCTCTCAGAGTCCTAGGCACACTCTCTATCAAACACATGCGTTTTGGAAGTTATGTAAATGGAATTCAAATATATAACGCATGCGAGTATAAGAAATAAAGCACATTTTTAGTGAATTGATCTCATGAAGGAATTGAATTCCATGAATGTGGTAGAGCATATTAAATTTGCATTCCCAAAATAGACTTCCTAAAAGATCAATTGGACTCTCCCTAATTTGTATTGGCCATGGGTGTAGTGTATGGAAATGGTAGAGATAGGGTACGAAAAATTACTAACCAAGTCAAGGTGTTTATACAATACATTTTAGAATTTTAAGCTCTATTTGACTTTAAACTTTTATATTTTCAACAAGCGTCTAGGCTTTAACTTTAATTTCGATTTGTGCTAATTGGTTACTCTAATCTTGAGTAACATTGCATTGAAGTACAAAGGCTTTAAGTGCTCAATTTTTAACACTTATATTTTTGAAAGCCCTACTTTTAGTACAAATATAAAATCCGCCTCAGTACACGCTTTTACAACTTTTAGAGCTTATCAATTGAATCTTCTAATTTGTACACCTTAACAAGATTAATAACTTAGGTGAGGCTAAGTGTTTAGGTTAGTGGTTTGTGATGGTGATGTGGTAGGTTTATGTGTTTAGGTTAAGTGTTTGGCCATAATTCAACAATGAAGCACTTATAATAGGGATGCGGATGTGTTTAGGATTATTCGTGAAACACTAACAAAATCCTAATATCATTTCTAGAAGTCCGTCTATCAAGGGAATACGAATTCAACATGTTATCCACATTTATGAATGTTCTATGGCAAACAATGCAATTGAAGCAATGAGGTCACAATGAAAAACATATCGAAGAGTGTATAAGAGTAGAAATAGAATTACCCTCAGAAATGAACGCTAAGGCACAAAACTCACGGGTAGTCTCCACTATTAATCCTAACAATTGAGTACGGAGTCTCGTCCACTTAGACACTAAGAGAAAGGGACTAATTTCACATTATGCAAAGCAATCCTAGACTTGACAAAAGTTATCCAGGACTCAGCAACCAATACATGTGAAAGATTCCTCAATGGCACTACTCAACACATCTCATTCAAATAAGTTATTCAAAGATGGCTTATTGCATCAAAAATTTTAACAAAAACACAAAAACACAATATATACAACACAAAAATCACAAAGAATGAAAAAAATGACACAAATGTGTCCACACCCCCAAACCTAAACTCAACATTGTCCTCAATGTTGAAAATTTGAAGCACGTGGACAAGGAATTCATGATTTGGAAATATGAGCACAAAACATTCTAACATATATATACAACTAAACACACACAAACAAACAAAAATAATAAAAATACCATGTGAAGATGTATCGAAAAATTTGAGGAAAATGTTTCGACAAAAACTGTCAACTGTTAAAACTCGAACGTCTGATTTTGCATGCATATTTTCAAATCTATTCCATAAAACATGCTCAAATATTGAGACAATAATATAGACATGCAAATGAACACTTTTCATGAAGAAAACATTTTAAAATTCACACTACAAGAAAATTGATCTATGGTAACAAAAAATATTTGTCACTGTAAGTGAATAAATTGTCACAAATTCAATATTGTGACAAAAAAAAGTGTCACTAATAATTCGTCACTTTTGCCCCCGTCACTAAAAGTATTTGTGACAGTTTTTTGGTACTTGTCACAAATCATAACTTTTAGTGACACATTATCACTTGACCTTAATTAGTGACAAAATAAAAATTGTGTCACTATATTAGTATTAGTGACAATTAACCATTTGAAGATTTTGTCACTGTACATATTCTTAATGACAATTTATTATTTAAAAAATGTCACTATTCACAAATCTAGTGACAAATAATCATCTTAAAATTATGTCACTACAAACAAACTTAGTGACAATTAAGTTAACAATATAATAATTGTCACTACAACGTAGATTTAGTGACAATTAACAATATGAATATTAAGTCACTATATAGATACATAGTAACAATTTAATCAATTGTCAAAATTTAACATAAATTTAAATTGTATAAAAAAAATAAAAAATAAAAAAAATATAACCAAATAAAACATGTCACTCATAGAATGGCATTGAGTTCCATAAATAATCATTCCATGAAAAAAAAATCTAAAAATTAACATAATATCGAATTGATACAAAAGTAATCCAACATCTTTCAAAGTCTACTACTAAATAATACATGTAAGTCGGCTAATCTAAATTAACATAAGAGTTAGGTCACACACAATAACTTCCAACTGCATAACCAAAAACTTGAAACTTCTGAGGTCTTGATTGTAAAATATTAGAAGTCAGTGATCCACTATCAGTTGTCAGGTAGCTAAAGAATCTTTAGGTTTTGCAAGAGAAACCTATATACATGAAGACATGAAGAAAAAAAAAATAGTGAGAACAAATTAAAGTCACCAAAATAAAACAGATGAAAAATGCAACAATACTGACAAAACTTAATACAAGTATAAAATAAATTCTATAAGTTTGATATTCAAGTATAAAACTTATTGGAACTGTTAATTTATTCATTTTCATATAAAGTCCTCCATAATGTCAATCTATTCATCTAGCCAAATATCAAATATCTTATTGAGTGTTTGAACTCTTTTATCAAACAATTGGTATGCATATAAAAATTGGTTGTTCTATAAGAATCATTTTATCAAACAGTTAGTATGCATATAAACTAAATTAACATATATTGTGAAAATTTAAGAACAAAAAACTATAAATCATGAAATAATAATAATGATTCCTTAAAAAATTTGAAAACAAATTAAAGTTAAAAAAACATCCCTAACGTAGATATAATCCTACATACATACAAAAAAAAAAAAAAAAAAAAAAAATCATACCTTATTCGAAGACACTTTCAATATATGAAACTCGAATTTGAGATTATGACATTGAAAAAACAAATACCAAAAAACAAACCCTAAAAAAATGAAATAAAGAAAAAGAGAAGTTTAAAAGTTTTCTTTCAATGATGCATCAAATAATTGATTGTTCCATAAGAATCATTTTATCAAACAGTTAGTAAGCACATAAACTAATATTGACATATACTGTCGAAATCTAAGAATAAACAACTATAAATCATGAAAAAATAATAATGGGTTCCTTAAAAAAATGAAAAACAAATATAAAGTTAAAAAAGACATCTTAAATAGCTATATGCAATTATTTTACAATATAATTCGACATTTCAAAAAAAATAAAATAAAAAAAAGCATACCTTATTCAAAGACACTTTCAATAAATGAAACTTGAATATGAGATTCTGAACCCTGAAAACAAGTGTAAGAAAACAAACCCCAAAAAAAATCAAGATAAGCTTACATTTTTATCCAGACAAAAGTTTCTCTCATATCGGTACTTCTTTGAGAAACACTGTTTCAAACCTAAAAAGGTTTTTAAGGTAAAGAAAAAGAAAAACACAGCATGATTGTGGCATTTTTTTTTTTTTTTTGTGCCATTTAAAAAAAAAGAGGAAATATTAATGATTTTTAATGAAATATTAATGATTCTGATGCCTTTAAAAATAATTATTTTATAAAATTAAAATTTCCTTTTAAAAAGGTAAATTTGTGACTAATTATATTAGTGGTCACAAATTATAACGTTTGTAATAATTGTGACAAATTTTTAAAAAGTTTCAATTGAACAAAACATAATGACAAATAGTAAAATTTGCACAAAATAATAGCAAGAGTGCACAATCAAAATTTGCACAAAGAAATGTGTCATATAGGTCACTTTTTTGTAGTGTCAGTTCGGAGGAAAGTGTGTAATAGACGTTCGGAAAACAGGTCACGTGCAAAAATTTGAAACAGGGCACGTCTATGACCTTTGGTCAAAGAAACGCACATAACTTTTAAACCGCCGCCCAGAACTTTACGTTCTTATATCGTTGGAAACGTATCAAAAACTAACGCAATGCAGGCGGAAAAATTTATTTCTTCAATATAGTACAGTTTTACAAAAACATTTTACCCAAAAATTTCGAAACAGGGCATCTTTACAAGGTTGAAACAACAAAAAAAATAAAAAAAAAAAAAACAATAAATAATATAAATACAATCCTAATATCTACAAACTAACATGTAAACATAATATACAATCTTAATATCCACCATAATCACATTTCAAAAACCAATTCTAATCACTAGTCAACACAATCAATTCACACTCTTAAGCTAAGCAATACATAGCTACTTTGAAGTAAACGCTCAAAAGTAGAAGATGGACCTGAAAATTAGCATTCGTAGGATGGGTGCATCGTGGCATGGTGTATTGGTGCATGGTGTGGGGACGGGTTAGGTCGGCGGGTTCATTCCCGTCGCTGAAGGTCGCGGTGGCTTCTCCAGATGGTGCGGGGGCTTCGTTTCTTCTGGAAGGGGGTGCTATTCCCGAGGCATAAGGCGCCTACTTCCTTCAGCACACTCGGCGGGTTCTGGCCCTTCGGACGGCGGGCTTAATCCGCCGCTATGAAGTCGCCGTGGACTCCGCGGTTCTTTCCGTCCGTCGGAGGGTAATGCCCGCCGCCATGCTCGCCAAAGGTCCAAAAAGAACCGGCGGCTTTGTGGGCGGGCTCATTCCGCGGACTCATCCGCCGTAGGGATTTCTCTTCTTGTTTCCAAACCCTACACACACAAAAATCACACAACAACTATCACAAGCACATGCTATACAAATGATAAGTAAGAGGCCAAAAACCACCAAAACCTATCTATTCTATGATCCTATAGCATAATGCATAGGTTTTAATGGATAATTAAGAGACTCAAAGACTAAACACAAAATAACAATACAACATATGAAAAAAAATAAGACTAAAAACTAAAACCAAAAACAAAAAAAAAATAACGCTGCACAATTTTAGTGATGGCCGGCAGCGGCGCCATAACTGATCGCGCCCGCTGGATAGTTCTATAAACTATCGTAATTATGTGGCGTGGGCGTGTTATCCGCAAGCGCACGGATCATTACGATCCATAGCGGCTAATACGGTTCGTTCCACAGGGATTCTGTGAGGTATCTTTATCGGTTTTATGTTCTTATATGTTATTTATACTAATACACATATTTAAATTAAAACATATTTACATGCATGAAAAGTAAAATGGTGGAGGATGGCACAAATAAGCATTTAAACTAACATTTACACTAAAATGCAAAAAAGTAAAGAAGGATGGGGCAGTGCGCAATTAACTAATAAAATACATTAAACAAAGATGGATAAATTACTATAACTAAATTACACTACAATTATAACTAATTAAACTACAATTAAACTAAGATGCCTTAATCTAAATTACACTAACTAATCTAATTAATTAAACTAATTACCATTAATGCAATGATCTTGCATAAGTGGTAATGAGATTTGGGATGTGGGATATTAATGTACACATTTTAATACCAATTAATTAGTTGATTCCTATTAACCTAGGAGAGTCTTAAACCATTAATAAAGACCATACATCAAATCATTTATGTATAGTCTAAATGTATTATAGGATAAACAATTGTTAATTGAATCAACATATATATAAAGTAAAGCTCGTCATAGAAAATCAACGCGATAGCTAGATAATATACAAGGTACACCAAAACCCAACATCA